>CM070750.1:21897880-22497880 GCA_036346245.1 Bonia amplexicaulis | reverse complement strand
TGTACAAAGGAGCAGAGATGAGGCGGCCATCGGATTGAATCAGATGACATGCCATGGCAGGCAGGGCCAGGGAGGGAGCAGGCCATGTGCCGCTGCTCGTGAGCAGCCCGGGAACAGAAAACGCAGATGGCAACAACTCACCAGAGCCTTTCTTCCAAGTTGCGGTGCAATCCTCTGCCTCGCGCACTCTGTCGTACGCCCCGGCCTGCACGGACGTACGCGCAGCGATGGCCATGGCTCCCATGTGTAGTAATCTGCCAGCCTGCAGCTCAGCTGGTAGCTACTAAAATACTGACAAGAGTTAGCAGCAATAGACACTCATATCTCATAGCTCAATTCATAGAGATGTAGACCTGCGCAATAACTGCGTTGTCATGGCGCCGCTGGGGCTGATAGCAACCTCGCAGAACATGCAAAGATAAGTTCTTGGATGGAGAGATGGTGAGGAACATATGAGGTGTGATCCTGCTGCAGTTGGGTGATAACAAAAGTGCAAAGCATACTCTACAGTGGTTTTCAAGGTTCTAAGCACCTTCGGGAGCTCCCTTTGGTTCAACGACGACGAGCTTGTCGAATTGGAAGGGACAACGTTGTACCATGCTATCGTCATGCAACTGTTGCTTTTACTTCTTTATTAGCCATTCCAGAGTACATTAGAGGAAATGAACACTTGATTTTGTTTCAGAGAAAGTCATTATAGACATTGTTCAATGATAAAGTGAAATGTCTGGTTGAGGAGCTTTTACCTGTCGATGAATCGCGAAGGTTTGTTTTGATATTTGCTCCATTTTTTTTATTCCTATTAGTTTATTCTTATATTTCTTCCCCAAGCATGCTGCATGCGGAGTACCCTTTATATTTTAGTGAATGCTTGTGTGATGTGGGTTTGCAGTTAATTCGTCATGCAACGGTTGTTGTCAGAGAGATCATGTACGGTTATTAGATAAACGCACGTTCTAACCGTCTTATCAGACGTCCCCACGATGTAGTAAGACGTCGTTTGACATGTCAATTGGATATATAGAAATCGTAGAATAATCTAAAATCATAAGATGATCGTAGGACTGCTTACGACTATGAGGTCATAAAAGAGCTTACAATTTGATAGTCATAGAAGAGCTTACGATTATGGAGTAGTCGTAGAAGGACTTACGACTTGATGGTCGTAAAAGAGCTTGCGACCACAGAGTAGCCGTAGAATGACTTACGACTTCATGGTCGTAGAAGCGTTTGTGATCACGGAGTAGCCGTAGAATGACTTACGACTTCATGGTCGTAGAAGAGCTTGCGACCACGGAGTAGCCGTAGAATGACTTACGACTTCATGGTCGTAGAAGAGCTTGCGACCACGGAGTAGCCGAAGAAGGACTTACGACTTCATGGTCGTAGAAGAGTTGCGACCATGGAGTAACCGAAGGAGGACTTACGACTACTTCGTGAATCTTCTCTCTTATCCATAAGGGTATATCCGGTGGATATTGTGTTGTAATAATTTGATGATTATTCTATCCTTGTCACCACGTTTACTAATATATATCACCCTCTTTTAATACTCCATTGTAATACACGGATATCTTACTAGTTAATAGTAATTACCTATGACTGACAATAAAATTATTTGTAACTGATAGAAAAATTATTTGTGGCTCGTTGAGCTAAGCGTGCCAAAGCCAGCCCGACATGATATGACCTCTCTCCATGCCGTGTCTAGATCAGAGGACAGGTATATGGACTGATACAATATAATAACTTATTCAGACAGTTATAGTAGATCTAATCGGACCATGTTCCATCAAGGCCTATGCTATGGTGTACCGGAGACCCATTTGGTCAGGTCTTTAGGCGACTGCTGATTAGCGAGGGAGGAGTGCCTCGTCAAAGGGGGCCATGTCGGCCGTGCCCGTTGAAGTGGGTCCTTTCGTAGGCTCTAAAAGCTACATTTGGGCCTAACAATTGAGTTATTTTGGACTCAAGTGAGAAAGTGAGTGTGGCATGCCGGCGGCCACCGGTGGTCGTCGGCGGCGGCGTCAGCGTTGGTGTGGTACTAAACAACTGATACATGTAGCATCAGGATTGAGCCTGCATATGGTACTAAACAACTGTGGTCTATAATGCACTGATCCAAATGAATGAGCAATCAGTAGCCAAGACATGGTAAAAGCACTCCCATCTATGCAGAAAACGGAAGTACTTCATATACTTCAAAACTTGTATAAAATATGCACGAAAAAAACGATCTGCACCCTCAATACCATTGATCTACACCATGCAATCAAAATTCATGCTTAGTTTGTATGGAAACCTTCGTGCACACAGCAATGCTCCTGGGGAATTACATGCTCTATGCTCCTGAGGAAACACATGCTGTATTCGTTCCTCTCATTCCGGCACAGGAAATCATCTTCTGAACCACAGCTCCAGGCTACTACTTAGAATTCTTTGCTGCATTTCAGAGACCGCCCAGTCCTGCATTCCTGATTACCTGCTCGAGCTAGCCGTTTGCTGAAGATGGCTCCAGTACTGAGTTCGTTGTTGACACAAGAGTTCAGCAGGAATGCCTTTTGGAACTAATTCCAAAGTTCTTTCATCGACTGAAGCCTGCAACTGAAAGGGCAATCTGAGTTTCAGATTGAAGGATTGGCATAGTATATGCCAAACAACTTAGCAGAACTTCCAATCATCCAAGCAGCGAAGTATTTGCAAGTTTGCGTGAACTTCACAGTAATGTTGAGTCATGAGATCAAATTAATTAGGGTAACAAAAGTTCATTAGAGGATATTGAGACAAACCTGAAGCAGGACAACGCTGTTATATCAAACAATAACTCAACACTGGTAAGTTCTCTATTACTTCTACCCTTTTACGTTACTTGTACTTTTAATCTGAAGTTAATGATAAAACCTCGAGAAATTCTCATCCATGTTACTTGATTCACCAAGGAGTTACAGAACGTGCAAACATAGGAGGTCTAGATATGTTTGATCATTTTTTTCTTGTACGGCAACTCTTGATATTGTACTACAATTATCGCAACTTACAAAACTGAAAAAGGGAAGGCACATATGAACAATTGCTCAGAGCAAGAGATCCATCATCTACGAAAGCAATCTAAACAAAGTAACTAATAGAAGAGAGGAGTACACTTCAAACTGGTAAAGCACATACCCTGGGAAAGCAGGTGTCATCAGACATGACAAAGCCCCGACCAGTGAACCAGAGAAATAAGACCCATGAATTGGAGATAAAGGTCAAGACTTCTGCAAGGCTCTTGACTATCACCCAGCTTGAAGAAAATATTGACATTGTAGAGAGTACTCTAGACAGAGAAGACCCCAGGTTCTTGCTAATAATGCTTCAAAAGATGAGGGCCATTTTAGCCTGAGGTCTAATGCCATGGCATGGAGTTCATAAGGTACCACTAACACCATAGGTCTAAACTCTGGAAAGTAGGTCAGTTCTCAGATGCAGTGCTGCAAGATACTTTTTTTTACTAAATCCTGGAAATTTAATTGCACATACTTCAGATTATACTTAAATAGCAACCAGCTCCTCATCAACAAGCATATAGTCCCTGGAAACAGTACCAGCCATCCTCATCATGTGATGAATATCTTGCAGCAAACCATTGAACAAGTCAGACTCACTGTGGGACTTATCACGTGATACAAATACATGAACCTTATTTGCCACCTCGATCCAACTACATCCTGGCTGTTTCTTTAGTCCTCGATCATTCATCTCTGACCTAATCTTTGCTGCTTCTTTCCACTTACCAGCAGAAGCATAAATGTTAGACAGGAGAGCGTAAGTTCCAGCATTATCAGGTTCTGCTTCTAAGAGATTTCTAGCTGCCAAATCACCAATATTTTCATTTCCATGTGCATTACACCCACCTAGAAGGGCACTCCAAACAGTACTTGATGTAGGCTTAATCTTAAGCCAGTGAATTAATCTTTTGGCATCATCAAGTCGTCCAGCTCGGCTACAAAGATCAATCAAGCAAGTGTAATGTTCATCTCGAGCTACAATGGACCTATCTTGTACCATGGATTCAAATATCTTAAGACCTTCATCGACCAAACCAGAGTGGCTACATGCTGAGAGCAACCCCACATAGGTGACATCATTAGGCCTATACCCATTTTCTTGCATCTTTTCATACAAACGTATAGCTTCTATGCCAACCCCATGATGTGCATATGCTGCAATCATCCCATTCCAAGAGATTAAGTCCTTCTCCCTTGAGAGATCAAACACCTTTCTTGCCAATCTAATTTCGCCACACTTGGCATATAAATTCATCAGGGTGGACTCGACAAAAGTATCAAACTGAAATGATGTTTTGCATATCATCTGATGCACTTGCTGCCCTTCGCTGAATGTGGCAAGATTGCTGCATGCATCAATAGCACCCAAAAACGTCACTTGATTTGGTCTGGTTCCCTCGACGAGCATACCATTAAATAATCTTAGTGCCATTTCACTCTGCATGCCTTGCAAGTAACCATTCATCATAGTAGTCCAAGTGACTGCATTCCTTTTAGGCATCTCATCAAAGAGTTCCTGTGCCCTCTTCAAATCTTTGTTCTGGATAAAACCAGTGATAACAATGTTCCAAGAAGCAACATCCCTCATGGGCATCTTCATGAACAGATCAAGCGCTTCACCAATTCTGTGGTTTCGTGTGTATCCGGAGATCATGGCATTCCAAGAAACAACATTCCTCTCTGGCATGCCATCAAACAGAACTCGAGCCTCATCCACGCTTCCATTTCGAGCAATGCCAGCAACCATTGTCGTCCAAGACATCACATTCCTCTCTGGCATTCTCTCAAACAGCTTGCGTGCTTTATCCATGCTACCAGATCGTACCAGCGCAGCCAGAAGAATGTTCCAAGAACCGGCATCCCTCACAGGCATGCTATTGAACAGCGCGCAAGCATCGCCCACGCGGCCCACGGAGGTATACGCCTCCAGCATCGTGTTCCACGAGACGACGTTCCTCTCCGGCATCCGCTCGAACAGCGCCTCGGCCTCGTCGACGCGGCGCGCGCGCGCGTAGCCGGAGAGGAGCGCCGTCCAGGTGACCACGTTCGGGCGCGCGTCGGGGTGATCAAACAGCGCCCGCGCGTCGTGGAGCATGCCGTGGCGCGCGTACACAGCGACCAGCGCCGTCCAGGACACCACGTCCCGGTCCGGCGTTCCGTCGAACAGCCTGCGGGCGTCGGAGACACGCCCGGCGGCCGCCAGCTCCGCGATGCGCCGGTTCGGGTCCTGCACATGATTGAACGCCGCGGCGGCATTGGCAGTGCTGTAATGTACGGACGCGGCGATGCGGGGCCGCGGCGAGCGGAGGCGGCCCAGCGCGGCCGAAGCTGCCACCATACTAGAAGACGAAGAGACTCATCCGGTCCTCCTTCCTGCGACCCCCAGTGAAAAGTCACGTCTCTCTCTTCTTTTCGAGGAAGCTTCAGATCCAGACCGTCCGATCCTGCGATGAACGGCTAGGATCAGCGCACCACTGGCTATCAGAGCCTGGCGGGGTGTTTGCTTCGTGTACACAGGCATCAGCAAGCTCAGCAAGCAAACGGAACCTTCCCCGAAAGGCGAAACCACCGAAACCGAAGCGGGGAGAGTGGAGTGGGCCCACACGCCAGCGACAGAGCCGCTCCGCCTCCATGGCCGCCGCCTCCGCCTCGGGCTCCGGCGACGCCGACCCGATGGCTCTCGTCCAGGGGTACAACGCCGAGGAGCTTGCCATCGCCGGCGAGTTCCTCACCTCCTGGCTCCCCTTCCTCTCCGCCGGCCTCTGCCCCTCCTGCGTCGACTCCCTCCGCAGCCGCGTCTCCTCCCTCCTCCCGCAAGGTAACCGCCGCGGATAGTGTGTTGTGTACACCCATATTAAGGTTTCCTTAGTACTTGCGTCTTACATCCACGCTACTCTCGCAGCGGACGAATCACCGAAGCCGCCGACGCTGCCGCGGATCGATCAGATTGAGCCCTCGGGGTGGGACTCGGATCGGCCGCCGCAGCAGCAGCCGCAGCCGGCGGAGAAGCCGCGGATGTCGTGGGCGGACATGGCTCAGGAGGACGAGCTCGCCGCTGCGGCGGAGGAGGACGCGGCGGCCGCGGCTGCCGATGACGGGGAGAAGGAGAGCGAGGCGGGGAGGCCGAGGGCGCAGCTCACGAGGGAGCAGCGGCAGCAGAGGCGGTTCCGGAACGTGGTGCGGAGGAAGGATTTCATGTGCTTTGAGAGGGTCAATGGTCGGCTCGTCAATATCCTCGCAGGCCTAGAGCTTCACACCGGCGTGTTCAGCTTGGCCGAGCAGCGACACATTGTCGAATTCGTGTATGACCTCCAGGAGAGGGGCAAGCGTGGGGAGCTTGGGGGTGAGGCTTACACTCCATGGTGATTCAATATTGGCTTTTTGCGTATTATGTGGTAGAAATTTTGGGTTGAATTGGCTGGATTTTCATATAATATTTTGAGCTTAGAGAAATATTTGCTTCTAGGTGCAGATAAAGGTCATGTCTAAGTCAGGAGGCAAGGTTTTTTAGCTGTATTGGATGTGAAGCTTTTCAAGCTTTAGTATCACGGACTAAGGCTATGGTAGTATTGAGAGTACGGGCTTTGGAGGCAAGTGCTTGGTTTAAGTTGAAGTATGTGACTCTTAATTAGGTTTTTAGGTCAATTTAGGAAGGTCTATATGGACTACGTTAGTTCCATCGTGTAGAAGATTATGCTTAATGTTGGCATGCAAAGAAATGGCGGCCAAAGAATAAGCAGAACATATGTCTTTTGTGGGTTATGACTTTCAGGTTTAGCATTTTTGTTATATTGTATGTGATTTTCACCCAAAGATGGAAACTTTTGTTGTTATTACTTATTAGATCATAGATCTACCAATGACAAGTAGCAGATTCAGATTTGGTGATTGTAAACAATCAAATTGACGAAGATAAGTTTGGTATTTGGTAAATTTTAGGCATTTTCATCATGGGTGTAACTGCGTAAGCAGTCATGTATTAAATTACCGCAATTTACATATTACCATATAAGGTCAGCTCTAGACCCTAGAGAACTGGAATTATCTCCCAGAGTCCTGGTTATTAGGGAGAAACCTAGTGGATAAATAATCTGCAAAACATTTTCCATGTCTTCTACTACCTATCTATTAATTTTGCATATATGCTTCTGATATAATGATGTTTATCCATTTGTATAAACTTTAGCATGTTAATATCAGTATCATTTAGACATATATAAAATGCTCTGTAAATTTGTTTGGTTTCTTTGTTTCTATGCTTCTACATTAACTGGTGATATTTTACATAAACATTGCAAGCATGAATAACACAACAAACATGCATGACTTATCGTGTTTCTTATAGCGCTGCATCCCATGATAACCATTACTGAAGGATCTGTGATATTAGAATGGGTTGCCCTCACCATTGTTTCCTGCTAGAGTAAAATACATTGTGGGTCTCTAAACTTGTCACGTTGGATCACTTAGGTCCGCAAACTTTGAAACTGCAGATTCATATATCTAAACTTGTTTAAGTGGGTCAATGCAGGTCCTAAGGATGATTTACTGGCTTGACCACTGACGTGTAGCCTTGGTCAATGCCAGCGCGGCGTGGGAGTACTGGCTTGACCACTGACGTGTAGCCTTGGTCAATGCCAGCGTGGCGTGGGAGTCACGTGTATCTCCACCACTCGCTCTCTCCGTCTCCTCCGCCACCATGCTCGCCTCCCTCCTCCCCGAGCTTCCCGCCACCGCGCCGCCGCCCCCCCCACCGTGCTCCGCCTCGCCACGATTTGACGACCACCGCCTACCTCTCCTTACCCTCCATTGCCACATCCCTCACATCACCGTCCCCGCTGGCCTACGTGCTGGCTCCAAAGTAGTGGCGATGATGATTGGATCTAATGGATATCCTCACTCGTCGGTAGTCGCATGCGAGAAAGATGACCGGTTCTGGTCAGCGGCGACGACGAGCTCCATATCCGGCGGTTGGAGATGTGGGATCCGGCGGTTGCACTTCCACCACACAGCTCAGATCTGGTCTGCCGTCGGGGAGGAGAAAGATGGCGGTGGAGGGGACGGGGATGGGCGGATCTGACGACAGTAGCGACGGGAATTTTGGTGTGAACAAAGATGACTGCCGCCGGAGAGGAGGAAGACGGTGGTAGTGGGGTCAGGGACAGCCAGATCTGGCAAAAGCGGTGACAGGGATGCCGACATAGAGGAATACGAGGTAAGGGAATGTAACGGATCGCAACACAGGGGGTTAAATGCCAATTTTATCGCCCATTCGGCTGATCACATGAGCCGCACGTGACCCCCACGCCACGTTGGCATCGATCAAGGCTACACGTCAATGGTCAAGACAGTGAATCGTCCTTGGGACCTGCAGTGACCCACTTAAACAAGTTTGGATATATGAATCTGCAGTTTCAAAGTTTGGAGACCTAAGTGATCCAACTTGACATGTTGAGGGACCCATAGTGTATTTTACTCTTCTTACAATCTAATTTCTTTGTATATAAAAAATTGAAATTTGCTATATTTACTGAAACCACTCATAAATTTATTAGATATGTAGAATGGGTTCTCCTCACCACTGTTTCATTGCACATGCCATATTTTAGTATAACTTACTCCTTGAATGTTGTGGGCTATGATCCCGTAGAACTGTAGTGGCATTACCTGTTTAGGATAGAATCTTATGGATAGGAATAGTTAGATGCATATTTTCATATTAGGAATAGATATATGCATATCTTTATATTTAGATAGTATGTATATGATTTTGGGTGGGTTCTTCTGGGCTGTGGCTTATGGTTTTTGAATTCTGTCTGTTCGCGAGAGAGAGTACGAAGAGAGAAACAGTTGCATGCGATTTTGGCCGGTATAGCTAGAGTCATTACAGTGTCTACTACCATAGGTTGACTATATGTTTGTTAGCTTTGAGAAATTGACCATACCAACTTCTTAATATTAAGCCAAACTCCAAGCTGTATGTAATGAATGCAACTTTTCCTGAATCAGTTTATATTAATTTCATTTGCTCCTTACTAGGGTGGCGGATGTCTTGATTGATTTTATCCAATTTTATCAAATCAGTGCAGTTTCAACTTTAATTAAAAGGAAAGAAAACCAATTAGCCGTCTAACTATTTCGCTCATAAATATTTTAAATTGTTCAGTGATACATTGCTCGTAAAGTTGCTTTCTTCTGTTGATATTCAAATGCTATTATACATGTAAATGTCGTCGGACCGTTAGCTGCATTTGTCATGTTTGGTTTTTATATTTTTCCGTGGCTAAATATGAGCACAATTTTTCCCTTGCCAGATCGTACATATACAGAACCCCAAAAATGGATGCGTGGTAAGGGACGGGTAACAATCCAATTTGGATGCTGTTATAATTATGCTACGGTACTCACCTTGTGTGAGCTTCTTAGTTCCATCATCTTGTAAATTACATTGAAGTATTGATTAAACCCATCTGTAAATCTACTCAAAATGAAATCTGTCATGGCAGGATAAGAATGAAAATCCAGCAGGCATTATTCGAACTGTTGCTACTGATCCGATACCTGACCTATTTAAGGTCATGATTAAGAGATTGGTATGGTGGCATGTTCTTCCTACGGATTGTATACCAGACAGTTGCATTGTCAATATATATGACACTGGAGATTGCATCCCACCACATATAGACAGCCATGATTTTGTTCGACCATTTTGTACTGTCTCATTCCTCAGCGAGTGCAACATACTTTTTGGATCTAGTCTGAAAGTCGCCGGCCCTGGGGAATTCACTGGTTCAATTGCGATTCCTCTGCCTGTCGGGTACATTGGTTATCTTCTCATTCTCATGCATTTTCTCTATGCTAATAGATTACTTGTCGAAGTTAGTTGACTTGGCTATCAACTGTATGGATAGCTTGCGAGTTGATTCTATTTCTTTACATTTCAAACTTGTGAGTACATATTAATTCAAATATTGTGTGCCTCATTTGATTTTTGTAAATGATATTGCTGCATGGTATAGTGATTTGCTAAATTTGTCTCCTTTGACCCAAATTTATTTAGTTTTTGCTGAGATGGGTTATTTTCTAATGATTCCTTTTTGTATTATCTTGTTGTCATTCTTCTCACCATAGTGTCATGAATTTTACATAATTTGTGCAGTGATCTTTATGATTGTTCAGTGGTACAATTTATAAACTACTGTTCATGTCTTGTAATATCATTCAGTTTTATTCTGCATTTATTTGGTTCTCTTACAGTCTTACTAAATGTAAACGCTCACAGGTCTGTGCTTGTGCTAAATGGCAATGGTGCTGATGTAGCAAAGCATTGTGTTCCAGCAGTCCCATCCAAAAGGTTGTAATAGTCTGTTGTATTTGTTTTTCAGAATTCAATTCCTTCACCTGTCTGACATTCGAATTCTGATGCACAACTTATTATCAAAACACAGGATATCCATTACCTTCAGAAAAATGAATCCGGCAAAGCGTCCATTCAGTTTTAAAGATGATCCTGAACTGGTTAACAGTACTCCTCTAGAAGCAGCTGTACAAGAAACTGGCAGATCCTCAGATGAAGGCAAGGGCAAGCAGCCTGATGTACACATTAGGAATCTTAGCAAAACATCCAGAAGCAAGAGATCTAAAGGAAGAGCATCTGCTGGAAAAGCTGGACTGGGCATTCTTGGAGACGAACCTCAACGTGCACAAGCCCCTGTCACAGTTAATTCGCCACAGCTAAGCTTGCGTGGCCAGCCTACTATCTCTAGTGCAAGTCCTGAGAGAGAAAGACACACTGTTGGGAGGTTGAGAGAATCAAGTTATCAATGGGATTCACCTGGCACGCAGTCTCAGATGGATGAAATCAGAGAGCCAGCAAATTGGGCACAAGAGAGGAGGTATGGTAATGGCATGCGTTTCATTGAAGATGGTGTGGACTCTCGGGAAAGGAGGCAGCGAATGGACCATAGGCAGATAATGATGATAAACCGTACGATAAATGACGATATGGATTCCCTTACAATCGGGAGCCATGACTCGGGTCACTCAGCCGGCCAGCCTCGTGTAAGCATACGGACCATTTATAACAAACCGAGGACTAGGGTAAACCTGGATGAGTAAGCCATACTCGTATCTGTGCACTTCTTGTTGGAAAACTTGATTGATATCTGAAAGGATACTTCAGCTGTGCATTCCTGGAGCTGTTGTTATGATTACACCAGAAGATATAACTTAGCTTTTGTTAGGAGACGTGTACTGAAATTAGAGACAAGAAATTTATCGGCAAGATCGTCAGGCGCCTACTCATCTGTAGATAAGAGTTGTTTTGGAATGCTGCAATTTTTACTTAATGTGGATGCCGCATTGGTGATTGACGACTGCTCAATAATTTGATTCGATTGTGGCCATGACATATGATGATATGAAATCCATTTCCTTATGTATTGGCGTAATTTTGCTTGTGGCATGTGTGATTGTTATTGCACTGCTGCTCGTTATTACTACAATTGGGTTGAATTTCCCCATTAATTGTGTTGAATTTCGGTAGTCATCTTATCGATGACATAGATCAATCATACCAGAATCACACATACATATGCACACAAGCAGTGGCGTAGTTCGGATTAAAACCTTATAAGATCAATTTATTTAAAATCTCTAAAATTATATAAATTTTTATAAAATTATCAATAGAAATAGATATATTTTCGTAAAACCCTGTGAGATCAATTAACCCCACAGAAAAAGCCTCCCTCCGCCACTGCATACAAGATGAACACAAGTGTGTGAAAGAGAAAGGGTGGAGCTCATTTCATTCATCAACTACATCTTTACAATAATGACTCTTATTTATAGACTAAAACGGTGGACCCATTCTTGGGGCATTTTTGTCTTTTGCTCAGAACCCTAGGATTTCTTAACACTCTCCTTGACAACAAACCACACTATACATTTGTCTTATAAAAAACTCCTAAAAACCTAGTAGAAAAAAGAAATTGAGAAAATAGTACACAACATACTTTAAATTGTATCGCATTTTAACAAGGGAAAAATAGTATAACATTTATCTTCATGATCTAGTAATAATTACTAGGATTTAGCGTGATCGTCATGATCTTTACAATGTTAATCAACTGGATTTATATCATCGTATGGAAAACATACAAGGTAGTGATCGTCAAGTCAATACCTTCTAGGTTTGACAAAGATGAAAATTTTAAAATCTCAAGTATAATGATCAATGTTTGTCACATGCTCCCTTTGAAGGTGACATCCATTGAAGTCTTCTTGTTCCAATGCCTAAAATGCATTTTTCAAAAACAAAGCAAGGATATTACGAGTAAATCAACTAGGTTACCACAATATTTAGTCTTCTAGACATTTCTCCTAGTATTCATCTGGAAATGTGAGGATAAAACAACTCGGGAGCAATGTATTTAACTTTCCAAATAGCAAAATTATCCTAACAGAGGATGGGGTAAAATTAATTGCAACATCATATGCCTTCTGGATGTGACTTATCAAAACCATCTGGGTCTTAATATTTTATAACTATCTCTAAGTGGTTAAACTTACAACCAAATAGTCTACTATGCAGATTTAAGGATATGGCTAGGCCTCGGTGTGGTTCAATTTGGCCTCGACGGCTTCGCCTCCATCAGACTTCGCTTCGCCTTGATAGTGTCTCCTCGACTAAAGGCTCCTCCTAGCTCAATGGATTTGCCTTGGCGAGCTCCAATCCGTCTCGATGGCTTAGCCTCGGCGTAGTTCAACTCGGCATTGATGGCTTTATCTCGGTCGGACTTCACTTCACCTCGATGGCGTCCCTTCGACTAGGGGCTCCTCTAGCTCAATGGATTCGTCTCGGTGAGCTCCAACATGCCACGATGGCTTGACCTTGGTGTGGTTCCACTCGACCTCAATAGCTTTGCCCCGACCGGACTTCGCTTCGCCTCGGTGGCGTCTTCTCAGCTAGGGGCTTCTCCTAGCTTGACGGATTCACCACAGCGAGCTCCAACACGCCTCAATAGATTTGCCTCGAAGTGGTTCAACTCAACTCAATGTCTTTGGCTCGATGGCATCTTTTCGACTAGGGGCTCCTCCTAGCTCAATGGATTCATCTTGTCGAGCTCCAACACGCCTTGATGGTTAGGCCTCGGCGTGGTTCAACTCGGCCTCGACGGTTAGTGGCCGTGGCGCGTGGTGAACCCATTAGTGGCCGTGGCGCCACCACTCCTCTCGCTGGAGCTCAAGAAGATTGGGCAGAGGGATCTAGAACGCTGGAACGAGAGAGAAGAGAGATCGAACGGTCAACCTCGCCCCCGCCAGGGGACGACCAGATCTGGCAGCACCACAATCTGGGATGGTGATACGTGGGTGCCCCCTCCATCGGTATGAGCAAGAGAGAAGAGAGAGGTCGAACTGTAGTGAGTTGTACCGTCGTTTTTTTAGTGGAATGGTATGCCTTTCTGTAGTTTTTCTCTTTTATTTTATGTGATTTAATTTGGCTCGTTGGATCGGATTTGAAGACCCAGAATCTTGACGCGGTGCGCCAATCCGAGTCCGACTCGTGCTTCCACCTCACAATTCCCACACCTACTCGGCGCGCGACTCCGTCCGTGATTCGTAGTCCGCCCGTCCGGTTGCCGCGCTGCCTTCCTCTATAAAACTATACGCGAACACCCACGTTCCCCCCGCACTTCGCAATCTCGCGAGTAACGCTGCAACCACCAGCAGTTCGGTTTCAGAATCAGCCATGATGTTCTCCGGCGACGACGGCCCGGTGCTCCTCAGGCTGCCGCAGCCGCCCGCCGTCGCATGCGTCTTCCTCCAGCCAGGCCTGCTCCGTCCCCGCCGCATGCACAAGAACAACATGCAGATGCAGCCGACGCCCGCCGTGGCTGTCCGCCACCTCGTGTTCACCGGCCCAAGGTTGCAGCAGCCGCCGCCGATGCCGGTCCACCCCGAGGAGTGCCGAGTCGAGGTGCGCGACGTGTGGGCCGGGAACCTCCGGGAGGAGCTCTTCCATATCCATAGCCTCCTGGCGAGATACCCCGGCGTGTGCATCGACACGGAGTTCCCCGGCACGGTGCACGGCTCCGACACGCCGCGCCACCTCCGCACCCCGCACGAGAGCTACGCCGTCGTGAAGAGAAACGTCGACGAGCTCCGGCTCCTCCAGCTCGGCCTCGCCCTCTTCGGGCCCGCCGGCCGGTGCCCCGTCGTCTGGCAGTTCAACTTCCGGGGCTTCGACGCCGGCCGGGACCCCCACGCGCCCAGCTCCATCGCCATGCTCAGGGCCCATGGGATGGACTTCTTCGCGCTCCGCAAGTTCGGCATCGACGCCCGCGTCTTCGCCGCTGAGTTCTTCCGATTCGGGCTCGGCCGCCCGGGCCTGATTTGGGCTGCGTTCTCAGGCTCCTACGACTTCGCGTACCTCGCCAAGGTGCTCGGCAGAGGCCGCCCGCTACCGGAGACGCTGGAGGGGTTCTTGGTCCAGGTTCGCGGCCTGTTCGGGCCGGCGGTGCTCGACGTGAAGTACATCGCCAGGTTCTGCGGCGAGGGCGGCGGCATACGCGGGGGGCTGGAGCAGGTGGCGGCGGCGCTCGGCGTGGAGCGGGCCGCCGGCCGCGCGCACAACTCTGGCTCGGACAGCCTGCTCACCTGCGACGTGCTGCGGGCGATGATGGACCGGTTCTTCAGCCACAGCAACCTGTTCGTGCACGCCGGAGCAATACAAGACCTCGTGTAGTGTAGTGTTGAGCTGTTGTCGTCTTTCTTCTGTGCAAACAATAACTACTTGAAGGGAAAATGTTTTAGTTATCTTTCTTTTGTATCATGTGCTTGAATATGTTTTTTTGCCTCTGTTTCTTGACCAATCTGAACTCTGAATCACCAATGCAATAGAGCATAGCATACTATTAACAACAGATTTAGATATAAACACCGTCACAACAAAATTTTCCGCAATGTAGCGGATGATCTGAACAAATTTTGCTACTGACAGGAGCAAAGAAGACCATTGCAATAGTAGAAGAAATGACAGTAGAGAATAACGAGGACGTATAAAGAAATCTGAATATGTTTTGCCCCTCTTCCAACCAATATAAAGAGCTGGTTTTTAACATTAATAGTAAAAAAGGAAGAGCAGGTTGATAGTGAAGCAACCACGCAAGAACTCTTAACGATTTAGCTGATCTTTCACCACCAAAAGAAACATAGATTACACAGTCTGTTTTCTGAGATCTAATGAACGGCTGATGCAGGCCAGCGGTCACGCACCCTGGCATTACGAATTCCCCACATGGGGATCGACTCCATAATAGTTTTCTCCCATCACTAGATTCAGCCATTCAGGTATCCGCATACTAGTTTGGTTCAAAATCGAAAAATATGCCAGTAAACATAGTAGCGCTACCTGTCTAACCCAAAAACAAGAAAAATATTCAACGTATGTTTTTGCTTCTGAAAATTGTAAAAGATCGGTCTGTGGAAGCGCATAGTTTTACAGTCAATTGGAAAGACTGCTGATACTGTCACGATTAGGACTGTTCATTCGGTTATTTCGGTTTATACGGTTTGGTAAATACAGTTTGATCGGTAAATACGGTTTTTGTATTTCAGAAAATACTGTATTTTCTAGAATACGGTGTGGTATCGGTAAATACCATTTTATTTAGGTACGGTATCGGTTAATGCCAATTTTACCAAAGTTTGCGCGAATTGCTAAACGTTAATAACATCAAAGCATCACAGCAGTCACATGCAAACTCCAATTCTCCATTCTAGAATGAAAGCATCAAAGCATCATGCATCACAGCAGCAGTCTGGACAGCATCACAGCAGTCACAACACACGCCTCACAGGCTCACAGCCGGACAGCTCAGCAGCAGTAGCAGACAAAACAAATGAAAGTAAAGTATGAACCAACGGGCAGCAGCAAGCAACCAGCATTCCAACCTCCAGGCTTCCAGCAAGCCAGCAACTAGCACAACTTCACTCAAGCAGTCAAGCAGCACTGCAGCAGGTAATGGCACCAGCAGGCAGTTTCACAGTTAGCATTTCTACTGCAGACTGCACACAGCCACAACAGTTGAGCAATTTCACAGATGACAACAACATTACAACAGACTAGATAGGCAACTAACAATCTCCAATCTCCAATTCTAACAATTAATATTTGCCAAATGAAACAGAGAGTCAGAGAGGAATTACTTCGCAAGATCCTATTGTCTCCGTAACTACGGCGTCTTGGGAGAGGGAGGAGGCCGGCGTCTGGGCCTGGGACTGGAAGGCTGGGTCTTGGCTCGGACTGGAGTCTGGGATAGCACTGACGGCGATGTCGAAGAACAGGAGAAAGACCTGGTAGAGTTAGAGTGGTAGTGAATTACTCTAGAGCATTTACAATTTTAGATCTAGTGAATGGAGAACAGGAGATGACCTGGTAGAGTGGTAGTCGACCACTCGAGTACTCGACCGAAGGAGGGCAGGAGGCGGAGGCGCGGAGCACCGGAGCGGTGGAGCTCGAGCGGCCACCGGGCGCCGACCGAGCCTGGGACTAGGGGTGGGGGGAGCACCGAAGGTCGGAGAGAGTGAGCTGCCGGCTACGGGAGTGCGGATCTGGCGAGGCGAGTGGCCGTCTGCGGCGCCGTCGACCGCCGAGCGCCTGCCGCCTGGGGTAGTAGACTAGTAGTAGCCGACCGAGAGAGTGAGCTGTGGGCTACGGCGGACCTGCGGTCTGCGGAAGTTCGGATCTGGAGAGGTGAGTGGCCATTTGCGGCGCCGCCGACGGTCGATCGCCGACCGCCTGCCACCTGGGGTTGTAGACTAGTAGTAGCCGACCGAGAGAGCGAGTTGCGGCGGATGCGGTCTGCGGAGGTGCGGATCTGGCGAGGCGCCGAACCGCCAAGGCGAAGGCGAGTGGGAGATTGGGAGTGGGAGTGGTCGTGTGCGCTCTGCGCCTCTGGAGCGACGCCAGCTAGGGTTGAACGTCTGCGTTAAGTGCGCTCTTCCGCGTGCGTCGGGCCTGGTGGACCGAGACTGGAGTCCGGAGACGCCGAGTGGGCTATTCGGTTTAATCGGGAAAATTGGTTTTTCCTCGGTTTTTCCAGCAGGGAAAAATGCCACTTTTCCGGATACCGAACCGAATACCGGTCAAACCGAGTTGACCGGTTCGGTTCGGTTTTTTTGGTACGATTTTTTCGGTTCGGTACAAAACTGCACAGTCCTAGTCACGATGTCCTTCATTTTGTAGGTAAACAGATTGTATCTACAAAACACTGCAATCCCTAGTTTCATATGGTTTTGCTATTGTTGCAAATAATGCACAGAAAAATAGAGACAAGTGACATAAATTTTTACGTGGAAAACACTTGCGAAAAAAAACCACCGGCGCTCGAAGACAAATCACTATAATGAGGAGAAATTACAATGGAGCACTTTCTCTTGAGCACACCTCTTCCCATGAACTACTGAGGTACATATATAGTGCGAGGGAAAAGAGTCCCACACAGAGAGGAAACCGAATCAGAGTCGGTTGCTAATGATTGACACCACGTCTGATACAATATGTACATATACCTATCATGTCACGTCTGGCATGACAGGATGAAGTGTCCTACATGGACACGGTACGAATTCGGATCAACTTCAACAATCTCCACCTTGAACCGAATTCCCTCCAGTAGTCGAAGAATGTGATAAATTCCTCTAATTAAAATTAGCATGGGTTCGGGTGTTTCGTATCTACATGTCCTGAGTTTCAATCTCTAGACGAAGGATTTTCTACTTATCCACTAACAGAGTATATATACAGATAAATGAGTTCAGTGGTCAAAGCATATATTCACGTTTCATAAGATATAAGTATTTACTCTAGTTAAATATATGCTAATAAATATATACATATGTGTGAGTTGAAACGTATCAATGAGATGTACTTGTGAGTCTACTGTTGTACTTAAAAAACATGCTTTGCTATGTCTTGTCTTTACGGTGCAAGCAAACAACCACACATCAAGTAACCCATACTTTCCCAAAACGAAACGCCTCTCTCCCTTTTTATGCTCCGCTCCGCTTTTTTCGACGTGAACTTCTATTTTTTTAGCTAATTATTTATTATTTATAAATTTTGTCTTTTTCTAACCTTTTGAGTTTTTTTGCCGGTTCTTTTTGTATTCATTTGTATTATTTATGATGGGCAAACCTAGTTTTTTTAAATTTAATTATATCAAATAAATCATTATTAAATATAGTACAATTTTAATTAAATATAGTATAATATTAGCTGGAAATTACTATTTTTCAGCTTAAACCCGTGCCTCTTGCCCCCGCCCCCCGCGGCGAAGACACCGGAGCCACCCATATCCAGCCCGTCCCACCGCCATCCGGGCCCCGGGACGCCCCGACCCCACATCCCGGCTATTTAACTCATGTTTCGGACCCCACCGCACGCCTCCCCTCTCCTCATCGACGCCGGCCGGGGGCTCCACGACGCGCGCACGAGCCGAGCCGCCCCCGCGAGGCCAGTCTAATAAGCGGCCATGACGCGCCACGACAGCCTCCTCCTCCTCTCCCTCATCCTCGCCGCCGTTGCCGTCGCGGCTGCGGAGGCGGGAGCGGCGGCTGCGCAGGACCCGTCCGAGGAGGGGCACCTCCTGCCGCGCCCGCTCGTCATCGAGCTGCCGACGGCGAGGGGAGCGGGCGAGGACGAGGGGGAGGTGTGGTGCGCGAGCTGGAGGCTGGCGGCGGAGGCCAACAACCTGGCGCCGTGGACGGCGGTTCCGGAGGAGTGCGCGGCCCACGTGCGGGAGTACGTCGCCGGGGTGGCCTACCGCTCCGACCTGGAGGTCGTGGCGAGGGAGGCGTCCGCCTACGCGCGCGCCGCGAGCGTCGGGGATGACGGCCGCGACGCCTGGGTGTTCGACGTCGACGAGACGCTGCTCTCCAACCTCCCCTACTACGCCGACCACGGATACGGGTGTGACGCTCGCGCCACCCTCAAATTCCTCGCCTCAAACATAAAAAAAAGGCGAATTTTAGGCATCAAGTGACTATTTCTTTAGGAGTGCATTCGATTCGCCAATTGAGACGCTCACATGAAATTCTTTTATTCGAAATGGCAGGCTTGAATTGTTCGACCACCACGAGTTCGACAAGTGGGTCGAGAGGGGGGAGGCGCTGGCGATCCCCTCCAGCTTGAGGCTGTACAAGGAGGTTCGCGAGCTGGGATTCAAGACCTTCTTGCTCACGGGGCGAAGCGAGGGACACGAGGGCGTCACGGTGGAGAATCTCAAGAAACAAGGGTTCCACGAGTGGGACAAGCTCATACTGAGGTATAAATTCACCATCTTCTATTGTTGGCATTGCACATTGCACTCATTAGCCACCATGTCCAAATGCGCGCTTCAAGGGGTAATCTTGGGTATTGGTAACGATTGTCTTCGTAACCTGACTAGCCATGATTATTTCTAACAAAACTAGAGATTTATCCCTCGATGCATCATTTGTTTGGGATTTCATTCGTCACCTGTGATTTACTCCAACTCTTTCGGTCGTTTCTGGGCGCTCTTTATAATCTGTGGATCAGACATCTATTACAATGCCTAAATTGCCAAATTTAGTGCCGCAGCAAAGCCCTTGCATTATCATGTAGGCAGTTTTTCAGTTCATGATGTTGTACTGAATAGGCGCTTCGGATCTGAATGTTCAATGCCTTCATGCTGTCCTTTTGTCCAAATGTTCATATGTCAATATCACTGCCAGAGAATAGTCACACTTAGTTAAGGCCTTAAGGGTCAAAATCCTCTTGTTGAATGCTGAATTTGGCGTCTGCTAATCTTGGTTTACCACCTCAATTCTGTCAATAAAGCACCTAGCATCAAATTTGTTTTCTGAGCACCGTGTTACCAACTATTCTTCATTGCTGCATGCTGGAAGTCTGACACATGACCTTTGCAATGTCCAGGGCGGCAGCTGATCGCAAGAAAACAGCGACGACCTACAAATCGGAGAAGAGGAAGGAGATGGAAGCGGAGGGGTACAGAATCCTAGGAAATTCCGGCGATCAGTGGAGCGATCTGTTGGGCTACTCTGTGAGCGCTCGCTCCTTCAAGCTTCCCAATCCAATGTATTATATTCCATGACAGAACAGAAAGCAAGGGCGGATGGGAAATGCAGTGTTTATTTGGTGCGTTTTTCATGCCGGGCCCAATTGAACTGAGTACTGACTGGTGCAAAGAAATTTGACAATAATACAGCAATGGGATTTAAACTGTACAAAAGCTTCACTAACATCATGTGGTAGTATTCATTATACTTGTAAGTTCAAATGTAATGAATGAAATGAGAGATGTTATTTAATGGATAAAATGGCGAGCTCACAGATATGTCAATGTGGTCTTGGCATCTATGCTCTACAGGAGGAATGTGTTTCTGATGGCGCTCTTCATTAGCTAAGTTTAACCGGTTGCATCGTCTCAATTTTGAGCTTGAGGACGGATCACAAAAAAAAAAAAAAAAACCTCAACATGCGTAGTTCTCATCATACTAATATTGGCCATTACCACTCCACGATGACAGAGACCTCATTTCAGTAACCATTACCAAACATTACCTGAAACACCAAACGTTGTGCCGAGCAACCAGGACTTTACTAAGTTTAACAAAAACAAACAGTAAAATGCCGGTGTGTCATAGGGATCTTCCAATTCTTCAGTTAAAATGTAGGTGACAAGTCAGATACAGCTGAAATTTGACAAAGAAAGGCGTATGGCTGGAGGGTAAATTCACTGGACCATCGGGTCAGGGTTCCCAGCTGCGAGTATATCCAGCAATGAGTTCTGGGGCTCCAGCTCTTCATGCCACAGTGGCAGTTTGTCACCAGGGTAAAAGTTCCTCTTAACACCATCGGCGTTTATCTGCACCATGGTCAAATCAGCAAATCTTTTAAGTGATTTGGGTTATCACTTACAATGGCATTTTCTAGCAAAATGAAGTTGAAGAAAATGATAGATGTATCAACTTCTACTTTAATAGCCACTGCATCACCACGGTTTTACAAATCATGCATAGGTTCTTAAGCAAGAAAAAGGGTGCAGAAGACAATGAAAGCAAAGAAAACAGAGAGACAAATCATTGAATGGATTTGATAAGCAACTTGATCAGGAAAAAAATTTGGCCCCACAACAGTTGTAGAAAATGATCTTATTTCACCACAAGCACAAGCACCAGTACACATTAGTTTTAGAAAATGATCTTGGTCCTACAGAAGTTGAATAATCAATAATTTTGGTTTAAGTCTCAACTGACTAAGTTTCTAAAGCCCTCACAAGGCACAGTATGCCAAATAGATGTGCAGAAAATTAGATGACAGTGTAAAATCCATTGAACCAATCAGGTTCAGGTTCTTCTGATATCAATCAATTGAGCAAAGCATGATGGCTTGCATGAGGTACGAGAGCACTTACAGTAACTGTACGAACAACCCCTCCACTGGCACCATCGCGGGCCATAGCAAGGGAAACCACCTTCACCACAAACTTCTGTAAAGATGAGCATAAAAGAACCATGTTAGAAGATGCACCAGAAGCGCAAGGCTATGAAGGGTGCATCTGAGTAACAAAAAATGATGTATGTGCTCTATTATTCTGGACTTTGTAATTATGCTATGAGCTCTTTGCTCAATCATGGAAAAATTGTGACCAAATAAAATAATCAGCTGAAGGTACACTTCACCTTCCCTCACAAAACCCATGAATAAGCTACTTTCTATACCATTTTGTAAAAAATAAGGACGAACCCACAACCAAAAAAAATGATGGCCAAACAAGTAAACAGCAATACAAGTAAAAGTAGAATCGAACCTAGCTTTAGACTTTATGTTCCTTCATAGGTTTAAGTTTAACAAACTATCTCCTATTACTCTCAAGTCTCTAAAGAGAAAATGACATACCTCAGCATCTTCCTGGGTCATTCCCTCTCTCCATTCATGATCAAGCAATGCATACAGGTAACTGGAACCCGAACCTGCAACAAGTCAGAGATAACATCATGTGTCAGAAACTGTACCTTATATAACATACACTAAAGCTGGATTAGCAAAATTATATGATCAATGCTTATGAGTGGAGCCAGGTTGCACTCAACCAGATTTGGAGTGTTGATAAAATCCCAACACTATGTGATGCAAACCACTAAAGGAAACATGTATTTCTATGGAGGAAAACATACCTCCAATTGCAAATGGTTGCCTCAGAATCGTTCCACCAAGGGGCACTGAGAAAATCTGGCCTCCCTCATATTTATCCCACCCACCAACTATCATGCCAGCTTGCAACATGTTCTGGACATGGATAATGCATATCAGAAAGAAATGTCATGTGTTCATGAAGGTGAATGAACACTAAACAGCATTAACATTCTTGTGTTCTGGAATGCTACAGCTAACATACCTTGTTCTGGTAAGCCAACAACCTAATTAAGTTGGCTGCAACTTTCACAGTAGCTGGTTGCCCAAGCTGAATTCTGCACATGGGGACAACCTTAGCATCAGCTATCTTGCACGGCAAATATTTCGAGTAACTTTACAGCATTGTATTAATCAATGAGATCTGAGTTTCATTTAGTTCATTCAATGCTGTCCTACTTAATTTATAAGAAAAGGTACTGTTAGGTTGTGCATGAAGCAAGAACAAACTTACGTATGTTGGTGGAGGAAATAACGCACATAATCTGAAATGACTTGTGTATCAGCAGCCTGTCAAACAATAAGAAACATGCTACATGTGAAACATAGAACTTACGAACAGGAAATATGCCTTGTCTGGAACTAAGTAGCTGACTATAAAAGGGAAAGTAGAAGACCAACACTGACGTGGTCATAACTCATGAGAACCACATTCTAGTATTCTACTACAAGATAAGCAATAGCAAGGTAACAAAAATGATAATATATTGATATGCAGCACTGAAACACAAAATCTTATCTTGCTAGTTTGTGTTTTTGTTGTTCACACCAGCAATCAAACATAAGCTACTATCTGATTTAGGAGATATTGAAGAAATACACTAAAGTGACATTAACTTATTAAATGGACTAACTGAGCAGAGAGCGCCTACTCAAACATCTTAAGATCAGAATAGCATGAGATAACAACAACATGAAAACGGCTTTACAGTCACTTACAGATCCAGAGCGGCAGACATACACATTGTCTGTCAGCTGAGTAATCTTGTCTGACGCACGGTTTGCCACATACATTCCTAAGAATTAAGACCAGGCAACAAAGGATATTAAAGTGAAGCAACAAGATATTATGAAAACACAACTTAAATTTTGATTTCGTTTGGTTCAAACTGAAGCAACGACGAACAAATAAGACACCACAGCAAACCCACCTTAAGAAGGCATGTTTTCCAGTAAGCAGAGCACAACATAAACTAATCACAATGATACAAGGTTCCACATTCACAAAACACTAACAGCACCCCCCAACTACAGTGAGCACATACTCTCGTTCTCCACTGCCACAACGATAACTATGACAACAAGAAACCGGGCATTGTTTTCCTCTGATTCTATGGCAATACAACAAGGCGGGAGATTGGATCATATACCCTCCCTTTAGTTGGGAAATTGAGGATTTACCCTCCACATCTCAATGACATGTAGGGTCATCATAAGTCACTGACTCGTGGGCCAGGAGGGTAAATCCTCAATTTCCATCTAAATGGAGGGTATATGATCAATTTTTTCCCTGCAGATTTAAACATGATCGAGCACCGGTACACCTAATGACCTAAAAGCCCACTTTTCCTCCGATATCACTCCATTCGAGTGCAAAGACAGAAGATTTCCCCTAATCGCGCAAACTAATAACCTAAAAGATCCAATTAGGGAGGCGGCGCACATAATATCACAGACACTAACTTAGCAACTGCAACAACTATATTCCTCGATTCCCCACGATTCTCGAGCGAAACTAGACCCGCGACGCCACCTGTACATGGAATCTAACCACACCCATAGGGAAATCCCCTGCGTAACACATACAGATGGGGGGGTGTCGGGGCGTACCGGTGCTGGTCCTGGAGTCGGCGGCGAGGACGACGCCGCCGTCGTAGCAGACCCCGACGATGGTGGTGCCCATCCGGTGCTCCCCGGAGGTGGGGGCGTCGCCGGCGGAGGAGGAGCCCATGAGAGCGGCGTCCATGGCGGGGAGATCGGCGGTGGCAAAACCCTGGGGGAGAGCAGTGTGCGCGCGCGTGCGTTTGCTTTGGAGGATTGTGTAGGCCCGCTTGTCCTCCCCCGCAAGAAAGAACGAAGCAAGGGAGCCGAGACGGGGAGAATCCGACTCCGTTAGGTCGAGGTCGAGCCTTCTCGGCCCGCAACCGAGGCTGACTGGTTAAAGCCCTGGGCCGGACGTAATGCCTACCAAAGTAGCCCAGCCCAGGGACACAACACCCACTAGGGTCCCGGCCCACGAGCATCACCGTGATCAAGTCGACGATCGCCCTTGTCTTCAGAGCAGCGTCCAGGTGCTCTTATCAATCAGGTCGGATAACCAGTTCGGAGCGTGAAACCAGAGATACTTGTTGTCTAAGTATATATAGTCCTTTTTTTTTTTTGGATCACGAGGGATTCTAGACAAATCGGATGTTGTTGGCGAGAGACATCACACCGATGTTGTCTGGCATATCAGGAATCTATCCCTCCAATCGGTTACAGTTGAGGACCAGCATATATAGCTCTTTCGAATGCACCAAAGACGCTGCAAGCTTGCCGCTGAAACCACCTCGAAAAGTCGAGGGTGACCGACCGATGGATGATATCGAAGATCAACTGCAAATCCTCGAAAAACATTTCATTACGAGGGTGGAATAGTAGTCTCATTCTTTTTGACTTTTTATTTTATTTTTAGCTTCGATTTCTGCTAATCGGTACTATTTATCGGATTCATCAGCCAAAACCATTAGCCACATCAAAAAAAAAAAAGACCCAATTGTTTCTTTTTTTTTTCTTCTCTTCTCCAGGAAGAGGAGGAAAAGGCAGGACAGAAAGGGAAAAAAAGGATCCTTCTGCTGACTGCACGTCTGCATGCACGCGAGGGAGATCTCCTCATCTCATCTGCCCCGACGACGGCACCCGGCCACCTGGCATGTCCGGCGATTCCATATCCGAGCCACATGCGCCGGCCGCGCCCGCTCTGATTGATAAATCAGTCATCCATCATGGAGAGATTCTATATCGGGTGGATTCTTTTGAGTTGTGGTTTTTGACTTATGAATTTTGAATTCTGGCTGTTCGCGCGCGAGAGATAGTATAAAGAGAGAGACAGTATAAAGAGAGAGACAGTCGCGTGTTATTTTGGCCGATATAGCTAAAGTTGATACAGTATCTACCATAACTTGAAAAGATTGAAAGCTAGTTATTATAGCAAAAGCTAAAAGCTATAAATATGAAGCCCAAAAAAAACCAGCCACAGTATCAGTGTCCAAAGCAACACAGTTGTGCTTTTTTGCAGTTTAATCGTGCACGTGATGTACTACAAAAAAATCATCGTCACCGAAAAGCCATGTGCGGCCGCAATGATTCAGTAGTTTGCTAGCTAATTAAGCTCCCTGGGATGCGAGAGCCCCTGATCGCGTCAGTTATAAACCATAAGCGCGCAGCTGCTCTATTAGTACACCGTGATTTGGATAACATGCCGTTGTCAGGCAAATAATACGTGCCAAGCTAGCTAAGTAAGATTTGTTACACATGATCGCGCCAACTAGCTTGGTAATGGCCATACAATATGTGTTAACTAACATTCCAATTATTCTGAAAAAAAACATTTAACTATTAGCTATGACGTGTGTTCTTGCAACTGTATAGGCTTTTCAGTTTTGCTAACGACCACCAATATTCTCTCAGGATGCTTGAGCTAACGAACAGCTTAGCTCACATTGTAATGGTGCATATATCACATGTACCAACCTCTCTTGATCCAACGGTCATGATGATCACTCTTGACGAGTTTCGTCATCAGGAAGCTAACGTCGACACTTGATCATGCATGCATGGCCTACTTAATTTGCTGGTGCTCGTGAGCTAGCTAATCCCGTTTTTACTTTTTAGAGTGAAAAGATACCTCTTAATTTAAGCACTAAATTTATAATCATATTTTTTAAAAAAATTATAAAAATGCAATGTTATTAAAGTATTTTTGTACTATTTTTGTATCAACCAAAATCGCAAACAAGTATTTCTCTCTGTAATCTCTGTCGTAAATAGCTAAAATTTAAAAATTTTAGCTAAAAACTATAAGACATAACCATATCAACCAGGCGAGGACACCAATGATTAGGGAAAATAGCATGTCAAACAGAATATGCATCTGCTACTCACTAGCTTCTTCCTTGCATGCATTAACATCTCAACTATTCCGCCGTTAAGCCAGGGACACCAATGATTAGGGAAAATAGCATGTCATCGGCTGTCTCGCCTTGAATGAACACTCCTGTCCCGTCCTGCTTAATATTCCTCGCCGCTTAGCTTGCCAGATCTGAGCTACTACTAGTATACATCAAGTCCAATCCACTGCTCTGTTCTTTTTGGATGCGATTCCTAGAGAGGACGCATGGGTTAAAGAATCATCTGGTAGTACTATATTATCACTTGCACGTACGTCCGCAATGACTAGCCAGTCACGAGGTTCTTAATCATACGTAACTTCATCGTCAACGACAGCGGCATTGATCAGCGGAATGCGTGCTGGCTTAACACAGTCTGACAGCCCAGGAGCCATGTGAGGCCGCACGCAATGATTCGAGGGTTATGGCCCTTCTTCCTCTATAACTTATAATATATAGCTTATATTTTCTGTCGAACAAATAAATAGAATAACTCTTTATCGTCTTTTCGAAACGAGTGATTATTGTATAGGTGACTATTTTTCTCTTTATCTTTAATCACTTTTTTATACTGTAACTTTAGGTGACTGAGAGTGCAATTTTAAGAGGAGGAATTAGTACACTGCAACTTTAGGTTACTGAAGGTGCAACTTCAGGTGACTAAGAGATAAAAAAATTTCAGTCGACTGCGCAATAGCAAAACCGTTTTTGAAAACGGCTTATTAGGGCAGTCTTTTCGAAACGACTTATCGACATTCAGTTTATTTGCATAAATACTTATATTAAAACTAAAAACTGTCGTGTATAACCATCAGTCTAAAAGAAAAACCCTTAGCTGTCCACTGGCGATGAGAAAGCCTCCGAGTTCTGAGCTGGTCAGATCGACCGATCGATAAGCCCACGCACGTACGTACGTACTGCACCCTTTACTGGTTGCTGCTGCATGATGCATGATCTCCACAACATGCCATTGTCGGGCAATTATACACTCACCCAGCGATATATTGAGGTTAGCTACTACTAAGTCGTTGCATGTGTGCGGTGCTTATCTCCAAATCAAGCTACTTAGCTACGGTATTAAAATCTAGTAACCTGACCTATTTGGTAAATCAAATTAAAGTTTAACAAATTCTTTTATCAGACGTGGATTCACGATTCGCACGTGTGTCCATCTAAATTTATTTGTGTGGTTTAGTTTTGGTGTTTTTTTCTGTCATTACGACTGGTATATTCTTATATTATTTGGAAAACGCAGCATAACCCCCGTTTATTAGACCCTGTTTAAAGGGAAAAAAAGCATTTTTTGCAAGCACTAAAATATATGAAAACGGTCCAACAGACGAGATTGTCGCAATCCACTCACGCAAATGCCAAACGGAGCCTACGCATATGCACACGATCTTTTAACTATCAAATTAATTAATCAGCATCCAATGCATGATTAGTTCAGCATCACATTGCTTACAATGCACTGCTGCTGATGCATATATATATGCTAACTTCGCAAGCACTGCTACTCTATGTATCTAAATTCTTTTCAAGTACACCAAATGCATGCAGTACAATGACTAACTAAACAGCATCTTAATAATAATGTGATCTAAAAAAACCAATCGACCCGACCGAGTTTTAAGTGATCGGATTGTCTCGCTCAGTTTTGACCGACCCAGTCTGTTTAGATCTACCTCCCTGCTTGCCCATAGGAATTGATGAGCCCAGTAGTATCGCCATGTTCTGACTTTTCGCGACAGCACCATTTCCAGAGCACAGAGGTGGAATGGCTTCAGAGATCCTAAGCCTCTTCGGAAGAGGAGGGTGTCCAACAAGTTGGACTTGCCAAGCATTAACATGTCTGCTTTTTGTTGAAGATGATGACGTAGATTCATCCCAGTATATCTACAGATACATCAAGCAATTATTTCATAAAGTCGGATAAATATAGGCAGTACAATGGTAAACCGAACAGAGCGACTGCATGTTCACTCGAATGGATCTTGGGACCCTAGTGATAATATAAAGAACTAGAAAACATATAAGTTCAGTTGGTCTTGGTACTGTTGAAAAATCAAGGAACTGATGGAAGCAACAACATAAAACACTAGATAGGGTACTAGGTTCTCCTCGCAGATTTGTCAACTATTTAGTCATTAGGATGTGAAAGAACACAACTCCAACTAACTTGGACTTCCACGACTGTGAAGAACCAACCAATCACACATGCTTTGCTTTACTTCAGTAAGTTCCACATTTTTCATGATTTCAATTAAAAAATACTAAATACAATACAGCACATGGAAAAACTGACATGACTTAGTGTATTAACACAACAGGTAAAAGTGCATTCGTAATTCCAGATCAAATTCATCTAAGTGCCACAGGGAAAATTTAATATAAAAACATGTGGTTCGACCAATGACCCACCAGTCCAACCACCAGATCGGTGACCCGAGATCTCGACTGGGTCAATAGCCGATCTGGGTTTGATAACATTGCTTCTTCCTCTCTGGCGCCCAGTGACAGTTATGGTGGTGGCTGGTGGATTAAGATTAGGGTTCACTAGTGTCTCCAGACTTAGAGGGAGGCTAAGGTGACAGTAGATCAATGGTTGCGGTGCATCGAGGCGACAGCAGTGCCGCCAGACATGAGCGAGGAGGAGGTCGGTGGGCGGGGTCAACGGGGGATGGTGACGACCAAAGTGGCTAGGAGGCTGCGCAGGGGATCTCGCCAAAGAGAGAAAAAAGAAGGGATGCGACAACGACAAGAATGAGAGACCTCACTGGCGGGCAGGCGAGGCAACAGGAGTACGGGATGGGTTACGGGGTGTGGGCGAGTTACATACGTTAGAGAGGAAGAGGATGTGAGCCACAAGATCTTGATCTAACAGTGAGAAAAAATGGCCGGGACTTTAAAAAAAATCCAGTTGACTGTGTAATAGTCGTCCCCTTGTTTCTGGCTATACAAATAAAACTTACATGGTCTTTTTTAATAAAAAAACTTACATAATTTTGGTACATAGGTTAGCTGCGCTAATCTAATGCGAGCTTATAGGAACATATCAAGCTTCCGATGGATTCAAGTTAAAGCACCTGAGTTGACAGAACCATAGTACCGCTGAAATCATGCAACCATATTGTATATTTTACGCTAACCGAGCTGTGTCTCTCGCAACGAAAGTACTATATACTACAATATTTTGGAGGGGAAAATATTAGCTCTTCTTTTTTTTTTACTTAAAAAACATTACTCTCTCTTTCTAGTACTAGCATATACTCCACTTCACCTGGGAACTTGAATTAGCCAGCAATTAACCAGCTGATTACTCCGATAATGCATCCCTAGTGCGTTCTCAAGGGTCAAAAGTCGCCATCAAGCTCGCTCAAGAATCTCCAAAGGAGATCCACCCCACGCGCACCAGCTCATCATTGTGGACCGCTCCATGATCTCTCGCAATCCTCAAATTGGTTTTTATCCCTCTATTTATATCCGCGCATCCTTTCTTCAGCACCATCGACGAGCTCGCCGCTTCTCTTCCTACACAGAGCTTAGCTATAGGCGTATAGCTAGTTAACAATGGCGCCTCAAAGCTTGGATCTTGGCCTGAGCCTTGGCCTAGGCCTCGCCTCCCAGCCCAGCTTCTGTTTGATCTCCGGCAATGTTGCAGCAGCGGACCAAGAAGTGAGTCCGGCCGCGGCGGAGGAGAGGACTTGCTCCCCCGGCAGCCCGGTGTCGAGCGGCAGCGGCAGCGGGAAGCGCGCCGAGAGGTCGGTCGGCAGCGGCGACGAGGACGACGCCGGCTGCGACGGGAGCGCGCGCAAGAAGCTGCGGCTGTCCAAGGACCAGGCCGCCGTCCTCGAGGAGTGCTTCAATACCCACCACACCCTCACTCCGGTACGTGTCTGAGACACGACTGATCACTGAAATTAATATTAGGGGGCATTTGCAGAAAGAATCGAGAATGACATGGATTTCTTACGCTTGCAGAAGCAGAAGCTGGCTCTGGCGAACAGCCTGAACCTGCGGCCGAGGCAGGTCGAGGTCTGGTTCCAGAACCGCCGCGCCAGGACGAAGCTGAAGCAGACGGAGGTGGACTGCGAGTACCTGAAGCGGTGGTGCGAGCAGCTCGCCGAGGAGAACCGGCGCCTCGAGAAGGAGGTTGCCGAGCTGAGGGCGCTCAAGGTGGCGGCGCCGGCCCCCTTGACGACACTGACAATGTGCCTCTCCTGCAAGCGCGTCGCGTCATCCTCCTGTCCTACCGCCAATGCGGCCAATCTTTCCGCCGCCCATGTCGCCGTCGCCGCCAATGCCGGCATGCCCTCTACGGTGGTGCTGCCCGGTCACCGGCAATTCTTCTGCGGATTCAGAGAGACCGGAGCGGCGTACGGCAGTTCCTCTGGACTCGCAAAGGCGGTCAAGGCAGCCAGATAGAACGAGCTCTCTGCTCTGCCGCCACGATCTGCATTGTCACAGCTCAAAAAAGCAAGTGTAGCAGAAAGTTCAATCCTTTTTTCTGTGTCTTTTGGGAGAAGTGCAAGTTAGTATTGACAAGGTAGGAAGGATCGATCGATGAGTTCCCAGAGATTAATGTATGCATGTGAAAAGTAGTTTAAATAACATGAGAAGAAGCTAACCCTCTGTATCGTACTTCACTTTTATCTGTTTTGGACTTAATGTCCTTTTTTTTCCCTGTCTTGCGTAGCTGTCGTTGAATCCTTTTGATACGTAACACGAGTGGAATTTACAATATTGTAGGCTTTTGAACCTCTAGGCTAGATCAACTTTGGACAGTTTAGATCGAGAGTTGGTCCATTACTATCCACGTCAATGTTGAGCTGCCAAACAAGTTTGCAACTTAAGAGGTGACTTATGATTTAGTTTGGTCATCTAGCAAAGAAGCTAGCTAGGTTATTGAAACATACTTTAGTGGCGAGTTATGATGTTAAGTGGGATTGAATATGTAACTGATGATCACAAGGGAGTTTAAACTTTTTGTGTATCCGTTTATATTGAAACCGAACGATAAACGAATATGTTACTTCCACAATTCCATCAACAAGGGCGAAGATCAATTTGCATAGACCAGAGTGAGAAATAAAATTCGATTGCACGACAAGTAAAAGCATTCAACTCAATTAAAATATATATAACAGTCCGTAGTACAACAATATAATTATCACGGTTCTTGTATAACAAATCAATTAACATTCATCAAGCTACAATTAAAATTGGCTTAAATTAAATAAAGATATTACAACTCTCTTTACATTAATAACAACAATACAAATTGCTATGAATTTACGATTATTGGTCCCAACCGAATGACTGTCTCACAAACTTAGATAATTGCAACACAACTGCAACTAATTAGAAATTACATAACTTTATTTACATCGGTAACATCTCATACATGTATACATTTAATCAGAAGCTACAAAAATCAATTACATGTATCCCACAAACATGTGCCAATATAAAGATACCAAAAAAGATCGAATAAAAGAAAAGAATTAAAGTAAGAAATTGTTGTCAGAGCCCTAGAGGTTAATTTCGGGCAAGGCATTCCGTTCACAGAATACCGGACCATCCGGGGGCCAATCGGCACATCTCACAAACATAGGATCATCACTCAGTATAAACAAACCTGACATAGATTCAAATACCATAACAACCGGCTAAATGTCTCAAATCCCTAAAGTAACAATCGGCCACCACATTGCTACAGTAAAGGGACAGCACGATTCATCTAGAGAGCACGACCGCAAGCAAAAGTGGGCACACACAGCCAGCCGAAGAGAAGCAAGAAGAAATACTGAGCACAACAGTAAGACCTACACTCTTCTCCACTCAAAACCTAAACCCTATCACACAGCCAAGCATCACCGGCCACCACAAGACCAGCATCAGGACAAGCCAACCAGGAGCAAGAAGGCAACAAGGAGTCAAACCGCGGGCCAGCAAGCCGTAGTCGGAGAAGGCCGCCACCAAGGCTAGTCGGCACACAAGCGACCAGGAAAACAACCGCCAAGCACAAGCCGCCATCTTTTCCCAAAGCAACCCAATCATCAATCGGCAAAGGTAGCCCACCAATTACCGATAGTGATAGCATCAATTTCTCAATATTAAACCATGCATACCCATAGCCAATAAGCAACTAATCGAATATCGCATAGCATCACTAGGGCACATAGCACCATCATAAAGATTACTAGCAAAAATAGTAGAGCAGAGAGGAGGGAGCAAGAGTACCGAGGAGGTGAGCCACCATGGTCTAGGGGGGACACCGCGCACTTGACGGCCATGGCATGCTCCCCCGGCGCATGTCATGACCTCGAGCCCCACCATGAGCCACCAAATGAGCACCCTCGATTAGCTCCAAGATCAAAAATGGCAAATCAAAATTTAATATAAAATCAAATAAATCAAGTAGGGAAAGAAAGTGAGAGGAGAGGCCAGCACGGGCACCAATGTTGAGCGGTGGCACTTGGAACCTGGGCGGCGGCGGGAGGCGACCGGGCTAGCCAAAGTCGGCGAGGGGCCGGAGATGGCGGTGTAGAGGGGGACCGGCGGCGCTAGCTGAGAGGGCGGCCACGGGGAGGCATTGGCGGCGATGAGGTCGGGAGTGACATGAGGGCAGTGGAGCAGCAGCTCAAATCACACTATAGTCAATTGTAGTACACACTATAATGATTTCATTTATATCGGCTTAAATCACGTGAGTTTCTTTCTCTCCGTATGGCTCCATACAAGCTGTTTAGATTTATAAGCTAAAACCAAAAGCCATCAGCGAAAACTAATATGAACGGACCCTTGCCTTTTGGCTTCTCCAAAAATCAAAACAAACGCAATGACATCTTAAAGCAGATTTTGCTAACGGTTTTTCGAATGTAAAACCGTATGCGTCTTTCGTGTTCTGCTGTCATCTCGAAAAACACATATAAAAGTCATCAATAGCATCCAAGAGTCATCAACCATTGTCTAAAGAACATGTCCATTATTATTGAGATACTCGTACCGATCCATCGATCGTTCTCTGCAAGCAGGGTGCTTGAGATGAAGTGATTACCAGCAGAGAGAGCCATGTGCACCTCCATGCATGCATGGCCCCACCTGCATGCCACACTAAACAGCAAGTTGATCGGCTCTGACAGCACGGCCATGTCAATGGCTAGCTAGCGGCAGAGATAAGGTATAACTGTATATGATTGGCCTCTGCACTGCAGGAACACCGTGTAATGTACTAGTAGCTAGCATGCAAAATGAATCATGCCTTGCTAGTTACTTCTTTTCCATGCGTGCATTGATCCAGCCGCAGTGCAATAATTCGCCAGCTCCAATTATATCGGGCTCAACAGAAGATGGTGCGTACATCCGGTCCCGTGTACAATTGTACGACGACTCCATGGCCAGCTAGCTAGCTAGCTAGCTTCTCGTTGATTCATCGATCCATGGCCATGGATCGTTCATGCTCGCAACGGAAAGCTAACGAACGCCCAGCTGGCCTCCCTGTGTCCTATCCGTCGGTCCGTGTCAAATTCGACGGTTGGGATCTGACTGCACTCAGACATACACGTAAGATTTACGGAGAATTAAAGAGCAAGATTATTACTGCGGATAAGTGCATCCATAGCGTATAAAAATAGAGGGTCTTAAGCCACCTTAAGGTCGACCTTATACATTCTGAGGGTGACCTTAAGGCACTATAAAAAAAACCCAAGACCGGTCCTCAAGCTAAAGACCGCCATAAGCATTAAAATACATTTTTCTTTATCGACAAGTGGGACCATCTTAAGGCCTAGTGGGTTATATACATTACAGCATTGGCCTTAAGGTTTAGATGAGATCCAACTTAAGACCTCTTAGGTTATATACACTATAGATACCCTAAGAAAATTGCGCGGAGCTGGAATAGCAGTGTTCCACCTGTGTTGTCTGGAGGATGGACAATGAATCAGATGAGCCAATAACAGAACAAACAGCCGTCCAACTGAGCCGTGCATGATTGCAGCGGCGATCCAATCGTAATACGCTGCCTGTAGTGTAGCCGGACGGCCACCGCCACCGGGCTCGCGCGTCTCGTTCGCTCGCTTCCACGAGGGCGGCACATGGGGCGTCGCCGCGAGCCTCGTACAGCCCCGGGCGAGCCAAGAAGCGAGCAGGTGGTCATCGTGTGATTGGGCGCACGTGCGGGACAGCTAGCCAGCCAGCCTCAGCTTTGGCCCGCCCCTCGTGACTTGGGCCTCTAGTTTCTAGGTTTGAAGCTAGAAGTCGAAATAAACGTTTTGGTTTTTTAATTTTTGTTTTCTGGATATTCGTTTTTCCTTAATTTCTTTGTGTTGTCCTTGTAGGTGTAACCGTGTTTTTAAATTTTTTTAATTCTTCTTTAATTAAATGACTTATAAAAAGTTAGCAGTTGTTATAGTACAATTTTAACCAAAAAATCGGGAAGCCGTAGAAAGAAAAAACACCCTATAGCCTGTTTGGAACACAAGATCCACACCAAACGTACTACTCCAGCCTGCTACTACACAGCGATGCTCCAACAATGGTTTCCTATGTACGTTACAAAGAGGGCACTATGCAAAGTTGATGCTTTGCACAGGGATTTTACCGTCTGTTTTGGAACGTGAGTGTCCTCAAGGTTAGTTTTAGCGGAAAGCAAGCGCCAAAGTTAGTGTGTCTTTTCTTTCATAAAACACCAATCAGTGGAGCAAGAGCACTCTCTTTCAGAAAAAAGATGGGCTAATTAGGGCCTCTTTTTTTTGGCTATACTTATAGTTTTAATTGAAATTTTGAATTTTGGTACATTGACAGTAGATTGTGGAAAGAGAGATATTCGCTTGCAATTTTGGTTGATACAAATGTTAGGCTTTTAACGTATACTACAATTAATTTGTAGATCCTATCTTGAGAAAATACTCTATTTAATGTAGTAAAAGCCAAAAGCTACTTTTAGAAGCCAAAAAGAACACCCCTTAAGAGCATCTGCAAGAAAAGGTCAAAAAAAATGATGGTTGAAGATACGTATGAATCTCTTATCCCATTTTTCGTCGATGTAGACATTAGCAGCTGAATCACAAACCAATTATTGGTACCTGACACTGTACCATACCTCTTCAAATAAACATCATTATGCGCTCTAGCTCAGGGCTTTTGTGTTAACAAAATATGTATGTCTCAACCTATCCTTCCATATAGTCAAGAGCACATGTTAGTTTTCCATTTTTTTTGTATCGAGTGGTTGAAAGATCAAGCTCTATTTAAATTAATTTTAGTGATAATGATAAATACCATTATGAGATTTTGGTGATAATGACAAATGTATTTACGAGACTAACTTTGTTCTTTGACTATGATATTACTTAGTCTCACATAGATAAAAAGGTGAAATCATTGAGGTATGCATTCGAAATCACACTCTCATATATTAATGCATTCTTTGAATCCAAAATATAGATTGAACTCCACAAATAGTTCAAATTGAATATGTGTATATGTCTTCACAACGCATACTTGTATGCACATATTTAAGGGGAGTTTACTCTATGTTTTGAGATTTCATAAGTATTAATCTATGTTTTCTTTAATATGTATATTTATGATCTTTACTTTGAAATACATTATTGAGTATATATATAGCTTGTGTAGTTTATATATGAGATTTTTTAAGTCGCCAATTCATGAATTAAATTGGAAGTTCAATTGTATGAATCTCTATAGTCAGATCTGTTTATTGTGAAATTTGCAAAAATGATTATTAAAGAATTTATCTAGTGAGGCATGTCGTTAGGATCTGCTTATTGCAGTGCTCCGTTCTTCAGTTAAGAACATAAGCAAAAGGTGTGGCATCCTGATGATCTGTTGGCAAGATTCAGAACAGTGGCCGCCACCATTGTAGTTTGCAAGATCCATGTCTTCCTTGTGAGTACTAGTAGTTCTTGTCTTTGAGTACTAATTGAGATCAATTAGTTGGTACTTGTTGATGTGGATGACTAGTACTGAATTGCAGTGCTTGATGCAGGGCATTTATTTGATCAATTTTGATAGCAGCAGTACTTTGATGAGCTTGGAGCGAATAATCGTTGGGGCTGGGTAGAGCCACAGTCTACAGAGACCTCTGCTTCTAAAAAAAAATTGTAGAGAAAACCTTGGTAGTTGTGGTTGGGCATGAAAAACATCAGTTGTATATATATGTTGTAATGAAATTGTTTCTTCGGTTTTTTGCTAGAGATGAAATTGTATGTTGCCATCGCCAAAAGAAAGTACTTTGTATGCGTGCATTGCTCAAATGAAATTATATGCGTGGAATTCATTAGTTTCTCGGAAAAAAAACGCAAATGATACTTTGTATCATTTATATACACTCATGTAGTCTTCAAAAATTTGTTTTTTTATAATTGTGTACAAATAGAAAGAAGGGTCTGTTCTTTTTTTGTTGAAGCTCATAGCTTTTGGCTACGCCTTGTGTCTTTTGGGTTGTTCGTGTGAGAGATTACAGAGTATTTGCCGGTATAAATGAAGCCGGTACAATATATACTACAATTAACTAGTAGACCTATCCTGAAAAGATATTCTGTTTAAAAGTTAGTTGCTGTAGAAAAACCAAAAAACAGCTTTGAAAAGCTGAAAAGAACAGGTCTGAAGTAAGACAAATATAAATGATGTATCACAACTAAGGGTAGCATGGTCTACTTACCTTCAATCCTCTTTCTTATGGTTTTTTAAACAACCTACCAGCTAAACGCTTTTCAGAGATAGCTCTAAATTATTAAAGAAGTAAATTCTCAAAGAATCAGGAGCAAAAACTAAAAAGAAAGAATATTAAACTCTACTGAGCAGGGCCTAGGAAAAAGAAGGTACTCTACTAGTAGAACTCACAAACTCATAGTACAATCATTATAGGGTGGGGTTTTTTTAGACTGATGGTTTATGACTTAAATATTTGAATTATGACTGTTTACGAGAGGTAGTACGCACAGAAAAATAGTCGTATTCGATTTTGGCCGGTACATCTGAACTCAGTACACTTTTTACTACAACCTTCTTATTGACTCCGTCTTAAAAAAATACACAATTCAGCTAACCTATGTGGTAGGAGCAACATGATGTTTGCTCTCCATCTTGGCGTAATGCCATGGTATTGGAGTTGGACTAGATTTTGCAATATATTTGGATTGTTTTTAAAATTTGTTTTTTGAGGTTATTTAAGAATGAAAATAATTCGGGCAAAATGTAAAATAATGAAATGTGTATAGTTTGGAGTTGAACGAGTGAACGATGAATAGTTAGTTAAGTAGAGCAGTTGGTTTGGAGCCCCCGATGATTGCGGGGACCGGAGGTTGTGGAAAAGTGCCGGCAAAGCGAGGCGCACGGCCGGGCCGGTGGGCCACTCCTGTCTTTCTCTCGTTTTTTTCATTCAACGTAAGTGGGCCCCGCCCTAGAGGCCGCAGCGGTGGAAATCATGGGCTCTGCCTTGCTTTCCTTTGTTTTCTGTCCCGTTCCTCCGCTACTCGTTCTCGGCCGGCCCCGAGCCGGTCGAGCTTTGAGTATGCAGTATATATGCATGCATGCTGGACTCAACTGTACCTGTGCTCGATAAAAAAGAAAGGATTCATAATCAAGCTTACTAACGAAAAATGATCATCAACCATTCAAGCCGTCAACACGTAGTATGCAGAAATAAAACCTTTGGTCGTCGGCCAGAAAATCGGGGTATCTACTGTAGACACTGGATGAACTTAACATCAATTTATAATTGCCTAAGATATCAAATCTAGATTGTCTTGTTACTAGTACTTACTGCTCCTGATTAGTCCTCCTATTATACCCACGATTTGCGAGCAGTTAACGTGCAATGACTAAGTACGTACTTAGCTAGGCTAGGACAGCTAAAAATTAGAGTAATCTCGTCAGACCAAGCAGAGCCGAACGCACCAAGCTAGTACGTACTCCTAGCATGCACCAAGTTCCAAGGCACGCACGTCGGCACGTAGCCGCACGAGCCACCGCAAGCGAGCCGAATGATATTCTAACTTTTTTTTATTGTTTAAGACTTTTTTTTCATTATAGCTAATATAAACGTTTTCGGTATAATTAATTTAAAAATAAATAAATATATCATTACGAATAATATAAAGAAATAAAAAAAATAAAAAGACATAAAAGATGAAACTAAAAAATTAGAAGCTTAAAACTAAAAACTTAAATCGCTTTCTGAGTCTAAAATTATATTCATCATTTATATCCATGTTTCTATTATTATATTTACCTTAAAAAAATAGCCAAAAGTGACCGACCGCACACCAAAATAAAGAACCGATTCAAGTAATAATTGCTGCGAGGAGATCCACCACAGACAGCTCATCATTTGCCGCTGCTCCGTGTTGCTCCTCGGCTCGATCCATGGCCTCCTCCTCCTCGTCCTATTTATAACCCACCTCCACCGCCGCATGCCCAGACCACCAAGCTCACCTTTCTTCTTCCCCCACTCCGCCAAGGAGATCGATCTCTTCTCCCACCTCTCAAGCGCACCGCAACAGGATGATGACTCGTAACCTGGATCTTGGCCTCAGACTTGACCTCGGACTCGCATCGCAGGGCAGCCTCACCTCTTCCACCACCACCTCCTCCTCACCGGCGTTCCCTTGGAGCGCCGCGCTCAACTCCATCGTCTGTGCGGTGGGGGCGGCGGAGGACCAGGGGAGGACGTCGACCTCGCCGGACAGCTCCGCGGCGCTGTCCAGCGCCAGCGGGAAGCGGGAGCTCGATCGGACGGGCTCCGGCGCCGCGGCCGGGAGCGACGAGGACGATGGCGCGGACGGCGCCGGCGGGCGCAAGAAGCTGCGGCTGTCCAAGGACCAGGCCGCCGTGCTCGAGGAGTGCTTCAAGACGCACAGCACGCTCAACCCCGTAAGCATCTCCTCCTTCTCGTGCTGTTCGTCAATGGAGTCCGCCCGCGCGCGCGCATTGAGCTGATCGAGATTTTGTGATGTTTGCAGAAGCAGAAGGTGGCGCTGGCCAACCGGCTGGGGCTGCGGCCGCGGCAGGTGGAGGTGTGGTTCCAGAACCGCCGCGCCCGAACCAAGCTCAAGCAGACGGAGGTCGACTGCGATTACCTCAAGCGCTGGTGCGACCGCCTCGCCGACGAGAACAAGCGCCTCGAGAAGGAGCTCGCCGACCTCAGGGCGCTTAAGGCTGCGCCCTCGCCGGCGTCCGCGCTCCAGCCTTCCTCCTCCGCCGCCGCCCCCGTCGCCACGCTCACAATGTGCCCCTCCTGCCGCCGCGTCGCCACCGCGGGCGCGCGGCCGCATAACCAGCAATGCCATCCCGAATCTAACATCCCCACCGCCGCCGCCCCGGCCGTCGCCGGCAACGTGCTGCCCAGCCACTGCCAGTTCTTCCCATCCTCCGCCGACCGGACCAGCGAGAGCACGTGGAACGCCGCCGCGCCGCTTGTCACTAGAGAGCTCTTCTAAGATCTCGCCATTGACAAGAGGAAGTTGATTGATTAGAACAAGCTATAATTAGAGATTGCAGGTGGTGATTGGGTTAATTAATCAATCAATCGATCGATCTGGAGAGGAGATTGGTTTGGTTTGGTAATTAGTACTAGTGATTTGGTTTTGATTAATTCAGTTGGCTGTCACTTTTTCTTGGACGGCGTGTACCAATTCACCAAATCTGCTGGTTGGTGAATTAACAGCTTGATTAAGGTGCCGCTCGGGCCGGCTAAAATTACACTGCTGAAATTATTTTATAACTGACGATGATTTATTTAATGTAATTAAATTTAAAAAAATAAAAAAAATAAGTTAGCTCATCACCGATAATATAAACAAATACATAGGAAAAAAACCGGTAAAAAACTCTAAAAAAGCTAAAAACTAGAAAAGGATGAAATTTAGAAATAGTAAAAAATAAATAAATTAGAAATTCAAGCCCAAATAAATATGATCTAATGTACTACTAATTGATTAATGAGATATTTTTTACATCTTTCTTAATTCTCATTTGCAACAAGTGTATTTGGAGCCATGTCGATTGTTCAGTCGTCCTATGCCTTTTTTGCCCTGTTCTTTTCAGTTTCTAAAAGCTGCTTTTCGACTTTTCTACAGTAACTAGATTTTAAACGAAGTATTTTTTCAAGATAGGATCTACTAGTTAATTGTAGTATATAATTTACTGATTTTATTTATATCGGCAAAAATCACACGTGAGTTTCTGTTACTCCGTAATCTCTCATACAAACAGCTTAAAAATCATAAACCGCAGCCAAAAACCATAAGCCGCAGCCAAAAAAAACAGGCCCTCTACTGCTGTGTTTGCAACTGACCTAACATCTTGGAACTTGTTTAAACGAAAGGAAGTCTTCATAACAGCGACACCTGATTGATGAAATCAGGTGATGGTGATCCACACTTCATCATAGTTTCAGACTTTCAGGAATGTGAAAATGTTTCTTGATAAAACATGCATAAGTCTACGAGTTCACATACATACGCCTGTTCTTTAATCAAAAGCTAATCTGCAGACAAGTGACAAGGTAAAGTCGCGGTCAGATCTTCAAGGCTGTGTTTGGTTTGAGGCTAAAATAACCGGGTTAACTAACTTTAATCTAACTAGATTAGTTTATTCTAAATTTTATATAACAAACTTTATTAATCTAAATTACTGCTTAACTAGATTAGATATGTTAGCACCACGAAAACAAAATTTAGGAGCGTTAGTTGTGTTGGATTAATTTATGGAAGTTGCTAGCGTCCGGACATCCGATCCGAACGCTAGCTCTGTACAGTCGGTCACAACATTTTTTATCATCTATGTAACATTTCTCGACCATGTATGCAACAAAAAAAATTAATAAAAATATCACTGTTGCACGCATGGAATCAAAATGTTACACACATAAAATCAAAATGTTGCATTCATGAAATAAAAAAGAGATAATTGATGATTTGTCCCGTCTTTTATTGGCATCAGCTCATGTGGATGTACCCAGAGAGGCCAGCATGAGGATGGTGTCATGCGCGAGGCGACAGCCATCGCCGGCGACGGTGGGCATGCGGAGCGTGAGGTCGACAACCAGGCCACGGAAGTGTTACAAACTTCGACCACGAGCACTACGAATTTAACCACGGCCGTTACGACCACAGCCGCTATGACCACGGTCACTTCGACCATGGCCATGGTTGTAGTAGCAGTGGTCGTAGCGACCGTGATCGTAGTGGCCATGATCGTACGGTCGATCATAATATTTTTTTAGCCATTTATGCAGCATTTTTTGGCCATGTATGCAATAAAAAATTTGATAAGAATATCAATGTTGTACGTATGAAATCAAAATATCACACACATGAAATAAAAAACATTGCAACAAAAAATAACACCTACCTCCCATGGCAGGCGGCGTGGATTCAACGCTGGTAGGAGAAGGTGGCGGAGCTTGTGCATCATTCACGAGGCTGCTATCGATAGTTGAGGTCATGATGCCACGGAGCTCATGAAGGGTACAACTGACTTTGCCGGACTCTTAGGTGGCAGTTGCGACCCTAAAGCCGGTGCCCCTGCGCGGGATTCGAGGCCGGCGACGGGGGCAGTAGCGAGAGCTCAAACCGGGGGCCCGGCGTCACAGGGGAGAAGACAGAGCCGAGGAGGCGGGAGGCGTACTTACGGATCCGCATGCGTGGAGCGATTGGGCGACGCATGGCCGTGGGGGGATGGATCCATGGGATTTGGGATTTGAGTGGGAGGTGGGAGAGAAGACGAGCATGAATAGAGAGAGAGATGGCCGTGGGGTTTGGGGAGAGGGTGCGCTCGAGTGGAGTGACTGAGTGAGGCGCCCGATTGATTTATTTGGTCGGACGTAAGAGCCGTATCAATTCTCTTAATCTATTTCGCCAATTTGGTGGGTTAACTTAATATTGGGTTAAGAAGGTTAAAACGCTTTAACTCGATTAAGTTAATCCTTTCTAATCTAATGGTGTTTGACGGATTAAATCCCTAACCCACCTCTTAACACCAAACCGAAAGGGGCTTAAGAGATCTGATTAGATTATGATCCTGCTTGATTAGTTCTGGCCTGGGGCAAGTTGTTTTCAACCGACAATTGTATCTTCACGCGATCCGCGGCGATCAAAGTTAATTTGATGAAAGCTTTGCTTCCAGCTTTTCAGTCCTCTCTCACAACAACTTGTAAAATCAATGGAAGAGGGAGAGCTAACCTAACTCAACATGGCGAAGATAGCTAGGATGACTGCATAAAGCAGCAGCAGAGATTATTTGCTAATTGACTTTCCTGTCTTCTGAAAAGCTATTTACTCTACTTACTTTACTAAATGGCCAGTGCTTCATTACGCTGATCTACTTTGCAATCAAATGAGAAAAGACATGCCATTTAGTGTTAACACAGTTAGATCGGTGACACGTCTATTTGGACGGCTAGTCTTACTTTACCATAAATTAGCAGTTAGAATTTGTGTAATACATAATTTTTCCAGCCAGTTAATAAAAACTTCTTACAGCTCTTATATGCTATCCTATAAATCAGATTGATATTAAGATTTGGGTTGTACGATTGATTAGCAAACACGGTAGCTGTTTTCTTGTGCTTCCTTACTTTCTGATCGGCGAAATTTGTGATGCCTCCCAAACCTTCTTACAGTGAATGGGCCGTCCAACTGCAAGATTTGGTTGCGTAAGCGATGGCCGCAGCTACGACCTGCAAAGATACTGTGGATCGATATATAATATGGGGCGTCGAGAGGGGGTTGAATCAAAGCTTGATATAAAGCCCAAGTACATAGCGGGAAAAAAAAACAAAACGTCAAGAAAGCAAACCAGATAATTAGCACATGCGATTTTTCCGGAGTTCGGAACGCCCCTCCAACTCTCCGACTGAGGCTAAGTTTGGTTTGGGATTAAAATAATCAGATTAGCTAATCTTAATTTAACTATACTACTAGCTGAATGTCTGTACGTTGCTATGAATTTTAAAAAAAATTAGAACACATTTGTATGCATGTTCTAAAAAATTTTACCACTCGTTAGTTTCAGAACATATAGTATGATAAAATTTTAAAATCCGTAGCAATGAGCATTTAGCTAGTACAAGATTAAGCAGTGGATAAAAAATACAGCATGTACTCTATAATGCAGTCTAGATGAAATCTACCTTAAACACTAAATCATGGAAAGAAAAATATTTTGATAGGAAGGTGGGAAGATTCAGCGCTGGTCTTTTGGGGCCACATGTCAGCGCTATCTTTTGTGAGAAGGGGTAGAAGAGGTTGGACCAACCACCAACTCCTTCTTTTATAATAGTAAAGATCTTAATCTAAATTTTGTGTTTGGCAATAAACATTGTTAATCTAAGTTACTGGTTAGCTATATTAGGTGAAATTAGCACCAGAAAATAAATCTTAGAAGTAAAAGAGTTAAAATACTTTGATTACATTAAATTAATCCTACCTACCTGACAGTGTTTGACGCGTTAAATCCCCTACCTAGCTCTTAACCCCAAATCAAATGGGACCTAACAGATCACGCTGCTAGCTTTCCTGCATCTGTCACGCACCCGATCGACCTCTGACGTTGGACCCGATCCTGCTCCAAAGGCCTACGATCAAAGGTTTTTGGTTTTATTACTATAGTAGTTAAAAATATATTATATCTGTTATTAGTTTTTTATATAATTAAATTTAAAAAAATAAATTGGTTATATCATTATAGTAGACAATGCAAATAAATAAGATAAGAAACTTTAAAGAAATACCGATGTGTGCACGCCATGGAGTATGTTCCGCATGCAGAACGTACATCTTCCTACACTTGGATTGCTAACGCATGTACCAAAAAATCTACCACGCCATCTTCTCATCGGACTCCAATACCGATGTGTGCACGCCATGGAGTTGCTTGCCATCCAGTAATTAAAATATAATCCGCAGAAATTTACATAGCTTAGGATATCGTTTGCTTTCCAATGTTAAATGCAAACTGTCTGTTTAGAGAGTAGTACTACATGCAAACTGTCTGTATACAGAGTAGTACGATGCTACCATAACTAATTATAGGCCCATTCATATAGGTATTTGGATTTAGCTCATGAATAGTAATAATTTGTAAAGAAATTTATACTCACGTATAATTGTAGCCGATATAAATGAAGTCGGTGCAGTGCGTAATATAATTAACTAGTAGACCCCAACCTAAAAAAGCATTCCGTTTGAAAGTTAGATATCGTAGAAAATCAGTGTTTAGAAGCCAATGTGAACATATCTTATATCTGATCAATCTATGCTGTTATAATTTAGATCCGCCATAACCAATATTGTAGATCTTTTTCTTTTTTTCATATATTAATCTGGTAATTTCCAGTGCTTGATTGAGAGTAAACGTGTCGGATTCTTTTTCTATTGTTCTAATAAAAGTATATATGATAGGTCATACAACACATTATGCGTGGGAAAGGAAGGAAAAAGAAGTGCGTCAGCATTCACCAAGCCAGTGAGGTAACTATCAGCTAAGAAATAATTTTTACATTTTGACAGACAACTTGAAACCTCTCTATCGAGACTACCTCTACATAAGGCCTGGCGAAACATGACATCTTGGTAACCGAAGAAATCACCGACTGATCTGCCACATTATGGAGGATGCAGTCCAAACTGTGTGTCAGCTTCTCTTCGATGTCCAGTCCATGATCGCAGAACGGAGCGAGTGATTTTGTATCAGGCTCTTGTTGGGCAATCGTAGATTTGTCATTGGGGACTTATCGTTCATACCTAGCCACATCTCGATCGCCTTACGATCGTACGTGTACCCGTCTGACGCGACGTACGGATCGACCATCACTTCCTGAAACATCAGCAGAAACCGTCTCAGTAAAAACTTCTTCTACGAAACGATCAGATCACTGCAAAGAGAAGCACTGACCACTGCAGATTACCTGAAGTATGGGGCAAATGAAATGGCTTGGAGGCGCTGTCGGGCCGTGAAGAGCCGTTTCTCTGGCCTTGGTGGCGACATCCTTCAGCCGCTCCAGCGTCGGAAGAACGTGCTCGCTCAAGTCCGGCCGGTCTTTGCGCCTCATCTCGGCGCACCTGAGGGCTAGGACAGCCAGTTCTTGCGTCTCCTTCAGAGGCCACTGCCCAGCAGCTGCATCCAGAATGTCCACAAAGCAGCCATCTTCCAGTGCAGTCTCCACAGCATGAGCAAGGCCCATCGGTGATTTTGCTGTCAGCAGTTGCAAGATCACGATGCCTAGCGCGTAAACGTCGGACTTCATGGAGACGACGCCGGTCCTTTGATACTCCGGGTCTATGTAGCAGAAAGTGCCCACTGGGGCGGTGTTCTTGATCATCGTGGACAGGTGCTGATCCTTACCTGGAAGCAAAGTTGATAGGCCTACATCACCTATCTTGCTGACCAAGTTCCTATCCAGTAATATGTTTGCAGGCTTCAGATCACGGTGAATGGTAGGCTCTGGCTTGGAACTGTGAAGGAACATAAGAGCAGTGGCGACCTCCCAGGCAATCCTGAAACGGTCAAACCACGTCAGTGGTGGCGTATTATTTCTACGCTGCAGCATGTCATCCAGGCTGCCATTTTCCATGTACTCATAGACCAGGCAACCATGTTCAGGGCATGCTCCAAGCATCAGCAGCAAGTGAGGGTGCCGGATTTTACCGAGGACCTCAAGCTGAAATAAGAGGACTTGCACCGTTTAGACTTAAGATGGCGTAGTAATTGGAGTAAGGATGATAAGAAAAACACAAATGGTGATGGACTATATCTACATGCGTCGTATGTGAAGTCGTTTAGAATGTTCATAAATTGTGTGTCAGCAGTAGAAAAGATCCTGCTGCTTCTATAAGATGCGCTTCACAAAAGAAAAGAGAAAAACAGTAGTGTCAAAATGCCCAAGGATAAGTGTAGCCTATTTCGAAATTCTTTTTAAAAAGAGTTACCCAAACACATGTGAGTATCTGACAAATAGAATCAGAAATCGTGTTACTGGTGTCACTTTCGAAACCGAGTTGGAACGCTGTTTGTTTGTTTGTTTTGTCAAATTTGTTTAATGAAATGCTTGCATTTTGTTGGGAGGCTGATGTTTGTTAAAATCTCCCATTGGTGCAATGAGCAGTTAGAAAGGAACATTTGAGTGTTGGTGAGAAAATCATAATACCTCCTGCTGCAATTGCTGAGTTCCACAGCCTTCAAGGGAGTTCAAAACTTTTACTGCTGCAACTGTATGATGAAACTTGGCCTTGTAGACTGTGCCATATGATCCCCTACCAATCATAAGATCACCAGAGAATGATGAAGTCGACGCCTGTATCTCCTCCCGTGTATACCTATTATACTCATCAAAACAACGTCCAACAATCTTGTCTCCTGTCTTATTCTCATTAGCTTCTTGGTCACCATTACTCTGTGTTGCTTCACTTTCATCAGAGCCTTGCTTAAATTCAGCTTCTCTTTTGGCTGCTTCCTGCTGTTCCCTCTCCTTTTTGCTTAATAACCTCCTTACCTTTTCTTCTGTTAGTTCAATCTCTTTAAGCTTAATTTCATCCTGAATGCGTTGAACGCCCAACTTATGTAACTAATAGCAACGATTCAACAGGAAACAGTTAGACCTTGTAGGTTACTTACTTCTGAATAGTGCCTACCATGAAGAAATAAACCTTACTTTCTGAGTGGCATCAAACGATTCGTTCTGAGCAAACTCATGAAGCTTCTGAAGATGTCGTAGTTTGACCCTCAACCTTTCAATCTCTAGCTTTAGATCATCCTGCTTAGCACAAGAAGTTGACCAAATATACATTTAGTTAAACAAACTACATAACATTTTACTATTCTTCCGAAGAGAATATTTAATGTTTTCCTTGAGAAGATAAAAACCTGGTCATGAGAATGTTTCAGATTTGTTGCAACTTCTGAAACTGACGCCTGATCAGAGTTATTGGGTAAATTATCTCTTTGGAAGCTCTTATAGATAGAGTTTCCACTGCTGCTACTACTGAAGCGCGCCTCTGAAGTGACCGAGTATGAACTTGTCAAGGCTGTGTCATCATGGTAAGAGATCTCGCTCCCAACACTTCCGGAAGGGCTAGCTCCCCTGTTAGACAACTTGTTTATGTTTGCCAGCGCTTGGTCATGCTGAGATGACAGAGAAGGCTGGTGGACTGATACATTTGCCGTTCCATATGTGTCTGTCCATTGTGCAGTAGACATAATCTTTAGTATGCTAACATCAAGAACAAAAAGACCAAATGCCCAAATACCTCGTTTCAAAAAAAAAGAAGGCCAAATACATTTATGTTCCTGAATTTCTTTTTTTGTAAGGCATGTTTATGAAAATTTGCTACTTCTAATAATGTGAAGTTGCTGATCTAGGTTGATCAAAATTCATTGTATTCAATTGATAGGTGTACAAACTAACAAATTTCACAAGACAAAACATGCAGGCTTGTGTATTACCTGATGGTGCACTGGAGGAAAAGCTTCTAGAGCTAGGAGAAGAAACCGTTGAAGAAGATATGGATGTAGGTGTTTCGCCGGTATCAGATGTAGCTGAGCGCACAAATGACAGTTTGCCTTTTGAAACGACGTATGCTGTACAGAAGCTTGGAATGCACTCAGAGATTTTGGACGCGGTCTTACTTCCTTTGTGTTTCCTGGAGTTAAATAATTAATAATGTTAACCACTTGATTAACATTGTAGACATATAAAATGCATTTCTAACTCTAGATGGGGCACGCAGAAAATTTCTCAAAAATACATCATTAAAAGGCTTGGGATATCCATTGTGGTGATCATTTCCAAACTGTGGTTAAAATGCTCAGTGGATATTATACATGACTTACCTCCATTACGGTGGATTTTGACATACTGTCTTCAAAGAAAAATGAATCTGAAACAACTGAGGTACTGTTGCTATAATATGTAAGGATTCAGTACTGATGGATCAGTTTTATTGCAGTACTCTTTTTGGTAGATAGTTAATGGAAATTTTGAGCAATGGTAAAGGAACATGTAGCCAGTACAACCTGCACATATCTGCCCCTGTAGTACTTAATGCCTTTTTTGCTGAAGAATTGTTCATTTTGCATTTTCTGCCAGTTTCCACATAAAACTTGCAATCAAGTAGTTGCACTGCAACCTTCAGTGGCAGGCTGGTAGCTGGGGCATTAAATGAGAAGGCATGATCATCCTACCAAATTCTTGGCTTTGCTGACGATTTCTGATAGTAGACCAGCTATCAGCCTAAAAGTTTATCGCCTGTGTACTGATTTGTTGAACTAATTCATGCAAACTAGCATGGCATCTGTTCACAACCACAGAGAGCGGTAATACTGTTGTGTTCCAAACAAAAACTAATCTTTACGGGAAATGCAAGTGGGAACTGGGAAGATTCCCAATGGATAAATGAATAAATAGATTACTGTTTATCCTGATTTTTGGATCACAAGACAGATCTTAGTACCCGGCCTTACAATTTTGCATTTAATCATGCCTGAGCGTCAGCCCCTCGTGCTAGCTAATCAAGAGCATGTAACATGAGTAAAGGAGTGTTTTACAAGATCCACGCTCATGTGTATAGATTGATAATATATGCAGTAAGATAAATGAATGTTCAAATAAATGCTGAAACATTAATAATAAGAATTTACCTTCGGAATATGCTTTTTGAGGAAGAACCTAAAACTAACTTGCAGATATTGAATTTATTGATTTCTTCGCTTATAGCAGCAGGCACATCATCAGATTCAAGTAAAGCAGCTTCAGCTTCTACCTGTTCATCAAACAGAGTAAATATGCTATTTGATCCATGGGTTATATTAACCGCAAGTGGCATGCTTAGACAATTACGAAAAGCCAACCTGTCTCTGAGCACACATCTTCTTGAATGGAAGTAACAGATTACTCGCTTGCCATTCCGCTTCTTTCCTGTATGCAGATGCTACGTCTTCTCTCACTTGTGAAATTGGAATATAATTGCCCACTAACAAAAGAAGAAAAATAAGACAACAGGTAGGTATTCAAATGATTTGAAACAGTAACAAGCGACAGGTACGCCCTTAACTCCATATCGTCCACACTTGGTAGTTAGTACAACAAAAGTTGCGGGATTCATATTTATGCAACCTAATGATATATATAGTACGCCAAAGGCCAAACTCTGTAGTTGGTACTCGGCAGGTGTGGCATCACAATCATAAATTTGTTCATAGATCCATTATCGAAACTGATAGAAAGTGCTTCAGTTTCGTGCATCCCTGTATTATCGAGTTAAGAGTATCTTCATACTTTGGGTACAGAACAAATTGGAATCCCTGTATTTATCTTTCCACTAGTTGCACAAATTGGAATCTTTCCTACCATCCCTTAGTTCATTTTATTGGCCAGAGGTAAATTAGCTAACTTCATATAGTATGTCATATTCCAACATTAACATAGACTACAGTGGATATCAACATAGCAATATATAATTGGTATAAAAATGCCAATCTGGAGTTGTATTTGGCTGGTTTCGTCAGCTATTTGACGCAAATTCCACATTCGGTGTGCTGACCTAGTAAAATATTAAGTTTAATTCACCTCTCTGATGTATCCAATGATACCTCTTCCAATTGGAACTTCCTAAAACATAAACCACATTTCCGCTTAATTTATCTTTAAAAAAAACTCATCACAGACACGGAAATCTTCTGCGTGTTCCTAAAAGAAAAAAAAAACTCATCACAGAGACTAGTAGTCACTTCACAATAGGTTCTGCATTTCCACCCCCTGAAGATTACAAGAACTGCAAATAGACAGGTAGAATCAATCGGAAAGAGGAAATGGAGGGGAAAAAAATGCTCACTTGGAGTGGGCACCATCTTGATCGTCGGGCGGACATACAGGATCCGGAAGAGGACCCTCCCCTCGGGCACGAACTTGTCGAGAGCCCACTTGAGGGCGTGCCTGCTGTTCTTGCTCCCGCTCACCGCAATCGCTACCGTGCTGACGCTGGAAGCCTCCATTTCCGTCATCTCTTCGCCGGCGGCGGCGGCTTCCTCGATCTCCATCTCCCTTTGTATCGCTCCTTCCTCCTAACCGATCACTGCTCCAAGAACAGCAAGGTACCTGGCCACAGGATCAGGAGGATTTCAGCTTCTAGTTTCCGTCCCTGCCTTGCCCGGAATTCTTCCCCAGATTCCTTGTAACACAATGCACATATACAGTCCTGAACAACCTCAGAAATATGGAGGAAATTATAGTCGAAAAGGACGTGGATATGGACCGCATGGTGAAGAGAAGAGACGGACAGAAACCGCAGAGGCGAGAACTCTGAGATTGTTTCGGATGAAACGAGAAATTGCGAGGCCGGAGATTCATCAATCGTGCGTACCTTGGAGCCATGGAGAGTGACGATGAAACGAGAATGAAGCCGGCCAAGGAGTCAAGAGATCAGATGCCGACATGGAATGAGGACTGAGAGAGAAGCCAAGACGGACAGGCAAGCCAAGAGATGAGAGAGAGGCGCCTCCGGTTTAGTTGAATGGAGGGAAATAATTACACGGGAAAAGGAGGGTGTGTGTACGAGAAAACACGCAATAACGCTACGCTCACACACGAGCTCACCAATCAGTCCTGACAAACAAAATAAATGGGCACATGAAAGCGTGGTCGACTGTTGCGTAGTAAGTTCTATTGGTTGCAAAAGTGACTAAATGTGTTAGGGGTACAGGGATGCATTCCGTAGGAATTTGACAACTCCATTTCTGTGTTCCAAAGACCATTTACAGAAAAAAAAATCCTAAGAGTTAGAATCCTCTACAATTCCTATAAAAAATACTACAATCTAAAAAGGCTTGGGGCCACATGACATTGACACACGAAATGTTATGTTCCAATCGTGCTAGTATTATTGACCAAATTGTACCTGATGTTCATATGTAAATGCGAAACCCTAGCGATGCTATGGCCGTATCTCTTGAGGTGTACTAGCGATGCTTGTGTGTGTGTACGATTCCTGTGTGACCACGGCATTGTTCAACGTATGATTGGCAGCCTGGACCTACTTAAATTAAGCGTGTATGTCCTGACCAGAGCGTGGATATTCCAAGAAAATTCCGATCGTCCAAGCAGGATGTGAACGCCAGGGAAATTCAGACCCTCGCCCAGTAAGAGGGTCGTCGTCCATATAAATGCTCCTCTGTCTGCAATTGCTTGCACGTCCGGGGAAATCCCTTGAGTTGATTGCGATTTGAAGCTCGCTACAGCCAAGAGTGAAGCCACACCTCAGATAGGGTAGATTTCAGTCTGAGATATGGAAAAATATCTAGTGTACAATTCAGTTAAATTCAGTCCAGTCTAGATAATATTTTTATGATCTAATCTAGATAGCCTAGATTATTTCACCACTGAGACCACGATATAATTAAATTCTAGCTCCGCCAACAGCAACAGCGAGCAGTGGTCATTCTGCTGCCGTCATCGGAGGGATGGACTTGACCTACTGTACATCAAAGAAAAATGGAGGTCCATATTATCTCAATCTGACCTAGTTACTCGGAAAGCGTGGAGATGATTTACTCGTCGATCCTTCGAGCGAACTGACCAGCAACGCAGATATTTTTACCAGAACGGGCACATGTGTTCTTGTCGAGAGTGAGCTTTATTATCCGTTGCTTCTGCTGGGTAACATGGCCACGACAAACGGGCGCCGCAGGGGAAGCGTGCAACGATCTGCCGGAGAGTTGTCACTTCACTCTCTCTTGGTTGTCACTTCACTCTGTCAAAGAACCGGAAACGGTTCAGGATCATTGGCCGGTTCTTCGTCAGTCCATCCTTCACTCCCAGCGCGAAGGAACTGATTCTTTAATCATTCTTCTCAACTGGACGATCTGGAAGAAGTGGAACAGATTATGGCATGACCATCGACAGCTCGATTTCGAGGACTCTGTCAATTGTATCGAGAGTGAATTTATTGTTTGGTCGTCATCTGCCAAATCCAAACTAGGGGAGCTCTCTGCCTCTGCTGCTGCAAGAGCCTGACTCTCTAGTAGTTGGCAGCAAGAGTCGTTTTTTCTTTCTTCCAGTGCTGCTTCCTTGAGTCTCTGTTGCTTTCCTTCTCAGCCGTGTTGTATTTTTTTTTAGATTACGGAATAACAATATTTCGACCTTGATCATTCCACAAGAATGACTACAACCGATCAGTACCAAACAAAAACTCAAAACACACTCCACCCCACGGTGTTACAAGAACTCCTAAACAGAGAACTCGAGTCCAAAGGAACTACTCCTTTAATCTAAAACAAGTGCTCCACCTAAACTTGCTGAAAATCTCCATCACCACACTCTCAAGTCTTTTGCAGCCGATTAAGAGTGAATTTCTCGTTTCCTCTTTAGATAGTTGCGACTAGCATCTGATCCAGTTTTCTTGTTATCCTTTGTTATTGTATTTTTCTCTCTTCTTAAGGATTAAAATATAAATCACCTGCGTGTTTATAAAAAAACATAGCTCTTAGCTTATAGTTAAAAAAACACTATAAGTATTAAATATATATTGTAATGATTATTAGTTTTTTCGTGAGGGAGGAGGCACATGTGGTCGTGGTGGTTGGAGCGGTTAAGATCACCGACATTTCGTGGCTTCTGCACAGGACAGCACAGGGGCGGGGAGAAGGCGTCCGCGCAGCGTCCGGCCGATCCGCCGATGGTGCAAACTTGGTCGCCGCGCGCCAAGTCTCGGATGGGACAGGCTGGGCCACCCTTTGTTCGTCGGGAGTACACTGGGCCATTGGGCCCACGTACACTGGACCTGTGATCTCCCGACACCTTCGCCCACGTACACTGGACCAGGGCATGTCCATTTGAAGCTCCACGTGTCCACGATGCATCTCAGGTTTCGTAGGAACAAAATTAGGAAGCACCCTCCACGAAAAAAAAAACTCTCACCTTCGGTTGTACGGTCATGAATAGGGCCGTAGGACACTTCCTTTTAGATTTTAAAAACTGTTTTTTATTTTTTTTCTATATTAACTATTTTTCAAATGAATAATATTTTTAAGTTAGAGTCTATAAAATGATTATAGTCCACACTGTAGTGATTTCATTTATATCGGCTAAAATCGCACGCGAGTTTCTCTTAATCTGTACTCTCTCTTATAAGCAACTTAAAAGGCATAAGCCGCAGCTAAAAATAATAAGCCCGTAAACTAGTTGAGCTAGAGTGAGTCTGGTTGGGCTTGGCTCGTGCTCGATATAGTCTCAAACTGAGCTGCGAGCCTAATTTAGCAGCCAAGCTTTGAACTAGGCTCGAACTCGGGTTCGGACGAGGTTCAAGATCGACTCGCTAAGGCTGGTAACACAGAAGAGACGATGATCGACGGGGAGCTGGAGTAGAGGGGGTGGCCGGTGGGGCCGGGCAGGATGGACAGAGAGGTGGTCGGTAGGCGGGGTGGTGGGAGGAGGGGTGGCCGGGAGAGAGAGGGAGGAGATGGATGAGAAAAGAGAGGATAAAGCTAACCTCTACCGCCACCATAGTCGTTGCTGGTGTTGCCACCGTCAACATTGCAGTCGCTACTGTCTACTCGTAGCAGTCGCCGTCGTCGTTAAGGCTTGGTCCTTGTTTGGACGAAGGAGACCTAGATCCTAGGAGCGGGAGTGCGGATCATGGCCTCGTGGGAGGAGTGGGCACATGGAATGAAGACTTGGTCTATGGAGAATCCGGGTCGGAGAGGAGAGATTTTGGGTTGGGTTGCACTTGGGCCAAGCTCTATTGAGCTATTTAAGCTTGGCTCGCTAAAAGCTCTGAGCCTAAGATTAGGTCCAAGTTAGACTTGTTTAGAGCTCGAACTGAGCCTAAAACAAGTCCAAAACGAGCTGAACACAAACAGCTCGTGATCCTCAAACTTTTCTTACGGCCCTAGTCATGTGTCATAGCTTCTTCCACAAAGGATTTGCCGCCCCTGTTGAGGTTGAAGCAGCAGTTATCCCCACACCTCCATCTACAAGAAGATGATGCCCCGATCGGACAGTATAATTACCATGTTTCTCCGCTGCCCAGGCCCAAACGTCCTCCTCCAATTGGCCTAATGTTATACGCAGTACTGCTCGTGCATCAGGAGCAAAAAAATGGCCTCAATTCACATTATGAGATTTACCATCGTCAGATAGCAGTTCACTAATAACCTTCTGAACGGTGGCCGAGGGTAAACGACCAAGAGGTTTACGGTCCATATTTTTAGGAATCCAAGCATCTTCCCAAATGCTGATCGATGTTCCATCACCTACTCGTTTGAGAACTTTTGTAAGTCTCTGAATCCCATTCCTCCTTTTAGTTTTGAACGGCTCAACTCTGCCAATGCATTTTCCATTTTTTTCAGCACTACAACCCCACCAGTACTTGGAGATACAACTGGTTATTTTCTTGCAAATCTTGTCAGAGAGTTTAAAGCAACTCATTGAATATGTCGGAAATGGCCTAAAATGCTACAATGCAACTTACGAATCAAATCTTTGGGGCCATGTTAATGGTTTGTTTGTGTTTTCAGAGCTTCTTTTCATTTGAGCAAAAGTGTACATACACATTATCCATGCAATCAAGCAGTTGGATAATTTTGATATTCAAGGATTCTGTCAGCACATGTATGATGCTTTACGTTTTTTAATACGAGATTATGAAATTATATTTACTTTTTTCTGCTGGCAAGGGCAAAAGTGGAATTCTCCTAAAAGAGTAATTATTTAGAAAGAGCGCAACAGGAACAGATTCATTGACCCGTCTTCTTCTTATTAGAGGTTGGCAATTCTGCAAGCTCTTCACCAAATTCAGTAGATGCCATCATGCATACAACAGTTGTTCTACAAATAATGAATCAACAGCACAATCTGAAATAAATAAGAGATTTTTTTTCTGTACAGCATACGTGCAGCTGATCATCAGGTTTCGAGGCTCAAAACGCTCCCGAAAAAAAAAACCTTTTGAGACATAATTACACACACATAAATATATAAGGTATTTTTCATATATATATGTGTGTATGCACGGAAGCAAAATCGAAAACCAAAACAAAAATAAAAAACGAAACAGAGAGCACAGACTCAGAAGAGCATCGTTTCTTGAAGAATTAACACATTTAGGATGCACAAATATACAAAGGAGGAGGAGCAGCAGCAGTAATGCAGTTGGTACTGGTAATACTCAGGCGATCACGGTGGCCGAGTCGAGGCGGTCGAGGCGGCTCCAAACCTCGCCGAACGTCGGCCGCCTCCGTCCGCAGGCGACGACGAGGAAGATCCGCTGCAGCTCGTCGACGAGGCGCACCATCTGCCGCACCGGCGCCAGCAGCAGCGTTAACGGCAGCACCCAGATGCCCAGCTCCAAGATCAACATCTGATCTCTTCTCCCCTTCTTGACACGATCGACAACAGCACAAGCCTTTAATTCTACTGGTTTCCAACAACCAATTCGCTTTCTTGATTCCTTCTCTCCTACGCGCTCCCTCCTTATAAGATAGTATTATCAATCGTTGTGATGACTAGCTAGGCGTAATGGCCGATGCATGATTGGCATGTAGGCCCCCGTTGGCCACACACCAAGCCTCCGCGTAGGCATCGCTGAATACTGAATACTAGCCTCGTAGACGCGGCGCAACACCGCGCCAGCCATCGTACGTATAAAAATAAAAGAGACGATAATTTGTGAGGAGTAAAAAAAAAACCGGGGCAAATGCGTATTTTCGGAAAAGTTAAAGGGTTTGTACGTAAAAACGAGGGCCTGTAAAAAAAACTGGGGGCGAAAACGTATTTTCGGGAAAAGTAAAGGGTCCGCGCCAGCCACCGGACGTAAAAAAATAAAAGAGGCGATAATTCGTGAAGAGTAAAAAAAACCGGGGCAAATACGTATTTTCGGAAAAGTTAAAGGGTTTGTACGTAAAAAACGAGGGACTGTAAAAAAAACCGGGGGCGAAAACGTTTTTTCGGGAAAAGTAAAGGGTTTTTTGAAAAAAATCAAGGACCTGTACGTAAGAAAACGGGACCCGTTCACAATTTCGGAAACCGCGGGGGGCTATCCGTCGGGAAAAGTAAAGGGTTTTTTGAAAAAAATCAAGGACATGTACGTAAGAAAACGGGACCCGTGCGCAATTTCGGAAACCGCGGGGGGCTATCCGTCGGGAAAAGTAAAGGGTTTTGAAAAATCAAGGACACATGACGTAAAAAACGGGACCGTCGCGATTGCGGAAACCGCGGGGCCATCCTGCAAAATGGAGGGCTAAAAAGCGCGAGGATTTTTGCTAGAACCAGGACCAGACGCAATTTTGGGAAAACTCGGGATAATGCCACACCCGACCGTCTGAAATCGGAGAAAAATCGACGCCACGCCGCCATTTGCTTTCGCCTGTGGGCGACGTATGAGCCCTCCGCGAGAATCCCCCGGGGCGTAATCTACGGAGTATATAGATCGATTTATGTACGATTAGTAGTCTAACCAATCGAGCAAGACTCGTGGAACGAATATAGAAAGGCTATATGGGTATTTGACACTATACATGTTTGATTTCGACTCCGAGAAAAAAAATATAAAATATAATACGAATATAATACGTGTTAGATGGTAATGATCTACTGATCTTTGATTGGAGTAAGTTCTGATCTTTTTCATTTGAAGGGAGGTTGCACCAAAAAGGGGCAAAACACAAAAACTTGAACTAAGATTTGCTCGTGAGTAATTAATGATTAAGATGACCATAGATCTACTTCCACATATCCTAACAAGCCTAATCACAACAAGAACACAATCCAAAAGTTCTTAACCCAAAGAACCTCCCAAATAATCCTTTCTTGAGACAAACCAGGCAATTATAAAAACTTGCTATGAAAAGTTCCTACATGGACATGATCTGGTCTCCGAGAGGTATTTTCATCACTTACATATCCTTGACGCAAATAAAGATCAAGAGAAGAGAAGAAAACGTCTAAACTAAGCCAAATCAAGATTTCAACACTTAACTAAAAAGGAGAAAGACTTGGATAAATTTTGGATATATATTAATACTTAGAGATGAATGTTTACCACCACTCTCTAACCACTTACAAAACCTAAAGCTTATGTAAAAATGGAGCCCAAACTTACACGCGGCGCACGTTGGTTTTTCTTTTCTCGATCCCACGTTTCTATCCTGCCGACGTTCTCGCAGGCTCCACCCGGGTGGCTGCTACCTGCAGACCTAATGCGTATGAAATCCCTCCCACGAGTCGCTGACTAGTGGACCCTACTTATCTATAGGGTATATTTCTGAGAGCCCTTATTGGCAATAAGAGAGAGAGCTTATTCATACAAGCTCAGTACTAGTAATATTTCCGCGCCACCAGGCCCGTAATCCTATGGTGTTAGGCCTGTTCGGAACGTAAAGCTCAGTACTAGTAATATTTCCGCGCCATCAGGCCCGTAATCCTATGGTGTTAAGCCCGTTCGGAACGTAAAGCTTAGTACTAGTAATATTTCCGCGCCATTAGACTCGTAATCCTATGGTGTTAGGCCCGTTCGGAACGTACTCGTCTCGCAGGAATTCGCAAGTCCCTGCTTGGAAGGTGGTAATTCTATAGGATTTTTTCTGACAGTAAAAAAAAACGACAAGTGTGCCTAGCATTAGAAAAGAACATGCGAAGTAACCAGCTCCTGCTTCTTCCAGGCCAGATGGATAGGTATATGCATAGAGATTATCCATCTTTCGGGCAACGTGGACAGATGGGACGTAGCAATCAGTTCGTCAAATAATTCAGGCACCACAACAGTACAACACCTAGGTGTCTGAAAGAAACTTCTGCAATCCTATCTACCCCTCATGGGCGATAGTACTACTGACATCGACTCCTATTTTTCACTATCGTCCATGTGTTCTACGTTGGAGATCAACGAAGCGTCCTCGTTTTCTGCGTTCGAAGATGCTTCGTCTCGCTGGCTCCGATCAGGAAGACGTGCTCGTGTTCTCGTTGATCTGCAGGGGGAAGATGACAAATGGCGATGCATGATTTGAGGAAATGGTTGGGGGATGCATCGGGCATGTATTTGGCCGGGAATAAGTATTGATTTGTCCTCTCAATTATTGTTCTTGCGGTCGATGTTGACATGAGGAGAGCTGATAATGATGCCCCGTGATGGTTGTTCATGTACGTTAAAACTTCAGTAACTGCTGTTAACGTCGTCAGATCTAACCATATGTACTAATTAAGGTTCAATGATGAATAATTTCCCAGCAGTCTTTACACAGAATATTTAATTAGTCTAACGATATATATGCGATAAATAATAAAAAAACTACATATAGAAAATAAAGGGTTATAAATCATATGGAAGAATCTAAATATTAGAATTTTTAGAACATCACCTAGTAGTTACCTATTTTCTCAAAGATAAGAGAAAAATAGCAACAGATAAGAATGGAAACTACGGAGACTTACGTAACTTAACTAAACCAAGCTCAGATAAACACACAAAGACTGAAAGGACAGCGAGACAAACTTTTTAAACAAAAGATTCACACCACGTTGCAGCACCTATACGATGAATACATAACTAGAGGAAATATGTATGACTCACTAAACCGAAATGAGCTCTAGCAACCTATCCAATAAGTCTAGTCATTAGAATTATGGTCCAAATCTTCATGATCCTTATCATAGGGGATTGGCATAAACATCTCCTATATTAAATTTTGAAAGAGAAGAGAAGAAGGGTAAGTAATTTTAATTAGTAAATCAAATGGGAACGAGATAATAAAATGATACCAAGGATGAGATGAGGAGAAAATAGCAATAGTGTGCTATATTTTTCACAATCCTTCATTAAGTTTAAAGTAAGTTTTGGAAGTTCACATATCCTTGAACTAACGGTCATTCTAACTGAGCCCCGCTCGGTTGGGCTGAAAATAGTGGCTTATGCCTGAAATTGCACTATAGCTAGCTGAAATTATGTTGTAGTTGAAAGTGATTTATTTGGCATAATTAAATTTAAAAAAAATAAAAATATGTTAGATCATCACGGATAATGCAAACGAATACGGGAAAAAAGAATTGACAAAAAAATCTCAAAAAAGCTAAAAGTTCAGAAAAAGACGAAATTAATGAATAGTGAAAAATAAGCCAGAAGCACAAGCCGAAATGAGCGGGGCGTAATAATCTACAGTCAGTATGGCTCTGATACCAACGCTGTCGGACACTGAAGAGTAATCCTGAATCCTATGTGTTTATCATGCTAGTCATATGATCAGTAGCTAGTACATACATATACATTGTTGCATCACATCTATAGACGATTAAATAAAATAGAGTAGCAACTATTATTAGCAGCATATATAAGTCTATAAAACTAAATTTTACACAAAAGAGGCCAACCGGCTAAAAGTTAACATAGATAGTACTTGTAGCAGAAATAAACGGTAAATAAAGGATAATGGCCCAAGTGATTTGCCTTATTCCTATGGGCAACCAACTGGGGTTAACACCTAGTAATCGGCATTGTCGTCACTAAATCCCGCGACATAAAAGTAGCCAACTGAGGGATCTTTTTCTTGATCTGATAGTGTTCAACAAGTAACCGTGGGTACAAAATGTACTTCACAAGACTTACATCAACTACTATTATCTACATGTTTGGCTTTGTCAAAGGAAGTCTATTTTATCTTGGTTTGTTGCTCAAAGCAAATTTTCCATTTACAAAATGATAGTAGATTGTAAAAGATATTGTAAAGCAATAAGTAAATACGGACTTGTAATAGCTGAAGGTAATCATAGTTGATCATAAATTGTCTAGTGTAGGTCTCCATCACCTACACCAACAAAGATGGCACGAAATTTTCATCATAAACCTCATATACTAGCATGAATGGCTTTCACATACCCAACTTTCTCTAGCATGGATACCCACCATCCATACATTTCCCAAACTATTTTAGAAAACTAGAAAATCTAACCAAGTGTGGTATCACCAAACGATATCCATGACCAGAGACACAACTATTTGAATAGATTGAGATCTCTCTATAGAGGATATACAACTTTACCTACACAAGATGATCATAATATATCGATCATACACGCTTCTATAGACGTGCGACTAAGTGATTATCACGAGGCCTTTATGATAACGCCAATGCCCACATTCATATCAATCATTCATTATATGCATGGAGAATGTAAAGCGAAGACCAAAGACGACGGCCAATGCACAACTTAATCGAAGATATTCCATGGGTTCGCCCCACGGATGTAATTAACCAGGAGCCTTTCAAGGCCCCAGGAACTAGGACACCACATCGTCTAAGTCAGGTCTGCTATGCAAAGCATGCTACGGAGTGCAATCATGTAAAGAGAACTTGTAATTTTGTTATTCTCAAATGAATGAATAACATGTGTGTTTTCCCTATCTTTTTTTGTGTTTATTTATCTTTGTATATTTTAGTACATTGGTATGCCCACACCTTATACCCCGAGGCAAGAAATCCCGAGAACGATTTCTCGCGTCAAACAATTTCTCTTTTTTCTTAGGTGATGTGATCAATCATCTTAAGCTTTTATTATATGATAGATAACACCCAATGGTTGATATTGTTCAACTTTAGTTAGAACCTACCACATCGATGGCGATTCTAACAAAAAATTAAAGTTGTAAAGCACACATTGTTAGGAAGTTTGCAGGTAGAATATGTTTTGTCTTTTTTGTTTCTTCTTATTTTTCTTGCCATGTATCACTTTTTTTTCACATGCATGACTTTTACTTATTTATTTTGCACGTCCATGTCCTTGTTTCCCTTGTGTATGTGCCTTTTAGTATGGGCCATTTCGAATTATTGTTATTTATTAGGTTCGTCCAGAATCTATAATGAGTAATTCAGGACATCTAAGTGTAACCATTTACTCACTATAATAAGGGTTCACTGAGTCGAGGATGGATGTTTTTTTTGAGAATTTCTAGCATATTTCTCTTTTCCTTAGCAATACTAAAAGACATGACATCGACTTTTAGTATATAAAATAGATAGGTTCCAAATTCATTTACAAATCAAATATCTAATCATCCTTTAACTTTTATTCTGAATTTGCACGTTTTATCGTACTTGTTGTGGATTTTCTTTTTAGTTTTAGGCTGGAATTCGTATAAAAAACAAGTTCTATTTTCTTTTAGTTATTATTTCGAATTTAGTTTTTAGGGGTTTACTTTGAAATTCATATGGAAATTATATTGCTAATTTTATTTTGAATTTTAGTTAATTTAGATTGTCTTGACATGAACTCTTTTTTAATTTGCTAATTTTTGTTCAATTATTATTGTGAATTTTAGTTATTTATGGATGTTATTTTGGAAGTCGTATGGAGATCAAATTGCTATTTCTTTTTTATTTTTAATTATGAATTTCTCTTAATTTGGATTGAACTTGATATAGACTCTTTCTTTTAACGTGAGCCATTATAACTCGGGTCTGCCAGATTGATAGATAGATCTTTCTCTAAGTGTATAATTAGTATATATATAAATAGATTCTTATATCTCTAAGTCAATTATCAAATCTATGCCATTAAAATTAGGATCCATTATTTTGTTTTTTATGGAAATTTCTAGCATATTTATCGTAAATCGGTCTTTTCTGCTTAACATATCTAATCAGGAATTTCAAGGTTCAAGCTCCATTACACTGTGTGTCCCTAAAAAAAACTACTTTAAACTGTATGTCATGTAAGCTATTTGATCAGCAACAAACAATCAAAAACTAACTCTGCTCTTGAATCTTGATGCAGTCTGACAACTCTGAATCTATTCTGATTTCTGATCACAGCATCAGCATGGCCTAGAGTGATGGCTGCTACATAAACGGACGGACAGATACGCGTCGTGATTGGTGCAATGTGCGTGCATGCCTCTTTTTTCAGAGCTTCCCGCTCGCTCGCGCCTCGTCGGCGCCCACGACCCTCCTCCAGAACCAGTGCTCGCCCCACACCGTGGCGACCTGCTCGATCGGCATCCCCTTCGTCTCCGGCAGGAGGAGGTACACGAACGCCGTCATGGCGGCGAGCCACGCCGCGAAGAAGAAGAAAATGCTGGCCTTCATGTGGCACAGCATGGCGAGGAACGCCTGCGCCACGAACACGGTGAACACGAAGCTCACCGCCACCGTCACGCTCTGCCCCGCCGACCGCACCTCCAGCGGGAAGATCTCGCTGGGGACGAGCCATCCCAAGGGCCCCCACGACCAACCGAACCCGGCCACGTACACGGCGATCAGGAGGATGAGCACCGCGGCGCATGTCTTGCTCACGCCGCCGTCGTCGCCCAGCTTCGCGGCCATGATGCCGCCGATCAGCACCTGCGACGCGAGCATCTGCACGCCGCCCACGAAGAAGAGGGTGCGGCGGCCGAAGCGGTCGACCGCGAACATGGATATGAACGTCGAGCCCACGCCGATGACGCCCGTCACCACCGCCGACAGCAGCGACGCGCTCTCGCCCATGCCGATGGTGCGCAGCAGCACCGGCGCGTAGAACGCGATCGCGTTGATCCCCGTCACCTGCTGGAAGAACGGTATCATGATGGCCATGACGAGCTGCGGCCGGTACCGTCGCTGGGAGAGGAGCATCCGCAGGCCGTGGCCGCCTCCGCCGGCTGTCCCGCTGTTGGCGACGACGATGTCGTCCAGCTCACCGTCGACGTCGTCGGTGCCGCGGATCTTTTGCAGCAAGAGCTTCACGTCCCGGCGGTCTTTGCCCTGCTGGACGAGGCTGTTGGGCGTCTCCGGGAGGAAGAGCGCGCCGAGGGTGAGGAGCCCGGCCGGCACGGCGGCGAGCGCCAGCGAGACGCGCCACCCCCAGCCTCCCCTGATCTTCTCCGTGCCGAAGTTGATCACATTCGCCGCGAGCGCGCCGATCCCGATGCTGAGCTGGAAGCCGTTGCTGAACGCACCGCGGTACCACGACGGCGCCATCTCCGACAGGTACAGCGGCACGGCCTGGTTCGCGAAGCCGAGGCCGACGCCGAGGAGCACCCGGCCCAGGATGACCATGTAGATGTCGACCGACGCTCCGCCGATGGCCGCGCCGGCGAGGAAGGCGGCGCCGCCGAGGACCATTGATGGGCGGCGGCCGCGCCCTGCCGTGACGCGGGACGCGAGGAAGGTGGTGAGGAGGCCGGCGACGTAGAGCGAGGAGGTGAAGGCCGTGAGCAGCTGGCTGTCGAACTTGCAGTAGTTGCTGACGCGTGTGTCGCCCTTCATCCGCCGGTACACCTTCGGGAAGAACTTCCTCAGGAACGGCTCCATCGACGACACGCCACCTGCACGTTCGTGTCAACCATTGCTGCTGGTTTCCTCGTGCAACTTGCTCATGCATGGCATGGCATGGCATGTACTAGTACTGTACCCGCGATTCCGATGTCGTAGCCGAAGATGACACCGCCCATGCCGGCGGTGATGCACGACAGCACGACGAAGGCGGTGACCCTTCCGCCGTAGTGGCGGTCCTGGCTTTCGGAGACGATGCCGACCGCCATGGCCGATCAGATCAGAGCTCTGCAAGGTACGAGTACATAGCAGTGCGGCTTATCTTGTTGCAGCTGCGGATATTGCACAACAAGATGAGTGGTGGACATCTTTGACTGGTCTGTGCTGACCAGTTGGAGATACGATGCTGATTGCCCGATTGCTTCTTGTTCTTACGCAGTTAGCTAGTAGTCGGTAGGTTTCAGAGATATGCCTCAGCAACTGATCTTGCACCTCTGATTTGTTTTCGAGACATAATTTCCAATTTCCACAGCTTTGCTTGACTCGATTGCAGTCTACTGACACTGTGGCACGTGCTTATGCATCGATCTGTGCCGTTCTATGTTTGAATATGTATTTCTTCCAACATAAAATTGAAGGCACATCGCTGCCACGCTGTTGCTATCCTTCGACTATTCTACAAATTTAGTCTTCGGATTTGTGTTGACTAGTTGGAGATTGATGCAGATTGCTTCTTGTTGTTGTGCACTAGACTAGTCAAGCAATAATTGCTTGGTGTGTTTCTACTAGACGCTACATGTATGACTTCCGACTCTGAACTCTGAAGACGAGACAGTGATGCGTTGCAGAAAGTACGTTGCCATTGGCTCACACACACGCCATTAGAGTTTGCAACCATAGCCAGTTCATTTTCAGTTTGTCAATATAGCTGCTTCCATTATGATGCTAAGTGGCAAATTAACTTAAAATTTTCCAATTTGTCCAGGCAGAATACCAAACATCAAGTTAATGAATGCACTTGGCTGCGAGTAAATCTGGCCAAAATGCCAATAACTAGCAATGGATACACATGTTCGGTAACGCCAAGTCGCCAAATCCTCCGGCAAACCTGGTGTACTTCTCTTGACCATTTATCACAACCGGCAATGAACAACATCATATCTACACTAACAAGAATGTAAGAGATACATGTGCCTACAATGTTTCAATTCACTATATATCGCGCCGTCTATTGAAACTAAATAATAGGGTCCAGGCTCATACGTTGGAGGAGGAGCTAGGCACCTGTGGTGCTCCTTCAAAAGCCCATGATGAAATGAGGTGATGAACAATGGCAAGGGTCCAGGGAAGAACATTGGAGCAAGTTCCCCACTTTCCAAATTGAGGTCAGCAGAGATGCTCTGCCCTTTCTCAGCACCCTGCTTGCACATCTGATTGACCTTGAGCGCATTTGTTCTCTGAGCTTTCTCGTATTCTGCAAGTGTTAGTGCTTTCTTGACATCCTCGCGGCTGCTCCATTGGGCATCTACATGTATGACAAAAGAATGGCAGTTGAAATGAGAGCGGAAGCTTTACCAGAATTATTGTGAGGTCAATTTCTGGAAATTTTTTTATAATGTAGATCATCAACTTAGCAAATTAATTAAGTTTGGTTTCAGCAGTTTTTAATCTCTATTTATTCTTGTACGATATTGCATATGGAAGAAAATAACAGAAGACTAACTGCAACATATGATAAAATGGACCAGACCAATCAGTTGCTGCAGGAAAGGGGAAGAATCACTATTTTATTCCTGGCGTGTTAAAAATTACCTTCAAGCTCTTGCTTGTCCACACGTATCTCCAATGATTTAGCATAAGCAAAGAAACCCAACATCAGTTTGCATGGCATAGTATTCGGCACTGGTATGAATAGCGTTTGTATTCATCATGAGGCCAATGGCCAGTATATATACATGTACATGTGTAGCTTATATGCAGATAAACCCTTATACAATGAAAAAAATACACAGGTATAATACACATCTAACACCCCATCAAACTTATGGTAGATCAACAACATGAAGTTTGGAGATATAGAAACTATGCTGGATCTTAGGCTGTGCCTTTGTGAAGAAATCTGCCAACTGAAACTCGGAAGACACGTACTGAAGAGCAACAACCTGGTCCTGCACCTATATTCGCATGTATGAAGTATCAACACTAATATGCTTTGTAAGCTCATACTATTTGCAATGCTAATAGCATATATACTGTCAGACAAAAGAGGAGTCGATGCAGAAACAAAAACACCAAAATCCTCAAGTAACCACTGTAGCCAAGTAAACTTCGTAGTCAACAAAGTCATAGCTCGTAACTCAGTCTCAGCACTCGAATGAGAAACTGTTGTCTGCTTCTTAGTCTTCCAAGCAATGAGAGAATTACCAAGAAAAACGCAATAAGCAGAGAGACCAGCGATCAGAGGAGTCACTAGCACAGGTGGTATCAGAATATGCCTGGAGCTGTAAAGAGCTGGAGCGAGGGAAAAAGAAACGATGAGAGATAGTTCCACGAAAATATCGTAGAACACGAAGAAGATGACTATAGTGGAGCTGAGTGGGAGTAGAAACAATCTGACTCAAGATATGCACAAGGTACGAAATGTCAGGACGAGTGACAATAAGATAAATCAGGCTCTCAACAAGGTAACAATAGCAAATGGGATCGGTAAGAGGCTCACCATCATTAGGACGAAGATGAACATTAAGCTCCATAGGAGTCTCAGCTGTGCGCTGATCAGTAAGAGAGGCACGATCAAAAAGATTCTGGATATACTTTTCTTAGGATAGATAGAAGCCCTCAGGAGTAGAAATAACATCAATCCCAAGAAAATAGCGAAGAGGCTCCTTGACAAAAGTGATGTACTGAGAATCATCTCAGTAATTATCATATCATTAACATAGAAAAGGGGAAGCGTCCAACCACAAGACGAAGTATGAATAAAAAGAACATGATCATAAGCACTAGCAGAGAAACCAGCTGTAGTAACAATAGAAGAGAAATGATCAAACTAGGCACGCGGAGCTTGCTTGAGGCCATAGAGAGATCGACGAAGGTGACAAACCATACCCTCAGGAACAGAATACCCAAGGGATGGCTGTATGTAGACCTCACGCAACTCGCCATTGAGAAAGACATTCTTGACGTCCAACTGAGAGATAAACCACTGTCGAACAGAGGCCACAACAAGAAAAGTGCAAACGGTGGTCATGTGAGCGACATGAGCAAATATCTCATCGTAGTCATGACCATGCTCCAGCTAAAAACCATGTGCTATAAGACGAGTCTTGTAAAACTCAAGAGAACCATCAGAGTGTGTCTTAATCTTATAGACCCACTTGCACATGATAGGAGTAACACGTGTAGGAAAAGGAACAAGATCCCACGTGCCAGTACGCTCAAGGGCAGCAATCTTCGCTGCCATCGCATGCTGCCACTCCTGATGAACAACAGCATCACGGTAAGAAGTCGGTTCGACAATAGCAGCGGCAGCAAAACCAAAACGCTTAGCAGGCCGAATAGACTGACGATCGCGATAGCGAGGAGAGATCGAAGAGGATGACACATTAGAAGGAGAGAGCACATCAAAAGAATCTTCTACTCGCGGACGACGAGTATAGTAGAGAGGATAAGGAACAAAGTCAGGAGTAACCTGGGAGCGGATGCTGGTGGTGAAGAAGGTGTCAACTGGGAAAGAGGCACCGGAGAGACCAAAGGCTATGGTGGAAGAGTGGTGACAAGAGGATAAGACCGACTCGAACCCACCAGGAGACTAGACCTCACCAGGGGGGAGGCCACCGGGCGGCTAAGGAAGAACAGTGGCAGCCAGGCAAAACCCTAGGTATGACTAAACCCTAGTTTAGTTCCGATACCATGTTATGAATAGCGCTTATATTCATCATGAGGCCAATAAGCCAGTATATATACATGTACAGGTGTAGCATATATGCAGATAAACCCTTATACAAAGGGAAAATACATATGTATAATACACATCTAATAGGCGGAACTGAAAAAGAGCATCATATGCAACATGAACACTCTCAGATTTAGTACAAGAAAACATGTGACTGAAAAAACATTAGTTTGCAACTGATAACCTAAGTATTTGTGCAACTGTACAAGTACTTCTGTATTTTTGACAGTACAAACATGAAAACACATTTCTAATCTTCTAGTATTGTTCTCCCACACTGGTTTTCATTGGAAAAAGAAAAACAGTGAAAAGACTTTGTTACCAGGCATGGTTGAGAACTGTGGTAAATGACTTCCCCAACTTTAATATCAGTTTCTTCCCATGTTTCCCTTCTCACTGCCTCTTCCAAGCTTTCTCTGGCTACAAACAGAACAGTTGCAGTGTACAAGAAGATGATGAACTTGTTAGCTACACTACACACTGAAAGTTGCAGTCAGCATAAGCATAGGACGAAATTTAGCAAGAACATGAGTTGCTTTTCAATTTTCGAAATGAATTCATTCTACTCAGGAAAATCACACTAAACTTTAATGGTTACAGCAGCAATGCCATTAGAATCTTACGAAATTCAAAACCAGCTTATTCAACCCTTACCAGGTTCAGCTGATCAAATGAAAACATACTGTGTAATAACGTAACAAATAATAGATATCTAAGAGGTTCTTCATTGTGTACAAATAATTACTGGATGCCTAACAGGTCAAACCCAATTTTCAGGTTCTCATGCTTGGCAGCTACAGAAGTGCCAAGTTACAAAAGCACATGATAGTGTGCTGATGGGGTAAAATTTTCTCCCTGCAATTGAGATTCCATTTGGGTATTTTCCCCAGCAATTCAAATTCAAGTTCTTCTGCTTAGTAAAGTTCTTCTGAGGCAATGATAACTAATAACTTGTTATAAGATTCAACCAGGATATGCAGTACGCAATTACAATCTGGGTGTAACAGAAACTTTTAGTCCTGCTATTTGTGCACTAAGTTATTTTTAGCCTCCTTCCTTCCCATCCCACCCAAAACAAGCTTAAGAAAATTACAACAAGAATCAAGCAAGCGCATAATAATATGCACAAGATATAGGCATGAACAGCTGTAAATAAGAAATGGGAAGAGGTAATTTGCACCTCTATAAAACCAGCAAGACAAGTCCACATTCGAGGTACGAATCTTGACTGGCGGCTTAAAAGCGCACGATCATTTTCTTTATCAATGACCAACATAGTCACAAACTCACAACCTGCAATACACCAAAAGGGATAGGGAAAGAGTGAATACAAGTCACCAGACGCCATTGTCAACTGCAGACACTATGCAAAGGTCAGGAATAGAGCACAAATCATACGGGATCAACTCGAGGGTATATCCACTTCTTGCAGGACTCGTTGCTGCACTGCCTTCGCCTTCCAGCTTCAGTAGGAAGTAGGAACTGCCCTTGCTCCACACGCTCCGCAAAATTTTGCCGCGTTATGCCATTCTAGCAGTGCCCGAGCCTGCTCGAATCAGAAATCAAATCAAGCTTGCCTTTTGTAGTCCCCAACCACACAGATGTCTCTAAATTAACGGGGCTTTTTACTTGTCAGTACTAGTTGATAAGAACTCAAGAGCGAAGAAACAAAAAATTAACGGCACGTACTTGTCCGGCGATGGCGAGCTCCCTCGTGGAGTCATTATCCCTCCAGTCCGTGGCCACCATGAGCGTCCTCAAATCCACAAACGCCGACCCATCCCCCCCGCGCCGACCCTGGCGCCCTCTCCCTCGCTGACGTCGACGGCCCAGTATGCCGCGGCCTCCTCGAGTCCTTGCCCTCCTCCTCGCCGTGTGCGCCCAAGAACACGAAGGCACCCGAGGGGACGCCGGGGACGGGGAGCCACGCGAGGCGCCAGGCCGGCGCCTCCGCGGCGGCGGCGGAGGAGGGTCCGGGGAGCGAGAGAGGGGGCGGCACTGTCTTAGAGAGGTGCTGGTGGGCGGCGTCCGCCCCATCGAGGAGGGAGTGGATGGCGTGGGCGGCGGCGGAGGGGGAGACCGCGCAGTGGGTTGAATGCGAAGGTGGATGGACATGGCGGGGCGGGGCGGGTGCTCGTCTAGCTGTGTAGCTGCAGCTTCCCGGCAAGGGTAGGTCGTTGGATTGGAAGGAGGCGGCGGCGTGTGCCCATGACATGTGGGGCCTAGCCGACCTGTGGCTACAGGCATCAAAAGTAGGAGTAGGCCTACTTATGTGGCCCTCCAAAACTATCCGGCCCATTACGGAAACCGAGGCAGGTTAGCACGATGCGATGATTATGTGATCGAGGCCGTTCTTGCATTAACATACACCCCCTGCTGGCGTGTCAACAAGTGTGGAGAATAAATGCTTACATCCACTGGGGTACGGACAAATCGTGCAAAGATGCATAGCTCTCATGCTCCCCACCGAATTGCTAGCATGGTCGTCTACGCTACAAAGATGCATAGCTCGAAATGAAACAAGAACAGACGTACATTGACTTTTACGGTAGGCTTGTCGTTTCGATTTAAACTTTTAGCTTATTTTTTACTATTTATCAATTTTATTTCTTCTGAACTTTTATTTTTTTAGTTTTTTATCGGTTCTTTTTTTCCTTTTTCCTGTATTTATTTGCGTTGTTCGTGATGAGTTAACATATTTTTTCTGTTTTTTAATTTTTTAAATTTAATTATGCTAAATAAACCACCTTCAGTTACAGTGTAATTTTAACTAGCTACAGTAAAATTTCAGTCATAAACCACTATTTTTCTGTCCAACCGAGCGGGACTTATATAGGATGTTTAGGATTAATAATGCAGGTACACCAAGCCGTACGATTCAACAATGACTGAACCAACGTGGAAAGGCAGAAAACACACGTTACAATTGGGAAGCTAGGGTGCTTCTCCACCCTCGCAACCATGCAGTAGTATTATATATACTTGGAAATACAGCATATTACTATATGTAAATTCATTCTGGATCGCAGCTTGTGTGTGACAATAGTCGGCTGCGTCCTTGGCCAGCTCGTCACATCTCATGGCCTTGGTCGGGTCAGTCCTTTCCTTACTGCCCGGTGCCTGCCACACAATAGAGTAAGTTCTTTTTAAAATCACAGAGCATCGGCAGAGGCCAAAAGCACCCATCTGCGAACCAATGATTTAAGGATTGATTGATTATTCTCCTGCTATTTTTGAAAAAAAAGAATTGATTGATTAGATAGCTACTGTCTACTGCGCCCAGCAGATTTCCACTATAATTAATTATTGTTATCAGTTTTTGAGCTTGTTTGCGTCGATAATGGCATGTAGACTTATATCAGGATAGATGTAGCTGATCAAAGAGGCACAGAATAGGCACACCGAAATAGCAAGTTGCAAATTGAGGAAGACATATATACCTGCTTCCCTAGGTGCATTGCACCTATAGCACTCAATCCTACTTGCAAAGTTGTGCACATTGCAACCAGGCCTGATAAAAAGAAAGAAAGATAAATACAGTAGCTTTTGTGTCAACCCTATAAGATTAAGGTGCCGCTTAGTTAGGCTAAAATAAGCTGATTTATGGTTAAAATTATATTATAGCTGGCTAAAATTAATTGTAGCTGATGGTGATTTATTTAGCATAAATAAATTAAAAAATAAAAATAGAAAAAAAGTTAGCCCATCATAGATATACAAACGAATACGGGAAAAAGAACTGGCAAAAAAACTAAAAAAAACCAAAATACTAGAAAAAAGATAAAATTTAGAAATAGTAAAAAGTAAACCAGAAGCTCAAACCGAATTGAGCGGACCTAACTTCCACAATTGCTATAGTTTAATTAACTTCCATCTTAAAAAAATGCATGCATGTCACTGTTTCGTGCCATGCATACATATTTGAAGTGAATAGAATAGCTAGCTCACCTAGTGCATATCCAGTCGCCAGCTTTCCACCCAGCACGAACTCCACTGCCCTCACGGCCGCGAGCAAAGTCGCCATCAGCAGCTCCAGCACCACCCTGGTCCGCTGGTAAGTCCTTCACGATGGCGCCGCACTTAAAGCAGCTGGCGCGGCTGGCGAAGTTGTGGTAGCCGCAGTTGCAGTACCAGTCTCCCGGGCGGACGTCCAGGGAGGTCAGCACGCCACCTGTGTTGCGGCCGTCGCTGAGCTGCAGGTCCGGGCGTGGGGCACGGCAGCGCTGGCAGAAGTCACGGCGGCTGAAGTTGAGGTGCTGGCAGGACTTGCAGTTCCAGTCTCCTGGCTTCCTCTGGATGTTCATTCGCAGCTAGTCCTGCATGCCATGATGCATGGATGTGTCAAGAAGTTGTAACATGAAGTGACGAACATCACAAAACAAAAGTTATACTGTAAGTACTCCTCATTGGCTCATTTATTCGTATATTTGTATATTATGGGAATAGAGATATTACAGAAACCTTATGGTGTTGCAATTAATTATGTATATAGGGATATGTCCTGGCACAAATGCGATTACGGCCTTTCTTAGATGCTTGTACTACGCGTGTAATCGCAAACTAAAAGGAAAGAATATTGTAAAGGCTAGACAAGACAAGAGCAGACAAATCAATTAATCAAAGGCTGCCTTAAACTAAACTAGGCTAAGTCGGCGCTCTAATCAACCATTCGCACATGTAGATACATAAGATTATATTTTTTAGACAGTGTCCCAATGAAGAAAAAAGGAAGCAAAAGGCTATGCAAGAGAGAACTTGTTAATCCCCCTAAAAGAAGAATAAAAAAACTAGTTAATTCCATCCCAATGGAGAAAAAAGAAGAAGGAAAAGGCTATGCATGAGAAAAACTTGTTAATCCTCGGTCCCTAAAAATAGAATAGAAAACTAGTAAATTCCATCTAGGCAGAATTAAATGGAAGTTAGTTAAGTACCAATTAAAATCTTATGCACATATCATCACAGGCAGCAAGCTCACTCTTGCAAATAAATATTTTTTTAGCAATTGTTAGTAAATTAACGGCTAGAATAACTTAATAAGACTATATGACCTTTTCAAGAAGAATATATAACCGATTAAATTGTCCCAGTTTGATAGATGAGCCACAAGAACAAGAGAGGAACAGGAAGAGACACATACTCTTTGTACAAGGGTTTTCAGTTGTCTTGTCCTTCTTGTGTGCTTGCTTGCTTGCTGTGTTCTTCTTGTGGATGGTTGGCTTTTTATAGTGGAGGCGCCTCAATAATTGTGAATCCAGGTTGTGCTGTGGAGGCACGGAGATGCTCTGATCTTGGCCTTTCTAACCGAGCTATCCAAATTGAAAGGGGAAAAAATGGGGAAAAAACAAGGGAAAATGCAAGAGGAAAGTGATGCAAAAGATAGGAGGATTTCACAGTGTTACATCTCGGGTCTACACCGTGGAATATTACTTCTGAATATGTATTAACTGCTATAAGAAACTACACCAAAAATCAAATAATTGGTCTCAGTAACATAATTTGAGTATCATATCTATGAGATTCTGTAAAGCGCTATCTGTGTTGTGTAACATTTATACAACTGATTCGATAGAAGATAATACAGTGAGTTAGATGCCCCCAAATAAACTTTGCATTGCCATGGATAACTCACTAGTTTCTTAACTATGATATGGATCTGAGAGTTAGGGCTACAACTTGGTCCAGTTGTGAATGTGCAGGCAGGCAACAAGACATGAATAGGTGCAGTGGTGACAAGTCTGAATGGTGTCTGCGGTCTGCGCAAGACATACTAGTAGATGCTAAACCAGTTGAACTAACAACTGATCGTCAGTTTTATAAGTAACTTGCTTCAAGAATTAAAATTAACTGAACATAGATGTTGACTTCGTGGATATTGCTAGACTCGAGAGCAACAATCTCCAAGATGACCTGACCTGATCAAGGAGAAGATGTTTTTCGGCTATATATTCTGGACCTCCTTTTTTCTTTTTCTTTTTTCTGAGAGAACCTTTAATTAGGTAGATTTTTCATTAAGTAATCCGTGGACAATAGCTTCAATAAATTCCAAAAGACATAGGTGTCATTAACTAAGGATCGAGGAATATATTTCTTTATACTTTGATTCTTCCCCCAAATATGTACCTGGGGAGGTGCAGATCTAGCAATAATGCACACTTCGTGTGGCTAATAGAAATCCTAATGTTCCCAGTTTAGACCAAAGTGCCACATCACCTGAAGAATTCTAAGAATAAAAGAGACAGGCATATCAAGAAAAGGAGGTCACAGGCATATCAAGAAAAGGATATCCACTATAACAGTTAAACAGGGGAAACAGAAAGTCATGAGTGAATCTGAATTCATTCAATTGTACTTGTACAGATTACGGGAAATGCGCATAAATTTCCGAATCACACAGTATGCTAAAAGAAATTCTCAACTTAATTGAGTTGTTTAAATTAGCCTTTCTCCCATTATGCAAAATACGAAATGGGCTCAATGAAAGCTTGTAAGCGTTGCAAATCTAAAACCACACTATGACATGTCTGTAAATCAATAAATGTGCTTCTTGTTCCACTATCAAATTCCTATATGGATGCTCATGATTACACAGCAATGTGTAATACATTGGATCTTTGGCATCCACTGTTCTGTAGTGCACAAGGGTGGAGGCAAAAAAAAATTCATTAGAGGGTCCAAAATAGATTATATGTTTAATGTTCAGGAAAATGATCGACAAGATCCATGGCGAATGGCAACCAATCAATATTTCAATGAAGGTACTACTAGCTCAGGACTTAGTAAGGTTATTACTTTAAGGGGAAAAGGTGAACAAGAAAAATAGGTAAAGCTACTTTCCTTCTGTTAATCTTTCCCTTTTACTAATTTAATAGAGGATTTGCATGTCTTGTCCATTCTAGATGCTTAGCTGCGCCCCAAAGATAGTACTAGAGTTGGCTATATGTTTGCTTTTATATGCCAGGGGCACATGGTCACCGTTATGAATAGTGCATGTATTCATCATGAGGCTAATGTATCAGTGCGTGCGTGCGTATATATATAAATATCCCTTTATACAACAGGAAAAATACACAGGTAAAATACACATCTAATACCCATCTCAAACTTATGGTGGATCAACAACATGAAGTTTGAAAAAATAGAAATTATGCTAGGCTCTGATCTATGCCTTTGTGAAAAAGTCTGACAATTGAAGCTCTGAAGGTACATACTGAAGAGCAACAATCTGGTCCTACACCTGTGTCCTCATACAGGAAGCACCAACACCAATATGCTTTGAAAGATCATGCTTTACCGGATCTTTAGCAATGCTAGTAACACTTATATTGTCAGACAAAAGAGGAGTCCGTGGAGAAACAGAAACATCAAAATTCTCCAGTAACCACCTTAGCCAAGTAACATTCACAGTCAATAAAGCCATAACTCGCAACTCAACCTCGGCATTCAAACGAGAAACTACTATATGTTTCTTAGTCTTCCAAGCGATGAGGGTACCTCTAAGAAAAACACAATAGGCAGAGAGAGACCAGCGATCAGTGTGATCACTAGCCCAGGTGGCATCAGAGTATGTTGGAACTGTAAAGAGCTGGAGTGAGGGAAAAAAAGACAACGACAGACGGTTCCACGAAGGTATAGTAGAACACGAAGAAGATGACTATAGTAGAGCTGAGTAGGAGCAGAAACAAACTGACTTAGGATATGCACATGGTACAAAATATCAGGCCGAGTGACACCATGTTAAACAAGACTCCCAACAAAATGACGATGGCAAGTAGAGTCAGTAAGAGGCAAGTAGGTCGAAGATGAACATGAAACTCCATGTGAGTCTCAGCTGTGCGCTGATCAGTAAGAGAAATACGATCAAGAAGATCCTAGGTATGCTTTTCTTGGACCAGATAGATGCCCTCAACCATAGAAATAACCTCAATCCCAAGAAAGTAACGAAGAGGGCCCAGATCAGACATGAGAAACTGCTAAATAAGACACTCCTTGACAAAAGTAATGTACTGAGAATCATCTCCAGTTATGATCATATCATCAACATATAAAAATATAAGCATCCAACCACGAGGCGAAGTATGAATAAAAAGAGCAGAATCATGAGAACTGGCAGAGAAACCAGCTGCAATGACAACAAAAGATAACGATCAAACTAGGCACGAGGAGCTTGCTTAAGGCCCTACAATGACAACAAAAGATAACGATCAAACTAGGCACGAGGAGCTTGCTTGAGGCCATAAAGAGATCGATGAAGGCAACAAACTATATATTCAGGAATAGAATACCCCGGTAGTCACTTTATATAAACCTTCTCACGCAGCTCACCATTAAGAAATACATTCTTAACATCAAACTGAGAGATAGACCATGCCCGAACAGACGCCATAGTAAGAAGAGTGTGAACAGTGGTCATACGAGCCATATGAGCAAAAGTCTCATCATAATCACAACCATGCTCTTGCTAAAAACCACATGCCACAAAACGAGTCTTGCAGCGCTCAAGAGAACTATCAGAGCAGGTCTTAGCCTTATAGACCAACTTGCACGTGCTAGGAGTAACACGGGCAGGAAGAGGGACAAGATCTCACATGCCAGTACGCTCAAGGGCAGCGATCTCCTCTGCTATCGCATGCTGCCACTCCTGATTCCATCAGTCTCACATCCATTAGTCCTTTAGTTGCTCCTATCATTGTTCAAACAACATATAGTTCCTTTCTTTCTGTCACAAGACAAGGCATTCCTTGGAATTCATCTTTTTATGTTCCTGCTGTTTCTCATGTTCCAAAACTAACTATGCAGCTCATATCTGCCGGTCAGCTCAATAATAATAGTTGTCGTGTTATTCTCGATTCTAATTCTTGTTGTGTTCAGAATCCTCGCACGGGGACTCTGGTTGATACTGACCCTCGTCGTCATGACTCACGATGGCTCTGGAAGCTTGATTGGCTTCACCTTCCTTTCGTTGCCCCTGTCAGTCTTGTCGCCTCCACCACTACCTCCGCATCTGCTGCATCCTCCACTGCGTCTTTTGCTCTGTGGTATCATCGTTTAAGACATCTTTGTGGATCGCGTCTGCCTTCAGTAGTTCGTCGTGGTCTTTTGGGGTTTGTGTCTAGTGATGCTTCACTTTGCCTCCTGGTCGGACTCTTCAAGCTCGGCAAGGCAGTAGTCGGCATAAGAGTTGGCGGCAACGAAAATCGGCGACGACAGCAACGGCTCGGAGGTCGAAAGGCGTCTACGGGCGGAAGACGGCGACCGATCTAGGCACCCTATGCGACGGTCAACCAGATGCCGAAGGCGACGGTGGATGGCCGGAGAGAAGCGGCGACAGTAGTGCAACGGATGGAGAGCCGCTGCACTGGAGAAGACCAGCGTCAGTGGCGGGCAAAACCAGGCGGCGGCTGGAGAGGAAGAATAGGGGCGACAATGGCTTGGAAAAAAACTCCGATGCGCTCTGATATTATGTTATGAATAGCGTATGTATTTATCATGAGGCCAATGAGCCAATATATATACATGTACAGGTATGACATACATATAAAAATAACTCCTTATATAACAGGGAAAATACACAGATAAAATACACATCTAACAAGCACAACTACAGATTGATTGTATTAGTGGCGTTAAATATATATAACCTTTTGAGAATCGATTCTCCACTTACGTGCATGATCTGTAGACATTCACAAAGCATATTCTTATCTACATATATTCTCCAAAATCACACCTTTCCACGATAATTCAAGAGGTTCCATGTTCACTTCTAGTCAGTCATCCGTACTGTTTTCTTTGCAAGAAAAGCATCTATTGTCACTGCCCTTACCTAGTATTTATGTTCATCTCCCTCTGTTACCATTCAGAACTGAAACCTAAGTAGGCATATAACATGAATAAACCTGTTGCTCGAGGACCAAGTAAAAGCAATAGGAAAATATATGAATATTGAATATGTGATAGAAGCTTAGTTACTGAGATTAAAAGTATGATTACTGTCTTTCAAAAAAGTAAGTATTATCTGCACCAAGGCACATTGTATTTATGGATTTCCTAAAAATGGATAGGTTTAGTTTTCTAGCTTACAAGTTCATATGGATTTCTCACGGTCTAATTTAGAATAAATGTACTTCGATGGGATCCAATATTTTTTTTCGACTGCAATTACTCCTCTATTTTACATCCTATGGATGCAGATCTGTTGCAGTGGAGTTACCATTGCATGAACGTGCAGACCGTTGGATTATAACATTAATCTTCCAGATTGACCTCCATGGAAAATTAGGCCTGATGTCTCCCTAAATCAACAATTCAACACCCCCCCTCCCACCAATCATGCATAGACATTTTAGTATAGTGTTCCCTTTGTAACAAAGAGAACATTCACTTAGCATTTATCATACAACTTTTACTTTGTGACTTCGAGGCTTTAGCACCGTCTATAAACGGTAGAGCAAGGTTATGTTGATGCTTCTCGCTGTGCTGTGCTGACTTGAGGAGGAATCAATTCCACACGGGGCAGGACGTTATCAGTTGCAAATACTGTTTCCACTAAATTATGTTGGTTCACCATTCATGGAATGTCGATCAGTAAAGCAAATTAAAGATCAACTTGCGAAGACCTAATAAGTATTTCCTATGAATGGATACTGATTTGGTGGAGGTGAAGTTCAGTCCATATTGCAGCTAAACGGTGCTCAACTTTCTCAAAAAAGCAAAGGATTCCAAGGTTCTAATTCCAATTTAATTATGATTTGCAACTTGCAAGGATTGTTCTTCGTGTCCCCGGAGAATATTGTTCCCTGTTCCCTCAGAGGGAGCTCCTGTGCTGCAACGCGCCTTCGTCTATCCATATTTTCATTTCATGTAGCCGAAGCTCTGCATAACCGTGGTCTTTTGTCAACTACATATGTTAGTCGTAGTTTTGATCGGAAATTCGAAACTGCAAGAGGTAATATACGTTGGGAGTTTGAGGCTTTGACAAATGTGATTTATCTTGAAATGACAATGGCATAGCTAATCTTCATTTATCTAAATCTTTATGCCCCTTTGTCAATCTGAATTAATTTATTTGATTCAAAGTTTCTTCCCCGATTCCATATCACTTGAAAAGCAGCAAGAAACCCCCAGAAAGTGAGCGAACAGGAAAGAAAGTGTGGCAGTTCATCTTTATCTTCCTGCAGCAGGTTTGCGGCCAGAGTAAAAATGGCAGCCCAACTTTTGATAGTGATGATGGCAGGGGTCAAGGAAGCTAATTGGCAGGATATCTCGAGCAAAATTACCTAAAGCTTGTTTGCTTCACAACCTGGCTCGCTTTGCCTTCTTCGCTCCTCGACGCGAATCTTTCCAGCCACCGGGTGCGACCAATCACCGACCAGATCGGGCCGCCGTCGACTGGACCGGCGTAGCCGCCGTGCAAGCGGCGTCGACTCCTCCCGCGCGCTCCGTCGCGCCGCCATCGACCCTTCTTCTCCCCGCTCGCTCTCACCGCCTCCGCAACCGACAGCCGGAGCCACCGCCCGAAGCGTAGCGTGACGGGGCTGCCGCCGATCGCCGCGTGGTCGTTGCCGCCGCGCCGCGCTTCTCTCCTTCTCGCCATCTCGCGATCGCGAGTTGGGCTTGGGCAGCACCACAAGTCCACAACTGTTTGGGTCAATAATGGGCCACATCGAAGTCCATCTCTAATGGCCCACATCCAGTACTATTTGGGCTTCAGTATTTAATGGCTGGGCCTCTCCTGGATACAACACATCTCCCTGGTCTTGGGTATTGTTCTTCCTTCTTTTCCTCGTGTATCTATATGGAACGCAGTAATTCCACAGAAACTTCATAGGAAAATTTATAAGAAATAGTTTGATTTTCCGCAGGAACGAGAAAAACCCAATATGAAAATTCTCCTATTATTTCACATGGAAGTTTCTTAAGCTGTTTCCATCTTCTAACGGGTCAAGAGAGGAGTGTCAGAGCCTGACAGCCCAGGATTATGTTTCGATTAACAACAAAGACTACGTAACAGCAAAAGGCAACAGAGACGTCCAACGAAGCTGCATGCGCCTTTGTTCTTTATTATTCAGCATCCATATACCATATATTACAACACGCATGCGCCCCTGTGTTTTTGACGCATTGCTGATGATCCATAGCTAGCAGCAGCATTCAACACTTGAAGCTGGTGCCCATGGCTGCCTCGAGGGAGTGCTTCCTCGACAGCTCCACCACCTTCTTCTCCCCGGCGATGAAGTACGCCATGCCAGCAGCTTCAACAACCAAACAGTTCTCCACGACATTAGTAGCAGTCTAGTAGTCTGGTTACTCTTTTAACCCAGTGCGATTAACGTAGCTAACATATCAAACAATTAAGGTGACCAGGTGAGATAAAAAAAAATAGAAACTTTACCGTAGGTGATGATAACTGTTTGGGCAACTGGGTTGCCCAGGTTGGCCCTAGCCCACCTGGACATCCGAACACCGGCAAACTGAGAGAGGAAAAAGGGTTTTTAAAAAGTTAGTTCAGATTATTTAACACATATACATGAACATACTTAATATGCAGTTTTTTCCTTTGACAAAAAAAAAGATCCTGCTACTTGTTTGCACTCACGGTGGGGATCGTGGTACAAACGGCAGTGGCAGCCGCCGCTTTCAGCCCGGCGATCGCCGCCTCTGCAGAACTCATCCATGCGTGCATGGGAAACAACACCACATTATTACCATTCGACTGATAAGATCTTGAGAGGTTGATCACGCCAGAAGCAAACTTTACTAACCGTGGGAGCATTGCTTGGCCCTGGCGAGCTTCTGTTCGAGCTGGGCACGGGAACCCTCCGCGTCAGGCATCTCGATGGAAACAGCAAATGCTAGCTAGCTATCTAGTTCTCTTGATCGAAATAGACGGATTAATTAACAGCGACTGAACTGCGTAAGATGGCCATCGAATTCACTAATTTATAGGCTGCCGGGGAGCTATGCTTCACTGTTTTTTGTTCAGGCCAAAAGAACAGATCAGGAACCCCGTGGAGGAGAAACTCTGTACGTGGTTTTCTCATGGAGCCGAGGAAAGTTGCGGGCTTCGCCATGATGGGAACACTGGTTTGCAAAACGGAACTGTGGTCGCAGAGACGGCGAAAGGATGAGACTGTGTACTTGGGCGCAGGATGCAACAAAATTCATGCGTTTTGCAGAGATATACAGATATGGTGGCATGGATTATCCATGCATGCGTGCTACTTTTGTTTACATGCAGAGAGGAGTTATCTTAACTTTTAGTTGTGTGTACACTTGTACATCGATCAATCTACTTTTGAATGTGGAAGTACCATGTAAGAAGATCATGTTTAATGTTATAATGAACTATTGCAATGTTTATGAAGTGGTGAAATAGTTTTACAAAGATTGTATTTGATTTGAACTGTCTTCTGGAAGTGTCACAAAAAACGAAAGTGCCGCAAGTATAAGTGTGGTAGTTCCGTTTGTGCAGAAGTATCGGGTTAAGTTGCGGTACGTTTTTTCCACAGAGCTCCACGTGAGGTTTGCAGCGTGCGGAAGTTGTGTGTACACTTGTACATCGATCAATCTACTTTGAGTGTGTAAGTACCATGTGAGAGGTCTTGTTTAATGTTATAATGAACTATTGCAATGTTTATGAAGTGGTGAAATAGTTTTACAAAGATTGTATTTGATTTTAACTGTCTTCTGAAAATGTCACAAAAAACGAAAGTACCGCAAGTATAAGTGCGGTAGTTCCGTTTGTGCGGAAGTACCGGGTTGAGTTGCGGTACATTTTTTCCAGAGAGCTTCACGTGAGGTTTGCAGCGTGCGAAAGTACCGCTTTGGGAAGCGGTAATACGGTGGGGTGGAAGTACCGGCGTGTTAAGCGTGGTACTTCCAATTTTCCCAAAAAAACAGGGGTTTGGGAAATTGAGTCATTGATCGAGTTTGGATAACCTGGGTCATTAGATTAAGGTTGCATAATGTATGTCTTAGCTAATGTAGGTCAAAATATGAAGAACTTGCACTTAGAAACGATTTCTTTATCTTTGAATGCGCAAGGTCGCTGGGAGTCAACTGTAGTCAATGGCGATGATCGGGACTAGGCTCGTGAGGAGTTGAGGCCTAGAACGATCGAGGATGCCAGGTGAGACGGTGAGCTCAAACATGACACAAAAAACGCGGAAAATGTTGAATGTGAGTTCGAACGACAGGATGGTGCCATGTGGTTTGCACGGGCCAAATGAGCCGTGATTCGGTGGAATCGGGACGGAAGAGACTTGGTAACATGTGGCAAGCTAATGGTGCACCTACACGTGGCAAGCATGGCGTTGCTTGCAATAGTTGGTGATGACTAGGTCAAGTAAGGGTAGTTTGGTAGTTTGATTAAAATACCGAAACCATCTTAGATCAAAACCGCAGCGCATGAGCGATGCGTTGGAGAGCAGTTTAGGTCAAGGTGGAGCTGGGTTGATTAAGATGAATCAAGGATAAAAATTTAGCGGATGCACACTTATACGCTTTGAAAAGCATGTATAAGTGAATTTGCGTGAGTAAAACCCGTGTGTAGGGTTAACGTGTTTCCTCCATTGTAATAGTGGATTCCGTTGACTCTCTAAATAAAGTACTTTTAAGGTTTTTATTTTTATAATTTCTATTGTTGTTTTATTATTTTTTTTATTTACTTTGGCGATGACGTTGCATAGTAGTATTCCAGTTTGGCTGTATGTGGTGTGCTACAATGGCTCCATCGAAATAAGTGGTGTAGATTTTATCATTTTCTATCGATTAATGAGAGAATTTCTAGAAATTTTGTGTTTTCTGATTTAAGAATTATCGTGGGATTTTCTAGATCTCTGAATCGAAGGAGGTAACTTGAGTATCACCTATTGTTTTTATTATTATTTTTTCCTATAACGAACCAAACTGAGTTTGAAATTTTACCGAACGTTGAAGCGGTGTATTCCGGCTCTCTACTGTATTTTTCCTAATTTTTTTCGCAGCGATTTCGCCCGCGTAAAATGATGAAAGAAGTCCGGAGGGTCCGGCCGTGATACCCATGAACGTCGCGTTGGCGGAGCCTACATGCATCAGCCCTTCACACGCGCACGGTCACACAGCCCACGCGTCGCCGTACACAGCGATCGACCCTTCACCTAAATTACTTGCCGCCGCCGCCCCCTCCGCCGTCTTGGTCGTTGTGTCCACGGCGGCCGGCGGTAGGAGCTAGTCAGCTAGCCCAGCGAGCGCAGGTAGCACGCACGCGATGCAGCACACCATCTTTCGGGTCGATTTCTTTAATCTGGAAGGAATATGAATCAGGATCAAGGATCAGGGGCGGAATTAGGCCCATGGTAAAGTGGGCTCTAGCCCGGGGCATAAAAAAAAATAGTGTATAGCCTAGCCTAGCCCGGGTAGTATTGTTAGCATTCAGCCCAGGTAGCCCAACAGCCCATAACATCCCGCCAGGCTGTCAGCCCATCACTGTCTCCGTGCCGTGCGGCCCATCACGCATGCGCTCGCTCGGCTCAATGGCCTATCACGCCATCACCGCATGCACAAGGCGCAACGGCGCTCCCCTCGCGGGCTCGCCTGCTCACAACCCTAACCGCCCGAAGCCAAAAAAACGCTGCTGCCGCCTCGCCCGCGCCGCCCGCCTCCCGACGCCTCCTCCCGGCCAGCCCGTCTCGGCGCCGCCCGCCGCCTGCCCGCCCGTCTCGGATCTCCGCGCGCCCTCCTCCCGGCTGCCCGTGTCGGCCGCCCGCCCGCCTCCGGCCCGCCCGCCTCTGGCGTCGCCCCTCCTCCCGCCCGCCCGTCTCGGATCTCAGCGCCCCTCCTCCCGGCCCGCCCGCCTCGGCGCCGCCCGCCCGCCTCCCGGCCCGCCCGTCTCGGATCTCCGCCGATCCGCGCCGCCTCTTCCCGCCACCCGCCTCTGGCGTCGCCCCCCTCCCGGCCCGGCGCCCACCGACGCCGCCCCCTCCCGCGGCCCGTCACTGCCCACTGGCACTAATTGATTCAACGTTCTGGCTTAGGATTTTCAAACCTTTTGATTCAGCCATTCAGGTAAAGGATGCGAATATGTGGTGATTCTCCTTTGATAGTTGTTACTTTGCATGTAGGTGTTGCAGCATAAAAAAAGTTGCACCTTATTTGAAAATGGTTTTCAGGATTATGGTGGATCATACTGCTGAGTGCTGAGAGCATATGGAAAAACGGAAAATGTTCAGGGGATGTGCCAGTTAAGGAGGAGAGAATTGATGTCTAGACTGGAATAAAGATGATCTCAAAGCTCTGTTTAGCCGATGGGTTTGACATGTTCCCCACAATCCCACATTGCTGGTTAGTGGTCACTGATGGCTCGTGCATGATAGATCGTCCTTTTCAGGTGAGCAACTGCATCTTGTAATTCCATGCATTCACTTGTCTAGTTACTCAAGAAATTCAAAGAAGTGGTATAAACTGATTGTAATTGCTTTTTGTCACTGACTAGCATTCTTTGGATGTATATTAGTATGAACCTATGATCATGACTTCATCTGTTCTATTGTTGGATAGTATCGATTTATCATTTACAATGTTGAATTGACAAGAAATTCCTGACTAGCAATATTTCAGATGATGTTTTCATGCATCTACCATGCAATCTCATATGCATTGGCAATCTCCCAATGTTCTAGGGAAGTTGAACTACTGAAATTTCTAGGCACATATGATCTGTGAGAGGGGGAAAATGAGAGATCAACTTGGTATGCATTTGCACTTTACCTTTTTGTTATGCCTTTTATTTGTATATTTGGCGTAAGTTTTTGTCATTAGAATTCAGCCCGGGGCTTGACGGAATCCTGGATCCGCCACTGTCAAGGGCCATGGACCGGGCAGCGTGATGCGCACTTGCAAATCACATGGAGTAGGAGGCAACAATTAGTAAATGGTTTATCCTAAAGCAGACGGTTAAATATTAACCATCCGGACCTGCGCATGCATTTCACGCGCGTCCATCTCGCTGTTGAATCCACGGCATCAAAATCCGTGGATTCCACTACCTGCAAATAGATTGGAGTAGATAGGCAGGCAGGAATATATGGTGAATGCACACGTGCCTAACTTAATTAGTAGTACTAGTATAATCCCTAACTTTAAGACTTTATATCCGAGCAAACTTGAATATCGTACGCGTGTAAGCCAACGTTTTGCCGCAGTTCGAGTATTCGTATATGGTAGTCGCTGTCGTGAATAGAAACGTACAATCGTTCGAGGAAGCAACAGTCACAGAGACTGTACACATACATACAGATATACATAGTAGTATAAAATACCTCAAAACCGTCCTCTTTCGCGTCTTGGATACGGAGCCATGGAGCCTGGCCCCGTCAGGAATTTGAAGGATCATAGGAGAAGATCCAAAATACTGTTACGATGAATTATTGTAAATTTTGTGAAGTGGTAAAATAGTTTTGCAAAGATTATATTTGATTTGAGCTGTTTTCTGTAAGTGTTAGAAAAATTAGAAATAGCGTAGGTATAAGTATGGTAGTTCTGTTAGACGAAAGTACCATCGAAAAGTATTGGTTTCAAGTTTTTTTTGTTCTCGAGCTATTTGGCTTGAGATTTTGGATAAAAATTCTAGTTTCTGCAACTTTGTAGTTGTGTGAGGATATAATCTTGAATACTTGAGAGAAATTTTTAATCAAGTTTCTGCAACTTTGCCCTCTTTTCAAATCAAGAATGTGGAGCTTGAACAGGAGAACATCCGTGGCAAGCATAGCAGTATTGGTTGGCGACAGTGCTTAAACTTCGTTACCGAAACAGTATTACTGATCATAGTAGTACAAGATGCATGTTTAGGTGGCCAGGTAGAGCGCACCACACTGCAGAAGCTGCTATCAGGTCTGCAGACTGCAGATCGATCAACTTAAAGCACAGTATTCAAGGCCTGAAGAATGCCGGATGGGGACGAGCGGCGCCCTGGAAGGAGGTGTTCTTGAGGTGCTCGGGGGCGCTCTCGAACGAGTGCTTCCTGGCCAGCGACAGGATCGTCTTGTCGGCGACGATGAAGTACGCCATCCCAGCAACTGCACGCAGCATCAATACATGTTGAATACTGAAAGCATTCAGAGAGAGACGTCAAGCGCAGTATCGATCGGTACCTGTGGAGATTATGAGGGCCTGTCCGGTGGGGTTGATGTTGGCTTTCGCCCATGGCAGCATCCTCACGCTCGCCAGCTGAAAATGGCAGAAAAAAAAATATGAAGACTGACCATGCTTCGTGTAGGAGCAAAAGGAACAAACGTCAGTGCGAAAAAGAAGGAAGGACAGAGACAGCTCTCACCGTGGGAATTGCAGAGGCGATGGTTGCAACAGCTGCCGCCTTAGCCCCTGCAATGGCCGCCTCTGCAGACGTATTACATATATGCATGAGTCGTAAGCATCATCGAAAGACTGCGAGAACTCGCATGTATGCAGCGTAGCTGTACGTACCTCGCGAGCAGCGCTTGGCGAGGGCAAGCTTCTGGTCAAGCGACGCACAAGTCACCGTAGACATCTTGTACCGTAATTAAGTACGCGCGCGATCGGATCAACTATAGCTAGCTAGTTGGTAATGAAGAGAATCACGCGCGCGCGCGTATCTGATCGAGCTTAAGAACACTAGATCGGTAGCTAGTGCGAGCTAGGGCTGGTCAGTACAGCGAGGGAGATGGATGGATCTGCAAGAGGCAGGGGAGGCTGTGAATTTATAGGAGGAGGAGAAGGAGGCGGCGGGCGGAGCCGGACGTGGTTTTGGGCGGAACCCATGTGTGGCCGTAGGGTATAGCTTGGTGCACTTCACCTCCTCCTCGATCTGTGCTTGATTCCACGCCTTTTTCTGTCCGTCCATCTATCCGCTCACCATGGCTTGCAGACGGTCGGTGCGTGGGCTATATATACTTTACTGCTGCTTCTCACCGGGGAAGACAGAAGGAATCCATGGAACAGAGCGAGCTAGTAGTTTTGAGCGTTGAGGGCTCTTTCTGTGGCTGCTGCCACCAAAAGGGCGAATAAAACGGTACGTACGTTTGACACGCCACATGGACAGCAAGGACACATGTAGGCCCGCTCGTTTCGATTTTAGTTTCTGACTTCTGACTTATTTTTTACTATTTATAAATTTTATTTTTTTCTAAATTTTTGGTTTTTTAAGTTTTTTTGCCGGTTATTTTTTCCGTGATGAACTAGCATATTTTTTCTATTTTTAAATTTTTTGCAAATGTCTGTGTAGACCACACACAGGGCCACTGGATTCGAGTTAAAATTTGCAAATATCTGTACTTACTGTAACTACATGTTGAGACTGTAATTGTAAGGGGAGCACGAGCATTGCAGATCGGGCGATTTTTTAAATAATATATTTTTATTAATATTGCATTAATATATCGTCGCTAAAAATTACATACATAACCTATTGTCGCTAGCTATTTGGAATGACGACAATTCTATATACAGTCATACGTGATAGTCTATAGACCTTTGTCATCAAATGAATACGTGATAGTCTATAGACCTTTGTTATCAAATGAATTGACGACAGAAGCTCTGCCATCAATTCAATTAGCGACAGAGATTATGTCATCAACTGAATTGGCGATAAAGTCTCTATCCCTAATTGTAATGGTGACAGAGACGTTGTCGTCAATTCAAAAGGCGATAGAGGCTCGGTTGCTAATTGAAATGGTAACAACACAAATATGTAAGTAAAGTAACAAAACATAAGTTAAATATGCAAGTAAAGCAATATAGGTTATACATAAAAGGCATAGATCATAATAAAGTAACTTAGTTCATAAGTAGGTTACACATAGGGTATATATCATACAACAATTACGAAAATAAATTTAAATGGTGTCGGCAGCCCAATGGCTACCATCGTCGATGGAGGTCCTAGCCACCCTATCCCTGTGGACTTCTTCTCCTCATTCCTGCTGGCCCCACTGGCAAGGGCAATATTTAAAGACATGCTCGGTCTCCTTGCAAATTGAGTATTTCTTCAAACAAGGCCCCACTTCTGATTCATTCATGTCTTGAATGTCCTCCTCAACAATATTGTCTAGAACTTGACTACTTCCTACACCCCTCCTTACTTTTGTAAAACATTCCTTGCCTAACATTATTCTGCTGGTACTCCCAAGCCACCTGCTCACATTCACTCACTAATAGTTTGTCGAATTGGTGTATGTTCCACTCCGACGGAATAGCCTGATCACCGCTTGTCATCAGAGCCTTCATCACCTAATATTGCCTTGTAGTCATAGTCTTTGAGCCCTATCTATTCTACCAAGGTTTCGATCTCCTCACCTTCATCTGCAATCTCCATGGGTTCATGCGCCTCAACCGAAGGAACGTCTAAAGTCACAGCTTCAATTGAGTCCGTACCATCTCCCATTTCTTCGCTCAAATAATATGGGGCACTTTGGCTGGATTCCCTCGCTTCTTCAGCATTACCAAATATGTCATCTTTCTGCGTCGCATAAGCAAGATGGATTTCCTCATAGGTTTGGGCCAGCAAGATTAGCGGCCATCCACGCTCATTCACCAATCTCACGTATGAGCTTTACGAGTTTCGCCTCTTAAGTTCTACTAACTCCTAATACGTGTGTTGCCATGCCTGGATAGCAACGACATTCAACTTTAGGTTGTGCAACACATGATCCAACCATAATAACAGGTAAAGCTATCTCATAACAGTGCCCAGTCACTAGTGGGCTGCTGCTCTACATTTGAAAGATTGACCGTCACAGATAAAAAATCATGCAAATAGACCTAATAATAAATCTGCTAGTTACTAATAAACTTGCATAAAAGGAGAGTTCCCTAACGTACAATACCCTAAAGAATGACAACCAATCGTATATGCCTTGTAAAAATATAACTTACCATGCACATTTCATCTATGTAGCACATATAGTTTGGATCCTACAGATATTGTACTCTCCATATTCCGAATATACCTAACTAACAGATTTAATATTCTAAAACTAATCGGTGAACTACAAGTTATAATTATAAGAAATTAATAGTCCTATAAGAATTTATCCTATACAAATTACCCTAAATAACTACATGTCTACAACTACACTATTCATACATCTACACGTCACCCAATATAACTAAACATCTAATTATTTTATTTACTAACCTACTATAGCTTCAAAATGAAATCTACAAAAAAATAGAAAACTCCCATTTAGGATATAGAAATTCACTCCTTCTCGCACTCTCTTCCCCTCATCTTCCCCACTCTATTTCCTTTTTTACCGAATTGCAATGATTTCAACTGGTTTCTGGCTTTTTATATGCTTAGCTTCTGTCGCCATTTCAATTGATTATTCATCTCTCTATCGTCAATTGATGCTATCACTAGAAATTACGACAGAAAGTTATTTATATAATTTTTAAGTGATAGTATATTGATATAATATTAGTAAAAAATATATTATTAAAAAGCCCAAATCGGGCACGCGTGAAGAGGTAAAAGAGGAGAAAGTAACGCGTATGGCCGAGGTTGGCGCGGGGGTGCATCCGTGGCTGTGCCGTCAGTTTTGGGGTGGAATCAGTGTGGCGCTCCCAGTTTTCGGCTGAGCTGAGACCGCCCGGCCCCACCGATCGTCGTCGTCAGGGCGTCTCTGTCTGTCGCTGCATACGCGCTCCCCACCAAAGTACGGTTGGCTTATCCATCCCAGTCTTTCAGATCTTATCTTCTTATCCTCTGGTTAGTGTCTCAATCGTTTCGACTTAAAATTTTAAATTTTAATTTATTTTTTACTATTCTTAAATTTTATCTTTTCTGATTTTTTAGCTTTTTTAGTTTTTTACCGGTTCTTCTTTTTTTTCGTATTCGTTTGCGTTGTCTGTGATATGCTAACATGTTTTTTATCCATTTTAATTTTTTAAATTTAGTTAAGTCAAATAAACCACTATCAATTACAGTGTAATTTCAATCATAAATCAGCTTATTTCAACCCAATCGAACGGCACCTAGATCTCCCTCCGAACAACTTACTGAGAAGGAAAAATTACGTACGTATAGCTTCACCTGGTTTCGTAGTATTGTTACATTCTACTGTAACTCCTCTAGTCTTTCGTTTGTTTGAGTTAATGTAAAATTCCATTCTAACATGTGCACTCGTTAAGCCGTTATACCTAGTCTTAACTCGAGTGGCATGCAGTGGTGTTAGCAAAACAGCTCTTAAGCTGCGGCTCATTTCGGCTTATTTTTACTGTTTAACACTTAACTGACTTATTTAACACCGTAGCTATTTTATGATTTTTGCATAATTAAAACTAAAAAATTTAAAAATAGAAAAAGCATGTTATCCCATCATAGATAATACAAAGAAATACGAAAAAAAAGAAAAAAATAAGCCTAAACGCCAAAAAAAGATGAAATTAACAAACTAGAAGCCAAAACCAAAGTGAAGCCCAAACAAACAGAGTTCTGCCATGGTTTGAGGGTATTTAGCTGAACTCCAAATTTTATCACAAAATACATAGTATTTTACATATATATATATATATATTAATAATTAGGCTAAATACTTTATATTCATAACCCCGATTAATTTCAATCACTCTCACACCTCCTCCTCCCCAGTTCGCCTCAAGTAGCGCGGACAAATAACTCATCCGCTCTCTCTTCGAACTGTCCATTGGCTCATTCAAGTCCCCATCTCATTTAGTTCTCTTGGTTTATATATATAAGTAAGATGGGATATGAGAGAACTAACTAAAGAGTGCTCATGTATAAAATGAATGATCCCCTTTCTTATATCTTCTTGGAGATTTATATATATAAATAGAGTAAGATGAAAAAAATAAGTGTATATTGATATATTTCAGTACACACTATTATAGAACTCAATCACGAAAGGTTGAATCACCCCAGTGAGCTACACCAGGAAGGTGACGTCGTGATGTATCAGCTCATTGTCATCCTGTTGCTCTGTATAGTGTATACCCATAACTTCTTTGTACTGCGTGGTTCACACATGGCCCAGACTGATGCGTGTTAAATGTAAATTAATCTGTAATACGGAAATATGATGTTCCCGACCGATGTAGGATTAAATAAATCCATTAACAACAGGTGTTCATCATCTATTCTTTTTCCCTTTTTTTCTTGTAAAGAGATTGATCATAATTGATTTTAAGAGGAAGATGATATGATCCCAGATTCAAGGCACATCAAATTCAGAATTGAGTAAGCACAGATCAGTACCCATTAATTTCAGCACCAATAACACAGCTAGTTACAGTGGTTTATAGTGTTGCCCACCACGTTCTCTAAGCACGCCATATGTATATGTAGTACTAGTAAGTAGTTTATTCGGTCGGACATCGACGGTACAGTACTGCTCATGGCCTGAAGAATGCCGGGTGCGGACGGCCGGCGCCGTGCAAGGAGGTGTTCTTGAGGTGCTCGGGGGCGCTCTCGAACGAGTGCTTCCTCGCCAGCGACAGGATCGTCTTGTCGGCGACGACGAAGTAGGCCATCCCAGCCGCCGTGCAGATGATGAGGGCCTGGCCGGTGGGGTTGATGTTCGCTTTCGCCCACGGCAGCATCCTCACGCTCGCCAACTGAACAACAGAGCACGCCGCAAGATCTCGGTTAGCTCGGCCATGTACCAGCAAGCATGAGCATTCTTAAATGCACTTGAAACCGTAGGTGGCTCACCGTTGGGACAGCAGATGCAACTGTGGCGACGACCGCCGCCTTGGCTCCGGCGAGCGTTGCCTCTGCAATGGTTTCCATCGCCGGTGTTAGCGCAAGAAACAACAGCTACTACTGCAACAGAAACAAGATGCATAAGCAAAGAAATACCTCTGGAGCAGCGTTTGGCGAGGGCGAGCTTCTGGTCCAGGTAGGCACGAGTGACCGTCGACATCTTCTGCTGATGGAGCTGGTAAAAAGCTGGCTAGAAGCACGAAGGGCTGACGACTGACGAGTAGTATAGTCTTAAGCGAGAGTGTGAGACGAGATCAGATGGGCTTGCAAGCCAAAGGAGCCGTGTACTTTATATAGGCGGCCGGCAAGACCGCGAGATGACGAGGAGTGGATGAAGAAAAAGGTGGCGGTGCGGAGGCGGAGGCGGAGGCCACGGTTTTGAGCGGAAACCCACGAGCCGGAGCCGGGGAAGGTGCAATGGACCTCTGCTTCCGGTTTCGAGTCCTGAAAGTTGGTGGGCAACCTGCCCTGCACTGTACACTTACTGGGACTGTCTGATAGGCTGATAGCAGCTTACTACTACCATAGATTATCTAAAACTGTGGTAGAGAGCCAGTGGATTTGCCATCCTACCAAATCGTGGAACAAAAGCCACTTTTTAGCCGAATTTAATGTATTATTTAGAAGAGTAACACTCACTCAGTCTTAATTACAAAAATAACACTATCTGTTGTTCGGTAACTGAACGACAAATTTTTCGGAGCGACACGTGACACCTGTTGTCCGGGTGGTAGGTGCCTCGGGCCGAAAGTGGTAGAGCTAATGCGTACAGTGAGCCAGCATATGTTGGTCTAAGGCACCTGCCGCCCGGTCATTGGGTGGCAAGTGCCTCACGTGTCGGCTCAAGACACCTGCTGCCCGGTGACTAGGCGGTAGGTGCTATGTGTCGGCCCGAAAAATCTACAGTGCTATTTTTGCAATTGAGATTGAATGTGCTGTTTTTGCAAATATCGTATTTAATACGGCTATTTTGGCTAATAACTCCCAAATCGTGTATCGAGAGGATATCTCTTAACTAAGCTAGCAAGCAGCACGAAAGTCGGTAGAAAGGAAACGTCCTGAACAAGTTACTCCCAGTTCAGTCCACATGTATACCCAACCTAAGATCTATATATTCCGTGGCGACGCTTTACAAGATTCAAAGCGCTGAAATTAAATCGTACTGGTTCTTGCAAGCCAAAGAGGTGACTAATAAATTGGAAGAATTCAGCACATGCATCAGCCATTAGGTTTGAGTTTGACATGACCAACACTTTAGTTAGCGTAGATTCGGAGGAGACCTTATCACACCGTGTTCTATGACCGACAAACCGGTTGGCCGGGGGCACGAATTGTCAGCAGTAAACGGATCAATTATTCAGTAGCTCTTTAACCCGTGAGGTATCTGTACTGTACCTACCATCTGTGCTTTGCCGGGAAACCGTCGATCTACCTGACGCATGGTTGCAGTCAGTTTTCAGGTTTTGAACGGAAGCGCACACAAGTCCGCCGGGCCGGCCGGCGCTCCTAGTTTTCCGGCGAAACCGGTTCGGTCAGCAGCGTCACCCTCTTGCCATTCCGTGAGCTGCCTTGGCTGGTTCGCCATGATGAGCTGGGCAAACTGTGAGACATACGGCACGATACCACCATCTTCTTCTTCTTCTTCTCTGTATGGCTGGTTCTGAAACCGTAACGCTGATCTGAAAACCAAAAGGAGCCCTCGGTTTTGCTCCGGTTGATACGTAGTGTGAGCGCTCCTGGTTTCTGGGCGCGTCCGGCGACGTCACCGTCGGTACCTGCGCCTCGTTCTGTTGTAGTATCGTCTCCATCTGCGGGCTCTCTTGTCTTCTTAGCTTTCCCCACAAAAGCGGATTAATAATGTGTGGGAATAAATGTACTTAAACTTTCTAAAATTCTTGCGCTGGTCCAAGTTTTATCTTCGAACCATAAAATCAGATGTTTTATAATCCTCAACTTCTAAAATCGGTTAAAATAACCCTCGGGCTGGTTTCAAAAGTGGTTTTGCTCCGTTGGCCACCATGTCACCCTTTTTTTTTGCCATGTGGACACACTAATCACCAAGTCCCGTATGGCAGCCTCCTCTCTCTATTTCTTCTCTCCCCCACTTGCTTTCCCTATTTTTGGCAGCCTCTCTTCTCTCCATCTCTTCCCTCTCTCCATTTCGGCGCCGATTCCTCGCTGCGCTCGACGCTGGCCTCCTACGCCACTCTTGTCTCTAGCGCTGCCCTGACCCCTTGCTCTCTGACGCCTCCCTCTGCACCTCCTGCTCGGTTGTCGGTGCTAGCTCGGCCCCCTATGCCAGCCAGCTTCCTGCTTCCGGTAGGCTCCTATGACCTACTGGCTGGCTCAGCTTTCGGTCGCCTCCAGCTCAGCATTAGCCTCCCCAGCTCGGCCCTAACCTCCAACGCTGCCCCGCTGCTCCACTCGGCCAGCCCCCTCACCCTCGCGCTCCTTCCGCCATGGACGCCATGGCTTTTCCGGTAGCTCTGATTCAATTGCTCTCTCTGAGAGCACTCTTACCTCTCCCACTCTCTTCCCCAACCCCTAATTTGGCCTATACTTCCATAGGGCGCTGCCAGCATGACGAGCTCCTTGCGTTGCTGCTGGCTCACATCGTCGACCCACCTCGGTCCTCCCCGCACTGTCCGTCTACTCCGGTATGTTCCTCTCACCACTTAGATGCTCATGCTCATCTCTTTTCTCCCATCTTCCCCTCTAGCGTCGCCGCCTTCTGCCTTCCCCATCCCCAGCTGCCATGCACTACTACCAGCCCGCATTACTGCTCGCTCGGCCGCGACACCACCACCATTGAGTCTGCCTCGGCGCCTCCACCCCATTTTGTCCATCACTTGAACCCCTTAGCCCTCCTCTGTCCTCGACGAGCTTGTCCTGAGTACATCCATGACCACCACCCGAGGAGAGAAGAGAGCAAGCGGGAGGAAAGAAGCAAAGGAAGAAGAGGGATAGAGGTTAACAAGTGGGACCCCCACATCTTTTTAAATTTATTTGCTACTTCTACTAAGTGGGTTGCTATATCAACTGAAAACATGCTATGTGGACGTCAACATGGCGAAAACTACTGATCAAACTAGTCTAGGGGTGAAAAGTAAACAGTTTTAAGAGTTTGGGTGTGTCGAATATCTAGTTTTGTAGTTGAAAGTCGAATTTTAGACCACTCTAGCTGTCATTAAGTGACTACTCATTGGTCCTCGACCACGCTGGTCTCTCGACCGCACACTGGTCATCGACCATGTCGGTTTTCGACAATGTTGGTTTTCGACAACATCGACCACTGTGGTTTCGATCATGTTGAACTTCTAACTGGTAGTCGAATTTCGACCACGTTGTCAGCCTTTCGACCACGTTGTTTTCTATGCTGACTGGTTGTGTTTAGTTCGGCTCTCCATTGTTTTCCGATCAGTAGTCGTAACTTGACCACACAATATATAGAATAGGTCATTCTCGGCTCTGTCTTCCTTTGTTTTTCAAGCAGATCTTTTATCCTAATTTTTATAGCTTTGTAGCTATCGGAGTAAAACATTGGTGAATATTTAGAAGAAAAATTTCAAAGCACCCTTCTCTATTGCCTATCTGATCCCTATCTGATTCTACAAATGCAAAGGAGTAAGAGCATTGGTACGAAGAATCGATCGTCACCTCTTGAGCAGCGCTTTGCGACGGTGAGCCTCTGGTCCAGGTAGGCACGAGTCACGGTCGACATCCTGATCGAGATGGGGCTGAAAGTCTGAAGTTGCTAACCGATCGAAGGAGAGGTGAGTAGTGACATGTGTCGGGGAAAAAATCTTGGCCCTATCTTTTCCTTTAACTAGCCAAATTATGTGCGCAATTGTACGGATATAATTATTGTCTTCTGCTTGGAAAAAGCAGAAACTAATGTAAACACCGAACTTTTTAAGCAGATTTTCTATCCCTCTCACTCCTGTCTCGCTCCGTAGATAAGACAGTGAATCACAGATGTATCACGTACTTTACTCCTCTCACTCCTATCTCACACACGTATTTTTCCCTCACTTTCTTCACCATCCGCCTCCTCTTTTTAAAAACCACTTTTTTTCAATTACTAATATTTATTTTCTGTAAAAAACCAAGTTTTGCATGGAGGAGATTTATAATGATTCTTACCTTTCTCTTCACAAGTCTTATCTTTCACTCTCCTTTTCTCATTACAAATTTCTGCAAATACAACAGATTGAGAGGATTTTAGATATTCGAGATTGTTTGTCGTGTGAGAGAGACGAAGAGTAAACTGTGTGTCTGTGTGAGAGAGGAGAGCACGTACAGAAGGAGGAAGGGGCGTACGGGTGGTGTGTTTCCTCGATATGTTCCGTGCATATACTATTTTCCTTGTTTTCTTTAAGCAAGGATTATTCCTTCTTTTAGTTTTTAAATTATAAAACAACATATATCTCTAAGCACTAATATAACGTCCAGTGACCACTACAGTTTGGCTTTAATTAGGGTTTGCCAGATTAAAGGGCAAATATTTTTTAAAAAAATTTCTAATATATTTTCTTTTTAAGAACATGTAATAGCCACTATAGTTCAAATTTAATTAGAATTTAACTATAGTTTGTCAGATGTTTTTATCCTTTTTTTAGAATTTCTAAAATATTTATTTTTTTCTTAGCGGTTGTAAAAAGGAATGTTATAAGTTTTTATTATATAATAGATAACACAGGATAACACGGGGCAGGATGTCTTAGGGTTTACCAAATTAAAAGCCCATTGATTAAGGGCTAGATGATTATGTTCTACTGAATTAAGGGCCTGCACACCTTCCTTGAACTCAAGCCAGTCTGATACAGCGGCGGAGCACCTCCCCTGAGCTCGAGGCGGTCGGATCCAGCGGCCGCATGTCTTCCTCGAGCTTGAGCTGATCGGATCCAATGGTAGAGCGCCTCCCTTGAGCTCAAGGCGACCAGATCCAACGGCTGTGACTCCTCCCCGAGATCCCTAGTGGCTAAGTTTGGTGGCGTCATCCCCTTCATCCCTACGCCTAGATCCGTCTCTGTCGCCCCAAACGTGGCGGGAAGAGCAATGGTCAGCCCACCACGACGATGGTGGCGGTCCCCTTCCCCTCTCCTAGATCTAAGTGAAGCCAAGCGCGGGGGGATTTGGGGTGGCGAGTCGGCGATGGGCCAAGGCGACATTGGCAAGGTACAGAGGGCTGCATCGGGAATTTCAGGCCGTGCCGGTCCATTGGACCATGCGGTGCCGCCTAACGTGCCTGATTCTCATGTCTGCCCGGTAGTTCATACCGTCCTGCCCCGGTCCGTCGCATGTCATACAGTGCCACACTAGTTGGGACTCGAACTGTCCCGAAAAAGCACGACCCAACCCCAGCACTATTTCCCATTTCCCACGGTGCATCTCCTCTCCCATGAAAGCCGCTCGTATCTGGCCCGCAGAAAGCTGCTCGGGCCGAAAGAGAGATCAAACCTGAAAGATCATACCGTGCCATACTAGTTGGGACTCGGACCGTCCCGAAAAAGCTGCTTGGACGGACCCGATACTCCGGCTTAACGACTGAACAAGGTGAAAGCAAATTCCTCTGAAGAATCAAGAGAAGCAAATTCATCTGAAGAATCAAGACACGATCAAATTCCTCTGAAGATTCAAGAGAATCAAATTCCTCTGAAGATTCAAGAGGCAATGAAACAGTCACACATACAGATGTTGATGGCATCCTCGGCTGCACATGGGCTAATGGATGCTGCTATCTTCTATGGTTGGTGCGTCCTCGGAATCAGTCCATGGTGCAGCCGAAGCCAAAATATCTTCTTCGTGTACCAAGCGTGTGAAACCGAAGCCGGTCACGTGCTCGTGCAACTGCCGCCGCCGCCGCTGAAGCCACCACTCCTTGGACGATGCTGGGGAGGCGATGCACGAGGCAAACTCCCTCTTCTTACGCACGTCGCAGCGGCAGAGCATGCGCGGCAAACGACGACGCTACCGCCCCGACAAGTAGGAGAGCGCGAACGAGTCGCTCTGCACCGACGACGCGGCCTGCAGCTGCAGCCCGCCGCCGCCCGAGCCCCGGGGCGCCAACCCGAACGGCCCGCCGCGCGTGTGGTCGAGCGCCAGCAGGTCGACCATGACCATGTCCGACGGCGGCGGGGCCTCCACGGCCGCCGCGGAGCCGCCCCGCCCCTCCAGCATCTCCACCACGCGCGCCATGCTCGGCCGCGCCCCGGCCTTCTCCTGCGCGCACCACAGCGCCACGTGCACCGCCCTCCTCACCGCCGCCTCGTCCACCGCCGCCTCCCCGCCGGAACGGACGAGCCTCCTGTCCACGACCTCCATCACGCGGCCCTCCCGCGCCTTGTCCGCCGCGATCTTGGGGAGGTACGACCACTGCCGCGACCCGTCCGGGGCCGGCTCCGCCTGCAGGTTCCGCCGCCCGCCGACCATCTCCAGCAGCACCATCCCGTAGCTGTACACGTCGGACTTCTCCGTGATGCCGACGCCGAGGAGCCACTCCGGGGCCAGGTACCCCGTCGTGCCGCGCACCGTCGTCACCACCCGGCTCTGATCCTTGCCCATCAGCTTCGACAGCCCGAAGTCCGACAGGAGCCCCCGGAACCGGTCGTCGAGGAGGATGTTCTCCGGCTTCACGTCCAGGTGCAGCACCTTGGCGCGGCAGTCGTGGTGCAGGTAGGCCAGCGCCTTCGCGACGTCGACGGCGACCTGGTACCGCTGTGCCCACGGCAGGCACCGACGGTCGGCGCGGGCGTGCGGGAAGATCCACTTGTCCAGGGAGCCGTGCTCCATGTACTCGTAGACGAGGAAGCGGGGGCCGCGCGGGAGGAGGCAGAAGCCGAGGAGGCGCACCAGATTGACGTGCTGCACGCTCGCGATGGCCGACACCTCCGACTTGAACTCCTTGTCCGCGTGCCCCGCGCCGTCGATCCGCTTCACCGCCACGGCCGTGCCGTCGTCGAGGATGCCCTTGAACACCGTCCCCGACGAGCCCCGCCCGGCCACGCACTGGAAATTATCCGTGGCCGCCGCGAGCGCCTCGAAGGAGAACTTGCTTGGCAGCCCGGCGACCTTGCGGAAGAAGCTGTACTCCACGCGCAGCTCCTCCCCGTCCAGCGACGGCCGCCTCGCCATGCCCTCGGCCCGCCTCCGCGCGCTCAGCGTGTGGTGCAGCAGCGTCACGACGGTCACCGCCAGGACGGACGATAAGATGACGGCGGTGGAGAGGTAGAACGGCCTCGACAGGTGGAAGTAGAGGTAGAGAGAGAGCTCGAGGACCACAAGCACGGCGACGGCCGTGCCGGCGAGGATCTTGGCCTTCTTGCTCTCCATCGATCATGCCACCATCGCCCGGACGGCGACGTCGCTCGCTTGCACCGTCTCTCTGACCATGATCCGTTCTTGCACTTCGTCGTGTTCCGAGTTCTGACTCGATGCTTAGTAAATATACTCGAGAGGGGACATGCTGAAATCTTCAGAACGACAGCGACATTTCAGCTAACATTTTGTGCATTCATCTTGTCTTGCGAGTAGTAAGCTGCTGACCTGATCAAAAAATATAGGGTCGGTAGGAGAACAAGAACGGTTCAATCAAAAATGGATCAGATCATTAAATGCAATGCAAATGATATCTTGTCATCCCGAATTAGTCGTAAATTTCGTGTTCAGAGAAGAAAATATGCGCACTTCCATGGTCAAGTGAAGGGAAGAGCTCAGTAATTCAACGCCTCGAGTGACATCAGTGTCTGGTGTAGGCGTCTGCAGTTTGGACAAATCCAAGGTTGATTGGTTGAAGGTTTCATCCATCAAGAACGTTAGCCACGTTAGCTAAAACTGTTTCATCAAACTCGACAACTATAATTTCTCGGAGGGGAGATGGATCATTAAAATGTAGCCTTCATTTGCAGAAATACATTGAACAGACCAAGGCGTGGGCAATGTTCAGATAACAAATCATCCAGCAACAAGATGGCTCAGGTGGCCACTGAACAGGGAATCATGACAAACAAGCTTACACATCACTGCTTTATGGCCAATTCTCTGGGGGGCAAAGCCCCTGCTGTTCCAAGTCCTGAGAGTTGAGAACAGAAAACTGGTTGACATGGCTATGGAACTCTATAAGCAAATCAGCTGAAGTTTTCCCATAGATCTAATCTATTATTTCTGTATCATAGATGTGGTTACAAAGTGTCCTCACGGCACCCTTAAAACTCTATTGACGAAAGCTCTCTAAAAATCCACACAAGCTTTCTCTCCAAAATCCCTTCCAAAAACCATATAAAACCATACGTTAGCTCTTAGCCTCTCCCTGCTTTTATAGGTTAACGTTCAAGCCGTATCCGCCTCAAATACGAACACACAACTCTATCTCTTCCTCAAATCAAGAGACCAAACCCTTGCTAACACGGTTTTATCATATCTCTAAATCTTCCCGTTACGAATTCCTTCCATAATGTCTCTAATCTCACCACGTGATGAAGCCTCCGAACACACCTCCTGTATCTCCATCACGTATCATCAACTCCCGTGTCGAAGCCTCTAGAACCGCATCTCTTGTAGCTTCTCCACGCATCATTACGTGCTCTAGCGTGAGCCCAATCACCTCGTGTAACATCTCGACCGTCCGGACCTCAGATTACCTCCTCCTACTCTCTGTCTATGTTTGGTCATCTGTACCGAAGTCTAGACTGCTCGACCTTAATTTTGAGCAGCTTTGACCGAGTTTCCCCCGTCCTATGGTTTTCTAGTAGTTCTTAGTTGTTGATCGCTTGTAATCTTCTAATATGAGCTTCCTACCTTGGTTTCATAGCTAGCTCTGTAATTACACCTTCTTAAGGAATGAAATTCAGTTCTCCTGTGTTTTCGATAAAAAACTTCTGCTTGAAGCCACTGCAGTTTTTGTAAACGTTTACGCTTCAGAACAAGCTCAAATGAAGCTGTTAGAAACTTAGAATAGTCCTAAGTTTCCTCGACTACTAGTCATAGTATCATCTTTCTGTAGTAACAGAATTCAGTCATTGTGCATCGAGCCATCGAGGCATGCCTACAGGATTTTTTTTTTGGGGGTCTTGTTCAGAATCCATTCAATGCAAAAGTGTTGTCTACAGGTTCAGAAATACAAGTGAGAATTTTGGGCAGAAAGATAGGGTGGACTCTCGGAACTGGAATGCAGTGCTTAGCAATCAGAAGCTCCAACCCTTCACGACAGTTTTAGTTCAGGACAGTGTTAGATCTGGCATAGCTTGCTGCCGTCTTAGTTTTCCCCGAAAGAAGATCACTAGTAAATTTCCAATTGAACTCTTTGATTCTCCTGGTTCTCTGCAACTGCAATGACGGCGGCTTAGCTCCTGCAGCAGCAGAGGCAGTAGACATTGGATTCATGTGCAAGACTAATTTGAGCTTACCTAACCAGTAATCTGACTAGGTGGCCTGTTCATATTGGTTTTTGCTGACAGTTTGTGGCTTTAACTTATGAATAGTAACAGCTTGTAGAGAGCCGTACGGAGAAAGAGAAACTCCTGTGCGATTTTAGCCGATATAAATGAAGTCACTATAGTGTGTACTACAATCGATTAGTAGATCCCGCTTTAAAAATATATTCCGTTTAAAAATTAGGTATTATAGAAAAGTAGTTTTTAGAAATCAATATGAACATAGCCAAAAAGCTAAACCCAGAGTTTCTTTCCTCCGCCATGTACCTGTTGCTTATCCCTTGTCCAACACTGAATTAATCGATGCGATGTTGTTATCGCGTCCATCATAAGAAAGCATCGTCGTTTAGGCCTAATAGCCTTTTTCCTGATTCTTTCGAACATATCAAATGGTCCTCGTGCAACCGTAGATGACTTTAACTTTGCAGATCTTCTACAGTGCTGCTTGATATCTTTCTCGTGTGTTCATGCACTGCGCTGCCATGTTGGTGGAAATTCTGGGTCAGATTCTTCAGAAAGCTGTGAACCGCGTAGAATAGCAGGAGAGATACCTCTGCTGCTCTGCTGATACCTCATACTACCCCTCATGTCATCTATGGCGAACAAACTAATGGTTTCTGTTTAATCTTCTTGAAGCTAAAAGGCTAAAAAAAATTATTATTGACGGTTCGTAGAAGGAAAAATGAGCTTCCAATTTGAAGCTATGCAAGAAAGTTGCTTTTGACACTTCGAAGAAGAATATAGTTTGGGCCGGCTATCAATGCATGTGACTGAATTTTCACAGCCATGATGCCTTTTGCAATTTGCAAACACTTGCAGTTCAGAACGAGCTTCGAGGACGTTGTCATTTATCTCCACAACTCCTTGTTTTATTCATATATCTATCTGTTCTAACAGTATTCATTGTCAAGGCGACGCGACGGGCGGAGGCAGCGGATGAGCGGAGGCGCCGGTCATGGAGGCGGCGGTGGGATGGCCGAATCGAATGGATTGGATCTGTATCTGGCTGGCAGGCGTGGTGGGTGGAGGTATTAGGTTAAAAGTATCAGAGAAGTATTGGAAAAGTATCAGGAATTATTTTCTTTTTTTGAATAATCATTAAATTAGAATACGTGCAGGATACATATCACCTTGTATCGGGGTAGTATCCGTATCATGTACAGTATCCGATATCGGTACGTGACTTTTGTGAAGTATCCGCGTAACATAGTTGTAGACTAATATATATTCTATTTGTGTTGAACGTCTTTACTTGTCGCGCAATTAAATTTTATTTCTCATTCTATTCTATACAAATAGTTTTTGTCCTCGTAGATGAAGTTGTGAAATTGATGTAATTATTTATCACTCGTCAGTTTCAAATTGAACGGATATATAGAAAAGTTTAAATTCTTTTATATTTTAGATCATTAGTTAATTAATTTCACTTAACTTCCTACACTGCAAAAGTCTGCAACCAACCACCGGTTATGTCTTCCGTCATAAAGGTTGTTGCCTGCACCAACTCCAAATGATAAACCATTTGCGTAGTCCTTGCTGATTGGTATGGCAGGTTAACCTGCTCAACATATCACTGGACCAGCCACAAATATTAGGGGAAATGAAATTTGGTGCACCAGTAGCTGCACATGTCAACGCTGCAAAGAGAAAACTCAGAGCGACTCTGAAAATACTTTTACTGCAAGATTGTTACGAACAGTTACTTTTTTTTTTGGGAAACATATGAAAGCTTTGCATATCATTATATTAAGAATGGCGCGGTGGTTTCAGTACCGGAATCGGATGCTAATATGCTATATCAACTCAATCCATGATTACAATAATCTTCTTCAGAACACAGATGTTCGATCTGACAAAGCTTTCATCTACTACACGCTTATTATTTTCTCAAAACCAAAGGAGTCCACTAAATCTCGGATAATAAGAGATGGAGGCTGATCTCCGTCTTCATCTTGTTTCTGCTGGTGTTCTTGGCTTGGCATGACGGGCCTAGTTGCAGCAGCAGCAGAGGCAGTCGAGGCAGCACTCGCAGGTCTCGTAGCAGCAGAAGCAGCACAGGGCGGTGAAGATGCTGTGATCAGATGCACAAACATTAGAGAAGAGTTAGTGAACAACTAGGTCAAGACTGTAGCAAAAATGAAATTTCCACAAAAGCACTCCCCTTTGGCAAAAGAACACAAGATGGTGTTAACTAATAGCGCATCGTTTCATACGGTTTCATGTGCAAAATTAAACTGAGAACAGCAGAAGCAACTGTAACTGTAAGAATACACCAGATTGGAAGTGTAATTTCATCAGCTTTTGGTAGTCTGCTGACTTCTGGAGGTGTATGCTGAGCTTGGCTCTCCTTAGATCTACAATTCTACCGACTTTTAACTATAGGTAATGAAGCATGAGCACCAGGGTAACTGCAAGGGTTTTGGCAGACTGCAAAACAAGAAACACATGTTCTTTCTTCAGGTTAACAAAAGCACTGCTCAATAAATCATGGTCTGAAATTATTCAAAAAGACCGTTCCATCTCAACCAGTGATTTAAAAAGATTCCAGATATTTACATGAAAAGCAATCTATTGCTCAGGAAAACAGAAACAAAATGGAAGAGTGGAAAAATAAAGAGGAAGAACAGGACAAGGAGACATGTCAGCTGCAAGGAAGTTTTCAGATCTTGCTAAGCAATCAAACCAACCAGCATGCTCCCTTGCTTCGCCTGCCTCTCGAAAAGAGAAGAAGAAGAACAAGATCCAGAATAAAACCCTCACCATGCATAGAGGCAGCCCTTCTCCTCATGTCGCCTCTGCACATGGTCAAAGTAGGACATCTCCTGCGCCATTGGAGCGTCATACATCTTCGCTATCTGCTTCTAAGTTCCAACAGGCTGACTGGTGGAGAGGGTATGGAGGGTTTCTTCTCTTCTCCTCTCTCTGTGGCTTGGAGGATTGCAAGGAGTGGAAATTATTTATAGACTGGAAAGACCACAGTTGTCCATAGTCCACACCACCGGTTAACTTCCACCCAAGCACTGCTACGCTTACAAAGGACAGGCACTAACAGCGATTGATATAGCTCCATGGACCCACCGGTCAGTCAGTGCTTGTATTTATTATTTTTTTTTGCAAATTTTTGTACAAAATTATAGCAAAAGAGGACTAAACTTTGTCCTTATTTTTTCAATTGTGCACCCCAAGCCTTTCTCTTTTGTTTTTCTGTTCCTTGCATGACTTTTCTTGCAACAGGAGCCTCTCCCAGTTGAGTGGTCAGTTCTGATAGGCTGGAATAAGCAGAGACCTCAACTGCCCCCAAACCACCAACTATAAAAGAAAAAATAATTAATCAAGCGCGTCCTATGAATGAGGTCACGAGACTACGAGAGGAATGGCCCATGGTTGTTCTTCAGGAACAAGCTCCGCTCTTCCAATTTGTATCTCCACTAATTATGCCTGCAAGGTCAGCAACTCACTATCTATTGGCTGCTATTGCAAGTAGCACGTCCTGCTTCGCAAAAAAGTTCTACTTGATGGCTCCAGATATCTTGTCTTGTCGATCCCCTCGATAATCCGAACCGAAGACGTATATGAGTAAGAGTGATATATGCAGGTGCTTTGCTTGGTTAATACCAGCGTGATGAACTTGGTAAATTGATGAACTGTGTGCAGTGTTAAAGTGCTCATATCTGCGTGTCCTGTTGCAAGTGCATAGTCTGTCAGGATACTTCTTTTGCAAAATCAGAATCGCATGTAACAAGCCATAAGGGAAGATTTAATGCTAAAGGACTATGGAGGTACGAATCTGAAAGTTTCGTTATCCTGACCACTGCAAGGTCTCAACTTCACTCCTCTCTAGGGAATATATACCATGCAATAAAATAAATAATCAAAGTGATGGAATTCCACAAACACTCCATACTTATTCCACACAGGATTCAAGAACCAAGGGATTGCACAAACAACTGGACAAGTGTTTGGATCCCATACTCCCATACAGTTCCCTTCATAAATCTACAAGGTGAATTTCCATCCGAACCATGGGTACTACTTATTGTCTAGAGAGTATGTGACTGAATAAAAAGGGGAGAAAAAAAAGATTCTGACCATGCATAGAGGCAGCCCTTCTCCTCATGGCGCTTCTGGCAGTGGCCGTAGTAAGACATGTCCTGCGGCGGCGGAGGGTTGTACATCTTCGCTTCTTCTCTTCGCCGCGGCTCCTGACGCCTGAGGTGATGAAGCAACCGAGAGCTCTGCTGATGCTACTTTGCAGAGTTGTACGTAGCGTTGGATGCAAATGGGCGTATTTGTAGAGCAGCAAGGGCCAACATTTGTCAATGCCAAGTGTGTCATCTACCTTGGAAGTACCCTTGCATCGCACCATATGGAGACAAATGGTGAGCTCATGACTTGGTTTCCTTCGAACCGAAGATTTCTAATTGTCATTTATATATTTCCTTTTGAATTGATTCTGCATGGTCATATTTGTGTTGGCAAATTGAACTCCAAAACAACAGGACAGAAAATGGCATGTATTTTAAATGTAGTAGAGAAAAAACAGGTGTAACAGTGCTGACGATGTAGTCCATCTTCAGGTCACATTTTCACCTAACCTTGTACGCTGATGATGTCATTTGGGCGGAACCAATCATCAGTTCATCAACGCTCTCTATCTTTGCTCAAGATCATGGGACCCTTCGTGAATTTGAAGTGATTAAGCGAATTGTGTCTTTGTCTATTTGCCAATGAGACGTGTGATGCTGAAGATTTTGCCTTGGATGAGTAAACGCAAGCGTTTTTTTTTTATTTGGTTGCTTGTGGACTTGATGGATCAGATGAAATCGCTAAGACTTTAGCAGCTTACTTGTATCTAAATAAAAGAAAAATCAAGCAGAAAGCTACACAGCTCTGCAAATTAATTGCGCATTTATTTACATGCTTCCAGTTGATATTTTTTCCTTAGAGGCTAAGAGATGAGATCAAGAATAAGGAGTGAGGAATATCCACACTACGGCTATAATTACAAGTGGAACGCGTCTTACGTCCAATTTTCTCTGTGGATTTTCCTTTGCTGACTAGTCGTGGTCGACGTTCAATCCTGAAATTTGTCAGCATCGATAGGGACTGGGTTCATTTCTGGCCAACGTGGTATGCATGTCGAACTAGAGTATGCACATTGAACAAAATACCAAATTAGACGTGACGAGGATATAATAATTCTCTAATTATTAGTCGTAAGTTATACTACGACTGCTTCTTAGTCGTAGGTCTCTCTATGATCACATAGTCGTAAGTCTTATTGTGACTTTCTTGATCGTAAGTCTCTCTACAACCACATAGTCGTAGGCCATACCGCGACTACTCCCTGGTTGTAAATCTCTCTACGACCACATAGTCATAGGTCCTACTGCGACTACTCTACGACTATATACTCGTAAGATGTCCTATGACCTGGTAGTAAACTTTCCTACGAATAGCCTATCTAGTACCTCATAGAGTTGCCTGACAAGACGGTTAGAACGTGCTCTTATCTTTAATAACCGTACATGATCTCTCACTGATAACAACATTTGTATGATGAACTGACATCATATCTCTCTGACAATAACTTCTAATGGACGATTATCATTTGAACCATTGGGACGTCTTTTGGCGCAAAACAACGGCCACTACTTCATCCACTATATAAAGATTGATGTCGGAGAGAGGTAGGGAAGAGGCGGATCCAAGCAAGAGATAGTGCAAGGCATTTCTCATTACACACTTTATAATTTTACTCTAGATGAAGCAACAACCTTGGTTGAATATTTTTATACTTATTTTTATATTCCTTTTTTTACTATTCTGGAAGTTATGTTTTGCTGCGTTGCTTTAGTAATATCCATTAAGGTTATTTTTGTCTGTTTTTCATGTATATTGTCTTTATGGGGGTTTAGATTTATTTATACCTTTTTTATTCATCTGTTCCTTTTGTTTTTGGTGCTGGACCAAAGGCCCATTTACTATGTGCATCACTTTGGCCCATTTGCCCTTCACTGTGCATCGCCCTTACGAAGCTGGCCGAACGGCCCGACTGCCTCACTCTTTCTTATCCCCTTCCTTCTCTTGGCTATTCTGCTGTTCCTGAATCCTCTCACCTCCCCTCGCCTCTTTCGTCGTTTCCGCGCCTCACTGTCCAGGGCGCCGCTGACCGTCCGCCCCTTCACACCACCCTTGGGTCCGCCCCGCCTCCCCTCGGTGCTTTCCCCCTCCTTTCGATCGCCGCCGGTGTTCCAGTTCGCCCTATTTGCTCACCTCCTCCCTTCTGACGCCGATCCAAGTCCCGCTGTTCCCCTTGATGATTTTGAAGGCTCGGCTACATGGATCCGGTCTAAGGTAAGTGGATCTTGGTATTTTCCCGACTAGATTCTTTTCCCCCTTCCCCTTTTCCTTTCTGTGCATTTCGCCGGGGTTTTTCGGTGTACCGTACCTCACCGAGTTTCTTTGGCCCACCGGTGCTAAGCACCCGGCTGTTGCCACAATCACCTCCTCTCCATCGCCATGCGCCTCTGCGGAGCTGAAGCCTCACCGGCGTCCCGTGGCTCTGCTGGTTCTCTCTTCATCGAGCTATGCGTCACGGCGGCAGTGAGCCACCGTAGGCTCGTCTTTTAGTGAGCTATGTGGGAGGGGGTTTAAATGGGCAATGCTACCTCTTTGGCTTGTCTGTTGGCCGCTGGTGGCTCGTGAATGTCCTGTGCAGTAACTCACTATGGCGGTGCTTGTGAGAGATGATGGGTGAGGGCAGCCTCCTGTCGGTTTTGCTATTGTAGTGCTTTAGCAATGGAGCAGAGGCTTTGCAGTGAGCTTGTAAGCTCGCTAGTGGCTAGGACGGTGTGCTATGGTTCTTCTCCCTACTGGCTCTTGTTGGCTTTACTTCATGGCCATGGTTGGCCTTGAGGGTGACCAGTGGCTTATGCATCGTTATGAATGGAGTGACTCGTTAGGAAGGGTAAAAATGTAAAGTTAAATGTAAGAATGAGAGTTTTATCGTCGGATGATGAAAACCCAATACGTGAGAGGTACCGATTGACCCCAGTAATACTAAAAACCGAGTTCTGACGGTAATATATTGTTTAAATTTGTTTTAGCTTCATGTTTGTGGTTTTGGATAATATGTCTTTGCAGGTATCTCAACTTGAGTCGGACGTAAAGATGCTGCTTCATTAGATGGAATTTAATGTAATACACTTGTATATGCTCATTCTTGTAATTGGATGCAGTTGAAATTTTGTAACATTTAATTATAAGAATCTGTTTTTTTTTGTAAATCTTGAGATTGAATTATTGTACCTTGGACTTGTAATATTAATGTGAAATGCACATGAGTTTTATTCTTTGAAATTAAGTTTTCTGTAATAGGACTTTTTATATAATGAGACATCATTTAATTCATGTGTTGGATGGTTGAATGCTCAGTCTTATATTAGTGTATGAACTACTTCTAAATTGTGCAATTTAGGTAATTAGTTTTTGAGTGTTAGTACAGCGGGCAGCTCGCATGACGACAGAGCTTGCCAAGAGAGCTACGCTGGTTCCTCTGCAGTAGTAGCTCGGCGGGAGTAGAAGCACTGGAGTGTCATTCTTTTAGCAGAATTGGTGGGGGGAAGAGAGACGTTGGGCCTGAAAAGCCGTCCACCGGGCCATAGACAGAGCACTTCCTCTTGAAAAATATGAGCCTTTTCTAGAAAAATATGTAAAGGTGCAAAATCAATTTGAAGTTAGATTTACGCTCGTTCCAAACGGTTTTAGTTTTTGGCTTTATTGGCTTTCAGCTTTTTTAAATCAGAAGCCAGTTGAAACACATCGGCTTTTAATTTCGATTTTTTCATTTTTTTTTTCTTTTTTTTGTATTGTTAACGGCATTTTCGGTTTTTTTTTCATATTTCTTCATTTGTCTTTAATTAAACAAAGTAAAAATAATCTTACAGTCACTACAGTACAATTTTAGTCGATAGCAAAAAGCCATAGCTAACAGCCGGATGGAGGGGCACCTTATATTCAATGTGGTGATTAAGCTCGATCGATAATATTCACTTTTCAGCTTTCACAATGTATTGAAGCAACGATATCAGCTGATTTGTTAATCACGAACAGTTAGTGTCTTATGAGCTGTCTACTGGTAACTTACAAGAAACCCCGCTTTCTCACCTCCCAGCATTTTTGCTGCCCGTACTGTTCGAGGATTTCGTGTAGAACCATCGGACAGCTAGAAGAAGAGGAGAAAAACTAGGGAACGATTCTCGATTTCTTTTTTCTCTTGCTCACACTCTCTCGCACGATGGCCGACAAGAATGGCGCCGCTGTCATCACTATAGGTTCATCGTGCCCTAGATCGTAGAGGGAGGCTAGCCGCTAGGCTGGGCGTAGAGGGCGGTGGACGGTGTTGAAGGGTGCACCCTCTGCTTCGGTCTTCTCTGGTGTGAGGCGGCGAGCCCGAGGAGCGGAGGCCACAGGTCCAATCCGCTCGAGCGGAGCGTGGCGAGGAGGGGAGGGCGGGGGCTTGATCTGGGCTCGTCTCGTGGAGTATACGGTGAGCTCCCGGCGATCTGGTGGCGAGTCGTTTCGCGTAGTATTGCTGGGGATTTTGTTACGACTTCTTTTTTGCCTGCATTTTGGTCTCACGCGGGCTTGTTGGAGTCTCGTTGTTTGATCTGGCGGTTTCTTTGTGAATTTGATGCTGGGGAATTTTTCGATGCGAGAACGGGTTTTAGCGTTTCTTTCGTGTAAATTTTGATCTGATATGGGGCTACTGTGGACAAGTTTTGATTTTGAGCGCATTTTTACTTGGGCAATGTAGGCTTTTGGCTTTTCACATTTTTGCGTGGAATGGACATGAATAGGGCTCGAGGAATGGAGAAGTTGGGAGTTCGGGTGGATTGCGTTGGAATGTGTTCCTGTTCTTGCCAAAGAAACGGGGGCATTTTTACAAATATATTTTTGCTTAATTCGATTAGAAGTATGAACCAAATAACAATATTATTTGGGTCTCTTTTGGGATTCCTATTTGCTGAGCATTTCTTTTAGTTTTGCGTCTTTGAGCTGAACCAGTAAAATGATTGAATTTTTCTGGACTTGGAGGCGTTTGATGATCGTCCCAAAGTTCGGTCTTGTCCCAACTTGAACTGTTTTTTTTTTTATTGGAGCATTGCCCCCTTTTGCCAAATTGATTCAAATGGAGCTCAAATAGACTGAAAATTTGGTGGACACTTCTTTTAGCAGCTGGATCCGGTGGTTCATGTCTCAAATTTCAAGAGAACTGTTTGTTAACTCGGACTCTCAAAACTCAAATATGAAAAAAAAATCGATTTGCTTCTTTCTGTAGGCAGCTCGATTCTGCATGCCAAATCTGGAAACTTTAATCGCATTATGTTCATTTTCCTTTTGATCTCTTTCACGAGGAAGAAAGTTCTATATTTCGCGCTTTCTTGATTGTTGCCGTGGAAACTAGAAAAAAAAATCTATTGCAAATGCACATATATCCTCCTATAAAGCTCATCCTTTCGTCGATTCTTCCTTCAGCTTGGCCCTTCTAGTGTGTGATTTCGGGCAAATTTGGATCTTGAAGTGCGGTCCAATCATGGCCGGGTCCCTTGCCGCCTCGGCGTTTTTCCCTGGCCGAGGGTCTTCCCCGGCCGCATCGGCCAGAGGCTCCAAGAACACCATTGGTGAATTACCGGAGAATTTGAGTGTCCGCGGCATTGTCGCGAAACCTAACCCGCCTCCCGGGGCCATGCAAGTGAAGGCGCAGGCCCAAGCCCTTCCCAAGGTTTATGGCACCAAGGTTAACCTCAAGACTGCAAGCTCGGACAAGGAGGAGACAGTGCCTTACAGTGCTCCGAAGACCTTCTATAACCAACTGCCGGATTGGAGCATGCTTCTTGCAGCTGTCACGACCATCTTCCTGGCCGCAGAGAAGCAGTGGACACTGCTTGACTGGAAGCTGAAGAAACCTGACATGCTTGCTGACACATTTGGCTTTGGTAGAATCATCCAGGACGGGCAAGTGTTTAGGCAGAGCTTCTTGATTCGGTCCTATGAGATTGGTGCTGATCGTACAGCTTCTATAGAGACATTAATGAATCATTTACAGGTGACACAGTGACTCTATGCAGCTTTTGTTTTTCTTCCTTATTTTCTCTTTCCACTCTTGATGCATTTTGTTTCTGTCAGGCTTACACTAATTCGAAGTTTTGCAGGAAACGGCTCTTAACCATGTGAAGACTGCTGGCCTCCTTGGTGATGGTTTTGGTGCTACGCCGGAGATGAGCAAACGAAACTTGATCTGGGTTGTCAGCAAAATTCAGCTTCTTGTTGAGCAATACCCCTCATGGTACTTTTCTGCAAACCATAATTGTCCATGTCATTTTCTTGGCAAGCCCCTCTTTTTCTTTGCTTTCAATTCAGTTCATAACCGTACCATCTCTTGTGCATTATTTATAGAGTCGTATATTTTCTTCTGTTGGCACATTTACTTTCACAAATTAATGTTAGATGTTGTGAGGAGAGTCTTATTCATGTTAGTTCCACGGTGTAATGTTATATTTATTTACTACTTCCTCTGACCACAAATATAGGTCGTTGTCGGTTCCATGCGGTCAAGCTTTGACCATTAATATATGTTAAAGTACATAAACTGAGTACATGGAAATAATACCATTAGATTTGTCTGGTAAAATTATTTCATAATATATATTTATTATTATTTTTGCTAATATATTATGATAGTAAATCATAGTCAAAATTTTGCATTGGAGACCGTAAAAAGTAAAAAACAATCTACATTTGTGGACGGAGAGAGTATACCATAATATTCTATGGATTGTAGACTATTTGAATTCATTGATGCACATTCGGTGGCTGTTAGATCCATCACAAAGAGTTCATAGCCAAAATGACTACATGTTTTTCACCCTGCTACAATTTTAGGGGAGATATGGTTCAAGTTGACACATGGGTAGCTGCTGCTGGCAAAAACAGCATGCGTCGAGATTGGCATGTTCGGGACTACAATTCTGGCCAAACAATCTTGAGAGCTACAAGGTTTGGATTCCATCTTTTTGCATACACTGCATTTCTCTTTTTGATTCATGCTGTTTGGTAGCATCTTTTTCAGTCATTAATTGTGCTTCCTTTTTGACACTTGTTTGCAGTGTTTGGGTGATGAGACTTTCAAAAATGACAGATGAAGTTAGAGCTGAAATAGGCCCATACTTCAACAACCGTTCTGCCATAACAGAGGAGCAAGGTGAAAAGTTGGCTAAGCCAGGGAACAAAGTCAATGGCGCTGCTACCAAACAGTTTGTAAGAAAGGGGCTTACTGTAAGTCGGTTAGATATCCATAGTTATGATGGTTCATTTTACTGATTGTTCTCATGTGCAAGATTTCTCATGGAGACTCCTTTTTTTGCAACAGCCTGGGGTGACCTTGATGTCAACCAGCATGTGAACAATGTGAAGTATATTGGGTGGATTATTGAGGTAATTTCCTTCCCTGCTTTTTTCAATGTTTGGACAAAAAAAGTCATGGCTTCTATCCTGCCCTGCTTGTAAAGTTTCATGTATCGATATTTAGAGCATCAGGTGTGGCTGTTTGTAAAGTAGACATCATTAGTCTCATTCCTAGTCATCTGCCGAGCTACTTAACTCTTTTATAATGATAAGTTGTTAATATTCCTGAGGTTTTGTTCTTCTTTTTCAGAGTGCTCCAATTTCAATACTGGAAAAGCATGAGCTTGCAAGCACGACATTGGATTACAGGAAGGAGTGCGGCCGTGACAGTGTGCTGCAATCACTTACCACCGTCTCAGGTGAATGCACCGATGGTAACCCAGACTCTGCCATCCAGTGCAACCATCTGCTTCAGCTGGAGTCCGGAGCTGATATCGTGAAGGCTCACACAGAGTGGCAACCGAAGGGAGCACAGGGCGAGGGAAACATGGGGTTTTTCCCAGCTGAGAGTGCATGAATGCTTCTGATATTAATCTGGCAAGCATGGGTTCCTGCGAAATGCAAATTCTAAGCTTGGCTAGTAACACAGGACAAACGCTTGATGGCAGAAATTTTGGGGCGCCAGGGATAAGCCACATATATAACCCAACCTGGGTTTTGTGTGGCACATTCAGATTTCAGAGACTGCAATGCGCATAGTGGAAGCTTTTGTTGGAAATGTGGGCAATATTTTAATTCCAAGTTTTAGTAGAAGACAAATACAATACACTAGTGATGCAAAACTCACAACTAACGTGAGCTACTCAACATACTTCAGATTATACTCAATAAAACACAAGTAACTAAATCGAACATGCGCACGAACGACTTACTTGTTAGCCCGAGGTAAAACAGAAGCGCAGCAGCTTGACGCATGCGTAACGTAGATGACCTTGGTGCGTGAGCGGTCGCGCAGATCTGTTGCCGAAACCTTATTGCCGCCCGTGCGGTACTCTCTGCGGCAACGGTTCGGAGATAGCCGCTCCCCTCCTTCCGGTGCAGCAGGAAGAAAGGTCGGCGTGGTTCGACGGCAAGTACCACGGCACAAAATTGCGGGGAGGAAGGAGAAAGGAGGTGCAGTGCATCTTCTCACGGGCGTCTCGAGCCCTTTAAAGGCGCTGCAGTTATTCACCGAAGAATCGCTGCGATTTAAAGCAATTATGCTGCGTAAGCGATGAATTAAGCGATGTAAATTCCTTGTAATCGCACCATTCAAATGTTTGAATCGCATTCAAGCAGAGAGAGAGAGTAATGCATGGTTCGGCAAAAATAGAGATGGACTGGTGCGCCAAGTGGCGTGCCACGTCACGGCGATCGCGCGTCGCAAGTCACAAGTCACGCGATTTTCACGCGAAAATACGGCGTATCTGGCTGCAGTGCGTGTGCGTGTGTGACTACACAGAACCCTCCACATACCATCTCTATCCATATTCAAGGAGTGGAGAGGACTCCACCTTATAAATTGGTTTTCCTCTCTTTTCCTTAGCAATATGGTACTAAACATAGCATGCTTTGGAATTAAGGAAATGGGCCATAAAACTGGGCCACATTCTAACAATCCCCCACCAATTCCAAAGCAAGAAGTAAGCAGATGATAAAGATATTGTCTTTGCGATCTTGTTAATATACTAGTCTTTTAGTATAAGTCCGTCACGGGTTGAACTTACACCTAGAATGACAAGATTCATCTTCTCACGGTGATGAATGGACTATGCCTTGAATTCACAGCTTTTCGTGATCAAATTTCACTTGAAATTTCAACTAGTACTAGGCTGTCAAAGAATCACGCCTAAACGGAGCGTTAAATGGTCATGCTCCCTTATCTGCTCATGAGCTTTCTAGAGAATGCCCCGCTCTCGTGAACTGCGACCACACAGTTAAGCTCAAGTAGGTGTATTCTTTCTAGGTATCCTGCAGGCTAATACCTTTTCCTCATTTGGACAACAGAATACATTAAGGCTTTATGCCAACCTTCCTAACGATGAAAGTACATTGTTTATTAGGACATGGGTAAAATAAATATGTACTCTCTTGTTACAACATCAATTTGTTTTCCCATTGCCTACGTCACGGGATCTCCGATCAAGAAGGTATAGGTTACCATTGTGATGTAACTTAAATGGGCCTCATACCCATGTCCATAGATGCAACAAATCGCTTTCGTGCTAACCCCTTTGTAAAAGGGTCGCAGATTTTTCTCGGTGTGAATATAATTCACAAAGCAATCACTCCGAATTTCTCGGTTTTACGTGATTTAAGCCTCGCTTCACATGTCTAGAGGACTTCATATTATCTTTTGTACTTGTGACTTTGGCCAACCTTGTTTGATTATCACAGTACATCGATTGCGGTATTGGTTTCTCAACCAATGGCAAGTCCAATAAAGCTCTCTCGACCATTCGGCCTCAAGCGTGGGTGTGTCAAGTGCTACAAGTTACGCTTCCATGGTTGACCTCGTCAATATGGTGCATTTGCAAGACCTCCATGAAACTGCAGCACCAGCTAAAGTGAATACATAACCACTTGTAGCTTTGATCTCATCCGCATCAGAGATCCAATTAGAGTCACTATATCCTTCTAATACAGAAGGATGTCCAGTATAATGTATTCCAAAAGATGTTGTGCCTCTCAAGTAGCGCAACACTCTTTCAAGTGCCTCCAGTGATCATCTCATGGGTTAGAAGTAAACCGACTTAATTTGCTCACAGCAAATGAAATGTCAGGTCTTGTGGCACCAGCTAAATACATTAGTGACCCAATAATTTGTGAATATCTTAATTGATCTTTTCCTAACCCATGGTTCTTTCGAAGCTTAATGCTCGCATCATAGGGTGTTGGAGAAACTTTACAATTTTCAAAGCCGAACCGGCTCAATATTTTCTCAGCATAATGGGATTGATTCAAAGTGATCCCATCCTTGCTTTTGATCAATTTAATATTCAGAATAACATCTGCCTCTCCCAAGTCTTTCATATCAAAACACCGAGATAAGAAAGATTTGACCTCGTCAATTACGGCAGTGTTTGTTCCAAATATAAGTATGTCATCTACATACGGACATAAGATAACTCCTTGACCCCACCATAACGATAATACACACATTTATCGACTTCATTCACAACAAAGCCGCGGATGTTAAAGTTTTGTCAAACTTCTCGTGCCATTGTTTAGGTGCTTGTTTTAGGCCATACAAAGATTTCAATAATCTACATACCTTATTTTCCGTCCGAAATCACAAAACCATCGGTGATCCATATAGATCTCTTCCTCCAACTCTCCATTAAGAAAAGTCGTCTTCACATCCATTTGATGAACATGTAGACCATAGGAAGATGCTAACGCAAGGAGCACTCTGATGGTAGTTAGTCTAGCGACAGGAGAATAGGTATCAAAGAAATCTTCTCCTCTTTCGGTGTAACCCTTGGCCACAAATCTTGCCTTGTATTTCTCAATAGTTCCATCGGTCTTAATTTCTTTTTAAAGACCCACTTACATCCTCTGAGTTTACACCGATAGGACGATCTGTGATCTCCCAAGTCTCATTAGCCATGATAGAGTCCATCTCGCTCTGGACGCCTCTTTCCAATACTCAGCATCCGGAGATGCATAAGCATCTGAAAGAGTCTTTGGCACATCATCCACGAGGTATACAATAAAGTCGTCACCAAAGGTTTTCTCAACCCTTTGTCTCTTGCTCCTGCGAGGAGCTTCTGCGACTATATTGTTATCCTCCTCAGGAATATCACAAATTGGTTCAGAAATGGTGGGAAGTTCAGAAGTTTGATTATTGTCACTTTCAATATTATCAGAATGAACATTCTCTGCTCGTGAATCACGCCTCTTGTTCTCATAGGAAAGATATTCTCAAAGAATGAAGCATCTCTAGACTCCATTATTGTATTAGCAATAATCTCAGGAGTTTCTGATTTAACTACTAAAAATCTATAGGCCGTGCTAATTTGAGCATATCCTAGAAAAATGCAATCGACTGTTTTTGGTCCAAGTTTTCTCTTTTTCTGCAATGGTATATTGACTTTTGCCAAACACCCCCAAGTTCGCAGAAAATTAACATTAGGTTTTCTCCCCTTCCATCCCTCATACGGAGTAATCTCACTCTTTTAGTGATTACTCTGTTTAGGGAAAGTTCTTTGTTAGAATAGCTTCCCCACCACGCCTTAGGCATCTGGCACTCTCTAACATGGCATTAACCAAATCTGTTAGTGTCCGGTTTTCCTCTCGACTACCCGTTTGATTGTGGTGAATAAGGTGGTGTAAATTCGTGAACTATTCCATGCTCGAGCAATTGGGAGAATTCACGAGACATACTCTCCTCCACGATCGAGACCTCAATCTTTTATTTTCTTTTCTAGTTGGTTCTCAACCTCGGCCTTATAAGTTTTAAAGTAATTTAAAGCTTCATCCTTAGTTTTCAAACAAATACACATAGCGATGGCGTGTTGCATCATCAATAAAAGTTAGAAAATATCTTTTGCCTCCTTTTGTCAATAATCCATTCATTTCACACAAATCTGAATGAATAAGGTCTAAAGGTGCCAAGTTCTTTTCATCCTCTAATCCCTTAAAGGGTTTTCGAGGTTGCTTTGCTTGCACACATGGTAGCACTTTGACCCTTTGACAATTTCACATTTTGGAATTAAATCTAATCGGACATTCTAGCAATACTATCAAAGCCAATATGATGAAACGAGAATGCCAAATATTTGCCTCACATTTATTTAAACCGGTTGCAATATTGATTATAGCAAGACTCTACAATACTTAGGCGGAACAAGCCTCCGCTCTCATAGCCTTTACCAACAAACTTTCCGAACTTAGACATTACAATTTTATTTGACTCAAAACTAGCTTATAGCCATCCCTACATAGGAGAGAACCACTAGCAAGGTTCTTCTTTATTGTGGGAACATCTCGCACGTTCTTCAAGTGGGCGGTCTTCCACAAGTAAACTTGGATCCACCGTGCCAACACCAAGAACGAAGCATGCGACCCGTTTCCCATTAGGATGGAGGAAGCCCTGGCGCCGATAAGAAGAAAACAAGGAAATATCGAACATACGTGAACATTAGCACCGTATCAATCCACCACTCGGTAGATTGACATGCTAAAAGACAACGGTGGATTACCATACCCTCCACAAGTCGAGGCCTCGCTTATGATCACGTTAACGACCTTCTTCTTTGGTCGTTCACCATCTCGATCTTTGGAAGCGACGGTCCTTCGCCATATGACCGTCTTTTCCGCACACAAAGCGGTGATGTCCTTCAAATCCTTTTCTCGGTTTTCTTCTTAAAGCTAGTTGTCTTGTTCGGTTTGTTGGTTTTGTATTTCTTAGCAAAGTCCTTTTACGTATGATGTTTGCATTGTTCGGCGGATGTGCTAGGTGCATCTTTTGCTCTTGCTTTTCTTCCACATCGAGGGTCGCAATGAGATCCTCAGTAAATCTCTTCCTCTTATGTTTTAAGCTAGTAGCAAAATCCCGCCAAGAGGCGGGGAGTTTAGCAACGATGCCCATGACCACAAACTTTGGAGGCAACGCACGACCTAAGTGCGCAATCTCTCCGACTAGTAGCTGGAGATCATGAGCTTGTCCAACTACGGACTTACCCTCATCCATGCTAAAGTCAAAAAATTGCTCACATATGTAGAGCCGGCGACCGCCTCGCCTGCATATTTGTTCTCTAGTGCATCCCACAACTCGTGGCGGACTTGAAGTCCATGTACACATCATAGAGCCGATCTGCGAGCAGTCGAATGCGACCAAGAGCGATTGTTCGCATTATCAAACCGCATGGTGCGCTCAATCGTAAATGGATACTGCGGTGGATAACCCACCACACCCCAAAGACATGAGCCAAAACTTGGCTCTAGTGCGCCATCTACGAAAGTTCGACGGAAAACCTCTCAGGTTTCATCGCATCAGAAGCATTAGCCATTTCTGTATTGCAACAAAATTCGCAATAAGGTTTCTGGATTGTTGGAAATGTGGGCAATATTTTAATTCCAAGTTTTAGTAGAAGACAAATACAATACACTAGTGATGCAAAACTCACAACTAACAAAGAGCTACTCAACATACTTGATTATACTCAATAAAACACAAGAACTAAATCGAACATGCGCACGAACGACTTACTTGTTAGCCCGAGGTAAAACAGAAGCGCGCGAGCTTGACGATGCGAGCGTAGATGACGCAGATGCAATGAGCGGTCGCAGATCTGTTGCCAGAAACCTTATTGCCGCCCGTGCGGTACTCTCTGCGACAACGGTTCGGAGATAGCCGCTCCCCTCCTTCCGGTGCAGCGGAAGAAAGGTCGACGTGGTTCGACGGCACGCGATACCACAAACACAAAATTGCGGGGAGGAAGGAGAAAGGAGGTGCAGTGCATATCTTCTCCGGACGTCTCGAGCCCTTTAAAGGCGCTGCGATTATTCACCGAGAATCTGCGATTTAAAGTAATTATGCATCGGTAAGCGATGAATTAAGCGATGTAAATTCCCTGTAATCGCACCATTCAAATGTTTGAATCGCATTCAAACAGAGAGAGAGAGAGTAATGCATGGTTCAGCAAAAATAGAGATGGTGGGTGCGCCAAGTGGCGTGCCACGTCACGGCACGATCGCGTCGCAAGTCACAAGTCACGCGATTTTCACGCGAAAATACGCGCGATATCTGCTGCATGAAAGTGCGTGTGCGTGTGTGACTACACAGAACCCTCCACATACCATCTCTATCCATATTCAAGGAGTGGAGAGGACTCCACCTTATAAATTGGTTTTCCTCTCTTTTCCTTAGCAATATGGTACTAAACATAGCATGCTTTGGAATTAAGGAAATGGGCCATAAAACTGGGCCACATTCTAACAGCTTGTTCATACACCCAAGAGGTTTGGGAGACAATGCTCCAATTGGAAAGCCTTGGCAGGATGAGGAACTTCACCGGTGGTACTGAAGTAATTTGAAGCTTGGGTTAGAACAGAGAAGGGTGGAGTTGCGATTATGGAACAAGAGTGAGGCCAGAATTTTTAGACAGGACGGAGTTGTGTTTGTGATGCTGATTGCTGAACAAGATTATGCAGAAGCTGGATTGATTTTGACCCCTGTTTGGATTGAGCCCGGAGCAAAGATTTACAATCGATATAGATGAATAAATGTACTAATTTAGCCCAGATGGGTGTGGAGGCGATCCCTTGTAACAGCCTAATTTGTACATTCTTACCATCTTATTAATTGAATCGCAGCCCTCCTGCGTTTTCATTAAAAAAAATTCTTACTGTGCTAATCTGAGCTTCAAAATTTTGTATGTCAAATGATCCATTATTGTTTGTGCCAAATGATTTTACTTTAAGCTTACTGTGCTCACCCAAGCTTCTTCATTATTATTATTTTTCTTATCTGCCAATTCTTTTTTATTTCTGCGCAATTGCTCTGGAGACAGGCTGTGGGTATGGGAAGTTGTTTGAAGCATGTAATTGACTCTTTTAACAAACTGCTCAAAGTTTCTCTAGTTGGAGCCTGCCTGAGAAGAATCTCTCTCCTTAGCACGACTGCGGCCCGCTCGCTTGAGCTTCACTTTTAGTTCACTATTCCTTTATTTCATTTTTTTCTAATTTTTTTATTTTTTAGGCTTTTTTGTCTTTTTTCTTTTTTGTATTCCTCTGTATTATTTGTGATGAGTTAACATCTTTTTTCTATTTTTAATTTTTTAAATTTAATTACGTCAAATAAGTCATCTTTAGTTACAGTAAAAAAAATAAACCAACTGTAGTAAAAAAGACTATAAACGAACGTGAACCTCTCTACTCGCCTGTACCTTCCTTCCCTCTTCGTTTTTTCTTTCCACTGGATGTATTGACTTCTTTCCTCTTAATGCAATGACATGCAAGAACATGCAAGACTTTTACATGTTCCCTTAAAAAAACAGTACGGCCTTGTATGCTTATCGATTCATTTTTGTTGCTCTTCAGGAAGATAATGACGACTTGATCTTCGCCACCAGGTTGTACAGTTTGATCGGCAGGGATAGTGTTCAGCAAAAGGTGTGGATAAATCACTTTCAGCAATAATCATTGTAAAACAATAAATCTGCAGCAAAAGGTGTGGATATTACCTGTGGCATCATTCTCGTGTGTTGGCTTCGCAATAATCATGCAGTTACAATAAATCTTCGAGATGATGCACCGAGGAACAAAGGGAACAGCACATGAAGCATTGTAAAACAACACACCACGGACATATGCACAACGCAGACTCGCTGCATATCAGCGAGCGGAGAATCAAAGAAATAAAGGTGAACAATACAGCATACCAGATAAAGAACAATTAATCACTTTCTCCTAGTACTACTAATTTTTTTAGCCGGCTAAACGATGTAATCCATAGGGGCGCATGCTAATGATAGACACATTTCCCTAGGAATGGCATGGCAGCTCAGGGGGAAGAATCCCATCATATGCTGAGTGTCTGACACCGTATATCGATGTTAGCACAAGAAGAATAAATGGGCGTAGGCCCAAACTCACGGTTTTTCTTTTGACATTCACCTCCACCTTGCACCTCCCAATCTGATTACCTCTTCAGTACCAGAATCCCTGCGAGCTCTATCATCACCAGCATCATCCTTTGCATTTGTTGCGTCACCATATAAATCCTTCAACTTTGCTAGGTTGGATGGCTCTGGTGCTTTACCAAATGGGCTGGAGCGATGTTTTTCATCGTCAGTTCTGCCACGGTTTGGACTCCTGCTCCTGCTTCTGCGGGCACTTGAATGTCCATTTCGATCAGAGTCCCTGTCCCTCCTTTCACGACCTCGCCTCTCAACATCCCTATCTGAATAGCTCGACCGATAGTAATCGCAGCCTCTGTTATCACGGGTGTGCCGATCATGCTCCCTGCCCTTGTACTTACCACGATCACGGTCTGAACTGTCCAGCTCAGAATTATGATCACGCTCATGACTCCGACTTCGGCTCTTCTTGGGTGAAGATCTTGCATGATCACCATCATAACTCCTTTTGCTATCCCGTACAGAAGGAAATGTCTTTCGGACTGGGGATGAGTCCCTTGTGGATGCACGGTGTGGAGCACGCTGACCAAAAGAGACGGATAAAGAAGCCTTTACCGAAGGAGGCCGTCGAGAAGTATCATCTGAACCAAGGCGACTAGAATCCCCTGTCATCCCTGACTGCTTTGTTGGGAGCTTCATCTTCTCAAGATGGCCTGTGACCTGTCGCAAAGTTGGGAGAGGCACTCGTGGAAGAAGACTGTCGAAGTAGTACTGCAAAGAAACAGTAAATGGCATGAAAAATTAGTTTTATCATACATGTGAATACTATTTCTCACTTGAAACTATCAGAATAATAGCTCAAAAATGAAACACTGAACAGTAGAATCAGAGTTGTCAACAGAAGCAGAATGAAAGTGAATATGGTTGAGGTTAATATGCTATGTTATGTTTTCGCACACGGGCATGTAGGCTTGGGGCTGAGGGGTTCTCAGTTATATGCAGCTCTAACATCAGTTATGACGACAAACTGTGACAATAGAAAAAAAATTGGAAAAAAAGTTGCCAAAAACAAACTAGTCAATTCTTTTGCTATTGCTTTCAGCCAACTGAGTCAAACATCATTCTGTATAGGCTGGACCTGTAAACGAAACTAAAGGACCCATCCACTGAAGAGTAACAACAGCCGATCAAACCAAAGAACCACAATTCACCACTGTTTCAGTTCACCCGGAAAACAGGCATTTCAATTTGCTACCAGTTTTCTGCTAACTTGCATGGACAATGAAATCTATCAACTATTGGACTTTAGTCCGTTAGCCCATAGCTAAATCTGGAGGAATTTCCAACTACAATATCACAGAAGCCTCTGATTGGGAATAAATGTGGGTGACAACCAGTAAAAATTGCATTTTTTATAGCTAACTGTCTACCAGAACTTGGGCATTGCACAGCCTTTTCTTTTTACTAGCAACCGTAACCAAATTCAAGAACTTCAAGTTGTAAGATGCATGCTTATTACACAGTGGACTTCCTTTTCTTTTTGATAGGGAGATGAACTTTTTTGTTGATAAAATACACCCGCAGACCTTATCCAAAGCATAAAGCATGGGCAGGAAAGAAAACAATACCATCTCTTGCCAAAAAGAAACAAATATGTGACACAGTCCTCAACAAGTTAAAACAGAGTAAAGCATCAAGATAGCATACGCCATTTTCACGTGCTATGAATCCTTCAACCAACCAGTTTAAACATAGGAAACACTAGCAAAAAAAAAGGGAAAAGAACATTTGAGTAACATATCATGACAAACCTTATACAAAGTGGTTACTGGTGGAAGAGATGATGTCTCCTCTTAAAGCAACTCCACAATTGAAATTTCCCCTCAGTATGCCATATCAACAGGTGAGTGATTCAACAAACACTAATTGCATTTAGGTTCAGAAAATAGTATGTTAATGATGTATGCCCTTGGATGTGATTGGGTAACTAAATGACACTGTAATAGCAGCTTTACAATACTGTTCTGTTTAATGGCAGAAATGGGAGGGAAGTTTAAGAGATATACCTGGCCAAGGAGGAGATCACGCACATAAACACCCATAGTAGTCATTTTACCATTGGATCCAGGAGAAAACTCCTGAAAGGGAACACATATTATGTAGAGGTGAGTTATGGTACATTGGAAAGAACTGCAAAGGGATTAACCATTTAATCATAAATAGGCATAAATGTCTTACAGTTATAAACACGGAAAAATTAGCATGTTAAGAAAAGAAAAAAAAACATTTGCACAGATAGATCCACAGCATTGGGTTCAAACAATACCTCATCATCTTTAATGTAGGGTTCATACCAAGTCCATAATGTCTTTGGTTCTGCAACATATCGCAGGTAGAGAAATCCAATCTGAAATATAGATGATCATTATTGATTTATTGTATGGGAGCTAAAATTAATTTTTTTATAAGCTAAACATTCCTGGTTCTCTAAAAGCTAGTGCCATGCACAAATGGAAATGTTTGTTTCTTCTGTGGAGATTCAATTACTTATCAAGGATCTATATTTCGCATTATCATCTACCGCCCTTTCTTTCGTCCCGTCCCTTCACGGCGTTCACGCATTCAGATCGTCGTATGTATGTTCGACTTCGGTTGCCAGTGCAATAGAAAGGATTCCAACAAAGATTTCCAAGTCATCCCACTACATTTACGGGGGAAAATTTACCTAACAGTACACTGAGACCCATTTTCAATCACATTGTCTATACACATACAACTAAATTCAGTGCTTTAGCAAATTCTCTTACATTTAGTAATCCCCCTATATTGCAGTCTGCATGCAATATGCGATCGTGAAACACAGAAACAGAAATGAACATTGGGAAACCAACAAACAGTAGACTTACAGCTCTGATGTAAGGAGAATCAGGGTGCTTCAGCAGCCCGTGCATCTGCTTCACCGTGAGCTTCATGGTAAAGAGCTTGTACAGGAGGCAGAACGCGGAGGAGGGGCCGCGGCAGTTGCCGGTCATCCATGGCTCAACGTGGTCAACCTGGTTGTAGATCTCGTCGATAACCTCGTGGTACGTCTTGAGCCTGTAGAGCTCCTTGAAGTAGTCCGAGGAGAGGATGTTCACGGACAGCACCTTCTCCATCAGCACATCGATGGGCCTACAGGATGACTGTATCTCCATTTACCCTCTGAAATTAAGATCAAACAGAATCAATCCAAACCATGTTTGAGATCTCCTAAACAAGGGCAGCAAAATTATACGGCATCTCCAAGAAAGAAATTGTCAGTGTTTCCACAGAAGATCAAAAATGCTAATCCAAACCAAATTTGTTGCAGGCCAGCAATAGGGGAGAGCAAAGCACAAAAAGATTCCATCTTCTTCGCATCAAGATCCAAACTTTCACCCTGGAATCGAATAGTTACCTCTTTCGTTCTCACCAGAGCGCAACGGGCGCGCGCGAGAGGCCACGGCGGTGATCGATCGAGATGGGGGATCGGAAAAATGGTTTCGGATTGGGGATTTGGGAGAGGGGAGGTACAAGAGGCGGCGGAGGAGGAAGCTCGTGGCTGCCTAGGGTTAAAGCGGCGAGGGTTACATGGCCAACTCGGTAGAGCTAAACAGACATATTTCGACCGTTCATTATACGATCCACGGATGATATCATGCCACGTAATATGTTCGCGGAGGAGGATATTGCCGTTAATTCTCTGTTTGACACGGATGGAAACGAAAAATTACCTCTTTTGTTCTCCTCCTTCCTCCTTGCCTGTTCACTGAACACAGACTGGTGTTAGAAATACCACCAGGAATTACACACTTTCCATAGACACACGCTTTCACGAGAAAGGAGATGAGCACTGAAAGAAAATACAAAAAACAATAGGTCAACAAGACCGAACTCACTTAGGTCTTTTTTTTCTTCTACTCAACTCCTATCTTAACAGACTGATTACAATAATACAAATAGACACTCTGTGATCCGGTTTCACCGGCCATCACTCCACGACTCGCGCACACCGCGAACTATGACTCCATGATTTGCGCACACCGCGCACTACTCGAAAGACTCGCTCAACTTATTAACTCAGCCATTACTCGAACACCCAGCCTCAACCATGGCTTCTCGACTACGCTACTTCGACCACGGCACTTTCGAGTACTCTTTCGAGCATGACTGATACAATACCAATTACGACTACTACAGTGACTTTACGACTACACTCACTTCCGACTACGGCTTACGACTTCCAACTGTGGCTACAACCATAGCTCCTACGATCACTTACACTTCGACTCCTACTCAAAATGAGTCAAGATTAGTTCTAACAATCTCCTCTCTAATCTTTACTTGTTAAACTTCACAAGACGAAGTCCGATCTCCTGACGCATCTTCAAGGAGTTTTACCTTCTTCTTGTTGACCATACTGCCGAGCACACACACATGAGAACTTGGACACAACTACAAGAACCCACACACACACATGCATCATGCACTGACTCACCTATGTGCACGATCATGACACAAATATGCGCATATGTGTAACACACATCCTACGTACACAAACAAATACATGACACATGCAATACTACTACTGTGTCATATACACATACGACTCAATGTTTGCTTTAAAGCAGCGTTGGTTCGTCCTCTGCATCCGTTGCAGCAAGAATAGCCATCTCCTTCTTCGGCTCATGGAATTCTTTTGCAAAATACCCGAACTCTTGGCAGTTGTAGCAACACACCTTCGCCTTGTCAAAAGCGCTCTTCTTGCCGAAGCTATTGCTCTTCTTAGATCGGGCCTCCCACTCGCCCTTTGTCGGTAGCAGGTGCTGATCCCCTGCACCTACACTATGGGATACCCACCGTTCTTTGTGCGCCTTCAATGGCTGATCAACTCTTCGATCGTCAATGCCTTAAGGTCCCTGAATTGCTCAATTGGGGAGACTATCGGTAGAAACTTGGCGGGAACTGCAGGAATAAGTTTTCTTACCGTATAGTTCTCCTTCAACTTGTCACCGAGCCCTCGAGTTTTGCTGACAATAGTTGTCAACTGGATGGCGAAGTTGTCGATTGTCTCTGACTCTGTCATGCGCAACACCTCAAACTTCGACTTGAGAGTCTGCACCTTGGCTTTCCTCACGCGCTCGGCTCCCACATGCATGGTCTTCAATGCCTCCCATACAGCTTTGTCTGTCTCTTTTTCAGCCAGTAGAAAGAGTGTATCTTCGAGGACACCTTGGTAGATAGCCGCCAATGCCATTTGGTCCTTGCACGTGTCGGTGGCGTTAGGCTCGATGGCGTCCCATACGCCTTGAGCCTTTATGTATACTTTCATCTTCATCACCCACACTGCGTAGTTACTCCTCGTGAGCACGGGGTAGTGAAGCGACACCGAGGAACTCTCCTTCGCCAATGCGCTCGCCGATACTGACGCCGCCGGATCGACGATCTCCATACTTATCAGCATGATTTTGGGCATTCACTAAGCTCTGATACTAATTGTTGGAAATACATCTAGGAATCACTCACTCAAACTTCCCGTGGACACATGCTTTCACGGGAAAGGAAATGAACTGTGACACCCTGGCCCATGATGGCCCATATGTATGTGTGCACATGAGGGTGTGGGTTAGTCCCCACATTGCTAGCTTATTTTGAGAAGCACTTACATATAAGCCTAGGAGTTCCAATGGTAGCACCCCCGATTAACCGTTTTACGCGAAGCGAGGACGAAAACGCAAACGAGTTACTACATGTGCATGGCCTATCCAGAATGGGATTAGGCCTAAGCTGGTTTGGACCCTAGGGTGTTACAAGTGGTATCAGAGCCAACTCTCGCGGTTACATGGACGCGTGCGGATCAGGGGCGCGGGCATATGACGCATGGCGCGTGTGGGTCCGGAGTGGACACACGACATGACATATGTGCTGGCACTGAACGCACGGACATGTGCCAAGAGGGGAGATCCTTATCATTTGCCCCAGTGTGGGTATGTCGGTCCGACGAAGACGTCGGGTCCTTTGAGGGGGTGTATGTGACACTACATTTATGTACGTTTTTCAAAACATACAAGCCCGAATATGTCAACGCTTTGGACTTTGATTTAACTTGATCTTCTTAGCTTCTTCTCAACCTAAACTACTTTTTCAAGCACTGTGGTTTTCATCTAATATAGTTTCCGGTATTTTGGTCAACTTAACAAAATCCGCTTTCTTTATTTAGTCTTCATCTTTCATTGCAAATAATCGCCATGTTTACTACGTGTAGATGCATCACTGGCTTGCCATATTTTGGCAATTCTCTCTCGTTCTAGTTCTAACGGGCCACGTTTTACTTAGACGACCAAACCACATGGTGCAACATGCCGCTCGAACTTCTCTTCAATATTTTTCGCTTTCCTTGTGTTATGTTTGAGTCCAACATGTCATTCAGCATCTTTAATCGTTGTGAGTCTTAGCTCCTCTATGAGTGTTCTCACGATTCTCACCGTAGACTATGGTTGACTCCAAGCGACTCTGCACATTTAAAGACTAAGAAATCGTTTTTGGACACAAGTTATTCATAACTTGACTCATGTTAGTTGTAATATGCATCATATAACATATATACACTGATTTAGATCAAACTAAATCATCTCGTGACTCAAATTCTCTAAAACCATAATTCAATCGAAATGAAAATGGTTCTGCCGGCCAGACCGCTAGGGCTATAGAAAAGCTGAATACTGATTTTTTTTTTGCAAAATTTAAATCTTAAAACTTCTAATATAAAAAAGGTTAATTACTACAAAAATGTGGACCTTCTCGAATGGTCCTTCGCCTTCAAAAACTCCTCTTCGGAAGAGGTCAGGAGCGGCGTTATTTCGCATCTGTCCTACCAGTCTCCCTAAACACAAGAACACGCGGATAAAAGAGGCCTTCTTCCTCTTCTTCTTCTTCTTCTTCTTCTATGTGTCTATCTTATCCTCCTCAGAGAAGCACTTCTACTGCTTCTGCTGGTCAGAGTACTGCTGCTCGATCTACGGGGGCCTCCTCTGCGGCAGCTGCCTACTTGTAGCACATCTCCTCGTCAGGGCTGTGCTTTGTACGGCGCCGCCGAGACGGCCTCCGCGATGCTGAAGAACATGCGATGCGGCACGAACATCTCGCCTCCCACGGAGTTGTACATCCTCTCGGTGACGGATCCTACCGGGTTGGCGAGGACCAGCTGCAAAATACATGCCAGGATCATGTTACACACTGAACATCTGATGCCTCGCTGAGAGCTTTGTTGACCTGAATTTACAAGAACATTTACTGCTGTATATGTATGTACCTCGATGTTTCTTTTGTTCAGGACTCTCTTCAGCTCTGCCAGTGCATCTAGGCCACTCGTGTCGATCGCTGCCACAGCTGCAAGATGATCGATTCGTCTCTGATTAGATTAATCGTTCTCCTTTTGTTTTTGCTGATTAAGAGTTGTTTATTTCCAAGATTTGCACTCACCACTCATGTCCAGGATGACGCATAGGATAGAGCTCTGGTTCGACTTGAGGGCCCTCTCCTCTTCCTCCCGGATATATCTCATTATCCTGTACGTACGTGCAACAGCGTAGCAATCAGCAGTTTAGCGCACACAACCGACAGTAATTCAACACCACATCAATCAAACCGATAATTTGACATTGCAGATCTAGTTCAAACTGTATTTTACCTTTCGACGAGGTACATCGAATTGGCGAAGTAGATCGGCGACTCGATGCCGACAATGAGGAAAGAAGGCACCCTCATGGCCTCCCTGTACTGAACCATGCTCCGGTAGCTCTGCGTGCCGGGAATGACCCCCTTGATCACCGTGTTCGGCCGTGTGACTTGCAGCAAGATCTTGAACAGCGAGATACCAACCTGAGCAGCGAAAACGTTAAGAGACTTCGTACAGAAGTGTATGTGTTTATGTAGCTAGATACTTACAGCAATGGCAAGGCCCATCTGGACGGAGACGAGGAGGACGCCGAAGAAGGCGGCCATGCAGGCGAGGAAATCGAGCTTGTCGACCCTCCACAGCTTGGCCGCGCCCTGGAAGTCGATGAGCCCGATCACCGCCGTGATGATGATCGCCGACAGGATCACATTGGGCGTGTAGTGGAAGAGAGGCATCAGGAACAGCAGCGTCACCAGCACGGCCGCCGCCATCACGATGTTCGACACCGCCGTCTTGCACCCGGCGCTGTAGTTAACCGCCGACCTTGAGAACGATCCTGTTAATTTCGTCGTTATGAGCCATGGTGATCTACCATTGATCCTTCCATCAGCTAGTTAATTCAGAGCCGGTGGTGTCATTGACAAACCTGTGGTGACATAGCAAGAGATACATGAGCCAGCAATGTTCATAACTCCAATGGCCATCATCTCCTTGTTGCCATCAACCTGGTAGTTGTTGATGGATGCAAATGTCCTGCCTACTGCGATTCCTTCCTGCAAATTCAGATAAAATTTCCATGTTCAGATCAAACTCACAATGTTGCAATTTAGGCAGCAAGAATATATAACTCATGTAGTTTGATTGCATGTGTCTTACAGTCAGGGACAGGACGCCTGTCATGATTCCTGTCTTCATTGCCAGGGCTAAGTAGGAGCCACTGAAGGTCAGCATGTTCACTGAAGGAGGGTTCACTCCCTTGGGGAGGTAGCCAATCTGTGTAAAAAATAATTATTTACGGATGGATTAGTGACTAATGTTTCTTCGAGCTTGTTTGAGGCTTCCAATGTGAAGTAGCAACTAGTTCAGAAAGGCTACAGAAAAAGCTACTTACAATGCTGATGCTGTGAGCTTTGCAGATGAATGAGATGATGGTGGAGATGATCACTGAGGCCAGGGGAGCAGCTGCTGATACCCAGAAAAGCTTTGGATTCCTCGCACTCTGCAACAGAACAAGGAGTCAAATGCGCACTTGATCAGTCCATCCGTTTGCTGTTATTGCTTGCATACTTACACCAAAACAGAGAGAAAATTGTACACTGCAAACTGAAGAATCAGTGGATAAGAATTTAACTAGGATAGCTGTTTGCCTCGTAAATTTTGTAGATTTTGAATCATACATGACAATTTTCAGGTGGAAAGCTGTTAATTTAGGAGGACCCATCTTTTGAAAAATTTTCTGAAATGGTCCCAGGACCGTGGAATTCTCAGGTTGACACTTTTAATCATACCAGGCGAGGAACAGCGTCATTTTTAAGCAAATCTGCCGCAAGTTTCGCGTAATCGCGCATCATTTACAGTTCTCGAGGTAGGAAAGAAGGAAATATCATTCACATTTCACAGCGATGAATATGTGAGCAGCTTGCTGAACAGGCGACACATCTGAGGCCAAATCAGATGCATTCTCCCCGAAACGGAAAAGGTAAAGGTTCCCATGGACACACAGCTTTATGAGAATAGATTCTAAAGACACACGCACACACTTCTTACTTTAAATTGATGAGATTCTAAAGTCACACACACGTCTTACTTTAAATTGATGCGTGTGGCCTAGTCGTATGAAGGCTAATGCAAGCTATACAAACATATATAGTCGGTACTTGTACATGACCAAACTATAAAACATGTTCTTTTTTACTGCGACTTATGGTTTTTGATTGAAAATTTTGAATTTTAGTTATTTGCGATAAAGATTACGAAGAGAGATATACTCGTCTACGATTTTGGTTGATATGGATGTTAGACTTTTAACGTGTACTACAATTAACTTATAGATTCCGTCTTGAAAAAATACTCCATTTAAAAGTTAGATACTATAGCAAAAATTAAAAACCACTTTTAAAAACAGTAAAGAACAGGTCCTAACTAGTTAAGCGTGGCTTAATAACATATGTTTTGTACGCTTGAATCTTATTGCCTAGTGAAATAACCAATACTTTTCTGCAAGAGAAAAGGAAAGAAATACGAGTTTAAACTACGTTTAACAAGTACACAACCTTAAAAGTACATGTGGTCACGCGCCAACGAGCACTTTTTAGCACCATGTTTCAGTCCATTATTCAGATATCTTGGAAGATTAGTTAGGCCTAGGGAAGAACTAAACTCTTCTTGGCGTACCGAATGTTTAGTTAAGTCAAGCAAGTCTAAAGCATTTTTAGAATAGTCTAAATCACTATTAGCTTAGACAAATTAAAACAGTTCAAAAAATGTTCTAATTTATTGAGCCAAGCTAGCCATGCCCTTTGCTATAGAATATTTCTTTTCCTAATATGGTAGTAATTTTCACACATTATTTGAAGTGTACTTCAGGTACTTTTATCTGTTATCCTATCAAAACAAATTAAAGTAAAGTAACTGATTCGATTTTTACGAGATTAAGGTCCTATTCGTATTGGATTTTGCTTCTGAAGCAGAACCCAATACGAACGCCTCGGCTTTTATAAGCTGATTTTATCAGCGCCATTACTATTCACCAGTCACTACTTTTCGTTTTCACGTATTGTAACATACTTTATATTTTATTATATCATAGTTTCTTAAGTCGCATGACGGTCCAAATGTTATAGTGTCTTTTGTTGTACCATCTTTCTTACATAATTCACTACTATTTATCAGCCACTTCTATCGACCACTGCTACTCATTAGCCACTACTATTCAACAAAAGCCATCAGTAAAAGATAATAGTCGAATGTATGGAATTCCTTTGGGGAAAAATATCCTGCATTATGAGGTAGCTTAAGGTCACCCTGCCATTAATTATTAGCCATTAGTTAAGCTGAGTGGAGTGAAATTCCTTGTTAGTGGCACGAACCTTTGGGCCCCTCCATGAACTCAAGAAGGTTACTTTTATGGTTTTAATCACCACCTTTCCTTTTGGCATTCCTATCTTTCCTCCTAGCTAAGCTACCCGTCTACAACCATGGTCAAATAATTCTTACCAAAAGAGGCAAAGTGAAGAACCATTTGAGAGGGTCCAGGATAATACGAACCAGTGTTAATATTTGTAGAGTTGAATTTCAAATTTGTGAAAAGATTTGAATTTTCTGTCAGTTTCAGCTCCTGACCGGTTTTACCGAGCGATCAGACTGGTGGAACCGGTCAAACTAGCTATGTCTAGTGGTCAGACCGGCCATGCTCAGCGGTCAGACTAGCTAGGCTCAGTGATCAGACCAGGTAACTTCTAATTTTTGGCAGTGAAGTTTGAAATTTGGGAATTTGGTCGTGGTTTGGGTTATTTGGTTCCAGGTCAGTGCATTCATATTGCATGAAGCATGTCTGAGTTAATATGGGTCAAGTTATGAAAAGTTTGTGCCCGAAAATAATTTATTTGTCTTTAGATGTGCAGCGAAGCTTCGAGTTAACTATGGTCAACGGCGAGTACCAGGACTACACTCATGGAGGAGCCGGAGTCCAAAACGGTTAAAAATGCTGAGTGAAATAGTTGAGCTCAAGTATGGCACTAGGAACGCAAGGAATATTGAAGAGAAAGTTCGAGCGACGGGTTGCACTAAGTGGCTTAGTTGGTTTAAGTGAGGAGTGGTCCAGTGGAACCGAAACGGGAGAGACTTGTCGACACGTGGTAAAATATTGGTGCACCTACACATAACAAACATAACGATTGCTTACAAGGAAATGTGAAGACTGAGTCAATGCGAGGGTATTTTGGTAGTTAGCCAAATACCAAAAACTTCGTTGGATCGAAACTGTGGCGCTTAAGCAGCGTTTGGGAAAACGGTTTATGTCAAGAAGATACTGAGAAGATCAAGTGTATCAAAGACTATAGACTTAACGGGTTCGGGCTCATGTGCTTTGAAAAGTATACATGTGTTAAGTGTGACCGGGTAGTGAAGTTTTTGTACATCTTCGTTGTTTTGGGTTGTTGCTTGGTTGTAGGCTATGAAATATCATCTTCTTAATTCTCTAATTCTGAAATGAAAATTTTCTGGTACTTCAAAAAAATTAAAGAAGGCACAGTTCACCTCGTTGTTGCCGTTGCCCGATCCTACACAGAGCTAGAGATGCATATGTATCCCATTTTATCCGATTTACAACGGTCCTAGTCTCAGGTCACATTTTGTACTGTGGCTAGCTCCAGCTTTCTCTCTTGATACTATTTTGGCGCCTAGTCATTAATTTCTGCAACTCTTTCCACTAATAGTAATAGTAATTACTTAATTAATTACCTTCTCGGTTTAATGAGAATTAATAGTGATCGAGAGAAGCAGAAGATTGTTAAGGTGAGTTGGAAGCGAGTTAATTAGCAGCTTACGATCTGGCGTGTGGCGAGGAGGATGGCGAGGAAGGCGGTGCCCATGACGATGGTCTGCCACGCCCACTCGTCGCGGCGCTTGACGACGGAGTGCATGACCTGGATGAAGCCCATCTGGGAGGTGAAGTGGGTGATGCCGAGCAGGCCCTTGAGCTGCTGCAGCGACACGATGATCGCCGCGCCGCCCATGAACCCCGTCAGCGTCGCCTTCGACAGGAAATCCACGACGAACCCCAGCCTACATGTACAGCGGATGCCATGCAGCTGATCAGTCAGTTATGCATGCACATGTAAGCTAGGCAGCTGATCAATGGAACAGTACTACAAGACGATACATATACCTGAGGAATCCGAGGGATGCCTGGAAGACGCCGGCGAAGAAGGTGGCGGTGAAGGCGAGCTGGAGGTAGAGGAGGGGCTGGTCGTCCGGCGAGACGGACTCCCTCAGAATGGACCCCATCACCAGCGACGCGATCGACACAGGCCCCACCGCCAGGTCCCTCGAGCTCCCCAGCAGCGAGTAGATCAACGGCGGCACGAAGCTAGAATCTGCACGAGTATTACATATATATTAATTTTCATCGATCAGCCATTCATAGTTACTCCGATCCTATTAGGTATAATTACTGTAAGTAATTTTCTCTAGCTAATTAGTTGTAGCACATGCATGCACGAGATGAGCAGTGTGCAAAGCTCACATAGGCCAATGATTGGAGGCAGGTTCGCGAGCTTGGCATAGCTAATTCCCTGCAGGCCAGGAGAGCAGCGTCAGTTATACGTTGCATTGAAGCCATTAGCCAAGAGAAAGAAGCAGGGCAGGGCAGAGCACGTGTGTCTGCACCTGCGGGATGGCGAGGCTGGCAATGGTGAGGCCCGCGATGACGTCGGAGCGGAGGAGGCGGAGGCTGTAGTCGGAGGCCCACTGGAAGATGGGGAAGAAGTACTGCAGCGCGAGCAGCAGCCTCCTGGCGAAGGGCTGGTTCTTGAACTGGTGCAGCGGGTCGTCGGGGAAGAACACCTCCGCGAGCCTCTGCTTCAGCGCCTGCGCCGTCGTCCGCCGCTCCGGCGCCGACACCTCGTGCGGCTCCACCACCACGCCCCCCGCCGGCACCTCATCATGCTGCTGATTCTGCAGCGCGGGCAACTCGACCGAGGGCGGCACGGCGGCCACCGGAGGCGCCTCGGCGTCGTACGAGAGGCTGCCCACCTTGTTGTTGACCACCATGGTGAGATGGACGGTGATCAACGGCGGCCAAGGCAGTACCGGACGCGGAAGGTGATTGCTTTCTTCTTGCTTGATGGATTCGGCGGAGGGGGAGAGGCCGCCTTTTATAGGGGAAGCGAACGAAAGGGCGGGGGAACGCGCGGGGAAGGGGAAAGGCTTGCAGTTTCGGATTAGGAGGAGGCCGGTGGGTTGCGCCTATCACTGGTTGTGTACTTTCTTCGATGGTACATACTCACTTATATCACACGTATATATACGTATACATATTTTTTATACACGTCGTGCTCTAATTGGAGGCTCTACAGCCTCTGAAGAGCAGATACATACTGTCTCACTGAATAGGTACACATGTGTTTCATCATATGGAGCCTCCAGGATTCCATGGTAACCTACATAAACCGCTTCCCACACCCAGCTACAATTACATATGATGCATGTTTTTACTTAAACGTATGCATGTGCACTCGGGTGCAGTGACTAACTGAGCCTCCAATTGTATTTTACGGTAGGAAAGTACTACTTGGTGGATTCTAGTTATGCAAAAAAGGAGTTTCTAGCTCCATACAAGAATCAACGGTACCACGTACCTGAGTTCGCATGAGATAGACGGCCCGTTGGTATGAAAGAAATATTAAACTACCACCACTCCCTGCGTAATGTGATCGAGCTCGCGTTCGGCGTTTCGAAGAATAAGTGGTGCATCCTATTGAGCATGCCGAGCTACGACGTAGACACACAGTAGGTCACAGTGGCCACTATGGCTTTGCACAACTTCATTATCGACTCAGCGATGTCTGATGAGCACATAATAGATACAGTGTAATTTCAGTCATAAATCATAGCTTTTTAGCCCAACCGAGTAGAGCCAGATCGACTCGACCGTGGAGTACGGCACAAAGACACCATACTGGAGCCTTTTGTTTTTGACAGGCATTGACGCATTGGCGTACATGTGCTGTTCCTTCAACAAATTTAGCGCACTGAAAATGTTCCAGTATATCAGATAGGCGTGAAGTGACACAGGTGATGTGTCATTTTCTTTGAGAATATGGTTCTCATGCATGCCGGACTAGACCAACCTCCAACAGAACAAATGCACTAGTCCATCCTAGATTGCACGTATTTTTTCCTAATTCTTTTCCTTCCCCGAATCAAAACACTGAGTTAATACTCCAACATTTCGAATATATACCATTCGTTTCGTTACAAATAAGCAACAACTAATCATCATGTGGAGTATGAAATGACCCTGTTTACATCTATAAGTCTATTTAAAAATTAGTTACCATAAAAGAACTAAAAGCAGAAGTAAAAAGAAAAAAGAACGGACCGGACCATCGATGGCCGGCCTTGACCTGGAAAAGAAAAGAAAACTTGGGGGAGAAAACGAAAAGGAGAGGCCAAACGCGTTGACACACCGGTGGATGACCAGTGAAGCTAGCGAGGCTTGCATTCGATGTGACGGTGCACAGAAGAGAAGAGGCAGCGGCCAATGGCGAATGGAGAATCTCCATTACTGTGCTCCTTTTCTTTCTTTCTTTCCTTTTTTTTTTTTTTGCGGGTGAAGCGGCGAGCGGTAGGCGAGGCGAGTGGCCTTGCATGACAGCTGAGAGGTCGACCGATCTTAGAAATGTGTACTTTTTCATGTTCTTTGGTCCTAGCTAAAGTCAGTCCATTGGCAGCATCTTCAAAGCATACGATCGATAGAGAAAGGTCGATCGATTTGTTAATATTAGTATCATTTGGTAGTGTGCTAAGATGAATATTAAAGCAGAGATAGCCAACTGTAGCACATTGATCACAAGGGTTCGGCTCGTACCACTTGCGGGTTCGACGCATTATTTGTGTGAAATTTTTATTTAATTGTTTATGATTTGGACCAATAACCTATAGGTTATGATGCGCATTAAGATGACTACACCAGTTCAATCGGCATCACAAACGACTTTCGGATCAAGCCGAACGACTTCTGATACAGTCGGCACCGCTCGATCATCTTTGGACCGTCAGATCGTGTCGGTGACGTTCGGATCACTGCTGCTTTCGACTATGCTGCCTACGACCACGGTGCCTTTGACCACGATGCTTTTGACCATGGTGCCTTCGACCGCTTCACCGACCACGGCTTGTCCACCAGCATTTCCGATCATATAGACCTCCGAGCACCGACCGTCACTACAGCTTATGACTATCGACCTACGACTATGACTGCTACGATCGGTATAGCTACGACCACTACACAGCTACGACTACGACTTCTACGACCACTGCGCAGCTCAACTTACGACTACGACTGCTACGACCGGATTACAGTAGCCATTGTTTGATCGTCCACGGACCGCCCGATCGCTTCAGTGACGTTTGTACCAGTCCGAACGTTCACACCGTTCGATTGGCTTCAGAGACGCGCGGATCCGTTCAATCGGTCTCGATGATGATTGGACTAGTCTGATCAGACTCTCGACTGTATTCAGAGTAGTCCAAAGGTATATCTTGCAAATAAAAGGCAATAACTTTCACATACGGAGCCACCATGGAGTTTGAAAAATATGTATGCACTTGGTAGAAGCGATATCCTGAGAAGCAATATGTCACTACATGTGAAGAATTGAAGGAGGTCATGAGAAAAGAGTTTGTGCCATATGAGTATGAGCTTGAGTTACTTCATTATATAAAGAGCATTTGCCAAGGAATTATGATAAGCTGGATTATGACATGTATCGTGCCAACATCAAAGAGGCATGTGCAATGAGGGCTTACTTCAAAAGAGAATTGAATTCTGATATCACTGCTACTGTTCATTTGAAATATGATGGTAGCATGCAAGATCTTGTGAATTATGCTATAGAGGAGGAGAAGAGAATTATCGAGAGGCGTCCAACATGGTTCAACCTGAGTCTACACTTCAGTTCGCATGCCTTTACCAATGCATTGCATGAAAAGACGATCGAGCATGGGACTTTTCTTCGGTCAAGGTTTCATGTAGTGCTGCCCTGTTGCTACATAAGGAGATCATGGTTTATGGTAATTGAGACATTGCTGACCCACGATCCATAGATGAAGATGTGATGCTTCAAAACCCATATGAGGATGAGAACCACATAACCAAATTGAGTGGGAGTAATAAAAACAGTGAGTTATGTGATTCCACCATATGTGAGGTTGAGAGTATTCAAACTAAGAGTGTGAGAGACACATCAAAAGAAATAAGAGAAGTAGATGATAGGCCATGTGAGGATATTTATAAAACTAAGAGTGTGAGAGACACATGAAAAGAGTCGTGAAGATCAGGCATCCCCCGTATCAAGTTTATACTATAATATATCTATAGATCCATCTTAAAAAAATATACTATTTAAAAGCTAGTTACTGTAACAAATAGAAGCATAAACATAAGCAAAGTGAAAACGAATCCACCCAATTTGTGAAATTGTTCTATTTGTATGTACGTGTAACACGACTAAAAGAACTATGAATACTACTCTTGTAACACCCCGGCCCCTCCCTGAGCCCAAAGTGCTACCACCTACTCTATAATATTACCAACTTCAACTTTCGCCGTTGGTACTAGGAAGCAATTCTTTTGTTTATATACCAACCAAACGACAAAAGTAGAAGTGCTTAACACTAAGTGCAGCAGAGGTATAAATTTGCTAATTATCAAAAAGGTACTCAGACTATCCAAGACTAAATATGTCAACTGTAGATGATTTGTGAATCACTGTGGCACGTGAACGATTGTGCTACTCCCGCCCATGCATGTCGCCTTCAACAGATACCTAAAAAAACAACGATAAAGCAAGGGTGAGTCCGAAGACTCAGCAAGCACATGATAAAACAGTAACGCCACTTTAACAATTCAATCAATATCACGAACTGTAAGCTGTAAGTTAAGTCTGTAGCTGTATACTGTAAATCTATCCTATGTCTGTAAACTGTAAGTTCAAATCTATGTCTCGTAAAGCGTAAGCGTAAATCAATCTTGTAATTGTAAATCGTAAGTCAATCTCAGAATCGTAAGCGGTAAATCACAACTGTCTGTAACTGTAACACTTTCTCTGTCACTTCCATGCAATGCAATATCATGCAATGCATCTGTATGCTCTGTAACTGTAAATCACAACTGTCTGTAACTGTATCACTTTCTCTGTCACTTTCATGCAATGCAATATCATGCAATGCATCTGTATGCTCTGTATGCAACTTATACCGGTATAGTGGAGTGGTTTCACCCGTCAATGAAACCCCCTCTACCTCCATCCCTGGAGGTCCCTACCGAAGTAGGTTTTCGATTTCCCCACCGTCGTGGGAGGCCTACCGTCGTAGGGCCATGAATGCAATGCATAATGCGCCCTTGATGTCTTGCTTATCTGGGGTATAGTGGAGTGGTTTCATCCGTCAATGAAACCCCTCTACCTCCATCCACGGAGGTGCCTACCAAGTAGGTCTTGTCATTCCCACCGCGTGGGACGCCTACCGTCGTAGGGCTTTCATGATACTCATGGTGCAATGCAAATGCAATATTCTTCAAATATTGATAACCATAAGCATCACTCATCACAATAAAATCCACAAATATGCCAGGATACCATTCCATAATACGGCACAAAACATGGCATAAAACAAATACCAGACATTCCCCACAATCCACTATCCTACCATGCACTTGCCTGTTAACCTGACGGACGGTGCGTGGACGGCACCAGACCCGAACCGCCACCTGAACAAGCATTAACCATTTCAATTCATCACTCAAGCAATACATTCAAATACGAGCGAATGACATCGCTCTAACGCCCAATTCGACATAACCCATTCAGGTCCTACCAGGTAGCATCCCATTAACCCGGTGTTTAACTAGTTTATAAACTTAGCAATCTCATTATTTATACTCGCCAATTAAAATCTACACGCTTAATCCCACTTTAATCGATCACTTTGTTTAACCACAATTTATGCTCTCTCTCTCTCGCCACGGATCGACCGGATGAACGTTGGCGATCGATTCATCGATCGGGCATTTATAGTAATAACGATAATTAAACATTCACATGCATCAATTCTAATTATCGGTATATTAACTTATGCCCGACTCAGCACATAAATAGGGAGAAAGGTTTACGAGGCATTACCCTGGCCCCGAATGAATGGATCAGGACACTAACTTCCTTTCCTTGGTCGGATCCGACAGACCTAACAGCAGCGGATCAGATTTCCTTTTCCTTCCTCTCTTCCTCCTCTTTCTTTTTTTTTTCCTTCTCTTTTCTTTCTTCTCTGGCGATGGCGCCCCTGGCCTTCTCTTTTTCTTTTCTTTCTTTCTTTTCTCTTTTCTAGCGTCGGCGCTCTCTTCTTCCTCTTTCTTTTTTTCCACGCCGCATACAGCTTTCTTCTCTTCCTTTTCTTCACTCATGGGCTCCTCTTTTCTTCGCGTCGCTCGGCCGACTCCTCCGCCTCACTCCCACTCCCGGCGCCTCCTCTTCTTCCTCCCGGTCACCGACGCGGCTCCCCTCTCCTCCTCTTCCTCATGGGAGCCGGCCCTCTCCCTCGCTTCCTTGCTTGCGCGGCAAGTGAAGCAGGGAGGCGGCGGCAGCGGCGAGTTGAGGCGGCGGCGGGGAGACGACGACAACCGGCGCAAGGGAAGAGCGGCGCAAGCACAAGCAAAGCGGCGCGCGCTCGGGGAAGGCGGCGGCAAGCGGCGGGCTCGGGGAAAGGTGGCAGCGGCTGCCGAGGCGACGAGCAACGGCTTCGCAGGCGGCGGCGGCGCGCCTTTCGGCGGCGGCGGATAAGCACGGGAATGAGGAGCAAAAAATATCTGGTTTGGCTTATCCTTTGGCTCTCTCTCTCTTAAATATGTACGGTGTGGAATGGGTCAATTTGGGTTGGGTTAATGAACGGCCGGTATTACAACTCTATATGGAGCATTTCTTCCTGGTGAGTTTTTTAACTTTATGGCATTCCTTAATGAAAACAGGCACATCATTAAAGTAGAACTATAGGTCCATCCTTTTTAGTTTTTAAAAAATATTTTTCGATTTTCTATAATAACTAGTTTTGAAATAAAATATTTTTAAGGTAAAATCTACAAATTAATCAGAGTGCACACTGCAGTGACTTTATTTATATCAACTAAAACCATATACAGGTTTTTGTTACTCCGTACTCTCTCTCATCAACAGTTCAAAAGCAATAAATCAAAATAAAAAATAACAGACCCATCTCCATATAATTATTACTGGTTATCTGCAGCTCAACTCGGGTCAACCGAATCAGTGTGTACGAAAAAGAACGGCTCAAATAATTGTGTGCGTGGAACTCCATTGCTTTGTTCTCCCTGTATGAGTAAAGAAAATTTTCACCTTGTATTTGACCTATCTTTTGTGCTTTATTTATGGACTGCCTTTATTGGGTTGCTAGTACATATATATAATGGAATATTCTTGGTAGATTCTCAGTAGCGAGGATTTCACCAAGAGAAAAATCAGAGCTCACGTGTGTTCTTTTTTCTATAGTTTATGATTATGGCCGATAGTTTTTAGTCTTAATATAAATTCTTGTGTAAATAAACTAAATACTGATAAGCTATTTTAAAAAAGCTATCGTAATAAGCTGCTTTGAAATAACGGCGAAGCAGCCGTCCTATTTATTTATTTAGAAAAAACCATAAACCGAAAAGAATGGAACTATTGTATATGTGGGTAATCATTAGCCTACCAATTGGATGGCTCTTGTTGAGGGAACATATGCGCCGCGCAAGATGAGCGGAATAGGATGAGGAGGAGAGGAGTGGAGAAGAGAGAATAGGATATGAGAAGAGTGGAAAAGTAAGAATAGGGAAGAGGAGATGATGAGAACAAATAAGGCTTCTATTTTAAAGAGTAAATCTAGTGAGATGAGCGGGAAATTCAAATTCGGCGAGAGCGGGTAAGTTGAAATATTATCACATACAGTTCTTAGTAAGTAGATCATTACAGATGGTTCGGAATAAAAATCGTCTGTGATAAGTGGGTCATTACAGACGGTTCTTTTTATCATAGTGAATTTAGACGGTTCATCTTATAAAATCGTCTGTAATAATTTTAGTACTGATGGTTATCGTCTGTAATAAGGTGTTGTGAATAATTCTTTTTTGTAGCAGTGTTCGTTTGTTTTTGCGAGGAGACAATGTTTGTTATCCTAGATCAGCTCCCGGTTGCGTTGGCACAGCATTTTTTTTTCTCACGAGAGAGCAACCCGGCCGAACCTGCTCACTCGCGGTTTGCCAAGGGGGCGGTGTAACTCTGGCACGTGGGCCCGGCCCCACCTGTCAGTCTCTGGATCCGTCGCTGTGATCAGAGAAAGCACGGGGCTCTAGGTACGTTCGACGGCGAGCTATCCGCTTCACTACTTCGCTTCGCCTTTTCGGCTGGGCTTGGAGCCGAAGCGTACGTACGTGGCAGTGGATATAACGCCTAAACTCGTGCGTGGCCCAACTCATTAGACCTTCTAGCTTCTAGATTTTTTTATGAATAACCTATTGTTTATTTAAAATTATAGAAATATATATATGCCGTATTAGATGTGTGTCTACGCTTGAGTGAATTTTTTAAAGACTTATGGCTTAATTTTCTACGATAACTAGATTTTAAATAAAATATATACATTTTTAAGATAAAGTTTATAAGTCGATTGTAATAGACACTGTCCTAAGACTTCTGACTTCATCTATATCGACCAAAATCATACACGAATATCTCTCTCACTCCATGCTCTTTCTCACAAACAAACAGAATTCAAAATTTTAAACAAAAAATCATAAGCCACGGTTTAAAAGAACCCACACCACTTAAAGCAAGACTATTTCATAGATATTTCACTGTGTTTCAGTGGTCGCCTCAGCCTTTCGAGAACATGCGTACGGTTAATTTGCAGGTGCATGCATGCATGCCATTCTCCCCAAGAGATCGAAGCGGATATTCCAGGTATTATCCCCCCCACACCTTCCGACACTGCATCATCATCGATCGTCCGTCTGAGTTGACCCCTCTTTTGCTTGGCCTTTTTTTCTCTCCGGCCGTTGCACGAGCCATCAACGACTCACCATGCAGCAGCTACCGGTGTGGGCTCGACGACGACTAGGCTAGCTGACAGTGGCTTATTAGGTGGTAGGGAGAGGAGAGGGAGTCGCACCATGCAAGATTCGATGCAAAATCATAGGGTAGTGAACTCGTTGATCGGACCGTATAACAACCTAATTAGTACATATCTTTTGTATTTTGCCTTTTGTACATAGGCTTTTTTTATTTTTAATAAAAAAAAATCTCTGGGACTTCATGATGGCGCATTTTTCGCATAGACTTTTTGTGCATTTGTTCATGGTGGCGCATTTTGCTGCTGACAGCAGGTAGGAACTGCCTGCCATAATTGTACTTTGGCTGAACCACAAGGGTCAAGGGTCTACGAAACGGCTATTTTTGGTTTTGGGTGGTGTTCAGTTCGGCTTATTTTTGGTGGCTTATGGCTGAAAACATCAGTGGTGAAAAAACATCATGGTGACAGAGGCTTATTTAACATAATTAAATTTAAAAATTAAAAATATAAAAAATTTGTTAGCCCATCACAGACAACGCAAACGAATACGGGAAAAAAAAGAACCGGAAAAAAAACTCAAAAAAAGCCAAAAATTCAGAAAAAGACGAAATTATGAATAGTGCAAAAATAAACCAGAAGCCAGAAGCTCAAACCATATTGAGCGGTGCCTTGGTCTCCTTTCAGAAAGAAAAAAACGAGATATTGGCTATAGGCCTATAGCACTCGTGCTTGAGCACATTAAGCGGCTCTGAAGCTTCATTTGCTTTTCGGTTGATTTTGACAGTGTGCACTTCGCCGGTAGATCCGATGCCCCCAGTCAAAGCGGTAATGAATAGATCTACTTTATAGAATTATGTCACCTACATTGCAGTCTTGGAAAAAATGTCACTCACATTGCAAGACTCCGGCCATAGCCCATGAGTGAAGGAAAAGAGAGCGATTTATGGTCTTTGATTCTTTTAAATCTTTCCTCTTTCTAATGAACACATCTTCCAGCATGTATTGTCTAAACTGGCAGAACACCATAGCCATGCAGGCAGGCAATATGCAGTGGCCTCGCAGAAAAGGCCATGGTGCTATATGGGAGCTTCGAACTAGGAATTTTCAACTCCTTTTGAATGAGTTGATCCCGATTTTGAGGTCCTGGAAAACTCCAGTGAACCAAATCTAGTGGAGTTTACACATAAAAAGCCAGAAAATCCATATACCCTTTCTAGCGTTTCTCCACCAGATACAAATAAATTTCTAAAAAAGTGGACACTTCATTTAAATTACTACTAAATGGTTCAAAACTTTTTGATTTGTCGGTATTTTGATCATTCAATGAAAAGGTAACATTATGCAAATTCATGTGGCCAACCTGATCAACTGCCTAGTGAAATCATGATTTTTTTTTACCAACAGCACCAATCACTATTAACTTTCAATTCTTGCAAGAATCAGCACTGATCCGACATTGACAAACGAGCAAAACTAAATTCAAAGCTAAACCTCCAATGGAATAATACACAGGCAAGCTTTTTGCACCACAATCATATACTACATGTAACCTTATGGAACAACATAAAATTACAGTGAATGGCTGACGGAAAAATTTTGATCTCCAAGGTGGTGTCATGGCTATCGTAATATGGCTTATACTACACATCACTATAACAATTATTCAAAAGCTCTTCATTACAACCCTGTGCCCAACCCATTGATTTCAGGACATGAAATTTTGGGTATGAAAATGTTGCAGGACAAAAGAATTCCCTATGTTGCTGCAAAGAAACCTGCCAGAATTGGTACCATTAGACTAGCATCCATCCATGTGTCAAGTTGGGGCTTCATTTGAGGGATTTGACCAAGAAGCAATATGTGGCTCAAATGGCACTAAGCATCAACCAATTTCAGTGCTCCATAGTAAAAATTGGGATTGCATTTGTTACCCTCAGAAAGAATAGGTGCAACCATTGAGCTGTGGTTCCCTCCTCGGTCCCTACTCATGTTGAGTTAGCACTGCAAGAAGAAAACATAAGAGTAAATTCGGGTAAATACTAAGAACAGTAAACTCCTTGCTGGAGTTAAGAACTTAAATGGACACACATCTTAAGGTTCCTCACCAACCCAATGGCGCTATTGTCCACATAATTAGATCAGCTTTTTGCAATAAATAGAAGCATATAAATCATCACACCCATTAATAAAGTGAGAAAAGGATAAAAGATAATTTGCGAGCTAGTAATGTATATACATATTTTAATCTCCTAATTAACCAGCAACGGTGTCTATTGAGGTAGCTGGATTTGCTTTCAAAAATTTGGAGCACTAGAAGGGTTTTACTGTGGAAGCAAAGCCAGTGAATCACCATAGACAAAATTTGGGTTTTTACATTTGCCAAACAATTCTTTTAGGCTGACGAAGTTCCTTCATTGTTCGTACCCCACTGTTCCTCACCCTCATTCCCATTTACAAGAACGGTCTCTTCGGGTTCATCAGCATCAACTTGGACAGCTTCATCCGTGTTCTCCTCCATTTTATTCTCTTCCAATACCTACAAGGAATTATATTTTATTATTTTCAGAAATTAATAAAAAATAATATTACAATCATCAATCAAGGAGAAAATATTAATGAAACAATGGCATTGTGATTAATGACTAAGGAAAGATTGCTAGTGTAAACATTGATCAGCATATATATCATAAGTTATTTTAAACACCATAGTATATAATTTGAACATGGAAACAAGGAGGCGCACTGCACATGCAATACCTCTTCATCAAGCTCTCCATTTTCATCCGGTGCATCTACTGGTTTCTCATCTTCAATGACCTGGATCCTTTTGAAAGCTTCCACAAGAGTCATGTCTGACTTTTCAGCATGGTTCAAGTACTCATCAGCAGGAGGATAATGGCCCCTGCACATACAAGCTTATTATCGCAACAAGTTTATTTACTTCAAAACTAGGTGATCGGGATTTTTTTAAAAAACAACTGTCAAATGCAATGAAATCTAACAAATTAATGTCATTACACCCTACAAGAGAAAAAACAGTTTCTGGTAATTTTTACCTCTGTGAAGCAATATTCTTTTCTACAGTAAGTGCAACCTGCCAGTCTTCAAATAAATTTGGATACTCAGAAGGATCTGCCAGAGACTCTGCAGCTTTTGGATTAACCTGAAAAGGAACAAATGAACAGAATAAGCCAAGAACAACAACAGTAGAATACGCTTTTTTAATGGGGACACACTTTTCAGAAAGAGGTTAAGAGCAGAAGATTAAGAAATTACTTTGCTGAGGTCATTTCTCCATATTGCGATTATCTCTGAAACTTTGCTGGGAAGATAAGAACGTGACATTAATGCAGCTTCAGGTATACGATTGCTGCAGAATACATAATATGTTGTTTAGCTTTACAAAGGAAATGCACTACAGCAAGGAGTTCATCACAGCAAACAAGATTCACCTGTCTACAAGCAACTGTATGCAATCTTCCAATTTACCAAGCATAAAGAGGCAGAGGAAAGCAACATTGTTTTTCCCGTGCTCTTTTGCTAGAGAAGCAAGCTTTTCGATTCCTTCAGCGTCTCCAAGAGATGAGTATAGTAACAACAAGCCACTTAAATCCTTCGCTTGCAGAAGGCACTCTTCCGCCATCTCGAGCTGCAATGCAGAAGTTGTGCAATACTCAGAACAATACACTAGCATGCATACTCAGAGCACTAAGCTAGCATGCATGAAATACAAATGTAAGTTACAAAATGAAATATGTTGATTTACATCATTTGCCATCGAATGGTTGCAATATTGACCATTAACTATTTCCACGTTTCCGTGGAGAGATTTTGCAGGAAAATCATGGAAGGATACCGTCTCAAAGCTCATTTTCAAAAGCATGTTTGGTTTGATTTTTCTTCTAAGTTTTAACAGATAAAAAGATCTAATTTAAAACTATTTGATCACTAGAAAGGCAAATCTCACACTTCAACAGTGGACATCGCGAGTTCACCCAACTGCTTCCAACAATCATTTACATGTAACATACCAACAACCTTTCATAAGATTTAAGAACCAACCTTGCCTGTGGACATCGCGAGTTCACCCAACTGCTTCCACTTAGATTCACTCTGCGCTTCTATGGCGATAGCCTGCACCATAAAGGACAACAAGTGATTTAGTCAATAATTTTGCAGCATGGAAGACCTTACAGCATATGCTCTATAATGTGGGAGAAGAAAACACGTGACGATATGTTCTGTACCTTTGCAACATCTAATTTTCCAAGCTGCACAGCTAGGTCAAACTTGTAATCAGCATCAGTGGCTATCTCAAGAGCCTCCTCCAACATTCCTCTAGACTCCAAGAAATGAGCGACACTGCCATAAGAAAAAAGAGGAACCGGAACTAGGGTTAGAATTGAACAGACTCAAAACAAAGTTGGACAGGTTGGACAAAATACACCAACAGAGGAAGGAAACTAAATTGTGTGATTTTGTAATTTGACACTTCAATTAGTCAGTGAATATATGAAGATACACTAGAAAAAAGTTGGTACGTAATATCAATAACAGACCTATATGTCAATACTCTACCAGCTGAGTCTATTTTAGATGTGATATTGAGATGTACGACAGCACAGTTACGCGATAACACAGACATCATAAATACTATTGAAATGGCAGCATAATTTACCATATAAATGTATTTTCAAGATTTCATCTTGCTTTGTCACTGTTTGGAACTAAAGCACAACAATTTATTCACAAACCAGAGCAACCAAAAAATATGAATCAGTAAAAAAACTTATCTTTGCAGATTAAAGACAGTCACTAACCTATTATATTGCGCCTTTGGTATGGATGGTAAAATCTCATTTGCACGTTCCAAATCTCCACGCATCACAAGTGTCTTGTATTCAATCAAACTGAGAAGTAATGTGTACCCCATGACACTGAAATGAGCCAATATATTAGTTGCAGAAATAAACAACAGATGCTACATAGGAAAGGAAGCAATGTATTCAAGCAAACGCACTTAAACTCCTTGTCAATAAGAAAAACTCGACTTTGATTCGCAAGATATCCCAACAAATACATAGGGCGATCCAAGTGATACATTGTGGTGACCTGTAAATATAAAGCTTATAACCATGTAGAAAATAAAGTTGTATCACACAAAATAGCGAAAATACCCATACAGAGAACGTTAACAAATAAAAATGCTTGTGTGGAGCACACGATCTTTACCTCACCACCAACACAATAATTTAAGCGCCACGATGAGTTGTTGTAAATAAAGCAGTCTCCAACCCAAATCCCTGTCCGCACTCGCTCGTTGACCTCATGAAGCAGCTCAAAAGAATCTTCAACACCTTCCTCATCCACAGGCTTTCCACCTTCTAGATAAGAAGCAACAACATCTCTCTGCAGGAACACAAACCACAAACAAGATTTCATGTCATGTTTTTTTAAAAAGGTGTCATATGATAATAAACTCAAAAGAGGGGAGAACGAAAAAAAGATATAAAATAATGAACATTTAGAGAACACAATAACTTACATTGTACTTTAGGATGTAGAATGATGTATCGCTTGCTATTGCAACTAGGTCACCACTATCAGCCCAGTAGAGGTTCTACAAACACACAAGTCAAAATTAAATATGAACTCCATATATCCATAATTTCCATCCAAAAATATTGAACTCACCTTGACATTCACATCAATTCGGCGTATTAGTCTACAATCAACCCAGTCATAAAAGCAAATGAAGTCGCTGGAACACATTGCCAATAATACCCCACCAAAAATACGCTCCACTGAAAATGTAGGACGAATTGTTTTCTTCTCCTGTAAATCAGATCATTTAAGTAAGACACTTTTTCTTTAAATGTTCCAATAGAATAACATGCACATTTTACACAAATTAGTTAGAAAAAGGTGCCCAGAATCCAGACCACATAGTAACTCAACATATGCTTCTTTGTTCTAGATCAGCGTAATGGCTAAGCAAAGGTAAAGCATTCCCGTATGCTGAAGAATGTCAGAAGATAAGGGATATGATGAAAGAAGCTGTGTGTTGTGGACAAAGGCACATGCAGCAGGAGTAGCACGACAGCAGCAGCAGATCAAAGTGCAGCAGCAGGGCAACAAGCGGGCATGTTGGACAAGCGCAGCAGCAGCAGCAGCTTGCGGCAGGAGGACAAGTTGGGGCTGGAACACCGGGAGTCCAAGTCGGCCAGGGGCAGAAGATGGCGTACAAGAAGTCCAAGCCAGACAGGAAGGGTAGTCAGCCAGCAGAATAGGAAAGATTAGGAAGTTCAATTGTATTAGGAAAGGTCCAGTCATATTAGGCAAGGACATGCATTAGAGTTAGCTTGGGCAAGGAGGTAAACATCCATTATCAGGATGCTATGTAACCCTCAATGAATGAAGCAAGGAAGAAATATTCCTTTCCTCTATTTGCTAACTCTCAACCCCTCTAGTTCTCTCATTCCAATCTATGTCTATCCCTCTCCTCTAGCAACCCTAATCCCCTTCAAGCCATGCCGTCTCGCCATCCTCTACATAGTAGTTATCCCGATGTGAATTCACATCATTTGATAGAACTCCAATAAATGCAAACCTATAATGGTCTGTAATTTCCTTCACCAAACATGATGAAACATGACCAGAAGTAATAACAGAAATCAAAAGTGCATGACATAGAACTTTAAACTAAATAAACATTAGAGTTAACCAGCACCTTCATTGATTAAAGAAACACATAATGAAACAAAATAAGACTAGAAGAGTCAATTGAGCATTGCAGGGCGCAAATCTACAGTTACAAGGCAACATGATAAACAGGTGAAGATGGTCTAAACCAGATGTTGCATCCTCCAAAGTGGTCATAGAAGAAATTAGACTCTTGGATCTTACAGAGCAAATTCGTAACAAAAAGACCATAAATCAATGACCTGGAATGATTTATTGAAAATCTTTATTCTTGATGTACTTTCTCTGGTTGCATACTCTCCTTCTGATGACCAAACAAACTCTAACGCAGATCCAAATGATCTATTCCTCCAAGCCAGTGCAGTATAAATTATGTATTCACCATCTCCACATACGACAACAAATCGGCCATTGGGGTTATGCTTCAAGCTCTGGTCAAACAAAAAGATAGCTCATAGTCAGATACACTAATCAAGATATAATAAATTTTGGTCATTACCTAATAAAAAGAAAAAAATATAAGTTATAGCCATCTCAGTCTAGTATCACATCAAGGAACAAAAATAGAGGTGATGGTTCGGTGAAAAGCAACTCTGATAAATGATCCAAGAGTATATAATGCACATCACTGGTCTTATGATTCACAAAATACCAAAGCCTGTAGCATACTTAATGCAACCATCCACAACTCTTATTGGAGATTATCTTTATGCATGCAGAAATGGTAGGTATTTAAACATTAAGCAAATGGACAAACTCAAGCTATAACTCCTATCGCAGTAAACAGCTCATATGTTCTTTCTCAAAGCTTATTAACTTAATCATCATCAGTCATCACAAGCTGGAGAAATGGATAACAGCTGTTATGCAGATGCAGACATGGGTGACTGCTGTTTACGCAGAAGTTCAGCCACTTAGGTACACTATAACAATACTAATGAATATTAAAATATGAAGAGCATGGTAGCATCCAAAAGTACCTGTGGGTAAAGATCACAGCTTCCTAACTCCTTTACGGCCAGGGGCAATCTTTCCCCATCTGTAACCTGATGTAGAAAACACAATAAAGCCATCAGACCAGCTTCTCAATTTGATTAATTCATTTTGGTTACAAAACAGACAAAGTGACCTCAAATCCTGCACCAACACTCTTGATATTCACGGTTTGTATCTCGTTATGTTTTGCCCAAATGATTTTTCCACTGGTATCCATACTTGCTACTGGTACTTCACGACCCATTTTTATCATAATAGTTCCTTCGTCATAACCAATCACCATCCTATATGATAAGCAAATGGGAAATGGCCATATTAATTTAAAGATTAGAAAAGGTGGAGTAGCACAAAACAATGCCCAAAAAGAAAAAAAAACAACAGGAACTACTAATTATCCAAATAGTGAAGAATGTGAACAACTCAACGGTAACACAACAGAAGACATGGAACAGTAGTGGTAGCCATCAGTTGACACTTGACAATGCTAGGTTTTCATTAAGTGTGAAGAGGACATGGTAATCCAATCAACCAATAATTTGTTGCCTGCAAAAGTCTATTAAATGTGAACAAAAAATAACTTGTGAAGAAAAACTTCAGATTGATTTATGAAGCAGGGCACAAGTACACATATCTGCCAATCATAGAAGAAACATACTATGATATGATACTCCTAGTCAATGGTAAGATATTATCATATTATTTAAATAGCTAGTGTCCATCAGACAAGTGATGGCACCAATAAAACAAAAGCAGAATGCAAATGATCTTCCATTTACCTTCTTGACCCCTTCATGTATCCAACAGCCCAGACTCGTTCAAGGCCATAGTTTAGTGTGTTCTCAAGTCTACAAAATAAATAAAATAACAAAAATAAGAACATCTCACCATTGTGAAAATTTGTAGGATTTAACTAGTGTGCTGCCTCAGGGTCTGACAAATTTTCCAGATTACCAAAGGAGGAGTGAATAAATTAACAACAAAAAAAACATTTGTAACTTCAACAAACAAATTGGTTAGTAGAGTTATTAAACTGATGGTTATCCTTTTGTTTCATACCATACATGAGCCCATACTCACAATTTCACTGACATAATTTTCTGAAGTTATTCTAATGGTTATCCTTTTTAATCTGGACTTCTTGCAAAAGGCAGATTTCCTATACTCTTGACATTGCATACAGAATATGCCATTAAACCCTGTGGGTAACCTTCTTATGAGAATTTCCAACAAAAGCTAGATTGGGTGAAATGCCTCTTAAGAGTATTTAGAAAACTTTTGGATCCAATTTTGAACTCTAGAGACTTAAGAGCACAAGTCAAGCATAAAAATAAAATACTCCATAACATTTGGGGCTAAATGGTCAAAAGTGTTCTTTCCTCATGGGCGCACCCACCCACCATCACAAAAACAGAAAAGGAAATTTTTCCCATGAGTAAGTTTCGAGCGAGATGCTGAGTTAAATGCTGTGCTAGGTAGTAAAACAGCATGTTTTCTTGAGATATAGATACTAAAACAGCTGCCTACGTTTAAGTTAGCACATCATGGAAACTAATAAGGTTTCATGGGTTCGAACTTTGGTACAAAAAAATAACTAGGATAGCGATATCATGCTCATAGGCTTACATATTAAAATTTTATTGTGCCTATTTTTAAGAGGGGAACCAAGCCTGTTGTTTAGCAACATTCTGGTTGATGAAAAGAGTCAGCAAATCAGCTTTAGGAGAGCAGCTTGAGTAACTGAGGGTTGTGTGTGTGTGTGTGAGAGAGAGAGAGAACTTAAATGACCAATCATGAGAACTAGGAAAGACAGATCCAGAGTTCACATCAACAAGAAAGTACACAAATGAAAGCAACCTGTAAGTTGTCGAATGCCATATACGAACTGTCCCATCTTCCGATCCAGTAATGATTATAGGAAGCTCGGGATGGAAACAAACAGCAGAAATGTTGTGTGTATGACCTTCAAGTGTCTGAACACAGCTCTTGGTTTGGTAATCCCAGACCTGGTTTACCATAACTGCACAATCTTAGGACTGCGCTGAACACCTGAACATTCAAAAGACTACAGTGGGGGGTACAGAAAACAGACCTTTGCAGTTGAGTCATCAGAACCAGTAATCAAATAAGGCCTGTCACCACCAGTGAAGTAGTCAACACAGTTCACACCCTTTTGATGTCCATCGAGCGTAAAATTTGGATCTGGAGAACCCAAACTCCATATCTGCCATTTCAGATTAAGAAGCATTAATGAACCAGATCACATCATGAGTCATGACTCATACTAGCATGTTGCTGCATATGAGAGATTCTGAAACAAACCTTTGTAGTGCGGTCGAGAGATGCACTTGCAAAAGTGTTAGTATCCTTTGGATTAAAAGTAACCTGCATCACATAGTGTGAATGCCCCTCAAAAATTTGAGTGCACATCCACCCTTTATCCCAGTCCCACAGCTTTATCAACATATCATCAGATGATGACAGCACATATGGAAGAGTTGGATGGACTGCGACACATCTGATGTAATCAGTATGAGCCTCAAAAACTTTAACTTTGTCCATAGTGTTGTAGTTGTAGATGCGAATGCACATATCGTCTGCACCAGCTACAACCCATTGTTTCCTTGAAACAAATTTTGCCGACCGCACTGAAATTAAGTTCAACTATACGTTAGCCTCAATTCCAGCCTTCAGGACAAGTTTTCTTTTCATGTGAACATAAGTGGAATACTGGAATGCATACCTGGCAGTTCTGAAACTTCAAATGATTTCACCATAGTCTGCAAAGATATATACACTAAACATATTAAAGAATTGAATTCTAAGGAGCCGGCGTTTAAAGTTCTTTTAAGACAGTATGCTGTAGATATATTTGTTGTAAGTCAAAAACCAAATTTGTACCAGTAAATAATCTTATGCAGCACACACGTGGAGAGCCAGAGGAAAGCCTTAACATCCTACACTACACATACGTAATTTATTTGGTTGAAACCTAAATTACCAGGGATGAGGCATAGGTTCATAAAGCATCCTAATAATTTTGACAAGCTCATTTTGGTTACTTATTGAATCCTAGGTAAATCACAAATGAATACAAGATGTACAAATGTCAACATTTCATATTCAAGTGTAACAGATGGTATCTGTCTAAACTCTAAAGTATAGACCAAGAAGGATTGCAGGCGCATATATATGCAGCACAAAGTGGCTTGACAATGCACACTCAAGTATATGTTGGTTAAAATCCTCAACCATGATAGTGATGATAGAGATGAGACAGCAACAGATCATCTCACAGGAAGATGTAAAAGGCCAACATATCACAATGCAGTTACGCTCATTAAAGCCAAGACTTATATTCACAACAAAATGAAGTATGTCACATGGACCACTCAGCAGTAAACGACGTTGAACTATCAGCAGAAATCCAGGATCGAGTTCTCTCAGTGTGGAAATGTAATTATATGTCAGCGTGGTGCTGGGATCAGTCAAGTGTTGTTTCTAGAAATATAGACAACTTTGAAGTTTGCACAAGTGAAAAATATGCAACAAGAGCAATACTTAGGTGATGAAGTTCTTACAGCACAGAATTGAACTTACAACATGCAAAATTCTATGCAACTGAACAATAAGCAAGAATACAGATAACGAGTCATGCCAACAGAAAATACATCAGAGATCAGGCTCCAGCATCGAGAGTAGAGACAATTCAGCACTAATGATGCACTGTTCATGTGTTAGTACTTAATCCCTTCTTTTAGGACTTAGGAGAGTTAGTCGATTAGCATGTGTACGAATTCAAGTACATAACAGTTACTTGAAGAAATTTAACAACTTGTAACAGGAAAAACAATGAACATAAAAAACAAATCGAGCCCTTGCCTGCGACTGACAGTCCCAGATGCACACACTCCCCGAGTAGAGGCTCGACAGGATCCTACACCAGTGCAAAACCACGCAATTAACTAATTAACCAAAAGCACATCAACATGATAGGTACGAACAGCCCAAACGAGACCGAAATGTACTAAACGCCCCAAAAATGCAATCACTTGCCATGGCTCCGTGGGGTGCAGATCCACCGACTTGACCCTCTCCGACCGTTGCGCAAACTTCCTCTAATCACCACCAAAAAATGAACACAAAATTAGCCCAAACCTAACGTGCAACACAAACCACCACAACAACAAACGACACCGAGATCTAGCGGGGTGGAGTTCGCGCACCTTGATCTCCAACCTGAGCGGCTGCGGAAAACACAAGCAGAACACAACATTGATCAGATCTCGGCGCATACAACACGAAAAAATCGGGGCAACAGGTGGCGAATGGATTGGAGATTCGGAAGCGGGCGAGTTCAGATCCACGTACCATGGTGGCGTCGGCGAGGCCGGCGGGGGATCGAGCGGGGCGGTGGGGCTAAACCCTAGAGATCTGCGGCGACGGGTTGGTGCGGCGCGGTGTGGAGGGAGCGAATCGGATCGCGAGCTCGGCGGAGGAGCGAGCGAGGAGACCAGACAGGAGATGACTCACGGGCGGGGGGGATGTGCACTGCGTAATTTATGTACTCCATTTCAACTTAGTCCCTGGAAATTAAATCTTTTTCACAAAAGGCTCCGTACGATTACAAAAAAAATTAGGAACTTTGGGGCCCAGTTGTTGAGGCTCCAAACTTCCTTTGGGCCCACGTGCACAATCGAGGCCCAGCCCGTATTCTCTTTCCTTTTTCCTTTTTTTTTTGCAACCTAAAAGCCCTTCTTCGTCTTGGCTAGTCGCAAGAAACTCCAATGGTGGACGAGCTTGCAGGAGCGAAGGGGTGATTGAATAGCCCAAGTCTCAGGTATGCACCCTTCTCCATCTCTTGAAATCTTGATAAAATCCTCTTCTCGAGTGGTTGTAAGCTGCGATGTATCGCAAGTTTTCAGTGTTGTTGATTCATCGAGCGTTTCTTCTCGAGTGGTTGTAAGCTGCGACGGATCGGAGCCACCTATCGCGGCGGCTTGCGCGGGAAGCGAGGCGAAGGAGCGGAGGAAGCGGAGGCGCGAGATCGCCATGGGCGCGTGAGGCCACCCTACGGGAGGGAGGTGGGGAGTGACGTGAGTTTTCCGGTTTGACTCGCTCCAGTACACTGCTATTGGGCACGGTGACACGATCCGGAGGAGGTGCTCGGTTCTGCTAAATTATTCTATGATAAAAGTATGCCGCGATATTAGCAGCACCAGTGGTCTAGTGGTAGAATAGTACCCTGCCACGGTACAGACCCGGGTTCGGTTCCCGGCTGGTGCAAGTTTTTTTCATTTTTTGCTCTTCCATTTTTTGATTAGCTGCTTCGGTTGACGTGGCACTCTCTCACACCCAACACACTACTTTCACAAGCACGTCAGGATTAATTCACAGAACAACAGAGCACAGCAGCAGCTTGCCAACGGTAGGCATCTCTTCTCTTATATGCAGTGAATTCCTAGCAAGCAGCAGTGACTTCCTAGCAAGCAGCAGTGACTTGGAAATAGTCTATGATAAAGTGCTAAGAAAGTTCATATGATAAACGCTCTAAAGAAAAAATAAGTGATTCTAATGACTTTTCTATTAAGATAGAACTACACAAGGGTCAGTGTTGAGCCCATACATTTTTTGCCTTAGTGATAAACGAGGTCACACGGGACATATAAGGAGATATCCTTTGATGTATGCTTTTTGTTGATGATGTAGTGCTTGTTGATGAGAGTATGATAGGTGTCGATAGGAAATTAGAGTTGTGGAGGAAGACATTAGAATCGAAAGATTTTAGACTTAGTAGGACTAAAACTAAGTATATGAGGTGTGATTTCAGCGGTACTAGGGCAAATGATAGAGATGTTAGTCTGGACGGACAAGTAGTACATAGGAAGGATACTTTTTGATATTTGAGATCGATGCTACAGTGAGATAGCGAGATTGATGAAGACGTGGGCCACAGGATAAGAGCGGGGTGGGTGAAATGTCGCCAAGTATTAGGTGTCTTATGTGATATAAAAGTCCCTCAAAAATTAAAAAAGTAAGTTCTATAGAACGACGATCAGACATGCGATGTTATATGAAGCTGAATGATAGGCGCCTAAAAGACAACATGTATATAAGATAAGTGTAGTGGAAATAAGGATGCTACGGTGGATTTGTGGTTACACAAGGCGGAATCGAATCTGCAATGATAATATACGTGATAGGATGAGAATAGCACCAATTGTAAAGAAGCATGTTCAACTTGGCTTAAAATGGTTTGTACGTCTCCAACAAAGGTCTTTTGAGACACTGATACGTAGTGGAATACTTCAAGCTAAAAACCTATTTTAGTCTAGCTATAAACACCACTTGCATGAAAAGTTATTTTCTAAATTAAATTTTCTGACTGTTTATGGATTTGCGAATTAACAGCTGAATGGAGCAGTTAGATAATAAGATATTACAATACATACTTATGAGGTTAATAACCAACTACCACCTGGTATTCGAGCGTTGTATCAACTGTGCTTGACCACAGACTTATGGGACAGGCTAAGCTCGGGTACAATCGATGGTCATTACCCTACGGATAGAATTGTGTAGAGATTTGACGTGATAGAATTGTGTAGAGCTTTGTTCTCTTGGTCAAGCTAGCTGCACATCAGTTAAGATTTCTACGGATAAAGCAGTACACCTCTGTAGAGTAAAACATGAATATTCACTCTTTGCTTCGGGACAAAAGATACGTACGAAAGAGTAAAGACACCCTATTGGTGCCTCTGATCTGTGGTGAGATGTGACCAGTAGATTCCAGACTTTCTAGAAATGACCTTTTATAATCACACTATTTCGAAGTAATATGGACCTTTTTTTTTTTTGCTGCGGTTTATGGCTTTTGACTGCGACTTGTGACTTTTAGGCTGTTTGTACGAGAGATTACAGATTAACAGAACTCACATGCGATTTTTGCCAATATAAATAAAGTCAGTAAAGTATGTACTACAATTAACTAGTAGACCTTATCTTGAAAAAAGTACTCCGTTTAAAAGCTAGTTACTGTAGAAAAGTCGAAAAACAACTTTTAGAAACTGAAAAGAACAGGGCAAGTATCTCTTCCTTGAAGGACCATGTATCTTTTGGCTAGTCATGCATGGTATATTGGTCGCTCATCTCATGCTTTGCTAATATCTCCTTGCTGAGTACCTTTTTAAGGACAATCCGAGAAAATCTATGATATTATTGTGATAAATTATTATAATATTTATAGAGTAGTCAATTGGTTTTGTAAAGATTACATTTGATTCGGATTGTTTTCGGGACTAAAATTTGCAAGATGGTTTCAAGCTGGAACGATGAGGAACCGGAGCGTAAGATACCAGCGGTGGACATGATGGGAAATGACAAGGTGGACTGGGATTAGGCTCAGGGAGGAGCCGAGGTCTTATGCGTCTAGGAAGCCGGGTGCCATCATGTGCGAGGAGAAGCACGTGGTGCGCCAAGTGACTTAGGTCGTTGTTGAAACGAGGACGGTTTGGTGGGATCCGAACGCGTGAAAGGCTTGAATTCAAGTCATTGGGGCCACGTGAAGGATGGCAAAGCATGAACGATGCTTCATGGTAAAGGAAGCGGGAAGCTTCGAGGAAGGCGATAGAGGGGCATTTTGGTAAATTGCTCAATACCGAAAGAGTGGCGGTATGTAAAACTGCAGCGTTGGCCTAAGTAGTTTAGGTTTTGTATGTGCTGAAAATGTAAAGTGAATCAAGTGTTGATTCACTAATAGGTTAATGGTTGTAAACCGATTTGAGAAATGTGCGTGAGTAAAACCCGGTATTATGTGGGATTAATGGATTATCTCCGGTTTGGTCTAATGGGGGGATCCATTTGATTATGGGTTTAGGTTGTGAGCCTATATAAGGGGAGGAGAGGCAAGAGTTAGGGTTTGAGAAGGTTGGCTAAATCTTTTGGTAGCTAGTGTCTCCTCCCTCCCATTGGAGATAGGTTAGAGAGTGGGTGTGTGCTCTAGCTTTAGAACTCTGTCCTCCTGAGTAGAGAGACTGTAAAACTAATCATCTCGAGTAAGCAATACATCGATCTTTGAACTCTCTTTTTGTGTATCTTTTTGTCTGATTGATTTTGCTCTGGTTTTAAATTGGTTTTTCTTCTCTCAACCCCTTCCTGATCTCGTTCTGTTGTTCTTGTTTCGGTTGGGTTGATCTCTCTTCTGCCCCTCTCTTGATTTTGCTGTTCCAAGGATATTGACGAGATAGAGGTAAACTCTTGAGATCGACCTCCAATTATTTAGGCACGTCAATAGCAAGTTTATCAAGAAATCATATGTTTACTTAATTTTGGTCCTATTATGTGATTTCTTGATCTAGAGATTTTTTGGCTTGATTTCACTGATGCTCTGACTCGCTGTGACATGTGAAAATGTAATCAAAGCCATCTTGCCTATTTTTGACCCACAAACAAGTTATGATCAACGATTTCAATTTTAGATCTCAGTTCATGTGCGCTTACTCAAATCTCAAAAAGGTCTTATCTAGTCATGGATTTTTCGATTCAAGATTGGAATAGCCCCCTGAGGCTTTCGGTGAAGTTCAATTTATATTTTAGATCCGATGAATGCACTAAGATATAAGAGTGTGATGTCGAATGCATACCTCTTATGATTTTCACCTTTTCATCTAAATGAGACTAAGCAATATCATCATAAAAAACAAGCTAGTCTCACAGTTCGATTTGTCATTATTACCAAAACTAACTTAATAGAGTTTGAACTTACATCAGCAGCTGTTTTTCTACGAAGGCGCCATGACGTCCTGCCCTTGCTGTTCTTGGTTGCGGTGTTGTGTGTTGTGTTGCAATATGGAATCTAGTTACTTATAGACACATTTACTATTTTTGTCACGATTTTGCTGTATGGCTCTAAAAAAATATGCTTTCAACTAATTGGTATGTCCAAAACAAGAAAAAGGAAATAAGTGCTTTTGGAAAGCCACCACAGCATCAAACGAAGCCTTAAAACCGATCCAAATAAGATGATATATAATCTATTAAAACAACGTTTGGAACGCACGCATTAAAATAAGATGGTGCAGCCGCCGGAATTAGAGACGGAAAAGACGCTCCCCTGAATAACGAAAGCCTTCTCTTCGGCTTACGGTTTACGAGTCAAGAAAATGAGGCACATCTGGAAGCCGTTGAATTCCAATTTAGACCGATCGTTCAGTTCTTGTCAGTTGCTAGGCACTCGTATCTTAATTTGCCACTTCTCTCGATCAACTATTCAACCTTGTGTTGCACCATGAGCTCCCTAGTGCGAGCTCTCAACGTCTCCCGCGTCCTCCCCGACCAGGCCATCAACGCGCCACCCCATGCCGACCACCACGCCATCAAGCTCTCCTTCCTGGACTGCCTCCACGTCCCCAGGATGCCGATCCAGCGGCTCTTCTTCTTCGAGGGCCCCGGCCTCCCGCCTCTCCCGTCCCTCGTCCGCTCCCTGCGGTCCTCCCTCGCCGCCACGCTCGTGGTCTTCCTCCCCCTCGCCGGGAAGCTGACCTACCGCCCCGCGTCCGCCGACGTCGTCATCGACTGCTCCCCAGCCGCCGTCTCTGCCGGTGTCAAGTTCGTCGAGGCCGAGTACGCCGGCAGTGTCCTCGACATGCACCGCCTCGCCAGCGACGACGAGCACCACGCGGAGGCGTTCATGCAGCTCGTGCCGGAGCTCGAGGCGGGGCGGCTTCCAGCCCCGGTGCTCGCCGTGCAGGTCACGAGGCCTGATGATTACCACGCCGGCGCCGTGGCCGTCGGGGTGTCCATTCACCACGCGGTGGCTGACGGCCAGTCGGTGTGGCAGTTCATGAAGGCGTGGGCCGCGGCTTCGCGGGGCGGCTCGCCGCCGGCAGAGCTGGGCCTTGTGCCACCGAGGTTTGACCGTGCGTTGATTCGGCACCCGAAGGCGGAGGAGCTGGCCCACAGGTTCCTGCACATGTTTGCATTTGCAACCGAGCTGCCCGTGGTAATCTACTTGTCCAATTATTCTCGAAATAATAATGTTTTACTTCGCCAAATGTGAAATGTCGCGACACAAAAGATGACAAAACTTGATCAAGATGGCATTGCACGACGACACAAAGCTAGCAAATTGTTGGCCTTTGATGCAGAATCAATATGCACATCATGATCTTATATATGTTCACTGCACCAACGTTCATACGAAAGCATACATATAACGCGACTCTTAACAGGTGAAGCCACACCCGGCGCCGGACATGGCGCGGCAGAGCAGGAGAACCTTTTGGCTCCGCGCCGGCGAGATCCGGTCGCTGAAGCAGCGCATAGAGCAACTGCCCAAGCCGCCGTCCTCCTACGTGGCCGTCTCCTCCCTGGTATGGACGTCTATCGTGCGCGCCAAGCCCCTCAACCGCGCCGACGACGCCTACTTCTTGCTGAGCGCGGACTGCCGGCGCCGGCTGCGCCCGCCGGTCGACGAGGGCTACTTCGGGAACTGCGTCACGATGTGTAACGCCAGGGCCAGCGTCGGCGACCTGAGCGGCGGCGACGGGCTAGCGCACGCCGCCGTCGCGATCCAGCGGGCGATACGGGAGCAACTGGAGGACCCGCTGTCTGACATGGACGGCTTGCTCCAGCTGTACGCCGGGCTACCGAAGGAGAGGCTCACGGTGGCGGGGTCATCGAATCGGTTCATGGCGTACGAGACCGACTTCGGGTGGGGTGCGCCGAGCCGCGTCGAGCTGGTGTCCGTGTTCAGCAGCGAGCTGGTGATGCTGCTCGGCGCGGCGGACGGCGGCGTGCAGGTGTCCGTGGTGCTCGACCGGGCGTACATGGAGGCCTTCACGGACAACTTCCGGCGCCACGTGTCATCGACCTGAATCCACGAATTGCACCGTGCCGATCGATTGGCTGTATCTTTTTTTGCGTATAGTATGGTTATGTTTTGAAACTATATTGCTACGGTTATTGTTTCTCTACGGTCTTTTATGACAGTATCGTACTCCCTCCGGTTCAAAAAAAAATGTTACAAATAATGCATAGAAAAATAAAGACAAAAGACACAGATTTTTATGTAAAAAATACGGACGCTCGAAGGCAAATTACTATAATAAGTAAAGTTTACAATAGAGTGTCCGCTCTTCCTGTAGCCTACTGAGGTACATATATATAGCGTAAGGGAAAAGAGTCCCACACGGAAAGGAAATCAAATTAGTATCGGTTGCTACAGATCGACACCACGTCTGATACAACATGTGCATGCAACTGCCATGCCACGTCTAGCATGAGACGTTGAAGTGTCCTACACGAACACAGTACGAATTCGGATCAACTTTAACAATATCCACATTGAGCCAAATTCCCTCCAGTAGTCGAAGAATATGATACACTCATCTAATAAAATTATCATGTACATCTTGAGGGTCGAAAGTCTAAAGAATTAGTGAGTAATATCAACTAAGTCTGAGCATAGCTCAAACTTGGATGCAGGAATTGGTTTTGTCAACGTATCAGTTGAATTATTATGAGTACTTATCTTGCAGACTTTAATACCACCTTGAGCAATGACACATCGAATATAATGATACCTGATATCAATGTGTTTTATTCTCTCATGGAACATTTGATCTTTTGTAAGGCAAATAGCACTCTGACTATCACAAAAATATTGTAATGCAAGATGTACTTCCATAAAGCTTAGTAAATAAACATCATAGCCAAATGACTTCTTTGCTAGCTTCAAAAATAGCCCTATACTTAGCTTCTGTAGTACAAAAAAGCAACGATAGCTTGCAAACTTGCTTTCCAACTAATGGCACACCTTCCAACAGTAAACACATAACCAGTGAGAGATCTTTTATCCAAATCTCCAGCAAATCAGAATACACATAACCAATGAGTCCATCTTTAGTTTTTCCAAACTATAAATAAGCATTAGATGTGCCTCGCAAATATCTGAAAATCCATTAAACTGCTTTCTAATGCTCTTTTCCAGGATTAGCCATGTATCTATAAACCTTCACTTGACTTGATCAATACATGATCATCTTGGACATGCATCAACTCATGATGCATCTTCTTCTTGATGGACTTCAACACGTGAAGCCATCTTCTTCTCAAATCTTGACTTGATGATTTTCAACACATGAAATCATCCTCATTTGTGGAACCTAACCTATTCATCCAACTCATGAAAAATGTTAGTCTACAAAACAATTGTTATCAATTACTTAACTTCATCATTAACGCATAATGGAGAGATAAGATTCAACAATCTTCTCTTTTTAGTAATTCATGGTAATCTCAACAAATAATGAGATAAAAGTTGATTTATGAGTATACAACTTGTACACAACAATTGCATACTCTAAGATAAGCTTAAACATAGCTTACTTATCCGATTGCTATTAATTATCCAACCATTAACACATAATGAAGGAGTTAGATGACAACCCAATTGCACATGAGTATATATAAACTACAGAAGCTATATATATACTCAACAGATGTGTTTCAAAGTAAAGATCCTAAATATGCATATTAAAAGAAGTATGGATTAATACCCATGAAACTCTAAAATATAGAAAGAGCTTCCCCTAAATGTGTGCATACAAGTGTATATAATGAAGATATATGCACATATTTATTTTGGACTAATAGAGAAGTTCAATCTATATTTTGGATCTAAGGAATGCATTAGTACATGAGAATGTGATTTCGAATGCAAACCTCTTGGAATTTACCTTTCCATCCAAATGAGACTAAATATATATAAACTTAAATAAACATATTAGTCTCATATATACATTTGTTATTATCACCAATACATTATAAAATTATTTATCATTAACACCAAAATATTATAATAGTGTTTTTAAAACTCTATAATGGTATTTTTCATTAACACCAAAACCAACTAAAATGGAGCTTGATCTTTCAAGCGAGACTAAGCTCAGAGAGGAGCCAAGGTCCTGTGCAGTCAAGGAAGCCGGATGCCGTCATGCGTGAGGAGAAACATGTTGTGCGCCAAGTGATTTGGATCGTTTGCAAGAGAGGACGGTTCGGTGGGATCCGGATACGTGAGAGGCTTAGTGGTAAGTCATGGGGCCCGTGGAAGATGGCGAAGTATGGTCAATTCTTCATGGCAAAGGAAGCGGGAAGCTTTATGGAAAACGATAGAGTGGTATTTTGGTAAATTGCCCAATACCTAAGAAGTGAAGGTGTGTGTGAAACTGCGGCGTTGGCCTAAATGGTTTAGGTCTTGTATGTGCTGAAAAGATGAAGTAGATTAAGTATTGATTCACTAATGGGTTAATGGCTGTAAGCCACTTTGAGGAGAGTGCATGAGAGAGTAAAACCCGGTGTTATGTGGGGTTAACGGGTTATCCCCAGTTTGACCTAATGGGTGGATCCATTAGGTTTTAGCTCAGGTTGTGAGGCTATATAAGGGGAGGAGAGGCAAGGGCTAGGGTTTGAGGATTTTGACTAACTCTTTGTGACGGCTAGCCCTTCCTCCCTCCCTTGGGTGATAGATTTGGGTGATTACGGTTAGGGTTTCCTTGTGTTGGAGCCCTGTGTGTGCTCTAGTCTTAAAGTTCTGCTATCATGAGGGAATGGCTATAAAACATACCTCTCCAGGTAAAATGAACATCCAAACTTTGCTCAAGTGAGTTGTGTCATGAATCTCCTCGTGTGTTTTTAATTTTCTTGGCTTTCTTGTTTGGATTTCTCTTCTCTTGAGCTTTTATAATGCTAAGAATGTATAAAAGATGGAGATAATCTCAGAAAATCTATCTTCACCCATCTCATCTTTCTGGTAGCAAGGTCATCAAGAAACTCTGTTTTTGCATTTTTATTTGTCAGGTGATTTCTCAATCTGGGGGTTTTTGGCTTGATTTCGTCAGTGTTCTGACTTATTGTGACATGTGAGAATACATCTAAAGTCATCTTGGCCATCATCCACCCACGAGCAAGTCGTATCACCGATTTAGGTTTTTTATCGATTTTGGTGCAATCTATCTTAAAATTGAAAAAGGTATCAATTTTTGTAATATTTTTCATGATCGTTTGTTGGAATAGGTTTGTAATATCCTAGAAAAGATTCTTACAAATTTTTATGTCATTTAGATATTTGAATCAAAAGTTATATGGATTTTCTGTTCGTGAAATAGTGCTGAAGATTATGTTCATCCCCTGATTTTTCTTGTCGTATCTCGACTTGATTCGACGACTTTGGTTTTCGACTACGCACTGGTCGTATTTCAACATACTTCGACCATTTTGGTTTTCGACCACTCACTAGTGGTCGACCACACTGGTGGTATTTGACCTGGTTAGACCACGTTGGTTGTTGACCACACTGGTCGTATTTTGACTTGCTTCGACTACTCATTAGTCATCGACCACACTGGTCATATTTCGACTTGCTTCGACCACTCACTGGTCTTTGACCATGTTGATAATCGACCTTTCATTAGTCATCGACCACGTTGATTTTTGAGCTCTCACTGGTCATCGACCATTCATTGGTTTTCGAAGCACGTTGGTTTTCGACCTCTCACCGGTCATTGACCACGTTGATTTTCGACTACTCACTGATTTTCGACCTCTCACTGGTTATCGACCACGTTGGTTTTTGACCACTCACTGGTCATCGACCACGTTGGTTTTTGATCACTCACTGGTTATCGATCACGTTGGTTTTCGACAACTCACTGGTCCTCGACCACGTTAGTTTTCGACCGCTCATTGGTCATCGATCGCTCATTGGTCATTGACCAATCGAGTTATATTTCGACCACTTTGCCTTTCGACCAGTCGTGGCAGTACCCCAAGTTCATCAGCAATTGTACCGTGCCCGCTGTTTCTTCGCAGTGGTTCAGTTTCTTGATTCTCTAGGTCTTGAGTAGGGTTCATATCCTAATCTTCATTGCTCTGTAGCTATTGGAGCAAATGATGGATGAATACTTAGAAGACTTTTTTAGGCTCCTATTCATCTTCCTCTGGTCGCTATACTCGATCCTAACAGCTTGATCGGGTGTCGATGGAGGTCTTCATGGCCAACTTCGATGTTCCAACCTCCAAGAGTAGCGAGTGATCCGGCAGATGGTTCTGCACCATGATATGATTAATAAAACACACACGCACGCACGCACGGGGTGAGTGATGAGTCTATGCAGTATCTTTACTATTATAAAAAACGAGTTGATGGTTGTACGTCCATTCTTCTCTAACCACTCTATTTCCTCAACTTCTCACCATTCTCCACTTTTCAATCGATCAGAGCAACTCTTTTCTATAGCATAATTATCTATACATTCAATGAGTTCTGTTGTAACTCACGGGTATGTAACTAGTAACTCAAGAAGGCGCAATGATGGATCAAGACTTCATAAACGTATATAGCAGGCATGCCCAGAAGAAAACTGGTACTACTACTTGCTTTGCAGCTACATTATTGCCGTGTGTACCAATTTTTCAGACGTTTCGTCACCCGATTAGCCATCAAACACTCGCGACCGAACTAAATCCACAGGAAATCACACAGCGAGCACGGGTCAAATAAACCAATCACACGTACTCCGCCACAGCAAACTCTGTATCACACACACGTATGACGTACCTCTCATCACCCCAGCTCCTAACTAGTGCATGCATGTACGTACTTGCGTAGCATGGGCCATGGCTATCTCCAGGAACTAGTCCTAGCTTCTTCCCCTTCACTTGGCAGAAGCTCAAGTTCCTAGATATAGCCGCCGCCTCCTTATGCGCTTGTTATTTTGAGTCGACGTTCGATGATCAGATCACAAGCAGCTCCAGAGAGACTGCTCGATGCTCGCGAAGCTGTCGTCCAGCTCGTACATGGAGCACGTGTACGCCGCCTCGTCGCCGTACATTATCTCCCCGAACTCGCTCTCCGGCGCCGGCGCCGGCTCCTGATCCGGCCCGGCACCCTTCGCGTCATCGGCGGCGTCGACGTCGTCCGACATCGTCCGGTCGTCCACGGCCGGCTGCTGCGCCACGAGCTCCTGGAACACCGACGACCGCAGCAGCAGGCTGAGCGCCGTGGTCGTGGACGACAGCGACGGCCGCCAGCACGGGGCGCCGCCGTACACGGAGCCCATGTCGTCGACGAGGGTGAGCGAGCTCTGCGCCGGGAGGAGGTGGAGGTCGTCCACCATGCCGGCGCCGTGGGGCCGGAGGCTGGCCTGGACGGTCTGCAGGCGCATCGTCGGCGTGAGCCTGGTGGCCGACGTGGGCGTGCCGCTGTCCTCGACGCCTGCGCCGGTGCCGGGCTTCAGCCACCGGATGTAGGTGCTGAGGTCGAAGTTGGTGACGGCGTTGATGCCGCGGTACTCGATCGCCGCGATGTCGTACGCTCGCGCTGCCTCTTCTTGCGTGCTGTACGTGCCAAGGTAGAGGTACTTGTTGCCGAACACTCTGCCGATCCTCGCTTCCCATCGGCCATTGTGGTGGTGCCTGCAAGTTTTGCAGGTCGAATTCCAAGTGGTTTGCTTAATCCTTAGCGGTGCTAGCAAGCTAGCTGTGTCTGCCATGGACGTGCCGATGAGTTCGGCGAAACCAGACAGCGGAGTACGAGTTGTAACGTACCGTGCAACCCCTCTGTACTTGGAGACTCCGCGCGAGAAGCCATTGCTCTTCCTGCATATACGCCGGCCATGAGTGTAGGACAACAGATTAGCATGAACGTTTGGATCTTTGTGTACTAATTGGTTTTGGATTTGTTTTTCCTTTGGTCTATACAAAGAATTTTTTTACCAAGTTTTCCATTTTGTTTGTGGAAATTAAAGCTCATTTCTTGTCTCTGAAAAGTAAATGTAGTCCACAGTACGTAGTTTACTCATTGGTTTTCCAGGCTTTAACACACAAGAATGGTTGATATTTAGAGGGGTGAGTACTCGATCATCACCTTCTTATTGAGGCTAGGTACTCTTCCTTGGATACATTCTGCATCAGCTTGAGCTCTTTCTCGTAGTCTGCAACCTGTTGCATGCATAACACTAGTCATCATATGTAACAGTGCTGATTAGAATACAAAGATCGAGATATATCTCGGTGTATATGTTCTCGAAGAAACAATACATTTCCTGGAGATCTAAGTACAAATGACAGCTCTAGCAGCTAGCATGATCTTCGTACTTAACCAGTTCTGTCAGTACGTGATCTAAACACAGCAAACTGAAATATTAACATACGTACATACCGGGAAGTTGGTATAGGTGGTATGTCCCCAGTACTTGAGCGCCGCCAGATCATACGCTCTTGCTGCCGCTTCCTCCTCGTTGTATGCCCCGAGATATACTGTTTGGTGTCGTAGTAGCATGCAGTATAAGTAAGTCAAGCAACACACACATATTATATACTAGTTGAATGTTCGTGCGTTGTTACGGATTTTTAAAATTTATCATTCTACATGTTTTAAAACTCACGAGCGATAAAATTTTTTAGAATATGCATACAAACATGTTCTAAAAATTTTTAAATCTGTCAAGTAAGCCGGAGGCAGAGGATGCGAGGGGAGAGAAGAGGTGCGTGGCCCACGTGTTGGTCGGACCTTTTCTACAAGAAGCGAAAGAACTATCTACATACAGATCTAGACAGCATGTACCTTGCTTTCCTTTCTTCTTCTGCGTTGGGTTCCATGTCCCTTTGTCCCACAGGTGTGCCTCAAACCTGCCCGTCCAACGGTGCCTACGTGTACATTTAACTCGGTCAGGTACATCAACATTCATGCTCTGCTGCACCTAGTTTTCTACATACGTAGCTAGGCTCAGTCTCATGCATGCAGCAAATCAGATCTAATTTAATGTTGAGAAGTGCTATAGAATATTCGACTATTTTTTAAAGTAAAAATAGTCAGATGATATGAGAGCGTTGGATCTCTATCCAACGGATCCACTCATATAAACACCTCCTTCAAAAAAATATCTCATATAAGTACCCCCTCTAAAAAAAGACTTGGAGCGTTGGATCACTATCCAACATCTTAAAATCTGGCTTTTTTTGCTTTAAAAAATAGTTAAATGTTGTATAGATACTTCCATGTATGTTTTGCTACAGATCGTAGTGTTTTGCACTTGTTACTTCTGTGTCTAACACTAATCTGTACGTACGTTAGCTCTATCTGGCTTCTTTTCACGACCTTAATTTCCTTCACAGCAGATTAAAAAAAAAAAGCGCAGTACAACAACCGTAGATCTACGTGTTCAGTTACCTGCTTACACCCCTAAACTGTGAGCTTCTCTTAGCCGCATTGCTACTCGCCGACTTGTCGCCGCCGGCCTCCTTACCGTTCCTGCTCGGTGTCACTACCGACATCGCCGCCGATGGCTCCCTCTTCCTTCTCTTTACGCTCTTCACACCGTCGCCGCCGGTGATCGCCGGCGCGGCCGGCGGCTTAGCCTCGCAGTACAGCCGCCCCTGTCCTCCTCCTCCGATGCCGTTGAGCTCATCCTTCACCAAACCGTAGGTTTCCATGGCCATCAAAACACCTAATATCAGATCCTTGGAGCTGTCTCCTTGATCACGAAACTGCGGGCATTGGTTTTGGAAGCAAAGGGAGGTAGCTCCTACGTGCGTGTGAATGTTTATATGCACAGATGGAAGCGTTGGTGTCCATCATTGTTTCTATCTGCGAGCTGACAACGACACAATTAATGGCGTCGATGTTCTCGGTGCCGAGAGCCTTGTCTCTTGCCGGTTTTGACAGCTTACACGGCCAAGCATTGTTAAGGTCTGCCCTTACTGGCCAGAAAATCTCCCAGTATATATACACCGAGAGTTGTTTCTTGCGAAAAACATTAATCAATTATGAAGTTCTCTGAGAGACAAATGACCAGGATTGTTAGCTTCAGCAGCATATATATTGTAGATCGAGTGATTTAAAACCATACAAGAAATTTGCACCTTAAAAACTAAAAAGCTAATAAATAGCTTACTTGTATTTTTTTTTATTTACTAGGTAGTAACAAAGCCAAGCAGTATTGCATAATTCATGATAATAAACTGCTAGTCCATTGCGTTTTGTTTTTATTTTCCATGCATAGTTGAGAAGCAACATCTGAAGATCAGAATTGCAAGCTGTAAGAGAGGGACTTGCATGATTGCCCTGTCGTGAAAATACCATCCCTTTCAAGACCATGATAAGATCAAGGCAGTTACATATTCCTAATTGTCTTATCGTTTGTCCTTGTAATTTCTTTACCTGTTGAATTGACATCTGTTTTTGCAAGAAAAGTTCACAGCATCCTCCGGGCGCGCGTTTTCAGCGTGTGTAACACCATGAGCTGAGCGCGCGTGTAACTATTTTTAAAAGAAAAAACCATGCGGTATGCTTCGGTACACCTCTCTTAGAAATGTTTACGAAACTTAAAACAAACTAGTTAATATTAAGTGAGAATAAATGCATAACCCAAGAAATAAATCAAATCAAAGATTTACCCCTACCTAATATTCAAGTCTATATTTGCATCTACCATTCAATTTGACTTTTTTTTTATATAGGTCAGTAGTGATTTATCATCATTCCTTGTATGTTCGCCGGCCAGATCGACAAACATCCCCATGCCATGATCCGTTAAAAGGACAGAGAAAAAGAACATTCTCGAGATAGGACGTACTATGTGTCATTGCATGTACTGAAAGCTTCAAAGCACATCGAGCTGGATAAAGATGTAACCCTTCTAGGGATCGAATCCCAACCTTTTTTTTTCTATTTTTCTTACCTCTGATAGAGGGTCTTAGCGCACCTTCGATCCCACTAGACTAGTCCACTCTTATTGTCCAAATAGAGGTTTACATGTTCTTTATCCTAACTTTCAAGTTTAAATTTTAAATTCAATCCGAGCCATTTGAACGAAATTCGTACGAAATAACTGAAATTTCGGTGATTTCATTCCTTTTGCTACCCACCGAAAAAAAAATCTAAAACGAAATAGTTTTCCCTGTGCAAGACTAGCAGCAGCTAGATTGGCATAATTAAGTTGGGTTTCTGAAGCGAAGTTTAATTTGACTTGCTACAGGGTGAGATCGGCAGGCTGCAGGCACGGAGAGCGGTGACAAAGAACAGCACAGCATCGCGCCATTGGTTTGGTCGCAGGGCTTCGTTCCTGTCAAGGCCCTCGTGGCACGAATCTTGACTGCCGTTTATTTTAGGAAAAATTGCTCCCTTGCCCTAAAGTTTAATGGCGTTTGCTCAAATGCCCCATGATGTCTCACTGACATGCGGGTCCAGGACCCACATGTCAGTGAGACATCATGGGGCATTTGAGCAAACGCCATTAAACTTTGGGGCACATGAGCAAATCCCCCTTTATTTTAAGCGCCTCACGGGCGCCAACAGCGACATCCCTCTCTTGTCCTTCGACTGGAGCAATTTCGTGGATGGGTCATTCATTCATTCATAATTTGAAAGAAAAGACTGCCCAGCTTAAGGAATGGAAAAAACACACAGGAAATAAAAAGTAATGTTTGTTCAGAAGTGTAGTAAAACATAAATCATGTCAAATTGACATGTTTGATTAGGATCATGACAGACAGACAGACAGACAGATACAATTCTTCAAGTACGATTTGAGGGCTTCTTTTGAAGGATATTTGTGGCTTCTAACTTTGCACTGGATCAAGATAGGGTGACTAATTGGATATGATCTTGGTCATCAAGTGATCAGAGGACATGCAAGCAAGCTAGGTTCTTGTTCCAAGCTGGGAAAGTGTTAGACACCAATGCCGTGTTGATCTTCAAGCTGCAACGCAGCCAGGTTACTAGACATGAAACGTCTGATCTGCCTCTTCTCCGGCGTCAACTCAAGCCTCCGGGAGACATATGCGGACGGAAGGGAGGACGACGAGCGGCGGCCTGAGCTGGAGGAGCTGTGTCCCGGGCCATGGCCATCGGTCGATCGGAAGTTGGAATAGTTGGGCATCGGCGTCAGGGTTTAAAAAACCGGTCGTCAATTTTAATCGGGAGGGACTGGTACGACCGAAGATCGAAAACTTTCCAAGGATTTTAGATCAAAATCTGAATTTTAAAAATATCAACCGATTTTTAGCTAAAAAATCGGTAGAAAATATCGGCTGAAAATTTTGAAACATTTTTTGGTAAATTTTTTTTTCTAAATTTGACAAAATTTATGTAAAATAAATTTTTTAGAGTCGATCTAAAAATTTACCGGATCATGGTAAAACCAATAAAACCGGTTTTTGGCCGATAAAAATTTTCTTGATCAGCATACGCTCCTCCATGTTTATCACGGTACTGGATGATCATTTCCTTGCTCGCTTGCGGGGCTTGGAACCATCCGGTTGACAACTGAGGTTTTCCTTGCGCTGCTTTTTATAGGGACAATTTAAATTTTAGGAAAATAATATATATTCTGTTGGTAATGTACGTCATGTCTTCCACTGATATCACAATTGCGTTTGCATTTAGAGGTAATACAACCTATTTGATTTCGTGCCCTAACTAACAAGCCCTACCAAAATTGATCATGGTCGAAGTAAACGTGGTTGCATCATTGGCAAACTTATCCGATGGAGCACCCTACCAAAAATCAAAAAGTGATCTCGGCCATGAATTGGCTTAAGATTAGGGTTCTTTTTTTGCACGTTACCAAATTTCTTTGGACGACAAAATCTTACCTACGGTCTAACGAGTATGGCTGTGTGTGTCACTGGGATGGATTATGATAATTCCGTTTGGTTGAGCCGCTTTTAGATGCTGGGGGTGTTTCACTGGATGCCTTTTCCTTAACCAAGTTGCAAATAGGAATATATTATCATACGGCAGAATATATGGGATGAAGTGTAATATGACAACCAGACAAAGCAATATATTTCTTCACACCAAGTTCAAAAATAAGCATGACAAAGAACATCAACCGTAAACTGAGCCTAAATGGCTAAGAATCGCCGATTTTTTTTTTGTAGGATTTGTTGGGGGCGGCAACCAAACAGCAAATGGCATGGATCGTGGGCCTGTTCTTTTCAGTTTTTAAAAATTACTTTTCGACTTTTCTACAGTAACTAGTTTTTAAACGAAACGTCTTTCCAAGATGAGATTTACAAGTTGATTGTAGTACACTGTAGCGACTTCACTTATATCGACCAAAATCGCATGCGAGTTTCTGTTACTCTGTGCTTTCCCTCACAAATAGCCCAAAAGTTATAAGCCATAGCTATAAGCCATAAGTCGCAGCAAAAAAGAACATGCCTCTTGAGACTCTCACTGCCAAGCGGGCCCATAGTCGCAGACCCAAAGACACGGTCGGATGGTGACCCACCAGTCCGACCACACCACACCACACCACAGGATAAACCAAACCCCTCCCCCAAACGAAAGAAAACCCTTCGCTCTCCACTGACCACCCCACCGGCTGCCTTCGTCCCCAACCCGTTCGACGAAATGCCACCGCCGCTCTTCCTCTCGCTCCCCTCGCCTCCGCCACCGCTCCCACCCCTCTCCCTCCACCCCAAGGTCCCCCAATCCCTAGCTCCAGCCCCGCCCCTCTTCTCCAGGAAGCCCTCTTCTGTCTGCTCCGTCGCCTCCCCGCGCCACTCCGACTACTTCGACCCCCGGGCCCCGCCGCCCCCACCGCCGCGCGACGGATACGGGCGACCTCCTCCCCCGCCGCTACCGCAAGAGGGCCGGGATGGGAGGGTGTTCGCCTCCTACAACATCTACAAGGGCAAGGCGGCGCTCTCCCTCGACCCGAGGCCGCCGCAGTTCGTGCCGCTCGATGTAGGTAGAGTGGTGCGCCGTGGGCGTCGTTTTGGTGCTGTGCTATTGAGATTGGAGCATTTGCCTCATGCATAAACATAGAATTTGATGATTTGCCCCATTTGTCTCATTGACATGTGGGCTTTGGATCTACATGTCAATGAGACATCATAGGACAGATCATCAAATGCAATGAAAGGTGTGGCAAAAGATCAATTACCTCTTTTGTTAATTCCTTAATGGGTGTTTCGTGCTTTCGAATTTGCAGTCCGGGGCGTACAAGGTGGCGAAGGAGGGGTTCGTGCTGCTCCAGTTCGCGCCCTCGGTGTCGCCCCGGCAGTATGATTGGACTCGCAAGCAGGTATCCGGAGTTTCGCCTGTAATTGTTCAAGTTCTCATTTACAGTTTGTGTTCTCTTGTGGTGTTATGCTACGAATTTTTACGAAATATTGATATTTATGAGCTGGGGATTTTAACAGTTTGAGGTGGGTGTTGAGGTTTGATTTTCCTTAGAGGTGGGGAAGGAAATGTCGATACTTGTAGTATTTTTGGAATCTCTAGTTTATTTTCCCTGAAAATACATGTTATTGGAAGTTCAGCAAGTATTGTAAACTTGTAATGAAACTGTTAACCTATTACTGCCTTCTTTACTGCATAGTTGCTGGTTTGTAAGTTAACCCTTGGAAGTTAGAAGCATGTATTACAGTTCTATTTATTCGGTTTCTTTGTGAATTTTTCTGGAAGCTCAAATGTTTTATCTCTGTAGTTGTGTTAAATGGGCCTAGTGATGGAAGGTATCTATCTATATGTTGCTTACATGAACTTGTTTGATGCAATGCATTGCAGGTGTTCTCATTATCTGTGTGGGAGATGGGAAGCTTGCTTACTCTTGGTCCAACAGATTCGTGCGAATTCTTTCATGACCCTTTCAAGGGGAGGAGGTTGGTCTTGTTCATCATATATGAATACTAGCTCACCTTTTCCTAATGTGTTTTCCCTTGTTGTGTTTAGCTCCCAGAAGCGTGTGGACAAAACATGTGACATGCTTTTGCAATGTCTCATGAGAAATTTGAATCATTATGTTGGATTTGCCACATTTTGTTATTCTACCGGGCATCTCCAACATATTTCATTTCCTTGTGCTGTCTGTCCAATGTTATAATAAGGCATTAGTGTCAACATATCAAACTTCTCTAATACTATGCATGTGAATTGAAATATAGTCTGATCCAATATAGTTTGAGCCTTTGAGGACCTATCGCTGTTGCTTAGCAACTCCGTTCACCTCATCTTATGTTTGAAATAGAATGACAATGGGGGAAGACCCTGTGTTCTTTTCATTTTCTGAAGATTATTAGTTAGCAAAAAAGGGGCTTCGTTTCAAATGTTATTTTTTTTATCTGTCAAGTGTTATTTTTTTTGTGTCAAGCCACTAAAAATATTGCTAGTTAACATAATCTTATCTTTATTCCAATATCTCTAGTCAAGTCTTCCCAATGACAATGAGGCCGCCCTAAATCACATTGTCTATAGCATATTTTGTCAAGACTCCAAGCATCTTCACAATCTTACATTGTTTGTTTTTTTATATTTTTCCTTTCTTATTTACTGTTTTCTGTCGGATTCAAATTTTGGCATTCTGCATGAAGAAAACCTTAATCCTTATCATCATTTGATCTTCTTATAAAACACAGTGATGAAGGTAAAGTGCGCAAGATTCTCAAGGTTGAGCCAACGCCAGATGGCAATGGTCGCTTTTTCAATCTCAGTATGTAGTCACCATCTCACTGTTACAAATTTTATTTGCATCTGACTATTATGTTCACAAATTGACCTGGTGATCATTTATTGCTCTTAGGTGTTCAAAACCGACTTCTCAACATTGATGAGAGCATTTACATCCCTATAACCAAAGGAGAATTTGCTGTCATCGTATCGACTTTCAATGTACATGGAATATCCTGTTTTATTTTTAATCCTTCTACATGAGCATTCTACCATTATCCATTTGTAGTTCATTGTGATAGTTTAAACCAAGGTTACCCCGATATGTCACCTAGGATATGGATACAGTTCCAATAGTCCCAATACTTTAAATGAACTATACATGAGTTATAATTGGTATATTATTTTTTCATTTGATTCTACATCTCTCGTTCTGCATATAACATTTGATGTGTTTTTCACCAATCAACCTATTTTCTGCTATGGTTGTTTGTGCAGCATGTAGAGTAGATTTGTCCTGATAACAACTAGGTTTTTAGTATTTTTATGTTTACTTCATCTTCTTGTAGTGCCAATTGCTGCTGTCCTTTTTTTTTTGTTAACATTGCCGTCCAACTCCTTTCTAGCTTGGCAGGATGCCTTAAATGTTGGATAGATGTTTTCCTTTTTATAATTTTAGGTTGGATAGATGTTTTGCACTTTTGCCTTTTATAATTTTAGGTAAGTAGCATGAAAAAATTACATGAATCCTTGAAAATAATGCTTAATCACGATGTTATATGTGCAGTACATCATACCACACCTCATGGGCTGGAGCACATTTACAAATTCTATCAAACCCGAGGATTCACGGGAATACAGTAGGCCGCAGTCTGGGCCTGAACATGAGTGGCGAAGGTGATCAACGATGCACTCGAAGGGAGATGGCAACAATTGCAGGATGAAATTCTTGGTGGCGGTGGTGTTTGAAAGTACATTGGTGCATAATTTGGTTTGGTTATCTCTACACTTTTCCTTTCTAGTTAAGCAGGCGGGTAGGAATTGTGCTATCCAAAATGTTTATCTGCTGTATGGAGTTGCACGAGGTCACATGTTGGACAACAAATCTCAGCTCTGACGTATGAGGCAAGGTGCTAAGGCCTCCTGTCAAGCTACTGATCTGCCCCTGGAAAGTTTTTCATGATTTTTAGGACTTGAATTGTCAGAGAAAGATTGAGCTTGCAGTACTCCCTTACCTGATATTATTGTAGCAGTAGTTTTTGCTGGAACATTGTAATTGCCCGATGGATGTTTGCCTCGTAGGATTGAGCTGTGCACTTGCAATCCAAATCTCGACTTTGTTGGATCCCAAGTCGTGCATTGGAGTCGAATGGTGCGTTCAGTCATCCAGAGTCTGTAACCTCTCCCTACCTGTTCTTTCTCACTGTTGTTTGAGAATGACCTGATTCTCAAATCTCAAATCTGGCCATTGGGTTCTCATCTGGTCATGTCCTTGTTTATTCGGCTCGGCCCACTGAGAATAAACATCTGCGGCTTGATATGGGCTGCCCAGCCCGGCGGCCAGAGTCGAATCTGCTAGAAGCGTATGCAAGCTGCAGCTTCTTCCCGTAATCCTAGAGATGGCAATGGGTACCCGAAATCCGATACTCAGTGGGTTTTTACTCTATTAGGATATGGATCTGGGTCAATTTCCTAACCCATGGGTCTCTTAATGGGCAAAAAGTCTAACTCATCGGGTCTGCGGGTTCGGGTACGTTCCTATAGTACCTAAACCCGTAAACCCATGGGTAATATAAACCCGATCCATAGGAGTTATAAACCCAGACTCCCAGCCTCCCAGGCAAACCAATCCAGCCTATAGCCTATTAGTCAAGTACAAGGAGCAGTTGATGTCTCTCCTTTTGGTTTTAAATGAGTTGTGAACCGTGAACTTGTAATGATATGCTATGCCAATGAACTATGAACTGAGAATTGATGGAGTGAACTAGTGATGTGTATTGTGGATTTGTCGTTGTTTGTTTCATACATAGTAGCACATAAATTGAATTTATTGTTGACTTGCTAAGCATTGCAATGTCTGCAATCTGCACAGCTGTTGTTGGGCACGGGCGACCGTGGTACCCGCACCCGAGTGGGCATGGGTGCGGGCAAAATCGCACCGTCACGGACATGAGTTTTTTAACGGGCACATCCAATTTTCATGGACACGGATTTGGGATAGCAAAACCCAACGGGTTTATGCCCGTTGCCATCTCTACATAATCCTATCGCACTCCACCACCACCGCCTCCTCGGCGGTCGCCCTCCCAGCTCGCCGCCGCCCACGTATCCCCACCTCGCCGCGCAGGACAGGTCAGGTCAGTCTCCTCTCCATGCGGGCTGCGTCCGCGCGCCGCCTGGTTCCAGATGTTGTACCGTGTGCGCTGCTGTTGCAACTGCTTTTTTATTATTGCGGTTGCGGTTTATAATTTTTTATTGCGCTTCCCTGTTGAAAATCCGAGGTAGCGTGTTACACTGCTACTCCACGAGGCGAGGCTATGGCACCGGGATGGGTGGGCAGCAAAAATTAGCCACTTGTGGCCGCTCTGCTGTGTTGAGTAGTAACATATAGAGCGAGGGGTATGGCTTACAGTTCACCTGACACCCGAGGAGGTGGTCCCATATCGAAATTAAATATGACCGTAATCCATACGCAATGTCTTCAGCTGCTTTCTTTACGCGGATTGAACTTTCCTTCTTTCCCTATTTCATATTTTGAAAGACAATTGGTTCGTGCAACATATACGTTGAGGTTCCGTTTTTTTAACTTATGCTTTACGGATTATATCGAACAAACAAATATGATAGTTTCTCTATCACTATTTTAAAGCAATTTATTGAAATAATCTTTTCAAAACAGCTTATTAGCTTAGCAGATCAATTACAAACAGCTATTTGTCTCTTGTGCTCAAGTGATAAAATCTTGATTTGGCTTGGTTTTTGATACTTTCTCTTCTCCTCTTAATATTCTTGTGTACTAAGGACGTGTAAGTGATGAAGATCTCTTAGAGACTATATCTTATCTATTTAGGCACTTGTTATTTGTAAGTTCTTATGTTTGCCTTATTTTTGGCTCAAGAGAGGGTGATTTTAGGGTTTTAGTGTTATGGGTGTTTTGGCTTGAGTTCGTGTCGTGATATAACTTGCTATGACATTTGAAAACCCATTCAAGATCATCTAGATCATTAAGAACTCACGAACAAGAGAAAGTTGAGATTTTTCTTTTTTGCCCGGTTTTGATGCAACATTCCTTCAAACAAAAAAAGGTTAGATTTTTAGCAACAATTTTCTTTATCATTGATTGAAATAGGTTTCTGATATCATAGAGAAGGTGTATACTAAATTTCAAGTGATTTGAAGGTTTAGTTTGAGAGTTAGATTAATTTATGGTTTTAGCCTGGTTTTGATGCAGCAGAGATTCAAGAGCCAATAGATCTTAATTTTCTTAAGTTCTTTCTTGATTTTTGGTTGGGATAGGTTCTTGAGGTCATGATATATCCTTGGTTCAAGTTTTAAGTCATTGGAGTTGTGGATCAAAAGTTTCGTCGAATTTCGGATTTGAAATAGTGCTGAAAATTATGTTGTTCTTGTGCTGCGTCTATTGTTTGTACACTGAAATCACTGTAGCAACACATTTTTTTTTGGATTTTTGGCATATTGATCTTGATAGCTTCTCATAGCTATTTGAGTGAATATTCAGAGAATACTTAAGGAAAAATTTGATTGGCATTATTCACCTCCCTCTAGCCGTCGTTCTCAGTTAGAATGCATCTTCTCTCTCCATTTGACATCAGAATTTCGTCACCTAGAGTTTTATGGTGACACATTAGAGATAGGAAAAATCAGATATTCCTACACCTATCCCGATAAGTATGGATCTTTCAATTCAACAAGACAACATGTAATCTTATCTTGTCTTCCATGCCGTACTTTGCTTATTCTTCCTATTAGAGGCTGAATCTGGGTGGCCGGCAAAACTAAATTGTAATGCTAGTAGAAAGAAGGGGAGATGGGAAGCAAATAATGGAAAGCAACCAAGGGAGAATAAAAGATTTTGCCATCAGAACCCTTCGGCTTTATAATGTTGAATAGAATATCGCTTATCGAGGTTCTTAGACCGTCTAAGGTTGATCGACGCCTCTCACATTTGTGGGCATCCTCTTTTGGCAATAGAAAAATTCAATACCCATATTTATACTAGCTTACCTTTCACAGTAGAAAAACCCAGAGGATAGTGCATAAACCACCCCATGGACCCAGGGTTTTACCTTGCAAAACAGTAGGCCAAGAGTGAGTTAAGGATAAGAGAGGACAGCCATGACATTGCACAAGCCAGGAGAGAGAGCCACAAGGCCAAGGCCACCATACAAAAGGCAAACCAGCACAAGCAAGCTATCCAGAGCACCTCATCCCTAGTTCATTTCCTTCTCCACACCGAGGGCCAACTCAAAGCAAGGCCAAGCACCATCCCCTCCTTCCATTGCTCAACCAATACCGAAGTTCCAAGCAGCCACACCAAAGACAGTGAGGAGGAGAGGAGCTCTTAGGGAGTTGGGGAAGACCGACGACTTGAGTACGGGAGTCCACAGTGACTGCAAGCCGCCTAGGACTACCGGAACCACGCTGAACCAGACCGAAACAAGGAGGCAAGAAGGGCAAATAAAAACACGTGGAGAGCGCCATCGCCACCACGACCATCATTATCGCCTTCTCATCCCCACCCAACCTAAGCCAACTAAAGGTTTCCCCCAGCTCTATTTTGGTGTTGTCCATAGCACAACACAACCCAGCCGCAATGCACGGTGGCAAGATCGCGGAAAAGCCGCAGTGCGCCCTCGGAAAGGCGACATGCTCCGCGGTGCATGTCGACCCCCCAAGTCCTGACACCACGATTGAAACCGCAAAGCTCCCCCAGTCATGCGTACTTAGAATGGGAGCAAGCCAAAAATATATAGAAACTAAAACAAAATGCATGTAGCAAAGGGAGGACCGAGGCCATGGTGCTTGGCCATGATATAGCTGAGCTCGGGTGTCAGCCATGAGAGCCAGCGATGCACTGAGGCGGCCACGACCGAAGCGCTGGAGGGCCGAAACCAGGGACGCGGAGCCAAGGCCACCTGAACCGAGGGGGAAACTGGGGAGTATCCACATGTAAGCGATGTGGAGCCACCGGTAGGTAGTCGACGACCGGCGAGGCTGCATCACCAGATCCCTAGCCGTGGGAGAGGCGTGAGAGAGCTAGGACCCACAGGGGACGACCGGGGGATAGTGCGAAATCGGTAGAGGGAGGCAAGGTGCCAAGCCCTCTGCCAGGGAGCCCAAGGAGCCGGTGGCGTGTAGCTCAGGCAAGGGGACGGAGGAGCGATGCTAGAGGGCTAGAGGCTGAGCCGTGGCATTGACAGCCGAGCCAAGGGGGCGCCATGGGGGAGAGGTCGGCACCGAGAGCGGTGTCGATTTGGAACCGACCGTGAGCATGGAAGGGAGAGGAAAAAATGAGGGAGCGGGAGAGAGGAGAAGAGATAAGGAAGGAACAAAGAGGAGGATAGGGCCATTCGGCCGAATAGAAGAGAGAGTGGGAGGGAAAGGAGAGATCGAGTGAGAAGGAAGAAAAGAAAGAGAAAAGAAAGAAGGAAAAGGGAAAGAAAAGAAATGAAGTGTGGAAGAAAAAAAAGAGCCTACACGTGAGTATCTTGATCCTACATCGAGAAGATCGGATGACTCTATATCATCTTGGTATTAAAGCGCAGTTGACTCGGTAGGATTATTTACTCTTAGTTTTAGATTAATTTTCTTTGTTGTTCTTATTATCTAGAGTTCATAAACCGAAAATTGCAACACAAAAATGCCAAAATCTTAGTTTTTTCATATGTTATTTTCATGTGTTTTGTTTAAGTGCTGATCGTCGTATTCCTTTGCGTGACTTGGTAACTGTATTTCATCCAAACCCTAAAAAAATTCATTGGTTTTGAATTCCTCAAATACAGAAAAAATAGATAAAAAATCAAACTGCACGGTGCTACAGCGTTGCTACAGAGCTTCGTGCAGTGGGCGTGCTATCGTTGGCATCAAAGTATGCTACAGTGTGCGATACGATGCGCTTCTGATGATCGCTATAGGCTAAAGCGGCTGTATATCTACGATTACAATCTGACGGCATCTACGATGCGCTACATGAGATTCTGCGGTATGCAATCTGATACATCTATAATATGCTACAGTGCTAGGTGCAGTAGGATATACGCTACAGTAAAAAAGCTACAGGGACGTTGTACCATTCGAAACAACAGTTCGTCAACTGCAATGCTACGCATATAGTATCAGTACGCGAAAAAATCATGTACATATTTTGTGAACTAATTCAATCCTTTCCAAATTCTTTTTATTTTTTAAGACTAGCTGTTGAATATTACATCTAGGGCTGTTCTCAAGTTATTTACACCTTGCTGAATTTATTTGTGACTTGCGGAAACAAAGGAGAAGAACAAACCCTAATTTGGCTGACCCAAGAAAGAAAAAAGAGGTTGCCACATGAAACAAAAGCCACGACAAGAAAAGAAAGAAAATTAAAAAAAAGAGAAGCACGTTCCAGCCATTTGAGAAGTTTATGAAATTCCTTAGTCAATAAAATTCAGATTATGTAACTAATCTTTTAGAGCAATTTGTGCCCTTACATATACTTTTGGCTAGCATCTCTCCTTGTACTCGGCGCAAAACAAGCTATTTAATCCTCAATTTCAGATCGCCTCTATTTAGCTTATTGCTTTGTTGTATTAAGTCACATTGATCTTTGAGTGTGCACTCATACACTTCACTTAAACCTATTGGATCAACACTTAGACAAAGTATTCTAGTTTGGATTATTATTTAACTTTACAACATCAAGAATTTCGTATTCCATAGGATATACACTTCCATACCAAGCTCCACTAAACAGCCATTGTTGTGCAATTGTAAACACTCTTAAATTTGCTTGATCATCACTTAGCTATTGTAGACTCTATCAAGTGTAAGTTTTTATTAGCCTTAATTCGCTTCAAAAAGGTAGGAACTTTGCTTGGGAGAGAAAACAGTGAGATTGAGCGATTTTCATATAATTCCAAATATTCTTTGTTATATGTTGCACAACTAACTATGGCAGGATATTTAACAATTCGTTTCTCTCAATGTGAGCAAAATGGGAATGTATTTTTAGTATTTCGTTTCTTTTGGTGCGATTCCGAGCACAACAACTTATATATTTCTTTCTATGAAAATGATGATCTAGAGGAGTATCTTGAGTGGGAAGAATAAATGGAGAAGGTGTTTAGATTTCAAAAGCTTCTCAAAGCCCAAGAGGTGATGCGAGCCATTGTGATGTTTGAAGATTGTGCTTATAATTGGTGGCAATAACTATTTGAAAAACGATTCATTAAATCTTGGGTAGATTTGAAGGTGATCATGTGAAGTGAGTTTGTGCTATTCTATTATGAACAAGAATTGCTTCACCATGTGAAGAGCATCACACAAGGGAGTAATATTGTTCAAGATTACTATTTTGAGCTACAAAGTGCATTACGCCATGCTAGTGTCACTAGTGCATTAAGGGAGAATGCATACTTCAAAGGTGGTTTGAATTCTAGGATCGCCACTACACTTCCACAAAAATATTTTATTAGTATGCATGATCTTGTGAATTATGCTATTGAGGCTGAGAAGAGAATTAAGAAGAGTCATGCACCACGGTTCCATGTGAGCCAGCCCTTCTGTTCTTATGCCTCTAGTAGTGTGACACATGAGAAGATGGCCGAGCATGAGCCTTTCTCTTAACTCAAAAAGACATGTAATGCCGCCTCAATACCACATACAACACTTGAGAAGCATCAAAACCCATATGAGGATGAGCCACATAGCCAAATTGAGTAAAAGTGTTAAAATAGTGAGCTATGTGATTCCACCATATATGAAGATGAGATCATCCAAATTGAGAGTGTGAGAAATACACCAAAATAAAATAGAGAAGTAAAAGATAGACAAAGTGATGTTGATTCTGAAACTAACACAATACTATATACTTCTGGTGTTGTTTCTCGCATTGTGCAGATTGACATTGAAAATAAGGAGTTGAATGTTTAATGACCGGCACCATTGAAAGCAAAAGATGAGGAGATGACAACGAGTGAAGATGAAGTACTTGCTCTACAAGCCTGAGGAGCCAGTGGCGTGTAGCGCAAGCGAGGGGGCGGAGGAGCGACGCTGGAGGGCCATAGGCCGAGCCGTGGCATCGACAGCCGAGCCAAGGGGGCGGCATGGGGGAGAGGTCGGCACTGAGAGTAGTGTTGATTTGGAACCGACCGTGAGCACGAGAGGGAGATAGGAAACAATGAGGGGAGTGAGTGAGAGAGGGAGAAGGGAAAACAAAGGGTTGTAGGAGAGGATAAGGCCATTCAGCCAAATAAAAGAGAGAGAGAGGGAGGGAAAGGAGAGACCACGTTAGAAGGAAGAAAAGAAAAGAAAGAAGGAAAAGGGAAATAAAAGAAAGGAACTGGGGAAAGAAATTAAGCACACGCAAAATAAGTTGTATTCACGGTTATAGATGATGCCATCTTTAAATTATGGTCAGTTAAGCACCGGGACAACGGGAAAGTGTCCAGTGAGGGGGATTTTTGGGTCAGTTTTGCGCGTATAATCGATGTCATTTGTATAAGTGTGTGTATCATTATAATGTAGTGAGTCGGGTTGATGCTTGTATAGGTAGAGGTCCTGCTTTGGAGCCATCCATGTATCGTCCCAGGAATAAACAGTCAAGTGCATGGTAGAGTGGTAGATGGTAATTGTTGTGAATATACGATGTTTTCGTTATATGATGCTGCCTAGTTGATGATAACAATGATGATGGAGCAGGGTAAGTAATGATGCTTACTTGTTAATGATGAAATACGTTTATGACAATGGACATATGTATTTGCATTATGTACACTCATATGATGATAAAGAGACCCACTATGAGTGGATATGTAAGACCTACTTCAATATGCCTCCACAGGAGTGGAGAGATCCCCGTGCCGTCGAGGACAGGCCCATAATAGGGTGAACATAGACGAGTATTCGCTTAGGCTACACCAGTATATACAATGTGATAAGTAAATGAGTATGTAGAGTAGTTGCATGACACTAATAGAATGACAATGATAAAACATGAGAATGATGATATGATCATGATGAATCATGTGGAGAACGACATGTTGATGTCTATGATTATGTTGAAACATGCGGGATATGTATGGCTAGATTATTGCTTATGCGTTTGGTAGCGTTTATCGTCCTATTATGAGCTTGCTAAGTCTTATGACTCAACCTTGTTTATTTGTATTTTTAATGTGAGTATTGAAGGCGACATGCACGGACGGGAGTATCACATTTATTCCATGTGCAATTATAACTCACATACCATGTTTAATTAGCATATTTAGGACCAATTAGTGTCAAAATAGTAGGATGTTTATCCTGAATCTGTCAGCAGCGGTTGTAAATGGTAATATTATGAATGGTGTTAGCATTTCAGGCTGAGAGGATGAGCCAAGGTGTTACATAAACCATACGAGGGAAAGAGTGAAAATGGCAATACATCATTAACATTTTTGGATTATTAGCACTTCCTTGTATGGACAGCTCAGCATTCTAAAATTCGATTTCAGTTGACCAAACATTCAAAGAAGCTTTCCGAAGGAGAACACATAAGGTAGTCAGTTAGGAAAGTCCATTTGCTGTTCACAAAAGTGCCGAGATAATAGGTATATGGTCTGTTCTTTTTGGCTGCAGCTTGTGGCTTTTGGCTGCGGCTTATACCTTTTGGGCTGTTTGTACGAGAGATTACAGAGTAACAGAAACTCACGTACGGTTTTTGCTGATATAAATGAAGTCAGTAAAGTATATACTACAATTAACTAATAGACCATATCTTAAAAAAATACTCCGTTTAAAAGCTAGTTACTGTAGAAAAGTTGAAAAGCAGTTTTTAGAAGCTGAAAAGAACAGGGATATACGGTTTCCTCCTTATGTGTTTATGCTTATTCATGTAATGCATTTCTAATAATCAATTCATAGGTTTTAAATTCAGTTCATAACCTTCACATCTACCATTCACACGATTTTATATCTTGTGGGATTTGTATGGTTCAATTGGGAGTTCATTGTGATATATCACGTTATTACTACAATAGTAAACATCAGTCAAAATTCTTCATATGAACATAAATGTTTTCTTTACAAACAAGATGAGTATGACAGGTCATACAGACAAGTTAATTCGAAGCACGGTGGTCAAATATCCAAATTCCCTTTCCCAAAAGTATACAAAGTGGAAACACAGATAACATTATAGAAAGTGGAAACACATAAAATAACTGAGTCAACCTGAAATAAACAAATACCTCCAAAGACAGGATAAAAAAGTGGATCAGGGTATTTTGGAAAATTTTCATTTATTTGTTTTTCTTTTGCACTTCTCGTCTTATGCGTATTTACTAGTTCAAGGTACAGAAATAAATGTGGTGAAAAAGTTTCCTTCCAGCAATATTAAAGGTTAATATGTAACTTTATATTAATTTGTGTTGTGCCTTCTGACTAACTCTGTTTGGCCTTTGTGTCGTCCCCATCAAAGGAACTAGACCATTTTTGTGTTTTATCCTATCCATGCAGGCTTTAGATAAACAAATGGACTAGATGGAAATGATTTCACTTCTCAGCATTATCAGTGGCGGAGGCGGGATTTGATTACGGCTCGGGCTAAATAGTGGAATGATCTAGGCGATCTAAGTTGGACCATGAAAATGTTATCTAGGCTGAACTGAATTTATCCGGGCTATACACTAGATATTTTTTCACACCCCGAGCTGAAGCCTACCCTGCCCAGGGTGTGGATCCGCATTATAGTCGTGACCAAGATTTGTCATTTTCCATTGAAGAACATTAGAGAGGCTTCCCAGAAAAAGGCTTAATGAGATCTTTGCTGTTTTATGTTCTGATGCCGTGGTTATAAGTTGATTCCTGTAATGTTAAACACCCAGTTGTCATTGTCACCTATATATAAATAGCCCATGTCAATACCAAGGAGCCAATGAGTTTTCAGCTTTAATAATTTAACTGCAAGGAATCAAATCTAACTTGTAGGTCTTACGCAATGCACTCAAAAGGGAAATAAAGAAGTTTGTGTTCTTGACAGGCACAATTCTATGCTTGATGAAAGCATTGACCTGCATCATTATGATAACTGTCGCGTGGCTGTGCAAACTACTGCGATGATATCTTAATAAATCCAAATCGTCAAAGCTTCAAGCTATAGTTATTCTCGGTTTACAATTGCATGTGGGCTGCTGTTGCATTTGGTCACTCTTGACTTTTTGTTACATCATGTATTTCAGTGAGGTATTAAATACGTCGTGTGAGCTAATCCCTCGTATAGATGGTGTAATCTTAAAAAATAAAATATGCAGACGTTAAATGTTTGGAAAGTAAAATCAGTTCTAGTTGACACACTTATTACATTGAAATTTTATGGCAACATCATCTTTTGCGTTCCTTTCTGTCAATTCATTTTGGATAAATGCTGAATTAAGATGTAAGCGCTACTTCATTTGTACTAGCAGCATGTGTGCGGCGGCACGCTCCGCAATGTCGTGGATGTAAGTAATATGTTATGGTATGTATTTATGTAAGATTTTATTTTATTTGTAAATGTAGATATATTTAATATGTTTGTCAGGATTATCTATTTACTCTGTGTTGGATGATGATGTATTTGGGTACGTAGAAAAGTTATCAAGTGTAAATCTTTTGAATAATTAAGTTGTGTCTACTGGTGTGGTAGTGAAGAAAATAAAAACAACGTTGTCGACCAATGTGGTTGAAACATCGTGGCGGTTGGACAAGGCGTCTACGACTATGAGGATATCGGACGAAGTCATGACAGCGGGGCGGTCGGACAAGGTCACGACTGTGAGGTAGTCGGACAAGGCGTCAATGACCACGAGATGGTCAAACGAGGCGTCTATGACCACGAGGTGGTCGGACGAAGTCAAGACCGCATGACAGTTAGACAAGGTCATAACTTCGAGGCAGTCGGACAAAGCGTTAACGACCACGAGGCGGTCGGATGAGACGTCTACGACTACGAGGTGGTCGAACAAAGTCTAGACCACGAGATGAAGTTCTCAGCATGGTGAAGCTCCGAGGCGTGTGTTCCGTCCCGCACCCTTCGGACTTGGGGTCGATGAAGTCGGCGGTGAGATAGAACTATGATGCACGCGGGACGTGCCCCACCCTTCGGACTTGACGTCGACAAAGTCGGCGGCGAGACAATACTCTGACGCGTGTTGCCCGTCCCCCACCTTCAGACTCATGGTCGACGAAGGTGGCGATGAGACAAAACTCTAAAGCGCGCTATCCATCCTCACCCTTTGGACTTGGCGTCAACGAAGTCTGCGGCAAGACAAAACTTTGACGCGCACGTCCTGTCCCCCATCTTTTGGACTCGCGGTCGACAAAGGCGGCGCGGAGACGAAACTGTGATGCGTGCGGTCTGTCCCCACCCTTCGAATTTGATATCAATGAAGGCGGCGGCGAGACGAGACTCTGACGCGCGTAGCCCATCCCCCAATCCTTCGGATTCGCGATCGACGAAGGTGGCGACGAAACGAAGCTCTGATGCATCAAAGTGTCAATGACCACGAGGTGGTTGGACGAGGCGTCTACGACCACGACGTGGTCGGACGAAGTCACGACTGCAGGATGGTCAAACAAGGTCATGACCGTGAGACGGTCGGACAAAGCATCAACGACCACGAGGTGGTCGGACGAGGCGTCTAAGACCACTAGGTGGTCGAACCAAGTCACGATCGCAGGGTGGTCGGACAAGGTCACGACCACGAAGCGGTCGAACAAAGCATCAATGACCATGAGGTGATCGTATGAGACGTCTATGACCATGCGGTGGTCGGACGAAGTCACGACCGCGGGGCGGTCGTACAAAACATCAACGACAACGAGGTGGTCGGACGAGGGCAACAGAGCGAAGGACGTTGGCGTAGCTGCAGAAAAGGTATTTGCGATGCGCCACGACGAAAGCGACGTGAAGATTCGTGAGAACACACGTAGCAAGATGAAAGTGAAAGATTCGCAAGAACACATAGAGCTGACCCGAAGGTCCTGCATCGTGCGGTTCGCCCGATCGGACGGCCAACGCAGGCGCGATGTAAAAAATATTTTTTAGAAAAGCAAGGATCTATATGCAAAAAATATTAAAAATAAGGATCTATTCGTAATCTTGTTAGTCAATAGCAGTTTATTGTACAAAGTACATTCGCACTTACCTATTCTACTTTATTACCTATTCTACTTTAATTAATTGGGCTCTTTAATTAAATTACACCCTGAATTAATGTAGTTAGCATTCCTATCTTACACCCTGAATTAATCTCTCTTCTTCTCACCTGTCCTTTTGTACATATAGTTTTCTGTACGTTTCTGAGAGAATCGTGCACTTCAATAGCTCACTAAATCCATCTTTGCAGAACTGCAGGGAGATACAAAGCTCGTTTCCACGATGTGACGAAGGAGAAGGAAAGAAGCCTAGCCAGAGCACTTTCAGTGCTGAATGCATGATGTTGCTGCATGGCTGCAGAAAGGTAGATATATATATGCATAAGGTTGATAGTTTTGTGCATTTCACATCGAGATATATATTCTGCTGTGCATTTATCAGCAGAAATGTTTTGCTGCAATTGCATGTACTGCACCTCCTGCTGGCCACCTTGTCTTCGGAGTGATTGAGAGCCTGTTTTTTTTAGCTACGGCTTGTGAATTTTGGCTGCGACTTATGCCTTTTAGGCTGTTTGTTCGAGAGATTACAGAGTAACAGAAACTCACGTGCGGTTTTTGCCAATATAAATGAAGTCAGTAATGTATATACTACAATTAACTAGTAGACACTATCTTGAAAAAAATACTCTGTTTAAAAGCTAGTTACTGTAGAAAAGCCGAAAAACAGCTTTTAGAAGCTGAAAATAACGGGGCAGGCAAGTTAAATGGAGTTTAAGGTGGTGAGAAGGAACAGGTAATTACCTATAGGCTGTGTATTTCGTTGACTTTTACTGTGTAAACAGTGTGGTATGGACTAAAAATTGCGAATGAGATGAGCCTGCTTCAAATTAAGTAAAAGGAGACTTCAGACGAGTCCTATTCAGGTAATGGTTCCGTATTACGCAAAGGCGTTGAAGCTGTTTTGTAAAATGTGCTGCAGGCATCCTTATCAGGCAGAAACCAGCAGCTCAAGAACGGCCTACGGATTCCATTGTTTTTTTTACCAGATCCGGGATAAGTGTTGCATTTGTTCGTCTACTTTGCTCATGTCCATTATGAGCTGCTCCTATGAGATAATTCTATGAGTACAGCTGGGTGATTAGCATAAGGTCCTTTTTTTTTATGCTACTATGTTTCATCATCTTAATAGTAACAAACACAGGCAGCTTGACCATTCTTCTCTTTGATGGAAAGGAAAATACTAAATTTTGTTAAGGTCAACAATTTGATTGCTGATTGAAAATGAGACTCCAATCAATATCCCAAAAGAAAAAATAAATGAAAATTTAGGCTCTACATAGCTAGCACATTTGGTCAATGTTGTGAGATGTCATGGACAGATCTAGTCTATTTAAGACACATGATTTCGATCTAATTATGTGTTGCATAGAGTCAGATACAACGTTTGCATAGTCTCCAATTGGTACGAGAGCATCAACTTGTACATTTAAATCTTTGGACTCCTAAGTCGTACCAACTGACATGCTCACATGGCTCTCTAAAGATACTTAGCCGTAACAAATGAACTATCTCCATCATGCTCAACTAAAGTGGACAAATTGTAACAGCAAAAGAAGAACAAATTGGACTAGGGTTCATACGACCTTACCAAAAGAAGCGAAAGTACATGGAAAAGAGTGTCCTGCACAATCAGAATTCAAAGTTTTCGACAAGACCCTTTCTCTTCATATATATGTGATCGTTTCGGCTTCAGCTTCTGGCTTATTTTTTACTATTCATAAATTCGTCTTTTTCTGAATTTTTGGCTTTTTTTGAGCTTTTTTGCCCGTTCTTTTTTTCCCGTATTCGTTTGCGTTGTCTGTGATGGGCTAACATATTTTTATATTTTTTAATTTTTTTAAATTTAATTATGTTAAATAAGCCTCTGTCATTCTGATGTTTTTTCGACCGATTACAATGCTTTTCAGCCATAAACCACCAAAAATAAGCCCAAATGATCACCACCTATATCTCAAGGTTTTCACACCATCACTATATGAATCCAATGGTCCATGCATGCACAGGGCTAATCAGTGGCGGACCCAGGAAAAAAATGTAGCTAGGGCGGAGTCAAACATGAGTGAAGCAACAACTACAGTTTACATGCAAATATGTGTAAATAACGGTAGGACATTGAAAAATACCTCACTAATGAAGCCATGTCAGCCAAAATGATCCTGAATTCATCATTTCCAGAGAAATTTCAAACTAAACTAACTTGATCGAGCACCATTACTCTCCCCATTCCAAATCAGATTCCGAACACTCGAGCTAAACAATATACCATGATCACAGTCCAAGCTTTTTCTAACAACTATTTTCATTTCAAGCAAGGAACTTTTTCTAAGAAAAGAGGAGCAGAAAAGAAATTTCTACTCACCCTGAGGGAGAGGTTGAATCCGATGGCGTTCCTCCAGACTCCCGATAGCAGCATCAGCGGGTGGGTCCTCGCCGACGCCTCACACACACGCGCGTCACCAAATCAAACACGAGTCTAACAACGACTCCAAGAAGATGAATCAACTGAGGTCGGATATAGTGAGGAGGTAGGAACTTCTGTAGGAAACATTAAGCCGTTCTCTGCATACATTGTTCATCAGGAAATGCAGATTGCATCAATACTTCAGAAAGCACCATGATCCTGATCTCTTGCAATTTGTTCTGAGATACCGATCCACACAAGAGCGCATCGAAAAACCTAATAGTGAGACAATGTTAGTGGCTAGAAGAATAATATCAGTGAAGAACAAATTCAATAGTCTAGCGGGCAGATGACACCTCATTGCACTCAGGCATCACCTCGAAGGCTCGAACAGCTTCTGTGGAAGGTTAACCTGGCCGGTTTGAGCGTACTCGGAGATCATTGTAGTCCATGACACAGCATTCCTCTCTGGCATTTCATCAAGCAGAGTGCGAGCCTCAACGATTCGGCCAGCCTGGCAGTAGCCACATAGCACGGCAGTCCTTGCAACAACGTCCTTGTTGGGCATTTCATCGAACAACTTGTGGGCCTCGTTGACACTATCGGCGTCCAGGAGGCCACCAAGCCACCAAGAAGCACCGTGTAGGAGATGTGGTTGCGCTCGGGCATCTGGCGCGGGGCAGCAAATGGAGGGCGCTGCGGAGAAGAAGGCGGCCGTGGCGGGTGGGATGCCGAGCCTGGGGAGGGAGCGGAGGCAAGTCTGCTGGGAACATTGGACGCAACCAGGATAATTAAAGATGCTATCAAGATTGGAATTGTGCCCAGCAGCAGAAACCTGCAGAAAGGGAGACAATAATGTATGATATACTGCTCCTTTGGGCGAAATTTGCCTTTTATATATCTGGCAAGTGATAATACTAAGATGCAACCAAAGGAAACAAGTTACCTTCTTCCAGAAATATGCATAGTCTCCTGGCTAAACCAATGCTTGGGAGCATCAGTAAGATCATGAGAGAACTGATCAAGATGGATGCTGACGCTGAACTGAGGCCAAGATTGGAAAGAAGAACCGGCACACCAGCTTGCTCGAGTATTTGCCGCACGACACCGATGTATTGGCAGGCGCGCACGAGGCTTTCGCCGAGGCGGCCGGTGGCACTGAGTCTGGAGGAGGGTGGCGGGGGGTTCGCCGGCGACTGAGCTCGGGCGGTCGCCCGAGCATGCCCGAAGGGCGGGTCCGCCCCTGGGGCTAATTATATGCCAACATAGGAAGTCCTATGAAATTGCTGAAGTCTTTGTTCTTCCATGACAGATTTTGATCGAGCAAGCTGGGCGTTTCACTAAAGCAGTAACTCGAAAAGTAGTTTGGTTTAGAAAATTGCCGGTATTATCGATATACAACAGCCGTGAACCTTACTCGAGAATACTGAGCTAAACAATTAGAACAAGCACTCATCAAAATTACTAGAAAATTAATTAATTACGCCATGACCATGAACATACGACGCCACTTGCGATCGCATAGCTCAAGAGAAATTTATGTTTTTTTCGTTACTACGAACATGTACCATGGACCTCCATAATTCCACCATTGAGAATTCTGAACTCGACAATTAGAAATCTAGACTAGCGAGCTTGACCATTCGATGCCACTTGGGTGCACAGTTCAACGAAAAGCTCAAATCAATAGTTGGCACATGCTAGGTGAGGACTCCCAATACTCACTTAATCTGTACCAAACCAATCAATAGTTGACAGAACACAAGAACAGAGGCTCTTTTGCTACAGTACCTAACTTTCAAACGGATTATTTTCTCAAGATAGGGTCTACAAGTTAAACAATGTACACGTTAAAAACCCAACATCTGTACTATCCAAAATCGCAAGTGAGTATCTCTCTCCGTAATCTGTACCATAAACAGCCAAAATTCAAAAATTTCAGCCAAAAATTATAAGCCACAGCCGTTGCCAAACATGTCCTGTGCCCTGTGTCATGGGGAAGTGACTTGCTTTGAAGCAACCTGTTTGAGACTGGATTATTTTAAGTTTCTTATGGGTTGCCTAGTTCTTTCCTCCTAGTGACAATGAGTAGTCTTCCCCTTGTCCATGTGGATTGCCCTCGTGTTAGGCACCACCTTGACCGCATCGTTGAAAATTGGGTCACTGGTACATATTATTCCAATTCGCAAGGGGCTATTAGCAAAGATATGCAAGTGTTCATATGGTCTGTTATTTTTAGCTGCGACTTATGATTTTTAGCTGAAATTTTTGAATTTTGGTTGTTTGCGATAGAGATTGCGGAGTGAGAGATACTCGCTTGTGATTTTAGTTTATACATATGTTAGACTTTTAACGTGTACTACAATTAATTTGTAGATCTTGTCTTAACAAATTACTCTATTTAAAAGTTAAGTGTTATAGTAAAAATTAAAAACCGCTTTTAAAAATCGTAAAGAACAGATCCATAGATTGGCACCTCAAGTCTGCCTTATTCTACGAAGAAGTATCACTTTCTAGTCTGAAAATATCCTATATTGGGCTTGCATGTTGTGCAGACAACAAGGGCACAGCTAATCTCCCCTTAATTGTTAGTATAAAATGGATGCACGCGTGGCACATAAGCATGACACAATTTGGGTGTCAAGCTAGAGCTTCCTTCTGAACTCTGATCACTGCTAGCAATATGAATCAATCAGAGAGACGTACTTTCAGTCTTGTCAAATCTCTTGGTTACCTAAACCAAATATTTTTTTTAGGATCACGTAAACTAGGTTAGCTCCTACGTGATCGCCATGTATATATACATATATTTTCTGATATAATGGACACTCATGTCACCATGTCGAAGTAGCCGACGGTTTTGTACTATTACTATGGCCATCACCAAAAGCCTTTTGACTCCAGCTCTTGCTTCCATTTCAGACCATGTGTGAATTCCAAGAAAAGGAGGCAGCTTGCAAATTGAAGTTGCAATTGCTGCATCTGAACAAGCTATCAATCATCTCAACTTTATACATAAACAGTTATATCTAATCAAATTCTTAATTTATCATTCTTCTTTCTACATATGACGATAAGAAAGATATGACACATAAGCAACTGAAAATGATACTAGTTGTAAACAAAAAGATATAATTGATGGATGAATTGAATTAGCGAATGCCACCTGTTAACTAGAAAAATGAAAGACGGAGCAAACTAAGAGATCCATTAACGCACGTGCTGTTCAGTGGAAACCGGACTGGTTTTTAAAATCATTGTTCTATTTCTACTAGTTCCTGAATTGCTGCAAATTTCAAGCTCTGAGCTAAAACAACCCCCACAATACCTAACACTAGTGTGCAAAGTCAGGCTGGTGTGTACACCAATTCAAACGCAAAGCTTGAACGGCACTGCATGAAGTACCTAATTACCTAAACTGCACGCTGAGAAGTACAAGTTGCCAATGCGGCAATGCCAGTCATGGAGTGTGTGACGATCCTTAGATCATTACAGGGTAAACATCGCTGGGAGGATAGCCGAGCGATGTCAGCTTGATTTGGGAGAGATTTTAGAGGAGGAAGATAGACATAGACAGGGATGAATAGACATAGATGGGGATGTACTCTTATTTCTTTCTTCTTCTTGCTTGATTATATATAAATGCTATCAATGGATCTTCTTATGTAGAGATAGCCGATCCTAAAGATAGAAACAAACTTAAAAGATAACAACTAATTCTAATCCTTATTTTAGTGGTGGCAGCCATAGACACTACAGTACTTTATTTTCAGTTTCTAAAAGGTATTTTTTTAGCTTTTCTACAGTAACTACCTTTCAAATAGGGTGTCTTTTCAAGATAAGGCTTACAAGTTGATTGTAGTACATACTATAGCAACTTCATTTATATCGGCCAAAACCGCGCACAACTTTCTGTTACTCTATACTCTCTCACAAACAGTCCAAAGGCCATAAACCGCAGCCATAAACTATAAGTCAAAGCCAAAAAGAACAGGCCCCAAATGGAGGTGATATATGTGCTAGCTTTGAAGTTCCCAAATGGCAAACTGAAGGACCATGTGAGAAGATCCAAAATACTGTTGTGATGAACCATTGCAAGTTTTATGGAGTGGTGAAATGGTTTTACAAAGATTGCATTTGATTTGGGCTGTCTTCTGGAAATGTCAGGAAAATTGAAAGTACCGTAGGTATAAGTGCGGTAGTTCCGTTTGGCGAAAGTACCACTGGTATAAGTGCAGAAGTACCAGGTTGAATTGCGGTATGTTTTTTCCAGAGAGCTCCAAGTGATATTTTCAGCGTGCGGAAGTACCGGTTTGGGAGGCAGTAGTTCCGCATTACGGAAGTACCAACGTGTTAGCCGTGATACTTCTGATCTTGCCAGAAAAACAAGGTTTTGGGAATTGAGTAATGGATTGAGTTGGGATCTAAAAACAAGGAGTGTTGAATACTTTGAAAAAATTAGGAGGCACTATTCATCCTCCTCTTTTGCCATCTTCGGTCTTTCACAAACCAAATAAAGATTAACAAAGACAATGTTCTTTCTAGCTGGGTAAAAACTGAGTGCAATTCTTAAGGATTTTAGTGTAAATCCTACAATTTTAGGAGAGGGGGGCACCTATTAATTCTCAATGCAATACAGCTCCGTTACTAATGGAAGACGAGAACCATATATGCATGCAAGGCAAGTAGGCAATAGCAAATGGAAGTTTCAAGTTTCAACGCATTGGGATCTAAAAACAATGGTGAGACCAAATCCACGAACTACACCTGTAAACGAGCACCAATGGGATCACCAGAAGAGGCAGTCGATCAGAATCTCAAAGACCACCCCCAGCTGAACCAATTTTTGACACATCTAGCCCCCTTGCCACCTAAAATTCCAATTCTGGCTCCCTTCGCATGTTAATTCCGTTTGTAGCCCCCCGGTCGACCGCGCGACTCGCCGGTGCCGACACGTGTCCAGTCGTGCGGTCCCGGACCGCACGACCGCACTGTAGCTAGGTCGTGCGGTCCCGGACCGCACGACTCTACTGTGCTGCGATGCTGACCGACCGATCGTGCGGTGGGAATTTCGGTCGTGCGGTCGGGAGAACCAGTGTGGCGACAAGCGATGATGAACAGGAGGGTCGTGCGGTCCGGGACCGCACGACCTGCTCGATCGCGATCGTGCGGTGCGGGACCGCACGACTGGACACGTGTCGGCACCGGCGAGTCGCGCGGTCGACCAGGGGGCTACAAACGGAATTAACGTGCGAAGGGAGCTAGAATTGGAATTTTTGGTGGCAAGGGGGCTAGATGTGTCAAAAACTCCACGGTATACACTCTAGGCAACTGGTACAGCTAACTTTGGATCACAGCTGTACTACATCCTGTTCTTAATTTCCATAAGATCAGTTATGATTAAGGTCAATGGTCTTGCATCTGATTAGTTTGTTGATTTGTTAATTTCCCAAAGAATACCATACAAGTGGTCCAGTGATGATGTGTGCCTGTGGAAGGGGAAACCTTGGATCTAGGAGATATATCTAGTCATAGTCCAAGCTTTGCATGTAGAGCCCAGTTCTTAATGATAGATCGATCTAGCTAGCAAGAAATTATTAGTTTTCTTGAACAAGGAAATGTTTCTGTTAGTGTGTCTTAGATTGTTTATATCTTCGATGTTTCTGAATAATATTCCTTTTTCCGTGACATAAGTTGCTATACAATTGTAATTACTTTGTTGTGATCTGCATGATCTGTACATGTATATCCAAGGCTTTGTAACAAAATGAGGTTTCCACATTTTTCTTCTTAGAATCGTTCCTATCCTTACGACCGGAAGGATCCGCGAGCGCTCGCCCTAGCCACGTCACGCGCCAGCGCCAGCGCCGCCAGCCGTCGCTGCTGCAGCGTCCGCCCAGCGGCCGATTTGATGCGATCGCGTGTGGCTTTTTCCTGAGATTTTCGGAAATTACATATAGGTCCTTATTTCTCGCAAACAGGTCTTTAGTAGTTTTTTAGCCCCTGCACTTTTACGGGATGGCCCCCCGCGGTTTCTTTATTTATGTACAGGTCCTTATTTATTTACGTACAAGCCCTTACAGGTCCCTGTTTTTTACGGAAAAACCTTTTTGTTCCTCCTAAATTACGCATCCGTCCTCGATTTTTAAATATAGGTCCTTATTTCTCGCAAACAGGTCCTTAGTAGTTTTTTTAGCCCCTGCACTTTTACGGGATGGCCCCCCGCGGTTTCTTTATTTATGTACAGGTCCTTATTTATTTACGTACAAGCCCTTACAGGTCCCTGTTTTTTACGGAAAAACCTTTTTGTTCCTCCTAAATTACGCATCCGTCCTCGATTTTTTAAAAAAGCCCCGTCTCACGAATTTTCGGCTCTTTTATTTCGATCTACACGGTAGCTAGCGCGGCGTGACGCCGCGCTTTTTTTTCTAGTTATATAAGATGCCGGGCTTACCCGTTGTGCATATACTCAATGGGTCAATGCAACATTTTTCAGACCAATTAGTTGTCCCCAATACCATACTTTTTTTTCCAATTTGTTTTCAAAGAATCAAACCCTGAGTATTGAAAATCACGATAGATCGAGTTCATGACATGCCTTCATGCATGGACAAGCTGTCGTTGATCTAGCTCAAACATGCATGACAAATTATAACTGAATTTCTTGTAAGAAATCTCCCCGTTTCTGTGTAAGCCAGTGTTATCTAAACTGCATGCTTATTATATAGTCATGGCGCTTTTCCATTAAACAACACTCAAGCTGCGTTCTCACGTGAGGATCGAATCGCTTAGCCTTCCGATCATCCTAAAGTCCCACTGAAATTTTGAATGAAGAAAAAAACTCTTAGGTGAGGACGGTCCTACAATTGTCGGCAGAGGCGATGACTTGTAGGAAGATTCATACGGACGTTAGGGTTGGACGCGCTCTTTAGGCCAGACGTACGCAGTCTGGACCACAGTGTTACAAATTTTGTCCGAAATTTGATAAAAAAAATAGATTTCATCAAAAATTTGATTTTTTTTTCGTCCGAAATTTGAATAAAATGAACGAAATTTCGTTCTTTCGTTTCTTTCGCCGGCAGCCGATTTTTTTGCTTCCGAAAGATTAAACCCCGGTCTGGATGCACATCTTAATTGGCCTCTCAACAGCAGAAAACATGTTGCACAGGTCGAAATCCACATAAATCTCAGTCGCCCGTGCTTAATTTTTTACTCTGCAAGTCACCCAAGAGTGCGGCTGTATTTGACATTTCGGATGCTGACCGCCTAACATAGGTAAGCACCGGGTTACGACTTTATTTATGCCAAGGTCGACCAAACAGGAGATGGAAGAGGCCCTTGCCTGTATTTATTAGCCGTAAGGCTGGTGCAAGAACAAAAGAGAGAAAAGGATTGAAGGTAAGAGAGAGGCTAGAGAAGAAGAGGAGATCGAGGGAGCTGTGCTGCTCAAAACAGCCAGCTTCTGTAGAAGACGAGATGATCAAGGGAGAGAAGCAGCTTGTTGGTATCCATGAAGAGCGGTTAAAAGACGAGGTTTGGAATCCTTTCTTCATTTAATTGTATGTTTTTAAGCTTGGAAGAGTTTAATTATTTATTTTAATAGGTACGATTAGGACTTTGCGAGATTTCTTTTAATTTGGAGTTTCTTCAGATATGCAGTAGCGAGATTTCTTTTTGGAGTTTCTTCAGATATGCAGTTCTTTTGGGATATGTGTATGCATGTTTGAAACTAAAAGTAGGGTGCCTGTTTAGAGACGAAATCTGATGTCCAACTTATTACGAAATATTAGAAACCACCGGTTCTGGTGCATATATAGCACAGACAAAACATGTAGATAAACCATGAATTGGAATGGTCCACATCTGATCCTCGCATAATTATGGATGTATGATACGGTTAATTTGCTGATCTTACAGATAATCTTCTACGTTATTATTGCAGATGAAAGAAGATGATCGCGTCTCAGATGGCAACTTTTTCAAGTCCTTGCTAAACCAATCAAGCACAAAAAAAGAGGTACCGAACAATTAAGCATATAGTCAATAATACATTAAAGACGGAAAAATTCATGGCTGGCTATGAGTGGATCCAGTAAGATCTGTCAAATTAATTTTTTCCTTTTACTTTAGAAGTGGCAGTATAAATTCCGACGTAACTTTCTAACCCTGAAATTTCCTAACCTGAATTTTCATGAAAAGACCTCCTTCTTTCATTAACAGCGTCAAAGTTTCCTCTACTGCAAACCTTTCTGTTTCCTCTACTGCAATATACTGATGCCAAAGTTTTAACTTCCTAGGTGCGTTCACCAAGCCCAACCGAAAGATCTTACATGGCCTCGTCATCAAAGCATGTTTCATCAAACCTGAAGGCTCAAAACGAGGTCAGGATGGCTCGTAGTTATATCTTCCTATTGTTTTAATCATCTTCCTAGGTGCCATTATCACATGTGATTTGCTTCAGAAATGACTAATGGGTCCCATCGTTGTGCTTTCAATATGGCTTCAGGTTTGGGAAGACAAGCTAGCATCCAAAAGTGCAGAGATGGGTGAAGCAAGAGAAGAGAACGAGAGGCTCAAGAAGATGCTATCGCGCGTCGTAGAGGACTACCGATCTCTCCAAATGCACTTCTACGGCGTTCTTCAACAAGGCCGGGCGGAGAAGCTCGCGGACTCTCCGACCACCTTGCCCACCGACGTCGAGGAGCCTGAACTCGTCTCATTCAGCCTCGGCACGAGCCCAAGCAAGCGCGATAAGGAAGAGAAGAGTGCTACTGCCGAAGGCAAAGAAAATGATTTTTTTTCCAAGATTAAAGGAGGAGGCCTCTCTCTTGGACTGTCGACAGATCGCAAAGTTGGTGCGGCTAACAGTGAGAAGGTACAGCCGGATGTGCTGACCTTGAGCCCTGAAGGCAGCTTGGAGGACACCAGCGACGACGCCGTCGAGGCAACAGAGCAATGGCCACCGAGCAAAATGCTGAAGAATTTGAGGAGCGTTGGCGCGGAAACTGAGGATGATATAGGCCGACAGATACAGGTCAAGAAGACGAGGGTTTCGGTGAGGGCAAGGTGTGATGCACCAAAGGTATACATACATAACAGAAGTATCTTCGAAAATGTTATCTCTTGCTAACATATGTTCAGTGTTCTAAAAATTGGGTCTAGACGGTGCCTCTCACCACCTTCTCACCTTGTCCGTCTAACCGATTTTTCCTATTTAGGCGACGTTTAGACGCTAGGCGTCGATCAGCCACCCGACTAGCGTCTAGCACTTTGATGAACACTGCATATGATGAGGAGAAAAGCTTAATGAGATGGAAATATGATCTAGCACTTTGGTGAACACTGCATATGACGAGGAGAAAAGCTTAATGAGATGGAAATATGATCTGTACGTATTGTTGTGCAGATGAACGATGGATGCCAGTGGAGGAAGTATGGGCAGAAGATAGCAAAGGGGAACCCGTGCCCGCGGGCCTACTACCGATGCACCGTTGCAGCAGGATGCCCCGTCAAGAAGCAGGTACATTATGCATGCATGATCTATTTCGAACAATAATGCTCAAATTTCAGTCTCCAATTAAGCTGCACATTTTCTGTTCAAAATTACAGTGCTACTTTATTGAATATGAATTTAATTACTCGCGAGAAATTGACTCGGGATGCATGGGGACTGAACCCGAGTCGATCCCCAACTAACAAATGCGATTAGAACATAGTTTTTTAGCCAACATGTAATCCAATTAAATTCTGTTCAGTTTGCGGTTTGTAAGGAAATCTGTATGCGATTGGCTGAATTGGGCCAACCAACAAGCATTGCCTAGCTACTTATTCTCCCAAATTTCCAAATCAAATGCATCCACTGATTCCAGAAGCCTTTATTTAGTCCACAGAAAACTACCAATTGGCAATTGACGATCTAAATCGAGTGCTTAATTAGGTCTTACGAACCCATTCCTAAACATGATCGAAGCCACCACATGGTCCGAAATCTAAAAGATCGGCCTCGTCGGCTGCCGGCCCATTTCAAGCAAGCCTTGCCGGAATTCTCTAAAAACGTACGAATTACTGCAAGTCTTGCCGAAATTTCGAATGATCCAAGCACATGTTTGAATGCTTCGAGAAGCTATGTATGTAGGCGCATTTGAGTGAAATACGCCCGAAACTGCAAAAAATTTAACATGAATGTGACGGCCTTCAGGCGAATACTAAACCGGTGGATTTTGCAAGCTGGTTGGAAGCATGTACGAGTGTCCTCTTTGATAAAGACTCGTTGATCAAAAACTGCTTTAAAATGGGCGCTCACATTTTATTTTGTAATTAATGGCGTAATACATTCACGAGCATCCGTCCTCACCATGCATGCATGTGTACGTGATATTTTCCAGGTGCAAAGATGCGCGGAAGACATGTCCATCCTGATCACCACCTACGAGGGCACGCACAACCACCCGCTCTCCGTCTCCGCCACCGCCATGGCCTCCACCACCTCCGCCGCGGCGTCCATGCTCATGTCGGGATCCTCCATCTCCCTCGGCTTCCCCACCACCTCCTCCGCCACCGCCGGACTCAACTCCGGCCTCCCGGCGGCTGCCGACGCCTCCAAGCTGCCCGGCGGCCGGCCATTCTTCCTCCCGACCGGCGCGGCGTTCATCACCCCCACCCCTTCCTACCCCACAATCACCCTGGACCTCACCTCGCAAGCCTTCTCCCTGAGCAACAGGTTGTCTTCGAGCTTCACTGGCTCTCACAGCACTAGGTACCCTTCCACGAGCTTCACCTGCTCCAACTCCGGGCCGAGCAACCTGCCCAGTGCTACTGCATGGCCGACCGGTGCAGGGTACTTGAGCTATGGATCATCAGGCGCACCGTACAACGGCGGCAAGAGCTCGTTCGAAGCTGCGCTCAGCAGCATCAATGGAAGGCAAGGCTCAGCAGCAGCGCTCTACCAGCCCCAGGTGCCTCAGCTGCAGCAGAAGGCTTCCGAGAGCGGGGGCGCAGCGCCGAGCGTGCTCACGGTCACGGACACGATAGCGAGGGCGATCACGTCGGACCCGAGCTTCCACACGGCGCTCGCGGCCGCCATCACGTCATACGTCGGCACGCAGGGTGCGTCGTCAGCAGGGGGAGGAGAGGGCAGCCAGGGGCTCAAGTGGGGGGAGCACCTTGGGTTGGGGCCGTCAAGCTAGCACGGCATGCTCGTCGGCATTGCTGGCACGGTCGCCGTCGAAGGCGGTGGCGCAGAGTTCGAGCAGCCAGACGTTCTTGCAGCCGTCGCTGGGGCTGTCAGGCTCAACGAGTGCATCCACGTCTCCTGTGGAGAACAGGGAGCACATTAGCTGAAGATAACTTCTGAGTGTGTTTAGATTCATTAAAAAAAAGTGATTTTGGAATTTGATAATTTTGTGTACATGTCCAGGGGGTATATATGTGTGTGACTTGAGAGGATAGATATCCTGACTGTAGATAAAGTAATTGTTTTGATTCACAGTGTAAACATGTAAAACAAAGAAATTGAGTGTGTGTGTTTTCCTTCCTTTCCTTCTTTTATGAGATAGCAGATCAAGATGAGTTGATCATGATACAAGTAGATCATGATAGATGAGCACATTAATTAGCTAGTGTCTAAGAAATAACAGGATGCTACATTTCAGATCTCCATTACTTCCAGAAAAAATGATCTATCTACAGAAATTTTCATCCAGATATATGAATAAGAGTTACATGCATGGTCCAGGATCATCCCGTGATTGAGAAATCTACGGTATGCTATGTGTACACACTTGCACTTGTAACCTCGTACGCAGCCTGCAATGCCTAATGGACATCAATAGCCACTACTCAGTAACACATGGAGTTGCAGACTAGCAACATCCCATCACTGATGCATCAGAACCATCTTCTTGCTTAACATAAGAATAGGCCATCGAGACGTTCATAAATGGGGATTCAGATGTGAAGAACCTTGGCTGCGATGTTCACATGGAGATGACTTTAATAAACCGGCACACAGAACTAAACACGCCCATAACATTGTTCAGCAATGATGGTGTAGAACCGGATAGACAACAGGGGAGTAAATGATGTCTTTAAATTTTTCTCCGAAGTATTTACTTATCCTTTTCTCTGATAGCTGTAAAGCTATGAAGATTAGGATAGGAATCCCACCTGAAAGCTAAGAAAACAGAGCCCTGTATGACTTGAAAAGACAGAGAACAAAGCTGAACACAATCAGTCAGCAGGGAAAACTACGTGGTCAAAATCTGAGAATGTGGTCGAAAATCAACTACTAGTCGGAAGTTTAACGTGGTTAGAATTCAACTATCAATTCGAAAACAACGTGGTCGGAATTTGACGTAGTCGTAACCAACGTGGTAAGAAGCCAATGAGTGCTCGAACAACCAACGTGATCGAAATTCGACGTAGTCATAACCAACGTGGTCAGAAGCCAACAACTAGTCGAATTTCGACATAGTCGTAACAAATGTGGTTGGAAGCCAATTAGCGGTCAAACAAACAACGTTGTCAAAGATCAATAAATGGTCAAAAAAACCTACGTGGTTGGATCCAACTTGCAGTCTAAAATTAACGCGGGAAAACCAATATGGTCAAATGAACGTGACCGAAATCAACGTAGTCGAAGACCAACGAGTGGTCTAAAACCAACGTGGTCGAATCTGGTGGAAATACGACCAGTGAGATTAATGACCACTGAGATCGATGACCATGAGCAGTTGAAAACCCAACGTGGTCGAGAAGATGCTGAGCGGTCAAAAGCCTGAATGCGGTCGAAAAAGAAGTGATGCGATCTGAAACTGACCGTGGTCAAAAGCCTGAACGTGGTCGAAAATTCAGACGGTGAACAGAGTAGAGTCCATTTTTCAGCCCCGATTCAAGATGAAAATTGATGGAAATTTTAAGCCGTAGATCCAAATGATATGAAACTTTGCAGGGATCTTTCCTAGGATATTATGAACATATTCCAATAAACGATCATAAAAATCATGGCCAAAGTTGAGATATTTTTCAGTTTATTGGAAGGTTTCACTAAAACTGAGTCAAAATTAAAATTGGTGAATACAATTTGCTCGTGGGTGGATGATAACCAAGATGAGTCTAGATGTATTCACACATATCATAGCAAATTAGAACACCAAAGCAATCAACTTAAATACCCTCGAATCAAGAAATTATACTTTGAGACCAAATCAAGAGTAAATCAATCAAATCAAGTTTGATCTATAAAAATATGTAAAGATTGATGTATTGCTTACTTGAAAATAGGGATTTTACAGTCATTCCACCTAAGAGGACAAAGACCACACCAAGTGCTCCACTCTCAAACCCTAACCCTAAACTAGAGAGCACACATGAGAGAGAAGTTGGATGGTTAACTCTACATGTCTCCATCCCACCCTTTTTATAGGTGGGCAACCAGCCACCTACACCCTTTAATAGATCATATCTACTATTACAATGGAAAAAACTCGTTAACCCCACACACACGGGTTTTACTCACTCAACTTCACTTACGCACGCTTTCAAAACGCATAAGCCTGCATCCGTTAAATCCTTAGTCTTGATCTGCCTTGATCAAACTAGCTCCACCTTGACCTAAACTGCTCTCCAACGCATTACCCATGCGCCGCGGTTTTGATCTAAGATGGTTTCGGTATTTTGGTCAAAATACCAAAATACCCCTTGTTGATCCGGTCAGCACCATCCTTTGCAAGCAATCACCATACTTGCCACGTGTACAAGCATCACTAGCTTACCACACGTCGTCAAGTCTCTCCCGTCCAGATTCCACCGAACTACGGCTCACTTGACCCGTACAAATCACATGGCACCATCCCGCCGTTCGAACTTACCTTCAACATTTCTATTACTCCATAATTAATTGTAGTACATACTGTACCAACTTCATTTGTATCGGTAAAAATCACACGTGAGTCTACTAGTTAATTGTAGTACATACTGTACCAACTTAATTTATATCGGCAAAAACCACACGTGAGTTTCTGTTACTCCGTAAACTCTCGCACGAACAGCCCAAAAGCCACAAGCCGCAGCTAAAAGCTACAAGTTTTAGCCAAAAAGAACAGGTCGTATGCCATATACTTTGGATGAGTAGATTTGATTGCTATGTTGCTTCTTCGTGGTCACCCACATGGTACAAGAGATTTGTCACTCACCCACAACCTTCTCGAATTTTTGAGAACCCTCGGATCCATGCTCTATACAAGAATCAAGTGCTAAAGAATATTCTAACATCTAATCCTTAGTACACACTCTGCTTTAGATAAGTAGGCTTGATTACTATGTTGCTTCTTCTTGGTCACCCTATGGTTTATATAATTTGTCTTACCCGTTCTTTGATTTAAAGTAAGAATTCTAATCCAAATTGAGTAAAGTCCTAATCCTAGTAAGAATATCTATGACTTTATAGTACATCTCTCTAAATTTTAAAAGACTTGAATGAGTTCTTTTGAGCTTATGGTTTGGTTTTTTACAGTAACTAGCTTTCAAGTGTAGTGCCTTTTCAAAACGGGATTTACAAATTGATTGTAGTGGACACTGTCTTGACTTCATCTATATCAACGAAAATCATATACGAGTATCTATCTCCGTATTCTCTCGTAAACAGTCATAATTCAAAATTTTAAGCTAAAAATAAAAAACTGCAGCATAAAAGAACTCGCCAATATATGAATCACCGGACTCAACATCACAGGTGACATCATCCCATATTGCCCTGTTTTGAGTCGGTGTCAAACCGACCCAAGAGATCTATTGGTGGGGCCGGTGAACCTAAAAAAACTAGTCGATGCCAAACATCTTGCTACTGTTGATCACCAGTTACATTGCCATTGATCGCCGAGCACGAATTATACTGGTGAGATATCTGAGCATCTTTTTTTTTTTTTTGCAAAGTAAGTGTTGTTTAGTAGACACAAAAGGGAAAAAAATATGTCCAATCATAGCTGGTCTGTATGTATGCACCAATTACATTCACAATAGGAGCATTGTGTATACAAAACGAACTCGTGCATCAATAATGATGGTAGCTTATCAGATACAAAACCTTGAATCTTACAGTGAAAGCACTACATCACACGTACAATATGTAAATAAATTTCAGCTAGTTCAGTTTACAATAAAATCGTCCCCATGCATCTCATTCACCAACAGCACGCCTTCCAGCTCGATCGAATTCTTCAAGACCATAAAATAATTTCAGAGAACAAGAATTAACCACGAGTATACTCCATGCTTCCTAAAAAAAGAGATATTGTTCAGCAATGTAATATTTACCGACTGTATGCTTAGCGCAAACAATTTTCAACTCGGAAATGAAAGCACTATATCATACACGTACAATATGTAAATAAATTTCAGCTAGTTCAGTTTACAATAAAAAAGAGTTAATCATGAGTATACTCCATGCTTCCTAAAAGAGAGAGAGAGAGAGAGAGAGAGAGTTCAGAAATGAAATATTTACCGACTGTATGCCTGAGCGCAAGCAATTTTTAACTTGGATCTTACCGAACGTAGATGCAAAAACACGTCCTGCATAATTAGTAGCAAAAGACGAACATACAGTACTGAGATATTCATGGACGACGGTGAAACAGGACAAGGAAGCCACCGACTGAAGTGGCCACGGCGAGAGCCCACACGGCCACCGCGGCGGGCCACGGCATAACGCCGGCAACTTTCCACGCAAACAGCGTGGTGAGCAGCGTGCACAGGCACCATACTTTGCGCTTGAGCGGCTCCCCAATTTCGGCGGCGCCCGGCGGTGCGCGCTCGTACGCCCGAAGAGAGCGGAAGAGGAGGAGAAGAGCGCCGTAGCTGATTGCGACGAAAGCTGTCGAACCGACGTCCCCTGCCGCCCTGTACACGGCCGCGGCGGACGTCAAGGTTAGAACGATGATCCCCGCGCGGACGAGGCCGGCGTTATCGGCACCACCTCTCGGATCCATCAGGTTCAAAGTGGCAGTGCGACTTCGACTGCAGTTTGGCGCGGAAGTTTGTTAACCTGCTTACTTGCGCAGGCAGAGGAACGTGTCAAGCGAAATACGGAAATATATATATGGAGAAGATGCAAGGCAATATCAAAAGAGAAACTTTTCTTCGACATGAAGGAGACCGACACGCAAAAGAAGCTTTTTACTTGCCGTGCAAGGGAAGGAGCTAGCGTTGATTGCTTTAATATGTGTTAAAGTATAACCTAAACTCTTGTCGTGTCTATACTAGACATTGCCTAACGTCGAGTGGTAAAATCAGATATGACAACGGCCACGGTATTCAACTTTGATTCGGTTTTTTTCTCCGTTCAGAACTGAACCCTAGCTTATATGTAGGATCGAATCAGAAGAGGGTGAATAACACTTTCAAAATTTTCCTTAAATATTAATAACAATAACAGCGAAAAACTAAATTCATAACCTTATCAAAGCCCTAAGCCAACAAAGCAAAACCCCCGCAAAATCATAACATTAATCGGTCAGATCAGAATTACCAACTGGTCAAACTCTAGCTCAATGGTGGTTAGATCGAAATAAATAGTAAAATTAGGGGATGAACAATTAAATTAGCGTTGTTTCAGATCCGAAAGTCCATGTAACTTTTGATCAGTTGATCCAAATAACTTGAAACTTTGCTTGCACCTTTTTTTTAAAATATCAGGAACCTATTCTAATAAACGATCAAGAAAATCATTATCAAAATTCTGACCTTTTTTCGTTCAAAGGATGTACCAAAATCGGTCAAAAGAGTAAATTTTGATCTGCTCTTGCTTGTAAGTTCTAGATGGCCTAAATGACCTAGGATGGGTTTTTATATATCATAACGATCTAGAACACAACACGAATTCAACTCAAAACACCACAAGAGCCAAACTCGAAAATTACCTCTTACGAAAAACCGAGCAAACTCAACAACTTTCTCTATATCATGCCTAAATAGATAGAATCTTGTCTTCAAAGAGACAACTACACCTCTTATACATCATTAGCACCAGAAAAGCTCAAGAGAGGAGCAATCCAAATATGAAAGCCAAGAAAATCAAAAGCATATGAGGAAATCCATGGCACAACTCACCTGGACAAATTTTGGATATCCATTTCACTTAGAGAGAAATATTTTTATAGCCAATCCCTTAGGATAATAGAGCACTAAGCCTAGACCACACACACAAAATGCTCTAATACAAGAAAACCCTAACCCTAACACTCAAGTCTCGCACAAAACTCAACTCAACACAAGACTTATATAGTACTTCACATCAACCAGCCACTCTTTAGTGGATCAGAATCTTTTCTTCGACATGAAGGAGACTGACACGCAGAAGAAACTTGTGCAAACAGCACCTTCACACTACTGATGTCCCATAATGTTAACGAGTCTAGCCTCAAATTTACGATAAACATTACATACATATGGAATGATTTCTAGACTTAGCAAGAGTTCAAAGCAAATATGGATTTTGCTACTACTAGGTTACACACTTAAGAATTAGAAACCAAATTGAGTTTTGCTTCTATTCTTTAATCTTTCTATAATGTTTAATTACTAAGAATGGCGATGACATTGATAATGTCAACAAGTAGATTAGTTATCAATGAGTTATCATCTATGAGTTGTATATGGGCTGTTAAGTAGTTATCTATGAAAAACCACCGCCGATAAGAGCGTCGCTGTAATCCAGCTCCATTCCAAACATGAAAAGAAGGCTCTTTGGATGGCAGACTGCAGAAGCAAAGATGAACCATCTCGTTAGAAATCCGGTAAATCAGATATTAGATAAAATTGGTTCAATCTGAACATGAAGAACCAGTCAGTTGAACATCAGCCTGTGATAAAATTGGTTCAATCTGAACATGAAGAACCAGAGTCAGTTGAACATCAGCCAGTGACCTATTACAGGCCTTTCAAACTCAATTTGAAATGCATGATCCTCTCAATTTGAAACGCATGATCCCTTAATTCTGTCATTATAATCATGCATGTGCATGCCCAGCTTAATTAATAGATGTAATAGCTTTTCCAACATATGCACCACCTCTAGACAGGTGCAACAGAAGTAGCACACGGCCAGCTGATCTTTGGAATGTTAATTGTAGCTATAGTAGTCATTCCTAACAAACATACTGCACGGTTAAGATAAAGCAGTTACCTATTGCGAAACCATCATATTCTGTAACTGATTCGTCAGGGCTGGCATTTGCTCGATTTTCAAACTCCATGGTGTAAGACATGCCAGAACATCCACCTTGTTTAACTCCAATTCTCAAACAGAGATCCTCATTCCGTTCAGTCCTCATTCTATTCAGATGCTTCAATGCCTTTTCAGTCAATGAAATAGCTGGTACAATGCTACCAGACGTTGCTGCTGCTGCTGCTGCTGCAAAATTTGATCAACGATCTACTGAGTTAATGTTAAAAATAAACTTGTCTGAATTTCTGTCTACTTCTGCAGTGTTGACATAAAGCATTTAATATCCCAAAAAACAAAGGATCTATCTCATAGCCATTCAGTCTTCACAGTTTTCCTCAAAACATTCTCTTTCCCATGCAAATACAGGACAGATGAGATATTAAGGCTCTTTGGATCGCACACCGCAGAAGCACAGATGAACCGTCTCGTTAGAAATCTGGTAAATCAGATATTAGATAAAATTGGTTCGATCGGAACATGAAGAACAAGAGTCAGTTCAACATCAGCCTGTGACCTATTTCAGGCCTTTCGAACTCAATTTGAAACGCATGATCCCTTAATTCTGTCATTATAATCACGCATGTGCATGCCCAGCTTAATTAATAGAGGTAATAACTTTTTCAGCATGTGTACCACCTCTAGACAGGTGCAACAGAAGTAGCACACGGCCAGCTGATCTTTGGAATGTTAATTGTAGCTATAGTAGTCATTCCTAACAAACATACTGCACGGTTAAGATAAAGCAGTTACCTATTGCGAAACCATCATATTCTGTAACTGATTCGTCAGGGCTGGCATTTGCTCGATTTTCAAACTCCATGGTGTAAGACATGCCAGAACATCCTGTTTAACTCCAATTCTCAAACAGAGATCCTCATTCCGTTCAGCCCTCATTCTATTCAGATGCTTCAATGCCTTTTCAGTCAATGAAATAGCTGGTACAATGCTACCAGACGTTGCTGCTGCTGCTGCTGCTGCAAAATTTGATCAACGATCTACTGAGTTAATGTTAAAAATAAACTTGTCTGAATTTCTGTCTACTTCTGCAGTGTTGACATAAAGCATTTAATATCCCAAAAAACAAAGGATCTATCTCATAGCCATTCAGTCTTCACAGTTTTCCTCAAAACATTCTCTTTCCCATGCAAATAAAGGACAGATGAGATATTAAGGCTCTTTGGATCGCACACCCCAGAAGCACAGATGAACCGTCTCGTTAGAAATCTGGTAAATCAGATATTAGATAAAATTGGTTCGATCGGAACATGAAGAACAAGAGTCAGTTCAACATCAGCCTGTGACCTATTTCAGGCCTTTCGAACTCAATTTGAAACGCATGATCCCTTAATTCTGTCATTATAATCATGCATGTGCATGCCCAGCTTAATTAATAGATGTAATAGCTTTTCCAACATATGCACCACCTCTAGACAGGTGCAACAGAAGTAGCACACGGCCAGCTGATCTTTGGAATGTTAATTGTAGCTATAGTAGTCATTCCTAACAAACATACTGCACGGTTAAGATAAAGCAGTTACCTATTGCGAAACCATCATATTCTGTAACTGATTCGTCAGGGCTGGCATTTGCTCGATTTTCAAACTCCATGGTGTAAGACATGCCAGAACATCCACCTTGTTTAACTCCAATTCTCAAACAGATATCCACATTCTGTTCAGCCCTCATTCTATCCAGATGCTTCAATGCCTTTTCAGTCAATGAAATAGCTGGTACAATGCTACCAGACGTTGCTGCTGCTGCTGCTGCGGCTACAAAATTTGATCAACGATCTACTGAGTTAATGTTAAAAGTGACCTTGTCTGAAATTCTGTCTACTTCTGCAGTGTTGGCATAAAGCATTTAATATCCCAAAAAACACATGATCTATCTCATAGCCATTCAATCTTCACAGTTTCCCTTAAACATTCTCTTTCCCATGCAAATACAGGACATATGAACCTATGCCTGATGTAGGATAAATTGAAAAGGACCAGGTTGTTAAAGTCACCACTTCAATTTACGGCACAACAATCATGTCCATCAGAAACAAAATGCGTATGGAAGTCAAAGTTGTGACCAGCATATCAAATACACCGTGCTAGTTGATCAAGCGGCTTTATATTTCTAAATTCAACATAGGTTTAAAAGGAGAGAAAGATTATAACTACCAAACTTCTTCACTTAATCCCCTTAAATAGATGAGGACTTGTGCACACAAGCCCTAGGCCCCTATAACTATCTATTACTGTGTAGATACAGCATAATGACCAAATTGATGTATAAATAATGCATCTATTATCTATATAGGCTTTAATCTGGTACAAAGGAATTCCCTTATACTGCACTCAGAAGTAGGAGTATCTAGAAACAGGCAGCTGCTTTCTCACCTGGTGCTGTAAACAGAAATAGGTTTGTCTAGGAGAATGTAACTGTTTTCCCCCTAAAGAACTATTGTCTAGTAGGGGTTGTTGGAATTTTGGATGGGGTTGGTCTGGTGATGAACTCGGTGCGCACAACCACGAATGTATGCGAACAAAATTGCCATGCAAAGAACTGAGTAAGCAACAAGAACCTAAATTAGTAACTCATAAGGCAATACAGGCTGGCAATATATATCGGGAATTGGAATTCTGTCAAAGCAGTAATGCTTATATTGCCAGGCATGACACCAATTAAGCATTCAGTAATCTCAAAAGCAAACAACCAAACTTGCTAAAAACCTAGTCCTACATGGAAAATATTCTTCCATATCCACGGCACGTACGATTTTCAGCTGTCTGGATCAAGATAACGAGGCGTATTATAGCAAGATAAGTTCCTATGCTATCGTTGAATTATTTCTCACAGTACGGATCAACTCAACTCCACTTTACAGGTTTTCACAACTCGAATTCCAACGGCAGCAAATCCAATCCTTTCACGCAAAAGCAACGCTTTCTCCATAAATATATAAGTAAACAACATCTGAGTTGAGCAAGGACCTGGAGAGGCGGAGGCAGGCGGAGGATGATGAGACGGCGGGGTGGGGAGGCGCGGTGCAGGGAAGGCGGCCGAGGAGCAGGCGGGACGTACCGGATGCTAGCGCCATGGTGGGGTTTGGGAAGAGAGGCGGAGAGACGGAGAACGACGACGACGACGAGAGGAAAGAAAAGTTCTGGTGGCTCGCGGGCTTTTGGAGTCTCTTGGGCTCTCTTGGGCTTTCCAATGCTGACGGCGAGAGCTTACCGCTACGCACCCACCAAACGAGGCAATGAGATATGCTTAGTCCTCTTCTGGTCCACGATTTGAGAGAGCGGATTTGTGTTGACTCTGAGATGTGAACTGCGTTGTAAGATGGTCGTATGCAAAAACTGCAAAATTCGTTGAGTAAAGTTATATGCTTATTCTGTTTTGTTAACTTAAATAAAGAAACTAAGTTTTTTTTCTGAAATCAAGTGTTCCTGGCGAAAAGGGAGGTAAAGCATGACCTAAAACCCGATCAAATAGGACGGTTACTTGAGCCTATAAGATAGATGCAAATTATAAGCAGCTAAGCACAGCATTATTTTTCGAATAAAGTGTGTAGGTCATTTAAAATATATTGTATAGTAAGTAATCCGATTGCTCGTATAAAAGAATAATTATCTTTCTTTTTCCCTAAAAGGCAAGGAAGCGTTCTTTCAAAAAAAAGTTAAGATTATAGATGATCGATATATTCCCACCCTCTTTTCTTACATATTTTAAGTGCCACTCATAACCCATCGCCATCCTCAATTCTGGGTCTGTTCTTTTTTGCTGCGACTTATGGCTTTTAGCTGAAATTTTTGAATTTTGGCTGTTTACGATACAGATTACGGAGAGACCGATACTCACTTACGATTTTAGCCGGTACAGATGTTGGGCTTTTAATGTGTACTACATTTAACTTGTAGACCCCGTCTTGAGAAAATACTTCGTTTGAAAGTTAGGTACTGTAGCAAAAGCCAAAAGCCGACCGACTTGTGACTTGCCAAACAGACCCTCTGACATGACACCGTTTTGACGTCGATCTCCACCGCCGCCACCTCGTTGCGCCATGCCACCTTTTCTCCCCCTCTAACTTAACATCCTCTTTTCCTACAATGGTGGAGCTAAGGAATTTTTTAGAACCTAGATAAACCTAACTAGGACTAGTGTTTGCTTGGAAAAACATCATCTTTAATCCCTCCAGCGATAGAGAAGCTTCACAGCACAATTCACCGATGAACCCAGACCACTGCTTCCTTGTATGGACTCCCTTGAATATCCGCTGCTAGCTAAAACCTAAATTCGCCTCCTTGTGCTTGTCGTCTATTACACCCATTCTTATACGCAGTAACCTTAGATCGGATCAGCGTTTGTGAGATATAGCACGAGCTTATATGGCATCATGAACGAAAAAGAAAATCTCATAGAGATAACTAAAATAACATTAAAGTAACCACAATGAGAGAAAAAAGATTTAACGAAGCCAACCATAATTTTCTTAAGCACAACCTCAAAAAAGTAAAGAGACTATTACTCACAACCCTCTCGAATCTTTTAGGACTCTTATATTTACTATATACAAGAATCTAGTGCTAAAGAATATCGTAACTTTTAATCCTTAGTACGTCCTCTGCTTTAGAAAAGTAGACTTGATTGTTGTGTTGCTTCTTCATGATCACCCACATGATTTGTATAGTCTCTCCTACTTCTTCTCCGATTTAGAATAGAAATCATAATCCAAATAGAAATAGAAGTTTTAGTCTTACGAAGTTTTATCTATGACTCTTTATAACACACCTCCCTAAATCCTAAAAAATTACGTAAGTCACCTGACTCTACTCGCCGGTGACATCTACGCCTATTGCCCTCTTTTGAGTCGGTGTCCAACCGACCCAAGAGATCTATTGGTGGGGCCCAGTGAACCTGAAAAACCTAAATCGATGCCTAACATCTTGCTACTGTTGATCAACGGACTCAAAAGAAAACACTCAAAAGTATTGCAAAATACACGTGCATAATTAGTAGCAAAAGACCAACATACAGTACTGAGATATTCATGGACGACGGTAAAACAGGACAAGGAAGCCACCGACTGAAGTGGCCACGGCGAGAGCCCACACGGCCACCGCGGCGGGCCACGGCATAACGCCGGCAACTTTCCACGCAAACAGCGTGGTGAGCAGCGTGCACAGGCACCAAACTTTGCGCTTGAGCCGCTCCCTAATTTCGGCGGCGCCCGGCGGCGCGCGCTCGTACGCCCGAAGAGAGCGGAAGAGGAGGAGAAGAGCGCCGTAGCTGATTGCGACGAAAGCTGTCGAACCGACGTCCCCTGCCGCCCTGTACACGGCCGCGGCGGACGTCAGGGTTAGAACGATGAATCCCGCGCGGACGACGCCGGCATTATCGGCGCCATCTCCCGGATCCATCAGGTTCAGAGTGGCAGTGCGAGTTGGCGCGGAGTTCGTAAATTTGCTTACTTGCCTAGGCAGAGGAACGGCGTCAAGCGACATACATATAAACAGATGCGACCGAATGGGTAGTCAAAAGAATCTTTTCTTCGACAACAAGGAAACTGATGCAAAAAAGCTTTCACTTGCGTTGCAAGGAAGGGAGCTAGTGATGCAGACCAACTAAAGATTAATTGATGTGTAGAGATGATCTAATCTTTCCTAGTACGATCAGCAAGATTCTTTCTCCTTGTATAGAGTTTTCACATTGTCTTGATGCAACAAACAATATTGATAAGGGCGATTTACACTAGTATGCAAGGCGCACACTAGAAGCAATCCACCGAACTCTCCAAACCGTGAATTCAGCAAGAACACGAATTAGAAGAGATGAACCTTCTAGATTCGATGGGCAATCCTAAGAATCTCTTATTCTTACCTTGCACCAACTCAGCAAACTCCAAACAAGAAAACATTGCAATCACACAATCTGACCGCCAACAACCATCATGACGATTTTCTCTTTTATTTCACAAGCATAAAAACTTATCATATCATAACCTTTATTACAATGGGGCTAAGGCCCTAGACTTATATTGGTGCACAATGCACGACCTTAACTAAAACTCACGCACAACCTGGTCTAAGGCCGAAACAAACTCCAATACGAACTAAAAAGGAAACATCTAAACTGTTACCACTGGATTCTCTCTCAATTTGTGACGTTATCATGAGGATTCCGTGTCTGGCACCTTTTCCATTGTATGAGGCTTCGAAATAGCTTTCCAACGAGTCCAAGAACGCCCAAATCGGACTCCGTTTGTGAAAGTTATGAACGTTTTAGTATCGGTCTATCTAGTTGTCCCAATCTGAGTCCGAACCGGCTTCAAGTCTTTATATATTTTGTTTTCTTGTTCAAGGGACTTCCAAATCCGTTGGAACTTGAAAATGAATCCTTCTCAACCTTTAAAAAGTCATAGTGTATTCGGATTTTACCCTTACTTGCATTGCAATACTCGGACTCTTTATGTTTGGCAAGTCTCACGCGTCTCTTTGAACAGCTCATGCAGCATCCAATAAAATTGCCATAACTTTGTGTAGGAAGCTCCAAATCAAGTGCCGTTTGATTCGTTGAAAAGTATACTTCATTAGCTTTCTAAATATGTATTTATGTGCATTAGAAATCTCAGAATTGACGTTCAAAGCTTCCTGAACATTGTAGACAGAACTACAATCACGAGAACTTGATTGATCTTGTGTCTCCCTCTTTACCCAAACTAGCTTTCTTTCTTTTCCATCCTCACCTCTAATTTCATGCATTGTTGGCTTATTTGCATTACGTAAAGGAGGAATCACATAAGCATCCACACGAACTAGGATATTCTTCTTTCTCACATAACCGATTGCATCTTTCTCCTTGTACAATTCAAAGCTACTAAGCCTTGTAACTTTAGATTGTTTGGGTGAAGCACAAATCAATGTAGCATTCACACTTCTTGCCACATCAGCTAGCTAATTGTTAATCTCTGCTAAAGTATAGAGCATGTTCTTTTCAACCGAAATTATCGGCTTTTGATTTTTGCTATAGTACTTAACTTTCAAAGGGATATTTTCTCAAGACGGAGTCTACAAAATTAATTGTAGTACATGTTAAAAGCCTAACATCTGTATTAACATTTGTACACGCTAAACGTGTCAAATCTGTATTAACACGTTAAAAGCCCGTATTAGACATGACAGCAACCACGGTATCTGTGGCAACCCGTGTTAGTCAGAGAAATATTGCTACCTGTTATTCAGGAGAACACCGCTTATTACTTCATTACTTCCTTTAAAGATCTCGGCGTTCCTCTCCAGTAAAATACACAGGAAGGCCTTCTTCCATAGCCTTAGGGCCTGTTTGGGACTGCTCCGCTCCAGTTTTTCCAGCTCTGCTCCAAACTTGTCTAGCCAAACGGGTCCAACTCCAAAACTCGCTCCAAGAAAAGGTGGAGTTGAAGGCACGCTCCACGTTTTTGGAGCTCCTCAAGAGGTACTCCAGAAACTGAAGTTTTGTATCTCCTCATGGAGTTGGGGAAAAATTACCCACCACTGCCATTACAACATACCGATTCGATTATTTTCTATTCCTCCACCCACCCGCGACTGCTCCTCCCCACGCCATGGCCACGTCCACGCCACCGCGGTGAAGCGCCGCAGAGGCCGAGATGCTGCAGGGAAGGAGCACCACCGTGGCCGGCCGAGGTGGCGGTGAGGCACGCGCGATCCGACTCGGCGGCGAGGGTCCACGACGCCGACGATGAGGATTCCGCCGGGCCGCGTCGCCGCCGGCTAGCTCTTGGCGACGACGACCGCGGCGGCGGCGCGGCTCGCTTGGGCTGCGGCGTGCGGGGCCACCGCGGCGGCTCGCTCCGAGAGGGCCTTTTGCCGCGCCGCCGCCTCGCTGCGGAGGCCCGCGAGCCGCTCCTCCGGCTCGGCGCGCGCGCCGCTCTCATGGTCCACCTCCGCCGCCTTCTCCCGAGCCGGCCCGGCGGACTTGTCTGCCGCGACTAGCGGCCCGGTTGTGGTGCCGCACCGATCGGCTATCGCCCGCCTAATCGCCGCCTCGACCAAGAACGTGCGGACACATGAAGCCAAGAAACAAACCGACGATAGAAGCGGAAACTAAGGGATTGTTTACGGTCGCGGATGAATCGATCGAGCTCCTCATCATGCTGCTTCATCTGTCCGGTGAGCTCATCGGAAAAGGAGGCGAACGGTGAGGACGACGACGAGTAGCACAAGGCATTAATCTGTTTGCTCTCCCGATGCTGCTGCTCATCGAATGCTACTTGCTATTTTAACATTTAAAATTGGTTCAATTATGATATTTTACATCATATTTAAATTGGCAAAAAAAATATTCAGTTACATATGCTCCGCATATATCAAAACATACACCAAACATCATTCAGGGGCATATTGGACCTTTCTCAGTGAAACCTCACATTCCTGGAGCTGGAGCTAGCTGCGTGCCAACAGACCACCGCCCGGGAACTCCACAGTGGAGCTGCTCCATGGTGGAGTTGGTGGAGCAGAGCTGGAAAAACTGGAGCAGAGCAGTCCCAAACAGGCCCCAAACAAACATTTATTTATGATTATTAAAAATAAATTTGCTCTCGTTAGTAGATTTAAATTTTGGCATGTACTAATTAAATCGGTGGTGTTGTTTAAATCATTGTGATGCTAATTTAAATCATTAATTAATTTGGTAGTCACATATAAATAGTAAAAACCTATTAAGAATTATTTAGGACTTCATATTAAATTAATTCCCATCCGAAATTTCAAAATCCATACGTGATTAAATAAAATTACACTCAACAATTAAACTTTAACGTGACAATTAAAATAGCGACTTAATCGTAGAAATCTGCTAGTGATAAAAATAAAAATTAAAAATCACATAGGCCACTTCAGTGCAATTTATGAAATATTTACCTACTTATTTTCTTCGGCACGGGTAAATTAAACCGCAGTGCGTATTAAATTGCAAGGCATGAATCAGTATTATTCTTTGGCACGGGTACATTAAACCGAAGTGTGTATTAAATTACAAAGCATGAATCAGTACTGTAAGGACTTACCAACTTCACTTGTAATGAGTCATATATATAAGTCGTATCAACCGTTGTTCTATCGAAAAAAACGGACAGAATCAATAACTCTTATCGAGATAATTATATTCAACACATCGCGTCAAATTTATCGGTAGTTGAACTATCCACCATATTATCCGCTTCCAATATGAAATCGTCTTATATCCGTTTCGATGGTATGTACCCCAATCCTCCAAATTCATATTTGTATATAGTTTTACCATATCCGATTTCAAATCTAAAAAAATATAGATTAAAATACAATATAAATAATACTTATCCAAATCCGATCTGATTGTACCCTAACCAAAAGCACGTCGACACATTACTGATGTGCTAATATGTACAACTGATATGTACAGCTGAAATTTACTGAAAATAAAAGCGCTCCTACGTTCAGCGGGGAAGCACGCCGCCCAAGCTACGTACATGACCCTACGACCATACGTGCGCACGGGCTGACTGGGCGGCGCCACACATGCAGCTGACTAGGCTCGGGACGACTACGTGGCAACCATGTGGCAGACGGCTGGCGTGGCACCGACGGCGTCGACGCTCGGGAACCCATGGTAGCCGACGCTCCGACGCACGAGGCGGCGCGGAAAAGAGAGGACTTGCTGGGGAATCGCTTGGGACGGAATTTAGCACCTGGGAGGGACGGAATTTGGCCGGCGGCGGCTCGGCTCCAGTGAAGTAGGGTCTCCGGCGGCGATCCGAGGGAAAGAAGTGGTGGAGGAGGTCGACGCGAACTCGGTGGAGCTTTAGGTGTCGATGGTGCTGCACGGAAAGCGCTCCTACGTTCAGAAGGGAAGCACGCCGCCCAAGCTATGTACATGACCATACATCCATCCATCCGGCCACCGGCGCGCAGCTTCAGGCGTGGACAAAGAAGGCGAAGAAGCCCCCGAGCGAGGTGGCCACGGCAAGGCCCCAAACGACGGCGTCCACTGGCCACGGCATGAGGGCCGCGACCTTCCACGCGAATATGGTGGTGAGAAGCGTCGAGAGCGCCCACACCGCGCGCTTCAGCCGCTCCCTCGCGGGCGAGCCGGGCGCCGCGCGCTCGTACGCACGGAGGCACGCGAACAGGAGAAGCAGGGAGGAGTACGAGACGACGACGAAGGCGACCGCGCCGGCGTCCCCTTTGGAGCGGTAGATGGCGAGGCCGGAGTTGAGGGTGAGCACGCCGAAGCCCGCCCTGGCAACCCACGTCGGGGCGCCGTTTGGATCCATGACGAGCGCAAGCAATGGTGGCACCAGAGAAGAGTGAGGTTTGTCCTCGGAAAAGAGAGGCCGATTTTGGCAGACCTATCCTGTCCTATCCTATCCTATCAGCTTTACAAGAGTCCTGACACTTCGAGTCGATCGTCTTCAGTTTATATAGGGAGTACGACACGGGGCATTTGGATAAGCTCTGTTCCCTAGGGCAGAGGAGACATTTTGGCCTTAAAAGAGTTCCTTGCCCCGTCCAGCTGCCACCCTCTCGAAGCCCCGCTCCACCAGGTTTTTAAATTAGTTTTTCGTTTTTTTACACCGTAACAATACACTGCAATAACTGTTAATTTTTTAAATAATTAAATTAAAAAATTTAATAAATAATAATACTAAGCTATATCATTACAGACAATACAAAGAAATAAAAAAACAATAACCTAAAAAGTTAACAAATCAAAAAATAAAATTAAGAAGGTAGTAGTCTGAAATTAAAAGTTATGCAGTTTGAAATGGAAAGATGAAAATAAGTTGATTTATAACTGAAATTGTACTATAGCTGATTAAAATTATACTGTAACTGATGATGTCTTATTTGATGTAAATTATATTTTTAAAAAATTAAAAAAAACATGTTAATCCATCACGAACAATGTAAATGAATATAGAAAATGAACCAAAAAAACTAAAAAACAAAAAATAGAAAAAGATGAAATTTAAAAATAATAACAAATAAACCATAAACTAAAAACTTAAATCAAAATAAGCAGGCCAAAACCTCGGCGGCCGCATCTTCGAGGACCTAGTTTGGATAGGCCGGTAGCGTGTTTGACCTCAAGTACGTTTCTCGACGCCGCTCGTCCAGCGGATCGGCACGTACTTCCTGAACCCTGGATAATCTTCAGCACACCGACTTCTCGTGCATTCTCTCGCTGCCCCCAGAATTTTTTTTTCTTTCTTTCTGAACCACGGCGCCACATGAAGGGATGCGTACTGGGCGAATACGCCACGAACTTCAGAGGAAAGTACGTATCACATACGTAGCGAGAGACGGTTACCAAAATTGCTACCAAGTTTCTCTAGCTTGCCAAAGAAAAAGACATTTGACGAGTAGCTAAATCATACCCGTCGTGCAATGCAAGCAGGACCCGACCGGAAGCCCCTCGGTACTTCTCTGTTCCAATCATCCAACCCCTTTGCCTAAGGATGCATGTAAGGGCATTAGTTTTCATAGTAATATATAAGACAAGAGAGATTATATTAAATGAGTATTTAGATACAGCTACTTCAATAAATAGTGTTTATGTGTTTTATCTAGAGGTCATTAAATTGTTGTATATATTGTGAACTAAACTACATTTCAACATTGTAGTCTATATGTTTTGTTTTTGGCTATTTGGTATAGAAATACTACCTGCTAACATTTTCGTTTAGTCCTCTTGTGTGACAGAGTTGAACAACTTTCTTCCTGTTGTCACTTAAATGGTATACAAGAACATGTCCAGTATGTGTTGTAAAAGTGAGCAATATTTTAATTTCAAATTTTAGTAGGAGACAAATACAATAAACTAATGGTGTCAGGGCGTGTAGCGCGGCGCAGGTGTGCAAGGTGGGAGCGTCAAGACAGCAGGATACGCGCTCGACACGGGCAATGGTGAGGTGCGGGAGAGAGTGGGGAGCGGTGAGCGGAAAGGCGGGGGCTCGAGCAACTTAAATAGCCAAGGGGGAGACGCGCGAACATTGGAAGACGTTGTAGCCAAGGGCAGTGACAATGAAGGAGCAGTATGTGGCGCGGGTTGAGCGCGTATGCGGCAAGACAAGGACCGTGTGGCATGGTGTCAGGGTGTGTAGCGCGGCGTAGGTGTGCAAGGCGGGAGCGGCAAGACAGCAGGAGTGCCGAGTTGGCGATTAGGCATGTTGAGTCGACGGTGCTGTGACGAGAACGAGTGCTCCACGCGGTGGCAGGAGTGGGTGCGCACGGCGCGACGGGCGCGGGTCGACGCTCGCGACTGGCAACGGAGAAAGAAGGGAAGAGAGAGAGAGGGGAAAAAAAGACAGGCTGGTGGACCAGTAGGCCAAGAGGAAGGAAAAGGAGGGAGAAAAGGAAAATGGGCCAGCCCAATCTTGGGTTTAGTAATTTTCTTTTGTTCTGTGATTCAAAATTATTTCACATTTTAGCCTTAATTCAAGTTTTTGGTTATGTTATTTAAATTCGAATTTTGCTTCTTTTTTGTTTTGAAACTTTCACTTCAATTTAAATTCTCCTTGTTTAAATTATGGATCATCTTTTCAAATTTGGATTTCTATTTTCAATTTGCTTTGCCAATTGTATATCTTTTAACCCTAGACTTTAGTTTTCTTTTTATTTATATATTTTTTCCTATCTCAAACTCCAACCAAGATTCTCGGATAAAAACAAAAAAAATCAAAGAACACCAAAATGCATTAAAAGTTTTAAAATATTTATATTTTTTAAACATTCAAATTTTAAGATGTTACATTACACGTCTTGTAGTCCTTCACCTAGGCTCCGAGCTATAGTATATTAAGGCCCCATTCCAAGTGGTTTGGGCTTCTGATTTTTAAAAGCTAAAATAAATGTGTCGGCTTTTTAATTTCGTTTTTTTATATTATTTGTAAAGATATAACATTTTTTTTATTTTTTATTAAATGATTTAAAAAATTTAATAATCGTTATAGTAGTTTTTGCCGATAGTTATAAACCAGTTGGAACGGGCTGCTTTCATCGATGGCAAAACGAGAACCTTTCCTTGGACGGCGACGACGTGCGGTGCAAAACCTCCGGCAACACAGGTCAATCGAGTTTTGACGGATTAACGGAAAAGCTGTCGGAGAGTGGGTTGCATACTCCGCGCAGACAGCGATGGAAACGAGAACCGACCAGCCGACCTGCTGATGGAACAACACAAACTAAGGTCTAAGGTCATATCGGTCGGTTGGGAAGATCTGAAATTTATTTTGACAAGCACACCCCAGCCGGGCCGTCCAATTTCTCGCTGAACGGACAGGTAAAAGCTGTCGAGGAACTATAGCTGAAGACTATCCGATTAATTTCTCTACTATATAAAAATCAGTTAATCATAAAAAACAGAAATAATAAATTAAAACTTAGAGATAGAAAGAACTCCTGATCTTTATTTATTACTTTCTTTTTTTATACACGTGTATAGAAAATAATCAATAGCACCTTCTATTTATAGCCTAGTGCTAAGATATGTACCAAAAACTAAGGCTTCAACTCCAAACAAAGATTTTGTAACAAAAGCAAGTGAAGAGACCACGAAACCCATCTGGGTGACGACGCTGACTGCAGGCTGCAGCAGCCACCACCCAGGCCGTGAGCCTTATCGGTGTATGATCACAGCCTCACAGGTTGCAGCGGCATCCAAGGTTGAACATTTCGTCCGAAAGGTGACAAAATTTTAGGAATTTCGTTTCTTTCGGAGGGTAGCGAAAGGAGCATTCGGCCAAAGTTTATCTGAATTTACCATCATTTAAATTTTGTTCAGATTTTGTCCAAAGTTTGGTTTAATTTTATCAAAATATAAATGATGTTTGAAATTTTCGTCCGAAATCTTAGCCGAAACGAACAAATTTTCGCCACTTCGTTGCTTTCGTTGGCCGGCGAAAATTTTTTCACACCGAAAGTTTTTTTCCTGGCGGCATCACCCATCGCACCGCGTCAGCATGCTAGGCTCAACTTTCTGCGTCCACGGATTACTTACTTCGCAACAGAAAACGCAGTGCATGGAGACGCACGATGAGAAAGCAATGTTTGCTTCCACGTACTACCTGCAGGGCAAGGCCAGGGACGCCCGGACGGGAAGCATGTGCCACAGCTTTCCTTTCTATTTTTGAACCATGGGACTCTTCTTTCTAACTTTTAAAAATTACTTTTCGATTTTTTTTTATAATAACTAACTTTTGATACGTTTGTTCTTTCAAGTAAAGGACGCATACTGATTTAAAGAGTTGCTTTTAGCGGGATGTAATCCTTTGTACCGTAAGCAAAGCTTGTACTACAGATGTAATGTCGAATAAGAATGTTTGCTTATTTTGGTAATTAGCTTTTATCAAGTATAAGAGGTAATTTTAAATTTAGCACAGAACCTCCAAAATGTCAGGTACAGCTCGGCTAGTAGGGATGTTGAAATTTGGATCTCCTGCTAATCGCCAAGGCCGTCGTCCATCGGGGAAGCACACCTACGTTCAGCCGCAGCGGGTAAGCACGCCGCCCAAGCTACGTACATGACCATACGACCATACGTGCGCACGGGCTGACTGGGCGGCGCCACACATGCGACTGACTAGGCTCGGGGCGACTACGTGGCAACCATGTGGCAGACGGCTGGCGTGGCACCGACGGCGGCGACGCTCGGGAACCCATGGTAGCCGACGATCCGAAGCACGAGGAGGCGCGGAAAAGAGAGGACTTACTGGGGAATCGCTTGGGACGGAATTTAGCATCTGGGAGGGACGGAATTTGGCCGAAGGCTACGGCTCGGCTCCAGTGAAGTAGGGTCTCCGGCGGCGATCCGAGGGAAAGAAGTGGTGGACGAGGTCGACGCGAACTCGGCGGAGCTTTAGGTGTCGATGGTGCTGCACGGAAGGCGCTCCTATGTTCAGAAGGGAAGCACGCCGCCCAAGCTATGTACATGACCATACATCCATCCATCCGGCCACCGGCGCGCAGCTTCAGGCGTGGACAAAGAAGGCGAAGAAGCCCCCGAGCGAGGTGGCCACGGCAAGGCCCCAAACGACGGCGGCCACTGGCCACGGCATGAGGGCTGCGACCTTCCACGCGAACATGGTGGTGAGAAGCGTCGAGAGCGCCCACACCGCGCGCTTCAGCCGCTCCCTCGAGGGTGAGCCGGGCGCCGCGCGCTCGTACGCACGGAGGCACGCGAACAGGAGAAGCAGGGAAGAGTACGAGACGACGACGAAGGCGACCGCGCCGGCGTCCCCTTTGGAGCGGTAGATGGCGAGGCCGGAGTTGAGGGTGAGCACGCCGAAGCCCGCCCTGGCAACCCACGTCGGGGCGCCGTTTGGATCCATGACGAGCGCAAGCAATGGTGGCACCAGAGAAGAGTGAGGTTTGTCCCTGGAAAAGAGAGGCCGATTTAGGCAGACCTATCCTATCCTATCCTATCAGCTTTACAAGTCCTGACACTTCGAGTCGATCGTCTCCAGTTTATATAAGGAGTACGGGTCACTGCTGAAGTGGCACGGAGCATTTGGATAAGCTCTGTTCCCTAGCTCTCCTTAGGGCAGAGGTGATATTGTGGCCTTAGAGAGGGTCTGGTTTTTATGGTTTTTAAAAATAACTTTTAATATTTATTATAATATTTAACTTTTAAATAAAGTATTTTTTAAGGTGGAATATACAAATTAATTATAGTATATACTAAAAACCTAACATTTGTATCAATTAAAATCGTAAACGGATATCTCTCTCCACAACCTCTGATGCAAACAGCCAAAATTCAAAAATTTCAGTCAAAAGGCATAAACCGCAGCCAAAAAGAATAGGCCCAAAGTTCCTTGCCCCGTCCAACTGCCACCCTCTCGAAGGGCCGCTCCACCAGGTTTATAAGTCTAGCTTTTCGTTTTTTTTACACCGTAAGAATACACTGCAATAACTGTTAAATTTTTAAATAATTAAAATAAAAATTTTAAAAATAATAATAATAATAAGTTATATCATCACAGACAATGCAAAGAAATAACAAAACAAAAACCTAAAAAAGTTAACAAATCAAAAAATAAAATTAAGAATAGTCGAAAATTAGAAATTATGCATTTTGAAATGGAAAGATGAAAGAAAGATGTCGCTTGGTTGGATCGAAAAAAGTTGATTTATAACTGAAATTGTGTTATAGCTGATTGAAATTACACTGTAACTGATAATGGTTTATTTGATGTAACTAAATTTTAAAAAAAATAGAAAAAATATGTTAATCCATCACGGATAATGTAAATGAATACAGAAAAAAGAACCAACAAAAAAACAAAAAAGATAAAAAGATAAAATTTAAAAAATAAACCATAAATTAAAAACTTAAATCAAAATAAGCAGGCCCAAAACCTCGGCGGCCGCATCTTCGAGGAGGACCTAGTTTGGATAGGCCCGGTAGCGTGTTTGACCTCAAGTACGTTTCTCGACGCCGCGTCCAGCGGATCGGCACGTACCTTCCTGAACCCTGGATAAGCTTCAGCACACCGACTTCTTTGGCCTTCTCGTGCAATCTCTTGCTGCCCCCAGAATTTTTTCTTTCTTTCTTTCAGAACCACGGCGCCGCAGGAAGGGATGTGCGGACTGCTCGTCACGTACGTACTGGTCGAGCCACACGAATACGCCACGAACTTCAGAGGAAAGTACGTATCACATACGTAGCGAAAGACGGTTACCAAAATTGCTAGCCAAGTTTCTCTAGCTTGCTAAAGAAAAAGACATTAACGATTTCCATGAAGTACAATAACGTATAGTATATTAAGCATTCGAGTTTTAGGGTGTTACATCACACTTCTTGTAGTCCTTCACCCAGGCTCTGAGCTATAGTATATTAAGACCCCATTTTAAGTGGCTTAGGCTTCTTATTTTTAGAAACTAAAATGAACGCATTAGTTTTTTAATTTCATTTTTTGAACGCATTAGCTTTTTAATTTTGTTTTTTCTTTATATTATCTGTGAAGATATAACAATATTTTTTATTAAATAATTTTAAAAAAATAACAATTGTTATAGTAATTTTAGCCAATAGCTAGAAGCCACCGCGCTGCTTTCATCGATGGCAAAACGAGAGCCTTTCCTTGTACGGCGACGGTGTGCGGTGCAAAACCTCCTGCAAGACAAGACAATCGAGTTTTGACGGATTAACGGAAAAGCTGTCGGAGATTGGGTGCGTACTCCGCGCAGACAGCGACGGAAAACGACAACCGACCAGCCGACCTGCTGATCGAACGACACAAACTAAGGTCTAAGGTCAAGTGGGTCGGTGGCAAGGCAGCGATATGTCCGGTTGGGAAGATCTGAAATTTATTTTGACAAGCACACCCCAGCCGGACCGTCCAATTTCTCGTTGAACGGAGAGGTAAAAGCTGTCCAGGAACGGCCTCTCTGCTATATAAAAATCAGATTAATTACAGAAGTCAGAAATAATAGATTGAAACTCAGAGATAGAAAAAACTTTTGATGTTTTTTTATTACTTTTTTTCTTATACATATGTATAGAAAATAACCAATAATATTATCTAATTATAACCTAATATTGAGATATACATAATAAGCTAAGGCTTTAAATTCAGACTCAGATTTTCTAACAAAAGCAAGTGAAGAGACCACGAAACCCATCTGGGTGACGACGCTGACTGCAGGCTGCAGCAGCCACGACCCAGGCCATGAGCCTTATCGGCCTATGATCACAGCCTCACAGGTCGCAGCACCCATGGCACCGCGTCAGCATGCTAGGGCCAGCTTTCTGCGCTGCCCACCGATGGATTGCTTACTTGGCAACGGGCCAACAGAAAACGCAGTGCACGGAGACGCGCGATGAGAAAGCAATGTTCGCTTCTACGTACTACCTGCAGGGGAAAGGCTGTTTAACTGGTAGGCCAGGGAGGCAGGGACGCCCGGACGGTACCGTTTTCGCGTGCTGCCGGAGGCATCAGGACATCTTATTTTGTCCTTTTCCACTTTAAATTCCTGTGCATCGTCGTGTGTCATCGCTTTTGCTCCCCGATTCTGATGTGGAAGAGTTTGTGCTAGAACCAGCAAATTGAACTACGTCACCTTGAATATATCCTAGCTATTGGATGAACATGCAGTGCTGGCTTAGCTTACGTAATTATTCAACTGGAATGTGTTCGTGTTCCTTCGCGCTGGCCATCACTAGCATCTTCTGGTTGGGGACACCTCAGAGGCACAGGAACCTAATGCTGATCTTATGGCGGACTGCCGGTCTAATCCACGAAATTAACGGCACTTCAGATCCATCGAATATATGATATGCTTGGATTCTCTTAGACTAATCGTTTATAGTTTAAATATTTAAATTTTATCTATTTATAAGAGATAATACATATAGAAAATAATCATATATAATTTTTGTTGGTACAGCCGGACGTAGTATACTTTTTTTTACCATCTTACTATTAATCCCACCTTAAAAATAAATCGTTTTAAAAACTAGTTACTGTAAACAATACAAACATAAACTAGCTTTAAGCCAAACCGAACCCACCCATTATTACTCTCTCCATCGAATATATACTTAAGATCCAGGCATCAAATGATCTCCCGGTAAATCAGAACCCGATCGACTAACGTGCCTGTAATTTTCAGGTGGACAGACCTGGCTTCTGTGCTGTGTCTAGTCTTTGATAGCTCTCAATTGTGAAGAAACGTCGTTATATAGGCTTCGTTACCAGCAGCTATTGTTTCTAGTTTCTTCGTTACCTGGCTTCTGTGTTGTGTCCAGTCTTTGATAGCTCTCAATTGTGAAGAAATGTTGATATGGACAAGAGAGAGGCGGGAAGAAGCGAAATGCCCTCATCACAGTAAGAAGCTGCGTGAGAGTCATTTCTTTGTTCCGAAATATCCTCGCATTGCACTCTTTGACCAGAGACTACTGGCATTGCTCTGAGGAACTGAAGTTCTGCTCTTTTAGTAAGGAAAAAACAACCAATACATTTTGACAAATATTTACCCAGCATGCCCCTCTGTATTTTGTTTCCCCTTCTAAAAATGCACAACTCATGTTAATTTGTTGGTTCCAAGATTTATATATCAATGGTTCCGATGTTATTCCTACTCCCCAAAGTCAAGAATATATCAACTTAGATGGGATTGAAAATCGAAAACCCTTGATTTAGAATGCATGCTAGCCAGATCGAAAAGGAAGCGCTTAAAAAGGCGAGATGCCATGCTCTCTAAAAGGTGAAGAAAAGATTCAGAACATCGTGTGAAATCGACATAACGCAATTCATAACAAGAGGAAGAGGCCAATCAAATGAGGTAATAAACATAGTAGTGATGCACAGGCTTTATTTATACTCACATGGGTGGATCACTCGATGGGCAACCCGGTGAGATGGTTTTATATAATACTAGCATCAGAGTAGCGATGGAAACGAAACCAGGGTCAAGGGTGCATCGCATCCAGGCACACTGCGCAGTATTAATTCCTCGATGATCTGTTCACTTGTCGTCATGGACGAAGAAGCCGTAGAACCCACCGACGACGGTCGCCGCGGCCATGATCCACGCCGCCACCGCTAGGGGCAGAGGCATCAGCGCCTCTACCTTCCAAGTGAAGACGACAGTCAGGGAGGTGGCCAGAAGCCAAACGGCGGCCTTGATCCTGCCCCGCGCCGCCGATCCGGGCGGCGACTGCTCGAACTGGCGGATGCACCAGAAGAGGAGTAGCAGGTTGAGGTAGGAGAAGGAGATGAACGCGATCGCGCTGCGGTCCCCGTCCGCGCGGTAGACGCAGAGCGCGAAGTTGACGGCGAGGCAGACGAAGCCGGTCAGGGCGGCCCATGGGACGCGGCGATTGCTCGCCGGTGCGGCGGGGTTGGGCTGGTGATCGGGTTTCGGGCTCGCCATTGGGGTCTCGAGCCTAGCGGCTTATGGTGGAAGCGGCGAAGCGGTGTTAATCTGTTGTTCACCGACACCCCCACTCACAAAGCATCCCTCGAAATTTGGACGCTTTTGGCACTGTATACACCATTAATTCTCGAATTAGCCCCGTGCGAGATAAAATTCCCGATCTGGCCTCCCCTCGACCGCACGACTCGTCCGACGGCGACACGTGGCAGTCGTGCGGCCGGCGAGCGCACGACACGCGAGTCGTGCGGTCCACTGGCGCTGTAGCACAGGCGAGTGGTGCAAATATTGTTCTATTTCTCTTTTGCGGAGATGAAGTGTGTTGCTGATGAGGGCATCGACCGACCTTCGATGGGAGATGTGCTTTGGAACTTGGAGTTTGCCCTTCAAATGCAGGAAAGTGCAGAGGAGAGCGGAAGCCTTGGCTGTGGGATGTCAGATGAGGGCACTCACCTCGGAGGAGAGATTCATCAAAGTTTTTTGTTGCAGCCTTGATCTCTGCAAAAGAGAAATGGCTTAATATTTGCACGACCACGAGTGCTCGTGCTCTGGCGCCCGGAGCCGAGTCGTGCGGTCGGGGACCGCACGACTCGCGTGTCGTGCGCTCGCCGGCCGCACGACTGCCACGTGTCGCCACCGGGCGAGTCGTGCGGTCGACGGGGGGCCAGATCGGGAATTTTATCTCGCACAGGACTAATTCGGGAATTAATGGTGTACACAGTGCCAAAAGCGTCCAAACCTCGCATCCCTCCTCTCCCACGATTCCACTATCGGCGCACGGCCCGAGTTCCGCCAGGTGCCAGGTGCGGCGTTTGTGATGGTGAATGCGCACAGCCTCCTTCAGGCATCCACAGTGTATAAAAACAGAGAATCTTAAATCATCTTAAAATTGACCTTATACATTACAGGGATGACCTTAAGCAGGCTATAAGCAAAAAAACCTTAAGACCAGTTCTCAAACTAAAGACCTGGCCATAAGTATTAAAATACATTTTTTCTTTATCTGACAAGTGGGACCATCTTAAGGCCTAGTGGATTATATACATTACAGCATTAGCCTTAAGGTTTAGATGAGACCCACCTTAAGACCTCTTGAGTTATATACACTATAGATGTCCTCAGCCTGTGTCAAAGCGCCGACCCAGCAGAGGCTCGGGTCGGCCCAAGAGCATACGAGGGTGCCCTCTGACCGACCACCCTCGTACAGTTAAGGTATAGCCCTTTTCGTCCCTCCAACCTTCGTTTCTATATTGCTTCGCCTTATCGGTAGACATCGTTGCGAGTGGTTAGCCGCCCGTTACACTCAGCTTCTGTGTTTGGTCATGCATGTGTACCCCTTCTTGCGCACCTATTCGTTGGCATGCCAAATGCTTGTGCCGACATGCCTATAGATGGCCCGAGCTACCTATAAACATGCGTTTATCTGGAAATATGCGTTGAGGAGGTCGAGGCTTAGAAGTAGCAGTATGCACGGTTGAACATGCAGGGCCAGCACGACCTTGTCCATAAATTCACTGATCGAACCGTCCTTACCTACACGATCAAGCAATGAAAAACAAGTGGCAGACGAACGGCATTGAGAAATGGAGATGCATTGGAAATAAAATGGAGACATTGAGAAATTAGACCGGACAAACGGCTATTGAGTGAGATCAGGAATGACTGAGGTACCCTTTCCCGTGCAAGACAGAGGGCTCTCGTTCGCAGGAATTTTAGAGGAAAAGTGAAGGACACTGTTTTTTTATTTTTTGGATTTAATCACTGTTCATCCATTTAAAACATAGGAATTGATCAAAGGAAAAACAAAGAACAACATGACAATTGCAATTGCTGGTGCTTTCAGATTACCGCTCATGCAATTGCGTGAGGGCGGAGGCGACGGTCAGGAGGCACCAGCCGACGCCTTGCAGCCAACACCGGCCATCACCGGCCATCACCATGTTTGATTGCACGAGCACGAATGTGAGTCTTGAGTCTATTATCAATAGGGCCTGGGTTGCAAAGGCAATATATACGCGCGCACTGATGATCACATAGTTCTCTCTCCGTTTTTTTTTTTTTTGGCGACATGTAGTTCTCTTAACATTGAAGCTGTTGATGAGCTAGCTCGAAGTTACGCGGTAAAGAACAGCGCATGTTCCCGCGAGTTTTAAAGAGTTTACGTTTTGGGGGTGCTCAGAAAAATGTATAGAGGGGCCTCATGAGTTACTTCTTCGTTCATTTAAACTAAAAAAATTATTAAAAAAATTCTATATGTATTTCTAAACTTGTTCTACATATGTATAAAATTTTAATTTCAAATTCATTCTAGTTAAAAGTACCAAAAAAAAAATTATGACAAATTTGAACTCTTAATATTTATCATATTTTTCTCTTTTTTGTTACTCTTTTTATAGAATAAATTTGAATTTAAAATTTTATACATATGTAGAACAAGTTCAGAAATACATATAGAATTTTTTTTATAATTTTTTTAGTTTAAATGTACGATCCCTTTAGAACTTCCTAGCTAAGTGTTGCCTAACATAGTCAAAACGTAAGAATTCAGATGGAAACACAGGGCAAAAGCGGCTACCGACAAAGAACGGCGGGCATTATTAGCATCCCATGTGGCAGATCATATCTAAGTACGCAAACAAATTGCTGATCACAGATATCATAGAACCACCAACACATTGCAAGCAGGGTTTTCAAAATCAGTTTTGAAATTTTACCAGGGGAGAACGAATATTCGGAAATTTTCAGCTGAAATTTTCAAATCAAAATTTGATCTTTTTTAAGTTCAAACAAAAAAAGATGAAAAAAACTGCACTTTTCAGGACTAGAACCCCGGACCTGCTACTCAACGGCCAAACACCTTACTACCAAGCTATGCAAACGCATGTAGGTTGAAATGGTTACAGATTTCTTTTATATTTGATAAAAATCATGTAAAAACGTTTCTTTTCTGGGCCAGTATCAAATTTTATTTTCGGCCGAAAATCGGCCGATTTGGAAAACCCTGGGTTGCAAGTCGGCAACACAATGCAATACTGGGCATTTCCTTGTACAGACGAGGCCACGGAACAAAGATTTTTTTTAAAAAAATAATCTATTTTCACTCAAAAATATAAAAAAAATACCCGCATTTTAATTTTTTACAAAAGTAACCTCCTGTCATCTAATTGTTGGGCGACTGAACTCTTTCGCCTAACGGCCGAGCGGCACGCAGGCCAGTCGTCCAATGGTTGGACGATAGGTACTGTCGTCCAACCATTCAGTGACAATGTCTTCCAGTCACCAATCACTAATCTTCGATCACGTTGTTCACTTTGACCACTTACTAATCTTCGACCACGATGTTTAGATCATGATGTTTCGACCTCGTTGTTCTCTTTGATGTTTCGACCTCGTTGTTCTCTTCGACCACTCACTAATTTTCGACCACGTTGTGTCGACAACATTGCTTCGACCACGCTGATCGATCACGTTGTGTCGACTACGTCGGTTCGACCACGTACCTGTCGTTCGCCAACTCACAAATCTTCGACCACGATGTTTAGTCCATGATATTTCGACCATGTTAATTCGATCTCGTTGTTCTCTTCGACCACGTTGCTTCGACCGCGTTGTGTCGACCACGTCAGTTCGACCACGTACCTGTCATCCTTCTCGCCCAGCGGTAGAGCTATTGCCTGCCTGTCATTTGGCCGTTCAGCGACAGGATCTAGTCGCTCAACGGTTGGGCAACTGGAGGCTATTTCTGTAAAAAAAATTAAAATACAAGTATATTTCTGTATTTTCAAATAAAAAATTGATTATTTAAATAAAACTCACGGAACAAATTACCCAGGACATACGCAATAATGCATCTGATTGAAAAAGCCGAGTATACTACAGGGTCAAAGTTACACAAGCAGGAACACACGGTTCCGGCACACAGCCAAGCAAAACTTCAATGCTCATTTGTCCTAGAATATTGTATATGTATGACGATACAAGTTCGTAATCAACTTTGCCTTACAATAGATCAACACAGCTTACTTCATACCGCAATCCCTTCCACTTGTCCGAAAAGAAAAAGAAAAGTCCAAGGATTTGCATCAGTTAGCTTAGGTATGCTCTACAGATTGGCTGCAAAAGGGCTAGTCATTCCAGCTCATGACACATGGTTGTATTTGTCTTCACCAATTTGCCTAGGAAAACAAGAATAGACCATGTAAGGTTGCCTTGAATGGGTCACTCATTGGAGTTGTAAAAGAATTGCAGTACATATACTCTTCAATAAGTTACAGCATCATTACTTAAAGGTGGCAAGCGGAGATCCATCGGTTGTAAAGTAGGAAGCGAGATCTATATTCAGGTCATCGTACATGCTCAGGAATGGATGAGACTGGGTAGCAAAGATAACATACAGGAGAGATGGGTCAAGATCAGTGAGCTAGCTTTGCAAACGACGCTTTAAAAAAAACATAAAGCTGTGAAGCAGAGCGGAGTTTTTTGCTTACTGATAAGACTTGTGCAGATGACCTATCCGTAGCCTTCTTTTGGATACTGAAAATCCACAAAGAAAATAAATAAACCGGATATTAGCCTTCTTTTGTACACTTATTTTCCATAAAGAAATTAGTTAAGCTGTCCACAGGTGAGACAATAAAAAAAAAGGAAAACCTATCAAGTATCTATTTCTGCATGTATAGAGCAGGAATTGACTTGGGAGTCACAACTTCACAAGCAAAAGGTAGAAAAGCCTATTTTTAATATTGCTTAAGTAACTTTCATTATCCGTGTCATTGGAGAAGCACATATACCATGCAGAAATGAATGAACAGAATTCCGGCGAAAACTCGTCTGATGGTGCAGAAGGTGGTGGTTGGTCGACAACAGCTTCAAGAAGTTCATAAAAGCTATCATGAGGAGGATATGGAAAATTGCCGGTGGCACATTCCAGCATAACTAGGCCCAAGCTCCAGATATCACTCATAGGGCCATGTTTCTGCCCACTGATTCTTTCTGGCTGTCAAGAACAGAAATTTTACTTTGGTTCATTGAAACCAAAAAAGGGGACAGCATTTCATGCCAAACTGGAAGACACATTTATTTAACTTGAAAAACTTTCACCCACCGCCATGTAGTTAAATGTGCCAGTAAATGTGTCTCGCTGTGCAGAAGAACTAGCAATGATGGCACTAACACCAAAATCTGATATTTTTACTTCACCCCTATGATTTATTAAGATATTCGATGGTTTCAGATCTCGGTGTATAATGTGCTTCTCATGATGCAAGTACATCAGTGCTTTTAACACCTGCACAAGAACGATGCAATTTTTAATTAAAAAGGTCCATGTGATGCTAAGGTAACGTTCTAATAGCAAAGAAACTACATGGCCGCTTATGCGACATGTCACTGGCCTGCTTACAGATTGCAGCAAGGTAGGGCTCTGGAATGGTTTTAACAGTCTTCAGGAAATCGGCAAGAGAGCCGCCGTCCATGTACTCCAAAACAATAGAAATAACACCATTGACATAAAAACACTGATAGTACACAACAACATATTGGCACTGTGTTGACAAGCTTATTTTTAACTCCTGGGCAATCTGTCTGCGTATACTTTCCTCAATATTGAGTTGTATAACCTGCAAACACAGCAACAATAATGGAGATAAAGACCCTTTGAAACACATAGGCAAACGATTACACGAGTATTGGTCACTCTTGATGTTACAACTATTAGGTACATTAAAGAGATTGTAGATAAAAACTCTAATATGTACAGAAAGAAGTGGAAGGAACCATAAATAAGAAGCGGCAAAGAGTGTACATTTCAGACAATACCTTGAGAGCAAAAAACTGGCCAGTCCATTTGTGGTGAACCAATTGCACGATTCCACTATTACCTTTCCCAATCACTTTGATTGCATCTAGATCATCTACGCTCAATTGATGATTATCCAACGGCTCTATAGGAGGAGCCTGGAGAACATTTTGAGTATGACAATAGAAAGAAGGTGGGAACACAAAAGGAAAACAAATAACAAATTAGATGAATGAAGAATATAACACCAATGATGGTATTAGACAATCCTTGAAAAAAAAGGTATTAGACAGCATTCTTCCACTATAATCAAGTAAGCATTCCTATTCAGGAGAAACACAGCCCCTTGATACAGCATATATGATTTTGGTAACCCATTGTGTATGCAGATATTCTATGGTTAATATTGTCACGGGCGTGGGCTTTGGGCCTAGTCAGTTCATTATTAGGAAATAGAGATTGGTTTCTATTTAAGTTAGAGATTAGTTTCCTTGTGTTAGAGACATAATTAGAGATATGATATTAGTTTCTATATTTGTTAGAGATATAATTGGAATTAGATTCTATCTGTTAGGGGGAGTCCATCTATATAAGAGAGCTATTACATGCTATTGCAATCAATCAGAGAAATAACAAGTCTTCCTCTTCTAAAGTCTCTCTCTCCTCTAAAGTTCCTCTCTCCTACGCCGACGTCATCCGGCTATCTTCTTGGTGGTGTTTACCCCCTATGAACTAAGGTTCATGACAACTTGATATCAGAGCAGTCGATCCCTTCCCACGACTTCTGCTACCATGATTTTTGCGATTCGTCCCGCTGCCGAGTCGTTGGCCATAATAAAAACTAATGCTAATAAGATGGCTAGCATCGACAAAAGGATGACGGACATCTTCCTCAACATGCATGTCATCTTGGAAAATATCTTGAGGAAAGAGCAACAAGAGACAAAGAGCCAGGCACATCATCATCCACTGCTAGAAAATACCGAAACAGTGTATGAGAGCACGACAGGGGGTGGAGAGGAAATCACAGAAAAGAAAGAGCAGAAAGCATCGCCAGATCCCGACGAAGCCTCCTCCAGCACCTAGTCCGCATCTGCTCTGCTCCACTGACGCTGCTGCAACCTCTCCACCGACGACGACTCCTCCACTGTGCCCCCTCTGCAGCCACAGCCGTCGGCTCTTCTTCGTCAGCGTCGCGCCTCCGTCCACCGCCGCAGCGTCTTCTCCGGCGTCCCGTCCGTCGCCATTTGCCCGCCAAAGGGCCTCGCCGAAATCTTCCTCGGCCGCCGTCGGCGGCGACCGCCTCTGGCGACCTCAATGCCATACGGCCCGAGGTCGCCGTTTGCCTCTAGCCGTCGCTGTCGTCGTCACAGTCCTCGGTCGCCGGTCGTCATCACCGCGGGATTCCGCCGCCGTTGATGGGAACCGCAGCCGAAGACCATCCCGTGGCGGCCGCCACTGGATCCGGCATTATACGCCGCTGATTCGCCGCTTCCCGCGTCGCCGTCTCCGTGGCCGTGCCTCGAGTCGGCGAGATCGGGATCCGGCCGACCGTCTCCGTGCGCTCGGGCCGCCGTCGTCTCCATCGATTCGCTCAAGCGCTGCCGGCCGCCGCTCGTTGGCCGCAGCTCCATCGGCTGCCCGCTCCGCCGACCGCTCGCTGGCCGCCACCGAGCCGCCGCCAGTAGCTCCGCCGCCGCCGCCGCCGCCGTCGACCGCCAGGCCGTTGCTCGCCGGAGCCGCCGTCGCTGCCGATCCACACCGTGCGCCGCCGCTCCTTCAGTCGCTGCTCTCGACCGGATGCGTTCGTAGGTCTCGGTCAGTTTATAAACCGACCGACGACTTAAGGCATCATATAGCCGAAGGCGCTACACTTCGTCGACGTAGAACTACAACCATGGCTGCCGCCTAGCAGCTCGAGGACGAGGTGCATGTCCGGGAGGGGTGTAATGTCATGCCTTGTAACTTGGAAAAAGTTAGCGAGCTTATTGATCATGAAACCAAGGTATGGGAAGCCTCTCTAGTCACATAATTTTTTATTCCGCCAGCTGCCAAAGCTATCTTGAATATTTTGATGGGCGGTTGTTTGAGAAGAATGGCCTGTACTCGGTGAAATCTGCTTACCGAGAACTGGTCCAACGTAAAGCTAGTTTGTCTGCTCAGAAAGAAGTGACAGCAGAAAGCTCGCAAGCTGCTGCTGATGTGATTTAGCGGAAATTGTGGAATGTACCGAAGGTCAGGGTGTTCTGGTGGTGGGTCCCAAAGAGTGCATTACCCGTCGAGGCCATGTTGATGTATCGGCACTTACGGGACCGAGGTACATGCAGTTTATGTAAGGCAGAAGATGAAACACTAATGCATGTGTAAATTGATTGCTCTCATATTGGCCAAAGAAATTCTTGGTGTAAAGCTACCGAAGTTACATCCTCTGACATGGGCTGCAGATATCCTTTGTGCAGGTCTGATAGCTAACAATATGGTGCCTTCTGTGGTAACAATCATGTGGAGTATCTGGTCGTCGCACAACCGCTGGACTCACGGTGAGGTGGGCTATGATCCTCATAAGACCATGGATTATGTGCGTGAGACCCTGCAGATTTGGAGCTTCCAAAGTACAGTCCATGCAATGGCGATACGGCTCTGAATGTTGCTTGGGAACCTCCCCCAACTCAATGGGTCAAAGTTAATGCAGATGGAGCGATCTGCACTGCTGACTCCTGTGCCGGTACACAAGTGTTAGCCCGGAATGACAGAGGTGCTTTTTTGGCCGGCTCGTGTAAGAAGTATGATGCAATTTCTGTACCAATGGTGATTGAAGCACTGGCAATGCGGGATGGTCTTCTTCTCGCAAGGAAGATGGGCGCTGCGAATGCGGTGTTGGAGTATGATTGCCAAGAATTAGTGGAGGCTTGGAATCGTCAGGAGGATAGATCATCAATATCCTGTATCCTCTCTGAAGCACGCTCGCTTGCTTCTTTGTTTTGCAGTTTTCGTTTTCAGTTCCGTGGGAGAGGTGCTAACAAGTCTGCGCATTGTTGCGCAAAATTTGCTTGTTCAAACCCGGGAACTCTAGAGTGGTGAGCTATGTGCCCTTGTTCGCTGACCCTTCCTCTCAAGGAGGACTGTGTGGTGATTCGTGAGTAATCAATAAAGCTCAACCAGAGCTCAACAACAATTCACTCGAATGTGAATCCAGAACCCCGCTCGCTTCCTGCTAATCCAATCACATCCCAACTGCTAAGTCTGTGCATCTCATCGACAAAAACCAACATAACACCCAATCTTGCCGAATCCAGTCCTACGATTGCCAAAAGGCTAGACCCAAAGGGGTGAAAAGACGCAATTATCATCTCTGGTGCCGGTGGTTTACCTCGCCTTCCTCGCTCTGCGAGACGATGCGGAGGCCGTCCTTGTTGACGAGCAGGTCGCCGTCCTTGAACGTCCCGCTCTGCGTCCTGCCGTAGCACAAATCCCAACACCCACGGAATCAGCACGAGCAACGCATCCAAGAAAACAAGCGCGATTGGAGAGAGAAAGAGAAGGGAGAGGGAAATTGGAGGTTACAAGAATTTGCCGATGGTGGATTCGTGGGAGGGGAGGGCGAGCTTGCCCGGCTTCCGAGGCGTCGCCATCGGAAGGCGGCGGCGAGGAGGATGAGGCGGTGTCGGGCTCGCTCGCCGGTGTGGATGGATGGCCGGGGAGGCTCGGATGGACGGACTAGTTGAACAGCATGCAAGAGAGGGCCGTGCCCGTGCTGGTGGTGGGTGCTAGTCCTGTTCTTTAACAACTTATGAAAACAATTTTTGATTTTTATTATAGATTCTAACTTTTTTCAATAAATTTTTTAAATATAAAATCTACAATTATTTATAATACATAATAAAAATCTAATATCTATATCAACTAAAATCTTAAATAAATATTAAATTTTATAATCTCTGTCCTAAAAATTATAAGTCGCAGCGTAAGTGGTCTCCTTTGCTTTCCTGGATTTTTCCTTTTCCTCGCTGGCGTCTGCAGATTCTTCTAATCTCAAAGGCCGAGCCAATTGGCACGCGTGTGTTTCCGTCAGCACTGTGCATATTCTGACGCACGCGTGTGTTTCGGCCACTGCCTTGGAGAAACACTGTGCATACTCTGACGCACGCGTGTGCTTCCGTCAATTCCTTGGAAAAACGCGGTGCACATTGCGCTAGGGTACAGCACATTGAAACGGACGCCTAGTTTGGTAAGATTGAGACGGAACGGCAGGTACAGGTGTAACACTAGGGGTGACATGGGAGTACGGCGGGAATCGTAATGCACGATTTTACATATTTGATTCCTTAAAAAGTACTGTCTATGCATCGCCATCGGCAGAAGATAATTATTATTAAGAACCGTCACCATCTTTCCGGTCACTAGTACCATATTTGATACGAAAAAAAGACCAAACAATCCTAAATACTGGAAAAAGTTCTCCTGCCCTGTGAAAAGCTAGTACATGTCTGGTAGAAAATAATCTCTAAGTCTAAACGTGATAAGCATTAATCCCTAGATCAATATCATGAACACCTATGTAAACATAATGCGGAAGTGTCCAAAACACGTACCCGATCCTGAGGAAGCCATCGGGTGAAAGAGGAGTTGCAGCAGTGAAGGTCGTCGGCCGGAGATGATGTAGAAGACGGAGCTGTCGGCCGGTGGCAGTAGGGGTACCGTGGCGTCGGTCTTCGTTCACCACAACACCCGTTAGCAATCGGGCTTGATAGGGTTCGTAGAGGGCGTAAAACTTTCGTGTCCACACCCTTGCCGAAGCCCTCATATTTTGTAGTGCTGGGTGACCGGGACCAATACCAAAAATAGTTGGTAACCGCCTCCGATCAAGTCTAATGAGCGAAAAAATTAAAGCTCACTAAAAAGTCCTGGTAAGCTATTGTTTCCGAAAAAAAAGTTGTGATAAACTCAGGATCTGCAATCTTACGTACCGAAGCCCTGGTTGCTCCTGATGATTTTCGGAAGAATTCTACACAAAACTACTTCGTTTCCTGTAAAAAAATCCCAACGTTTTAACCTCTCCTCCGTTCGCGTGTTCAGATCCGACAGTGAGATCGATTATCGATAGCCAGTAGAGTGAACCTGACATCTAGAGACTTTTGTGCAGGATGGAAGAAGACTTGGACGACAGCTTGTCTCAAATTGACAGCTCTGGACTCTGCTGGGTTGCATCAGTTCGACGATAAGATGCCGCTCTTCAACTGACACCATTACAGGTTACAAGCTGGCTCATAACTTCTTATCTGCAATGCCCCAATGTCTGGACTACGCTGCTAGCTAGGGGATGATGGAAAATAGTAATCAGTGCTCGCTAAGGCGTCTCCTATCGTCATGTGTAGCGGGTGGTCGGAAAGGGAACCTTGCAGATTGGATCTTAAGAACCGGGGCGCCAGGCTTCCTCTCATCAAAGCGGTATTCTGCAAAACAACCATGTGGATGTTCAGTCTGTGAAACCAAGAAATGCTCATTCTTACAGGTCGATTCTTGCTACACTTAGCCCTTAGGTGTGTTCTGCAGAACTTTGCCGCTACAAATATCTATGAAATATCAGTGAACTGTCTGGCTTGTTTTAATAGCTAAAGCTTTTGAGGAAGATGGTTGGTGTATAGAGGTCTGAAACTCAACATGGTAAAAGAGCCTAGAGCTACTGTACATTGTCCAACAGTACCGGAAAAGAACACGGTCCATCGATAGCAAGCACATGAAGGCAGCATGCAGTTTTATATATTGAGTATAACATGTGTGTGTATCCCATCCTTGCAAGCTCCTACTCACACTTTTATGTAAGAAAGAAGGTATATTATGATTATTTTGATCCAGGTAAAATAATGCCACCTACAGGATATATGAAGGAATATCAAGTGAAAATATCAATGTAACAAATCAATGCCATTGGAACAAGAACCTTGGAGAGCCTCCATAGCAAGCAGTCAATGCACATTTTGCATCACTGAACTCCACAAAGCACAGAACATAAGCCTTGCAAAACCAAACTAACAAGATATATATATGACGCAAAAGAATACTAAGTAGGAAGGATACGGGCTACTTCTCTCCTTGTGCAATCAGTAGGGAGGCCATCAACAAAAAGAATGTTGGATTCATCTTGTGATGGCCCATCAACGTTCAAGAGGGGGCTGGGACGCTCAACTTCTGGGATAGCAGCACTTTTGCCTATTGAAGAACTTCGCCTTACTAAAGCTGGGTCTTCCAAAGGACTAGGTCCCCGTGCCCTAGCTCCAGCAGGCAGTGCACTCAAACCAGCCAAAGCAGGATGACTCACTCCTGATGGAAAATCCAAACCATAAGCTCTTGACTGTAATGGTACCTATAGATCAAAACAATGTGCTATGTGACAAAAACAAAAAGGTATTTACTTTGCTCTTACAAACAAATATGTAAGTGTGTACAATCACGGTCTACGTTAATATAATACTGATAAATGTAATATATAAATCATTGTTTTTGTGCATATATACATAGATTCATGGTGACTAAAGCCAGATTAACGAAATCACCGGTTGGTTTCCTTGACCCACACTTGGTTACCATGGATATCATCAAGGAGTATACATCATTCATCGAGAATTACATGACGAAGATATTGGTTGCTCAATGCAATAAGAAATTTATACTTATGCCCTACAACCAGAGGTAAGTGCCGCACTAATGCCTATACTTGTTGATTTGTACTTTATAAGCAACATGAATTTAGGTTTAATGACCATAATGACATACTTGTGTAGGTTTCACTAGATTCTAATTGTAATTATACTAAAATGGAACACGGTAATATACATTTATTCCTTAAAGAAGAACAAAATCAACTACACAGCTGTCCAACAATTAATCGACAGATAAACACATTTCCTCCACATATAACTCTATTGTAGTCTTTCCTTCCTCCCAATGACTAAGGCTAACCTTTTGGAATTACGTAGGTCGTTCGCCACATACGTTGCGGAGGTATGAAAATCTAAGGGAGGGAGAAACGCCCTGCGACACGATATAGATTTCCCGGTACACTAGTACACATTAATCATATATAACACTTCGTAGTAATGCCTCTTGAACTAACAAATTCTATTTTTTGCAGAGCCACCAGCAGCCGCCGGGCAACACCTATGGATTCTATATTTGCCACAAGATGCAACTACTCCTCGATTTCGTGAAGACCAATGATCCTTAGATTTGTCAATTTTACAATAATTATTTCATATTTATCAATTTATATATGTATGCACAATATTGATATTTTTACCGACGGGTTGCGTCCATCGCCACAACTCCGTTGGAACAGACCGACCTCAAACAAATTTGAGGACAGTGTGCGTACTTCTTGATGTCTAAAGTCGTAAAAGAAGATGGGGAGTTCACAATGTGGAATGAATTTGATTGGAATAAGATTAAGCTAATTAATTGTACAAGTGTGTATTTGTTCATGGATGGATAATTTATTTCATTTCAGTTAATTGATTTATGAAATGGATGTTCTTGTTTCTAAAATGAATGAATGTGAATTGGATGTATACTGTGTTGATCTGTTTGTTTCAGAAGGTATGGCTAGTATTACCTGAGGCCAGCCAACAAAAAAAGAATAGATTTAGGAATATAAAAGAATATCGACAATTATTAACTCGTAACCGTCTGTGATAGTGTACTATCACAGATAGTTTTTAGTTGAAACCGTATATGATATATCAACTAAAAACCATATACTACCACAGACGGTTATGAGTTAATAACCGTCTGTGATAAGCTACATCACAGATGGTTCGAAAGTCGTTTGTGACGACCCCATCTCATTACTGACTCATAAACTTAGACGACTCACGAAACTATCTGTGATGACGTTTTTGAATCGTCTGTGATGACCTTTTCTGCAGTAGTGCGCCATGCGATCTCCTACACCATGGACAATTAGAGGAGCACGCATTAGAGGCTTTTAACCGGTGAGGTGGATGCGCTCAGGGTGTTGTTGAGGATGAGCGCAAGGGTCTCTAGCATGGGGCTGCAGTTGAGCATGTGGTCGGCAAGGGTGCTGGTGACGACGACAACGAGCGTGGAGGGGAGGCAATGTCATGAGGATGAATAGGGCAAAGCGCCAGGTGGTGACGGATATTGTGCATAGGTATGGCATAGTCTCATCAAACCTTCAAGCGGCGACGACTTGGCCTGAGGTGGAGCGGGTGAGGCAGGCAGTGGCTACGGCCATGGGATGGCGATGGAGCTCGACGGTGAGGGGCTACGACGATGATTCAACTTGGGCAAGGGGACGACAAGGGGCGCTAGCACACGATGATGGCGTGGGGGCGGGGTGACGTGTACAGAACACGGTGGCATCGGCTTAGCCTGAGGTGGCATGACCATGGGGCGGCAGTAGGGCTCCACGGTAAGGGGCTAATGGGGTGGTTTGGCTTAGGCAAAGGGATGATGAGTGGCGCCAGGACACGGTGGTGGTGCAACTCGACAAAGACAGGCATCTCAGCGATGAGAACGACGAAGAAAGGGCTCGATGAGATCGTAAGGGAGCGAGGAAGATGAGGAGGGGTCTGATTTTAGGGGATTTTGTGCGATGGCTCGAAAAAGAAGATGATGATATGGTTACCAAAGCACTTAGACGATAGTACTCAGATGACTGGAGGTGACAACCATGGATGAGGTTCATGGTGAGGATGAGGTTGGCATACGACAGAGGCTAGAAAAAAAAAAGAAAGCATAGAAGTAAAATGGTTATTTTACAATCTTTAGAATGAAAAATATTACGGCAGTGGTATTACCGAGAATTTCGCGCATTGGTGATAACATTTGGCTATACGTGCTCCATGCGATGGTATTTTCGCTGGCGATTGACGGCTCGCGATGGCACTGACAAAATATTATACAGACAAAAAAATTACAATCTGGTACTATCTTCCGCTTCCGTTCTCTTTTCGCGGCAGCGGCCACCCTTCCCTTCCGTCTCCCGCCGCTCCCCGCCCCAAAAATGGCGTCTCCCCTAGAAGACCTCACCCACCTACTCGCCGGGCTAGCCTCCCGCCTCTCCGGTCCTCCCGACTCCGGCGCTGGCGACTCCCTCTCATCCTCCATCTCCTCCCTCGCCGCGGCCCTCAACCCCACCGCCACCGCCGGAACTAGGGTTCTCGACGTCGCGCTCTCCCTCATGTGCTTCGACTCACTAGAGGTAGCCCCCTAGTCTCCCTTCCTCTTCGATCAATGCAGTTCCCGACCTTTTGTTAGCCTTGGTGGCTGGTGCTGATGTGAGTGAGTGTGTGTTGCAGGTGGATAGGGCTCGCGTGGACTGCCTGGTCCGCACCATCGTCTCCGCGCTCTCCGCGTCGGTCTCGTGCCGAGTGGTCCGGTCCGACGGCGCCGGCGCCGAGATGCTCTGCGTCGGGAGCTCCGTGTCGCCCGGGGATTGCCGCGAGCTGGTTCGCTCGTGCGCTGCCCTTCTGCAGAAATTGGGGAATTGTGATGGTGAGATTTCCCAGCCCCTGTGTTCTCTTATAATTTCATGTTGCTGTTTTAGCCTTGAGAGGCAACGCCCATCAATACTGTGACCATTAAACGAACTTAAAGATGATACGGCGTTCTTAGTGTGTATCCTGTGGTTTAGTAATAGTCATTCAACTCTTTGCAGTTCGCAGTTCAGTGCTCACTTTATGAAATTCATGTCACACCACCTGTGCCTTTAGGTTGATATATTATTTGTTTGCCTTAATGTTGATCTTGTGTCATTTTTCTTGCGCAGTCACGGGGCATTCTTATGATCTATTGTATGCTGTTGTGAAAGTGGCGCTGTTATCCCCTCATTACCAGTGTCTCTTTCCTTTACCATATTACAAAGAAGATGAAGAAAGCGTTTCTGTCATGGGTACCATTGCTACTGATTTAACAAGGAATCCATCTTACCAAGTGCTTCCTAGTGATTGCTCAATCCCGCTAAGGTATGCTTGGGGCACTTATATATGGACTAACAAAGTACTAGCATTCATGAACTATTGTTAGTGAAAGAAAGGATCAAGGAAGTAGTGCAATATATGTTTATATTGTGCTGTCTTCGTGTTTGAACACAAATAATTTCTTGGCTGCGAACATGTTATAGGATTAAGGAAATACATGATAAAATGCAATGGGAATCCTGAAAGTGTACATTGATATTTTGGGCTTACTGTATAATTTTTCCTTCGGTTTTCCCTCTCTCTTCCTCAAAACTTTTCTACTGTTTTTACACTTTAGTACAGTATTGACAGTCCATACATCTTATTTATGCTTACATAAGGTGATGATTTCTGCTGTTGCCTGGACTTGAGCAAAATGTGCCTGCCATATCTTTTACGTGTTCTACTGATTGACATTAGATCTTCTTTTTTGGCAGAGTCCTTTTATGGCATCTTGATCCATCAATTCTAAAGCATGATCTTTTAGGGATGCTACAGGAAGCAATTAGAAGGCCCTTGCTTTGTCTGAGAAAAGAATTACATGATCGGATGGCATGGCGTGTGATTTTAATATGCTTGGTTTGCTCCCCACCTATGTTTATGGAGATGAGATCATTATTTCATATCTGGTTTCTTGCGACGTAAGTTCACACCTAACAATACTCGTGCTAAATGCTCTGTACTTTGTTTTGACACTGAGTTTGTCATGTTTCTGTCAGTCACCTTCTGCACACATTTTTACAATTACAAATTAATCTAAAGGTGTTGTGTCTCAAGCCTGAAATCAGCTAAGTTGAAGTTCATTTTAGAAAACTGGGTGATGAGCATGACCAAATGAACTCTGTGGGCCTTGGCTTCAAAATACCTCCAAAATGAATAAATGGATGCAAACATTTTTAGTATTTGTTGTTAAATTTCATCGGTGGTTAATTATTTAATCTTCTGTAAATGGAAACTCTATTAACTGCAAAACTTGATTATTTAATCTTCAAAATCATTTCTTCCTCCTGGTCTAACTGACATTTTATCCACAACACTGTTAAAAATGTTACATTTATGCAGTAATGAATTATACATTCTGGGCTTGTTGTTTAAAGATTTGCTCTTATAAAATTTACTTATTTATTTATGCAGGGGTCTGGGTTCTGTGCTAGAACTTTACACTGCAGTGGTGTCATCAGTATTAGATGTTCTTTTCGAGCCAATGTCATGGGGAATATCCATGGAATTAGGACAGAAATTTCCCTTTTCACATGCTTATTTCCCAAGCCAACAAAGTGACTTGCTTGCAATACTAACTGGGCCCATATCATGCAGAAGGTTTTTGGATCTTGTTTCTTATATAGATACTATGGTTTATTTGGGCAAAACACAAACGAGTCACTCTTCATGGAAAAACTTACAATTACAACCATCAAAGGGATTGGTCAAATCTAACTATAGTTATGCTTGGTATGCTTATTTAATATTCAAACACTACTGTCAGGACTTTTAGCATTTTGTCCAATTCAAAGCTAATTGCACCTGTTCTAATTGTGGTGTTGCAGGTCGATGGTTATAAATTACCCTATCTGGTTCAATTTTGCTACTGCTTTACTATTTCATCAGGAAGGTTCGCAAGGTTATCTATCAGAAACATTATCCAAGGAGATAATTGCTGAATCAATAAATGATGTCAGTCTTGCTCAGAGGGCAGCCTTTTACCTTTCTTGGGTGCTATGTCCTTCCAATGAAGATCAGCAACAGATTCTGGCTAACAATATTTTGGAGTTATCACACTCTTGGGCCAGGAACAACAAAAAACGCTCAAGCTATGCATACAATACTAGTACTGTAAATCACAGGAGGAAACTACGAATACCCACAATTGGGGATACGGAGAAACTTCATGTGTCAACCAACCCTGTCAATTCCCTGATTAAAGAATTTGATGATCGCTGTGTGAAGTTTTGTAGCATAACTGCCGTTAGTCAAGTGCAACATGAAGAACTATCAGACTTCCCTACCTCATGCCTTAATTTTCTGCATTTACGGATTCCTTTAGGAGTGTTGCTTGTGTCCTCTAGATGTATTAATGAGCAGGACTGTGATGTGCTTCTGCACTACACAAGCACTGGGCTGGTTCTGGAGTCAAATGAGGTGCACAGAAAAGCAAAAGATCATGTTGGTAACGATGATTTTTCAGCCTGCTGTAGAGGTTGTACTGAAAGATGTGCTTTAAGTGGTGCATATCTCATCTTTGGCTGGCTTGACATTATTGACAATATGTCTGCAGTGATCTTTGAATGTGATGATACATGCCGTCATTTTGTCAGTCAACTCAGAACCAAGACCGGCCCATACTTGCTCAAGTGTGTAAATTTATTACTTGTGCTGAATCAGGCAGGTCAAGATAGAGATTTTGTAATTGATCTTCATGATAGGTTGCTAAACTGGAATAATAAAGGGCAAAGTTTTGATGGCTGTGAGGCGTTCCAAGATGTTATCCTTCAAATGAACAAAAAAATTCAACTTTCTTAATAGCAGTGATCAGGCTTTTATATAACTGTTGAATTGTCCAGATGGGTAGCTCGGTCTCCTTTTGATGGCTGTACTGTGCAATGTGATATTTTGACTGAGCCACTGAGGGACATTTTATATGATATGCTACTTGGAGAAATTACAAACATTATGCTTTTGCATTATACCTTTTCTGATTCTCTTGCTGAGTCCTGAGTACAATGCTACTGCCATGCTGTTAGTGGGCTAACTATTTTCATGTGCACTAATTACCACTCTGCCAGTGCTACACTTGGTATTGCAATGTTGCAGTTTTGAGCTGGTTGTGTGATCAAGCTGCTTTTGGAGAACATAATTGACCTCAATGTACATTGCTATTTTAAATTATTTTCTTGCCAATGTACCATTGCTATTTTAAATTTTTTTCTTGCCCGCCTTTGAAGGAAACTTCATAGCTGAACTTCATTTATTTCTTTGCTGTGCAGACTGCAGACCACGGAGAACACAACAATGTTTTGAAGGAAACTTCATATATTAGATCTAACAAATGAAACACCAGTTCGAATTGGTTCGTTAGTTTTATTTGGAGCTTTACCAGACTGGAAGAACAATTTTGACCGGTTAATAATTTCAGGTCATTTAATTCTTAACTTTGTTTTGAGACACTGTTATCTCTTAACTATATTTTCAACTTTGTTACTCTGGGACTAGTAGGCTTTGAGACACTGTTATCTCTTAACTATATTTTCAACTTTGTTGCTCTGGGACTGGTAGGCTTATGAACTTCATACCTCCTAATTTCAGACTGTAAGATCCTTGGACAATAAGGACTTCTCTTTGGTGCGCTTCTTTGTTACATATGTAAAATAGAAAAGAAAACTTATGCCTTGAGCCAAAGAAAGCAAAACTCTGGAAACGCTAAGCCTCAACAGTCTGATCTCTAATTGCTAGCGGTCAGACCTCTAGTTGGGGCGGTCAGACTGTTGAACAGTAAAATTAGCACGATTTCAAAACCAATAATTCATGTAACTTTTGATCCGATGATTCAAATGACTTGAAACTTGTCATACACCTTCTCTAGGATGTCACGAATCTATTCCAATCAATGATCGAAAGAATTGTTGCTAAAATTATGATATTTTTTCATTTGAAGGAAGGTTGCATCAAAACTAGGGAAAAAGGGAAACCTCGATTTGCTTTTTGCTCGTGAATTCTAGATGATCTAGGTGATCTTAGATGTGTTCTTACATATCATAGCAAACTAAATCACAGGACGAATTCAACTCAAAACACCCACAAGAACAAAACCCCAAAATCATCTCTCTTGACAAAAACCGAGCTAACTCAAAAACTTCCTCTATATCATGCCTAGATGGATGAGATCTTATCTTTAGGAAATATCTCCACCTCATCAGTGTTCTAAAGGGCGCCCTAGGTGGCCGCTTAGGCGTTGAGCGGCGACGCGGCGCCTCGCCTACCTGTTTTCTGAAATAGAAAAGGTAATATTGTTCCTATTGCTGCCTTTCTCTGTGAATATGCAGTGAAAAAATATATTCTCTAGGTCTTTTTGGTCCAAATAATCTAATCAAGCAGTGTGCTATAATGTGCTATAGTGAACATATTTTCTTATATATTTATGTGCCTTTTTCTAAATTTCAGATTACCACCTATTGGCCTCGTCCTGTGAGAAGAAGCACCATATCTCAAAATTGAAGGCTATGTGCCAAGACCAATCAAGTTAGTCCTACTTGAAAACTCAAACCTGCTCACATATTCCTTTAAAAAAACTGCTCTCATATCTGAACATTGCCCTTTGCTATTGTGGTTTGAGCTGGTTTATTCTTTATTTCTATTTTTCTTTGTGTTAGTTTTGGTAAGCATATCATAATGGAAAATCTCTAGGAAGATGATGCATTGATAAAACAATCTGTTCTTTCTGAAGAAGCATCCTCACTTTACATGTCCTGTGCAGCTCCTGCATTCCCCATCTTCCATGTCTTTCTTCAGTTGCATCTTGCTGTTCCGTCTGTTGCGATTTATTTGGAGGAATGCATTGGGAGTAGCAGTCCTATAGCTTATATCAATAAGCTAATATGGAGCTATTGCGTACTTGATTAATCTCCCCCTCTATAGTCGTTCTTTTGAGTAGTTATTGCAGTAGCCCGACAACATCACGAGTAGTCTTATATTCTAGCGTTTAGTTATGGTTTAATGATTAGTTTTTAGGGATAAACTGGCCACCCTCTGAAAACTACCAATTGCTGATTAGTTCAGCTGTTTTGTCAGTTACCCTACACTATACATTCCATTTTTCTGTATATACTCGCACTTACTTTTTTTCCTTGTACGAGAATAGCCTGTCTAACAATTTTTTTGGATATTAGTTAAATCCATTAGGTTTTAGTTCAGTTCATCAAGGATATGCGCTGACTTTTAGCTAGCATCAGTGCCTAGTTACTTCATTTGGTTAATTACCATCTCTGCCACACTGTGAAAACTCGTATGTGCATTCTCTTCTCTGTGACATAGTTTTTTTTTGCATGTTTCTTTTTTTAAAAAAATTTAAGTTGATGTTGTTGCAATGCATTGGACGACTTGACATCCTGCAGGATTAACTGTACAAAATGTTTGGATCAGTGCAAAGACATATTTCTTGGTTTTTAATCATAATTTCCCTCATCTACATTTCCTTTATTTTCTCCCATCCAGGATTTTTACCGTACCTTGGAGATTTAGGAGCAGCAGTTGACATGCATCTTCAACCTGCAGATATTTATGTCTAACGGCATTTGTAGCAGGCCGAGTTATATGTTGTACTAGAGTGTAACATGTGCTAGCCAGAACATTCTGTTAAGAACTTAGATATACTTGATCCCTACATTGCTTTTGCTGTACATATCGATTTTATTCGTTATGAGGCTGCATATCCAACGTGCTTTGCATACTATCTAGGCCTTTTTGGCACGGCTGCAGTTTATGTCTTTTGGCTGAAAATTTTGAATTTTATCTGTTTGCGATATAGATTATGGAAAGAGATACTCGCTTGCGATTTTGGTTGATACAGATGTTGAGCTGTTAACATGTACTTATAATTAACTTTAGACCCTATCTGAAGAAAATACCTCATTTGAAAATTAAGTACTATAACAAAAACCAAAATTCGTTTGAAAATTAAGTACTATAGCAAAAACCAAAAGCCCTCAGTCACAGGCTCGCAGCTGGCTCTTCGAGCGTGGCGTAGCGTGTTCTAATCTCAAAGAAGTCATTCGTTGTCTGTTAGTCTGTTACTGACATCAGTATATGGAGCATGCCCAGACAACAAGGGAGAAGCTGTAGTTGTCCAATCTTCTACATATAGTTACACGGATACTGATGTAAATAGCTAGGATTTCACCTATGAAGGTGCACAGGGACTCCAGGATCTCCCTGCAAAGTGCAAACAAACGCTAGCCGTTACACCGCACCCCAGATTGAAGCAGCAGAAATCAGGCTAGCAGCCTAGCATCGAGGGTGAACACTGTCATCGTGCCATTGAATTATTATCACATTTAGCAACAACTATTGCATGGGACCAGACCATCAGTAGGAGAAAACTCGACGATGTCATTCTTATTCCCAATTTAAAACACACGTAGCATGAAAAATGCTCTAGTAACTTTATTGACTACGGCATCCTTTCGTAGACCACGATTAGCTTCCAGCACTGGTGGAGCAGCAATCGCGAAAAGCTGGTATTTTGCTGAACACTAATCTACACTCTGGGGAGGCATTTTCATGCAGGCCTTCTCCACAAATTCATGGGAAATATCATTTTGTTTCTGGCTTTGGGTTATCTTTATTTGTGTCTTTTCCGGATATGGCAGCCGTTGCTGCTGCTGTCACGGCTGTGGCCGCTGCACCAACCTTCACACCTCCTGCAGCTTTCATCGCTCCAGCGATCTTCGCAAATGCTGCTACCCCACCAACTAGGGCAGCACGCAGAGCTACCATCGGTCTGATCTCCATGGTGTATTCCTGGAGCATTTGATGCATGAATGAGCAATTTCAGCACAGATTAAACGCAAGCTTTGCGCTTCTGAAATACATTTAGAGGAAGTTAGATGTGAATTTTTTTCATTCTTCAGTGATGACTTAACAGGTAAAAAAGCAGTAATGATCATTTAACCTAAGGCATTTTTACTGGTGTTTTCTTTCTGTTATCATGCCGTTTCTCCGTATGTTCACATACAACATTGCGTGATTTTAGCAGAGAACAGCTACATAACCTCTTAAGTTGCTTATCCTGTGCATGGCCAGTTGAATTCACAAGATAGCTAGAGATGGGCAATTAACCAAGCTACTGTTTAAATAGAATAAAAGTGATTTCATTTTGGGCTAAAGATTATGTTCAAGTCTCCTGTAAAATACTCACTGAGATAAAGAGTAATGCCAAATGCTCCGAGCATACACGAAGATTGACTACAACACTGCTACTGAATAGGATAGGGCCACAACTTTGCAGTAGTGCATCATGCTGGCTGCCACATCGAATCATTCAGGACCACAAGTTGCAAGGCTAGCCACCCTTCAAAGTTTTCAGTTATGCTCAAGATTCCATGCCAAACTACTTAAATTTCCCTGTTTTTCCAAATTTCCAGCCATTTTCTTTCTTTTGTAGGTATGTAACACCTAAGGACATCTAACGCAATTATCCAATTACCATGACTTTTTTTTTCAAGAACGGAAGTGTTATCACTGACAAGACTGTTTACAACATTGAAACCCCAATACACAAAACCAAATAGCGCAAAATCAGCAGTGTGCACAGTGTAACCATCGGAAATCCTTTTCTACTCGTAAAATGTAACTGCATAGTTCAGATTCATGGTTGCTCCACCGTGTTATTTTTTTCCTTCTCTGACACCACATGCTAACCTACTAATAGTTTCCTACGAATTGCAACAACTGCAAGCCCATCACTCGGCTTCGAGGATTTGGCCAGATACAGCCTTGTCTGCTACACCAGTCACTAGACTAGACAGATCTGTGGCTTTAAAAAAAAAGGCTTTTTAAAAAAGACTGGACAGATCTGTCATGCTAAACCTAGCTGTGCCGATCTCTGATTCTGCGTGAACGCACATTTACATGTGACTTGCATCATATCGAATGCAAGAGGGGAGAAGGTAGGAAGTAGGAACGCCTGCAAGATGGGCATGGGAACGGAGATCAAATACCTGAAAGGCTGAAGCGGCCTCCAACCTCTGCTTCTCACGGCGGAGCCTGAGCCGCCGCTTCTTCTTCTCAGGCGGGCGGAGGCGCGCCCAGCGAACCAGGCGGAGCACGGAGGGTGCGAGTGAAAAACCCTAGCTCCAGATCTGCTCCCCCCATGCTGTCCAAGTGTCGAGCATACGAGCGAGGAATGGGCCTTACTGGGTACGTGTACAAGCCCGGCCCGCTCGGCGCAGTGGAGTGGGCCGCCGCGCGTCGCAGTCTAGGACTGTACGGCCATTTCATGGGATTCATTCATATTTCTGTGAAACTCTTACGAAATTGTGCTTTAGATTTGCACGTTCGGTTCAGGTTTATACACTAAAACGACGTGTACTATTTATCTAGAATCCAATCTAGTTTTTTTTTTGCGAGACATAGAATGCAATCTAGTTGCCCATACAGGCCCAGCGCACCGGAACAGTTCTACTGCTGCTTGCACTCCGCTGGTTGCTCAGTGTTCCCTTCGGTGGTAACTGGCAGAAGATATAACATGAGTTGTATAAGATAATAACATTGCTAACTGGAACAATGCAAGTGAATATTACTCATTTGAGATTAGTGTAGAACTTGTACCTTTTGTTTGCCCAACGGCTGCTCAGACAATTACAAAAGAAATGTATTAGCAAGGTCAATTAAACATGGTAATGCTGAAGCAAGCAGAAATAGGTTCTATGCCAGCGTAAGACTACCTTCTTCTTTGGTTTGTTTTCTTCTTCCTCACCCTCGTCTTCATCATCATCTTCATCATCGTCCTTGCCGTCCTCATCATCATCATCTATTTCCCCAAAATCTTGCACAGCCTCACCGGTAAACCAGGAAACAACATGAGGGATGATCTTATCCCTTATGGTGCTCCTAAATGTTAAATATCAATAAAAAATCAGCAAGAGAGCAATATGCCACAAACCATAACATAGCATCACCAGGTGTGACAGATACAACATTGCACGGCAAATGATGATGAACTGCACTTACCCAATGTCATAATCATGTTCCATTTGACCCTGAAGCTCATCAGCCTACATCACATATTGGAAGAACAAGTTTCCCATGAAACAATGCAAAAAGTGATATCCCTCTAAGTTCAACAACATATCTTAAACATACAGTCATACAGTATCTTCATCAATGTCCTCATCATCATCAGGTACTTACGGAGGAGTGAAAAAGTTGAAGAACCTCTCACAGTCTTCAGTTTTAGTAATAGGCTTCGCATTCTTTGAACCTTTCTTGGGTTTCTTTTTGAGAATCTTCTGTGTCAGGTTTTTCCCAGGATACCACTCAATTTCAGTACTGCGGTGCACATAATGTGTCCAATAAGGCATGCATATATAGGTATCAACATAGGATGGAACATGAGAACCTTATACATGAAAACAATAACGAAGTACAAAAATACCAACCCAATTTCTTTCTCCAAAATCAGTTCATCTTCATCAACCATGTGATAGATTTTTGTTAGGACTGAGTTCTTGAAGAAAGGGTTTGTATCAAAGAAAAACTCCAGCTTGAAACCCTTGGGGTTATCGATTCTAGACCACTTGATATCTTTTAGATATTTCAAAGCAGCCTCATCACGCTCTTGGATCTAAATTTAGGCAATAATCAAGTCAATGATATAGTGATGCATCTAAAAATCCACATACAAAGTATATCATAGTATACTCAGCACTACCTCCTTCGACAGCACTTCATTTGTTTTCATAGCAGTAAGCCAAAAATCTGGGACACCTTTAGCTGAAAAAAAGGCTTAATCATAAATCAGAATGGGAATTGTACAATAGTTCAAGTAAAACTTTGATTTGATAGTTCATACCATCTGCATCTTTCCCCTGAGCAGCATTTTCGCTGGTCGGTTCGTTAGTGACACCATCAACCTCGACCACTCCATTTACAATGTCATACCTCTGAAAAAACACAAAATAGGAGAATTTAGCAATTTGCACAAAAGAAAATAGTAAGAGTTTGATGTTTTCACATATTCATGTGAAACGGTATAAAACATAAAGAACAAGTGTACCTTTGTGTACAATGGCTCATAAAGCTTCTGGTACTTAGCTTCAAGCGCAGCTCGTTCTTCAAAAAACTTTGCCTCAATCTCATCATGTTGGCGCTGCATTATTACAGAGAAAAAAGTTGGATCTCTGAGGCAGTTACAACTCATGGAGTAAAATGTGTTAAGGATAAAATAGGAAATAATTCATATTTTATCCTTAACAGGCAAATCATTGCACCTACAAAAAGCCAAATCTAACAACTATACCATTTCATTTCAATTTCAGCACTTCATCTGGATTATATTATGGCACAAGGGCATCGGCAAATCATTGCGCCTACAAAAAGCCAAATCTAACAACTATACCATTTCATTTCAATTTCAGCACTTCATCTGGATTATATTCTGGTACAAGGACATCGACAAATCATTGCGCCTACAAAAAGCCAAATCTAACAACTATACCATTTCATTTCAATTTCAGCACTTCATCCGGATTATATTCTAGCACAAGGACATCGGCAAAAAAAATCACATCGCAATGATAAAATTAAAGGTAGGGAAAATCCTAGTCGACCTGCACCCCCCTCAAAAACTCAACACGCTTCTGACATTGGGCGAGAGCGTCTCGAGCACGTCGGCATGCTGACCCGCCAAGCTCTGCAGCTTGTCCTGTAACCAAATCAGATCACAGAAATGAAAATCACAGGAAATCATAACAGAAATGGGATAAAAAAATTCCACCAAACATGAAACAACAAAGCGTGCCGGAATCGAATAGTAACTGCACAAACCTCTGATGTATAAGCCGAATCAACGCACCTTTAGGGCATTGACGAGGTCGGCGCGGTCCTCGGCGCTGAGAGCTGCAGGCAAACCGTACGAGAATGCGGATCGATTAGGGAAATGATAAGGGGGCGGGAATACGGCTTGGTGGCGGCGGGGAAGGATGTGTTGAGATCGGTGAGGTCGAGGCTCTCCTTCTCGCCGCTCATCGCCGGAGCTCCGGTGTGGCCTGCTTTGCCTTCGACTTAGACTTCGCCGCCGCGCCGCCTAGGAGAGGAGAGGAAGCCCTAGGAGCGGGAGATGGGCGGTGAGAGAACGAGGGGGGAGAGAGGCGAAGCCACTAAAGCCTTAGTCTCCGGGGATTTATGCGCCTTTTCGTTTTACACCTCGGATTTGTGTGAATCTACGAAAGCCTCCCTGAGGTGCGTTTACAAACTCGTATGGTTCTTTGTATTTATTTGCAAAAAGTAAATCAACATCGCTAGAAGTAAACCTCAAATTTGGCAAGAAACAACTCTTTCAAAAACTTCTAAATGCCTATAAGAAAAGTATCTTTAAAATTATAAATTGTCTAAGACTCTTAAGAGTGAATCAAACTCATAACAACTTTGTAAGCAATTTGTGTCAATATTAATTTGGCCATTTAGAACACGGAAATTCTTTTATATTTTCTACAAGGATTAAACTGCTTCCTATAAAATAAATATATAATTTTCCAACTTCTATAACAACGATAGTATTTTTCTCCAAGTAACAGATGATAAGACAAAAAAAAATACTACATCGAGCAACACCCCTCTTATCAACCACCTATCCAATTTGGATGGCAAATAAAATAAAATCTCATTTTTTTATCATGTGCTGTTCATTTACATAAAATAATGTAAATATTTTACGGTTTGAGTTGCTGTTTTATAATTTTCACTTTAAACCAATGTATATTTTTTTTGTTTTTCCATTGGTTGCTTTAATTACTGCATTATTCTATGACCCCTCTTTCTGGGCCGGGCCGAGGAACGTGTCATGCTGATAACCCTCACGGCCCAGTGCGTCTTCCCGACCCGAAGTAGCTCAACCGTTTCGTAGCAGGTCCGACTAATCGTACCAGTCGTGCGGCGGCGGCTGCGCTCGGCGGCACAGACGAGGACGAGCGAGCGGTGGGGGATGGAGGCGGTGATGCGGGGGATCGGCGCGAAGCTGGCGGAGCACCGGGAGAAGGTGATCAGTGCGCTGCTGCTGGGCTCGTTCGTGGCGTTGGGGGTGCGGTCGTCGGAGCAGCAGCACGAGATCGACGACCTGGAGGCCCAGAAGTCGTCCCTCCGCGCCGCCAACGCCTCCATGTCCTCCACCATGTGGGCCTGGAGGGAGGAGCTCTTCTCCCTCGCCGCTGCGCCCTCCCCTCCCATCTCCGCCGCCCGCCTCCGCGACATCTACGGCGAGGAGGATCCCGCCCCGCCCGCGCCCAAGCAGCCAGGTGGGTACCTCACTGCTTTCAGCGATGCTTGTTCCCTACTAAAATTTATAAATCGTGTGGTTTAGTTATACTTTCATAGGGGCTGATGCTAATCTGAACCTGAAATCGATTCGTGGGTTGCAAAGTTAAAGCCATGTTTGAGAAAATTGCTTGTAGATCGTTAATCTGTTCATGCTTTGGTTATGCATGTAAATGCCTAAAGCAACTTAAGGCTGCGACAGCCGTATTTTGGGTTGTTTTTACAAAGGGTGTGATCATTATTTTGGTAAGGATAACATTGGACTTAACTTGTGTAACGTAGTCTTGATTAATAGGCAGCAAAATGGTGTCGGAGATGTTGCATTCATTCTAGTACAATGGATAACAAAACGAGGCTTGACCAGAACCGTTGTTGTAGTTGTGTTTATGTTTTCACGCACTGCATCATTTTATACCTTCTAGTAATATTATTTTACTGAAAAATTTCATGTTCAATGCCACATTATAGCTTCATAGTGCGATCTCATTTTTCATATTGTGTAGATTATGCTCTCGTTCATATTGATTATTGAATGACATGTGATAGTAGTAGCTCAAAATGCTAACAAGGGGGGTTTCATTTTACACAATGTGTAGGTTTTGCTTTTCTTCATGAATTAGGCTATTAAAGGTGGTTGGATCACCTTGCCTTCATGAAATAGGCTGTTAAAGGTGGTTGGATCACCTTGCACCAGTAGTCTGGTACTGGTATTGATATGCAAAAGGAATTTCTTTGAACTTTTTTTTTTTTTTGTCATAACTCAGAATTCATAATGTGACCCATTATATGATGTCCAAGTTTGCATCATTTTATGTGATGATAGCCAAAAGAGAAGGATATGAATTAAATCTAGGCTGTTGGCATCAATTGTGGGTATCTTTTTTTTATTATTGATGAAGTTTTTGTAAGCTATTATTGAATTCACTGCGTTTAACTGGTCATCAAGCATGTTATAATTTCCATATAATGGCATGTGTTGCCTTAACGATCCGTGTTACAACTTGGAGTGCTCTTCATGGTGATTACGGGCATTTGCCTCTTAGAACTGTTGAATTGAAGTATTTGGCTGACAACCTCACTGCTTTGCATCAATGTACATTGCTTAGATCAAAATAATAAGGAAAGTGAACAGTTCGTTGTGTAGTCTTCGTCAAGCAGTTTTGTTGTAAATTGTCAATGTATCATGGTTGTAGTAAAAGTTTTGGCCTTTTCAATTTGCAGGATCAGATGCTGAGGAGGAATCAATTTCCATAGCATGAACTCTTTTCCAATGCATGTTGTTTAGCATTATCAGATAGCAAAACTGGTTCCTGAAGGTGATAATGTGTTAGATAAACTACTTAGGCCAATGTCGTATTTTTCTAAACCACCAATCCACCCTGTATTGGAAAATTTTCTTAATTACCATCTACCAGTCTTCACGAAGATGCGATGCACAACGCATCATCGCCAAGATCGTACGCCTGTGCCAAGACCGTCACAACTTTAAATGCCTGAGTCCTATTCACACCACATTACATCATAATCTGTGATGCCCATTGCCTTGTCGCCAAGATTGTATGCCTATTTTGAGGAATGTCACCACTTCAAATGCACAAGTCCAATTGACATACCATGTGCACACACTGTCTCTTCATGACTCTTGTCTTTCTTTCATGCTTCTTGGCTTGAGATGATGCTCCACTTGGACTTATGCAACATGCCACTTCCATCAAGCCTCGATCTTGTCACTGGCTACAACAATTATCAAAACACTTACACACTAAAGAACAAGAAATTGATCCGAGTACAAGTAGCATGCACTTGACTCTCATTAGTAAATCAAATTATGTATGGACATACCATGACTCATACTTACATGGAAAACCCCATGACTAACAACTGCATGGACACCGTCATGACCCACAATCCAAAACAAACAACTCAATTCAAAGGCAGAGGGCCGGTCTGACCACGGCCACCAAGTCGGTCAAACAGCCAACAACACTCCTATCAGATCGCCATTCAATGGTCGGTTAGACCACTACACTTCGATCATACCGTATTTCTATTGCCGGTACTGCCGCACAAGGCCTAAGCTCAAAAACTCCAAAAGACCTTCTCTAAAATATAGCTATCGCCAATAAAGGGCCGGTACTACTACACACCGACAAACCACATCTCAAATGTCGGTACTACCGTTGGCCGATCAGACTACCACACTAGCGTTGGTCAGACTGCTAGCTTTAGACACTAGCGCTGGTCAGACTGCTAGCTTTAGAAAGCAACAGGTCAAAATACAAATTCTCAAAACCAAACTCAAGCAATAATAGCAAGACACAAGCAATGTCAAATACTCATCATCACCATAGGGCTGCAACCATATGGTCTTACACTAGGTCTACCACACGCCTCCTAAGTCCTAACTCTCCCCTTAGGGTCAACCTCACCAGTCTAGTTTACAAACTTGTGCACTGTCATGTTGCCTAAAACCCTTGTCCTTACATTCCGTTGGTGAAGAATAGATGAAAGTATCATCCCTCGTAGTTTACCCAATCAACCTCCTCTTGTCAAACAACTCCATTGTCATTTGCCTCAACTTATCTGCCAACTCAAATATAGCAACTCCTTTACCTTCTTAATCCTACTGTTAAAAGACTATGCTAGGTTGTTATTGATGTAGTCACATTTTACCTCCTCAGAAAAATGAGCCCTGCTCCAAAGATGGTTGTGGTGCTGCCTAAGATAGTCGACCACTTCAAGGCACACCTTAACAATCTCACCAAAGTGGTAAGACCTGGTTTGAGTAGACCTGGTTACAGGCTTGTGGTCAAAATTTTCAGTTTGAGTAGACTTGGTTGCAGGCCACATATGCTTTTTGAAGACATCGCCATGGAACTTCTTGAAATCGGTCCAAAGATGCCTGAAGCACTCCCTGTGTTCTATATTTGGGAATTCCCTCTTCACAACTATATCAAGGCCTTTGCATGCATCCGTGCATGTTGCTAGATTTGATGGATCACCTATTGCTATCTATAATTATTGCATGAACCATGCTCAATTCTCAGTTGATTATGAGTCCATTATGCCAAAGGCAACTGGGAACATCTAGTTGTGACCATTCAATGTTGTTGCAACTATCAATTGCCCGTTGTACCTTCCATTGAGTGTAGTAGAGTCATCCCCTTGTATGGTCTACATCCATTGAGGAATCCTCCGATGCATGGCCTAAAAGCACAAAAAGCTTGTGAAAATAGGTCTTGCCACTGATTGCCTTTGTGTCAATTACCACATAGCTCTTAGGACACCTCCTCTCTACTTCAGCCTTGAAGCTGTACAACCATTGAAAACTGTCTTCCCATAGACCATAGATCTCATGCAAGCTTTCTGTCTGTGCCCAAACTATGTCATATCCAACATTAACATTGTAAGCCTCCTGGAGCTTTCTCTACAACTCTTTTGCCCCCAGGTGTTGGTCCTTTAGCCATCCTATAACCCTATATGCAACCCATCTTTGTGAAGCCATGGTGCTCCTAATCCTACTAGTGGATGAACATGTGTGATCAGGTACAAACGTGCTCACCTGCATATGGATATAAAAATCAAGAATGAAAGAACGAATAACTAAAAAGTGAAATATATATGATTTGTTATAGATATAGTTAGCATTTAATACCCTAATAGTTACATTATTTGGCGTCTTGATAGCAACAACTCTCTAAGGGTTTTGTTTACCCCTAAACCTTTTCTTATTACTATTCTATGTGGCTATCTCAAACTCACTCTTGATTGTAAATTGCCTTATTATCATTATGAAATCATTTATAGATGGAAATGTGCTGTCCAACTCCATATTTGGATTCTCTCTGTCATATACATATGTTGGTCCTGCATCAGCCTCATCACCGACGGACGGCGAATCGCCTTGGGGCGCGCGGGGGAGGGGTTCCGTCGGGGCTCAGGCTAGCGCAGGCAGGCAGTCGAATGTTGGGCTCGTCTCGTTCGTGAGGCCAGAAGGCCCAAGGGTTGCTCGCTCTCCTCTGCACTAGAGGCGGTTACATGAGATGAGGGGTCTGTTCTTTTCAGTTTCTAAAAGCTATTTTTTGGCTTTTCTACAGTAACTAGTTTTTAAACAGAGTATCTTTTCAAGATAGGGTCTACTGGTTAATTGTAGTACTATTGTACCGACTAAAAACTACATATGAGTTTCTGTTACTTTGTAATCTCTCGCACGAAGAGTCCAAAAGCTACAAGCCGCGGCCAAAAGCCATAAGCTTCAGCCAAAAAGAATAGGCCCGAAAATTGAGACCTGAGTGCCAGATCAAGAATTGAGGCTCATAATTGAATTTCGTCCTCGGATTAGAAAAAATGATAATCTCTCTTAACATATTTCAATCGTCCTCGGATTAGGTCTTAGTAAACGGTTTCTTATATGTCTGGTTTATGACCTGAACTCTACATGCAAATTGCAGATTCATCGATTCATCCTTCTTGGCTATGAAAGCTCTCTTTCTCAGCTATCTCATCAATTGTATTTACTCAACACCATCTTATTCATATTGTAAAATTGTGTGTATATTAGGATATCAACACTTGCACATTAAAAACCATATTTGTCACCACAAAATTTATTAGGTGACATGCACGTTCAGAAACTCATAATGTTGGGTCGTGCTTTGTAGCATATGCTATAATGCAGAATGCACACATCCAGCTACGATTCAAGTCAATTGTTCTGTATGCTCCTCTTGTACAATGCCTCAAATGGGTCTCAACTGAGCTCAATCCTAACTTAGAGCCGGCTGTCACAACTCACAACTCCTCCATTGATCTAAGCAGCACACTGACGCCCCGCTCATTTCGGATTGTCTGTGATGATCTATCATATTTTTTTACTTTTAAATTTTTTAAATTTAATTACGCTAAATAAGTCATCTTCAATTATAATGTAATTTTAGCTATTTATAATGTAATTTTAGCCATAAGACTCTATTTTTCAACCTAACAGAGTAGGACCTTAAATCGGATCATCAACACAAATTCCAATGCCCCCCTTGGTATTCTCAAAGGTCATCTATGCATTCATATCACAACTTCAAAAAAAAAACACGCAACATGACAGAAACGAAAAGAGCAACCACATGAATGCACTTCCTCACACTAGCATCTCCCTGCAACCTATACACGTGTATACGTACGTACGTACATCCCTCCACCTTGCGAGGCTGGCTGCGAGCCTGCGACGCCTGTGTGGAGTGTCAAGAATGCGAGGTATGCAAGGCGGGAGGGTCGTGTTGATAGACCGCGAACGAGCTCGACCGCGACATCGGCCGGGAGTAGCTGGGCCGGCGGAAGCTGCCGGCCGCCAGCTCGTCGGCGTCGCACTCCCCGTCCCTCTCCCCGGGGATCTTGCACTTCTCCCCGAGGATGATGGCCTTGTTCCACAGCGTGTCCTCCGGCTCCACCTTGTCCCTGCGCTCCCTCCGGCTCAGCCTCATCTTGTCCGGGATGTTCATGCTCAGGTTCTTGCTCAGGCTCATCGACAGCCGCCGCTTCGGCGTCGACGCCGGCAGCGCCATCGGCTCGATCGGTCCGTGCGTCGCCAGGTCCGGCGACAGCGTAACCACTGCCTTCTCCTCGCTGCCACTCTGCAGGCTCTCGGCGTGGCCGCCGTCAGATACGTACTCCGTAGCGGACTTTAAGTCCGACGCGGCCGGCGCTTGGCTGGCCGCCTTCGGCTTGCGGCCGCACGCCGAGCACATGGACGAGACGAGCGCGACGGTGGCGGCCACGCACACGGCGAAGAAGGACAGCGCGACGGCATCGTGGGCGAAGGAGTGCGCGCCGTCCGGTGGCAACGGCGGCGGCCACCTTGCCATTGCCCGAGAGGAATGAGAAGCTCCTCGTCAGAAACCTCTCTTCCCGCGAGAGGTGCGAACCTCCCGTTTCCAAACTGGAAACTGGAAAGGGCCGCTTCGGTTTCAGGTCGTGTGGCCGAGGGATAAACAAACTCCATTGCTTTTGTTCTTAATTGGGACAAGCTAATTTTAGAGAGATGTTTGGGGTAAAATAGGGCGTGCACCTGTGTAATTAAACCTCCAGCTAGACTTGAAAGCAAGACCTGTTGCACAGCTAGATTGCATGCTTGAACACATGAATGGAACATAAAGATTTGAGACAGCCAATAGTCTAATTTACTGGTACGGCCGTTCTTTTACAGTGTGTTTATAACGTACCAACAATCAATTGGGACTTGACTTCACCTTGTAAACTACTACTCATGAGTCCTCATGCTTCAACTCCAGAGTCCACTTGTTCTCCTAGTGTACACTGAAAATGTCTGAAAAAATCGTACGCGTTCATGTAGTGGTCCTCTACGAAAGCTCTGGATGCTTTGATGGGGCGCGCGCTAAACTTCCGAAAATTATCTTAAATTTCGCCCCAGGAGAATGGACGGTGGATTGATTTACTGAACCGTTTGGCTATACTGCAGTCTTCAGAGTTCAGTTTTGCCAGATTTTTTTGTTGGCTTCTTCTTCGCTTGCCACCATTTTTTTACCACTTTTGACACGCTGTCCACATGCCCTTTCAATTTTTTGCCTGTATCCTTGATCTGCTTCACAACTTGTTGTTTCAAATCTTTCATTTGAGGACCATTATCTTTTAGAACTTTTCCCTGGAAGGAGTACAGGAGGTATGATTAAATGTTAAAAATTAAAAAAAAAAATTTAGCTGAAAAGGTGCAAAAATATTACCAAGTTACTGGGAAAGTTATCCTCCTCGTCTTCATCTTCATCTTCATCATCCTCTTCAGCACCAAAATTGTTTTTCATCATATCATCTCTAGAGTACATCTTCATGCTTGGGGCTCCCGGAATACCCTGTCATCATCAATACTCTCTCGTGACATTTGAATCTTTAAATATACTTGGATAAAGTTACACAGATTACAGCTATAATATCTACCTCCATTGATTTCAATATCTTTTCCATCTCAGCATCTTTTGACGGCTTTGCAGCAAAGGGTTCTCCAGGGACCCGATCCTGCAATTGTTACGATTGATGTGTCAGAAATGACATGCAGATATTTAGATCCCAAAGCCTCAAATCCTGATATTTTTTTATCAGCGGGTAATGAACTTTTACAAGCAAAGCATCAAAACAAGTGTTATACTTAGGTCCCAAATCATTTCATATCTCAACTCCTTGATTCTATTGCTACAGTTGCTACTAAACGTCCTTTTCCTTTCCCTTCTAGGAAGGGTTTCTTGTAATATATCTAATAATAACATTTGTATCAATGTGCTGCAGCATGTAATTCCGAAAAACTGAATAACAAATCAATAGATGCATTTCTGTGAGGTACAGGGTTGTGGAACTTGATACCATAATTTAACTATATCTGGGTTAATTGAACCATTATCAAACTAAAACAGGCCTCGTTAACCTATATCAAACTTCAGATCAGTAACAGCTAAAGCTCAACTGCAGACTAGTACCACATTCATGCTCACATTCAACATGCCCCCCTTTTTTGCAGCTATTTTCCAAATGCCAGTACCCAAAATGAAGCCCTCTAGCATAATCCCTGATTGATCATCACTACACGCAGTGCTATTCATAGGTAATAATTAATTTAAAAGGGCAAAAACAAGACGGCAAGGGCTCACTTTTGGAACTGGTGGTGGATCCACAGCACATGCTTTGGAAAGATCTTTGCAGAGAAATTTCACCAGCTGATCAACTGAAGGCCTGTTTTTGTAGACAAACTCAGCAACATCGGTATCAGCATACCCCATCACCTGTAGTTTATTTAGTTCAGTTGAGCACAGTTACACAAAATTAATAGAAATAATAGTGCTGCCTTCAGTTGCTTAATGACTATTAACAATCTGGAAAGAAAACTTCAGCTAATTACATGCAAGATTAACATAGTTAAACCATTTATAATCCATTCCGGTATTGATTATCATAATATCATTTACTCAACAGTTGTGTTGAACTCATGAAAGATTAGCAATTTAGCACTCTAAAAGAAGATCTTGTGTAATATGTTCATAAGTTCTAAATAGTACAAATGCATGATCAAATAGTTAAGCATTGATCTTCACCTCCTGGCATGCACGCTCAATCGTCTTGCATTCTGAATTACAATGCCCTTCCTCATCTTGCTCAACAAGCTGCAAAATACTTTGATGCATTAGAATGAGATTGAGATGGTACATTTGCAAAAGTATCACAAATTAACCACAAAGCTATGACCAAGCAGAATCAACTAGATCACTTTAATTTGACTAGCAGGCTTACATATAGTTCCATAACACACGCTAACAGACCTGTGCACAAAACTAGATTCGGCCGTGCCCCGATCGGCCGAACCATGACGGCATGTGCGACGGCCTGCCGTTGCTACAGTACATCGCCGCTGTCGTCCATCACTGTCGCCACTGTCGGCCGTGTCGCTACTCGGCCCGCACTGTAACTTTAGACGACTAAGAATATAACGTTATACGAGAAAAAAAATTAGTTTAGTGTGCAACAGCGAAACCGCTGGTTCTACGCTCCGGTCTTCTTTCGCCAATAGATAGCGTTGCACCCAAAGTCACCAGGTCAGCACCACCACCTGCCCGCAAGCATCGACGCGCTCCACCTGCTCGGTGAAATGCCGCTAAAGCACTTCGACCTCGAGATCGCCTCCCGGACGCTGGTCCAGGCCTCGCGCCCGCCTCCGGGCTTCCCCTCCGTCCTTGCCGTCTCCAACCTCGACCTCATCCTCGGCCCCTTCCCCATCTACCTTGTCTCCGTCTACCCTCGCCCGCCGTCCGGCCTCGACGCCGTGGTGTCCGCCGTCCGCGCCGCCCTCCCGTCCTACCTCTCCCGCTTCTTCCCCTTTGCCGGCCGCATCGTCCGCGACCCGGGCACCAACATCCCCGAGGTCGCCTGCACCAACGCCGGCGCCGAGCTCGTCGTCGCCGACGCCGCCGTCCCCCTCGGGGCCGTTGACTTCACAAACGTCGACCGGTCGCTCGGCCTGATCCAGATACCCTTCGACGCGAGCCTCCCCATGTCGCTGCAGCTGGTCCGGTTCGCCTGCGGGGGGTTCTCGCTGACGGTCGCCACGAATCACCTCCTCGCCGACGGCAAGGCGTTCACCGTCCTGCTCAACGCCTTGGGGGAGATGGTCCGCACGGGCGGCCTCTCCCGAGAGCCCCGGTTCGATCGGTCCCTCTTCAGGCCGCGGTCGCCGCCGCGGTTCAGCCCGTCGTTGGACGCTGAGTTCGCGAGATTCACGCCTGACACCATGATCAACGCCCTCCTGGCCTCGGCCATCCAGCGGCGGCTGTACCGCATCGAGGCAGCCGACCTCGGGGAGCTTCAGGCGGCGGCATCGGGCGGTGGCCGCCGCAGCTCACGCTTCGTGGCGCTATGCGCGTACGTCTGGAAGCTACTCGCGCAGGCCGTCGGCGACTCCGACCCCAACTGCCGGATGGCGTGGATCGTCGAAGGCCGGAAAAGCGTCGAGCCATCGCTCGGCGCCGGGGACGGCGCCTTGGACCGGTACATCGGGAACGTGGTCACCTACACCTCCCGCGACGCGAGCGTGGCGGAGTTGCTGCACATGCCGCTGCACGACGTGGCCGCCATGGTGCGCGCGGCCATCGCGGCGGCGATGACCAAGGACAGGTTCCAGGAGCTGGTGGACTGGATGGAGGTGAGGAAAGCGGCGTTCAAGGACGGCGGGAAGTGGACGGAGGCGGTGAATCTCGGGTTCGGGAGCCCGCCGCTGGTGATCTCGGGGCTGCTCCCGTTCCCCATCGACGGGGACTTCGGGTTCGGCAAGCCGAGACTGGTCATGCCGTGGCTGCGGCACGGCCGGTTGGGGTCGGCGTCGATTTCGGTCGTGCCCTGCCCGAGCGGGGACGGGTCGTGGTTCGTCGCCGGCACGAGGTTGTGGCCGCGGCTGATGGAGGTGGTGGAAGCCGGCCCGGAGAGCTTGCTGAAGCCGGTGACGGCGGCGAGTCTGGGGTTCGCGGTGACGGCGGGCGCGAACGGTTCCCGTTTGTGAGCTCGCGACGGACGGTGTTGTGTTGTACTCTGCTGCTCCGGCAGCGGTTCTTTTGAAAATAATGGCGCTGTTCTTTTTTTTTCTTTTAAGTGATTTTTAGTTTTTAGCTTACTCTTTACAGTCTTGATGCTTATCTAGTCCTATTTTCCAGCTGTGCGTTGGTTTTCAGTTTTTAGCTTCTCTTTACCATAGGCCCCTCGAGCTCCCTGCCCAGCCGGCCGTACGTCCGAAGCGCCGCCGCCTTGGCCTCCTTGCCCGGTCGGCCGCGCGCCTGAAGCGTCGCACGTCCTGGTCGAACCGCCGCCAAGACGCGGCCCGCTGGTCGTTGTCACGCCCGAGGAGACCGTCCGCTGCCGGATCTGCCCAATACCTACGCCGGCCGCCACCAAAGTGTTGTCACCGGTCGGCCGCGCCCGAAGCCGGCCACCCTCGCCTGACGCTCGCCGTCGGTCTCTACTTGCACTGGCCCGCACGCCGCCCACTCCACCGTAGTCGGTTGCCGCCGCCTCGCGCCCGCCCGAGTGGCCGCTCGGGTCAAGCTGCCGTCGCCACCGTGTGAACAGGGTAGGAGAAACCCTACCCCCACCTCTTGTTGCCGAACCGGGCGGGCCGAATGAGGTGAAATCGTGGTCAGGACGGAGGCGCTGGCATATTTGCAGAAAAATACTCGTAATTCCGAAAATGATAGATTTTCATAAAGATTGTGTTCCATTAGATTACAAGAAAGCATTACATAGATTGTGATCAGTGCATGTATCATTGCACACCCATCCCAACAACCGCATACATGGCATCTCCCCGGCGTATCATTCCATGATCCACACCACACCACGGCACAATTCCTTTCACCTTCGTGTCCGATCGATCCTCTCATGCAACTCCACATCTTTATGTACTTCTTCGTAGCGGCTTTTGCACGCCTACCCTCGCAGGTTGCCGGTGCATCCATGGACGTCGTATTTGAGATACCGGGGACGTCGAGCACCTACGGCTACCGCTTCACCTACTTCGACATGGTTCGTGAGATCATGGAGAAGGTGCAGAGGCACTGGGGCATCCCGGTGGCCACGCAGCGCCTCTTCTTCCGGAGCCAGGAGCTCGCCGACGAACTCGACACGGGCTGCTACTCCATCCTCCGGGGCTCGCACGTGCTGCTCCTCGTCCGCCGGCCGCCTGCTCCGGCGCCCGCGCTGGGGCTCCTCCTGCCGGCCAAGAGGGTCAGGACAACGCCCGACCTCGTTCACGGCACTGCCACCTTCCCGTTCTGGCATAGCCGGGAGGTCTCGGTCATCGCCCTCCGCGACGGGACCGTGGCCGCGCTGAAACGCCGCATCCACCGCGCGGCCCAAGTGGACGCGCACGAGCTGGAGCGCATGGCCGCCGTGTTCGGCGACGTGGAGATGCAGGACGACCCACCCCTGCTCTTGTACGTCGAGCCCGCCTCCGGCGTGATGGAGGTGAAGATCATGCTCAAGGAGGCGGACGTGGGCAGCAGCAGGACAGTGGCGGTGGAGCTGCACGCGGAGGACGCGGACGCGGGCGTGCTGGCGGAGGTGCGCCTGTCGCACGCGGTCACGGAGCTGAGGCAGCAGCTGAGCCTCCTCGCGGAGCGCCCCGAGTTGCCGCTGGTTGCCCGCGGGAACTGCCACTTCGAGTTGGACGGGGAGGCCATGGACGAGGGCCGGTCGCTGCGGGAGAACGGCTTCGAGGCCGGGGTCATCATCCACGTCGTCTCAGGGCGCCGGCGCTGGTGAGTGACAGAGTGAGACTGAGGTTTTAGAGGGGTTTTGGAAGCGAGAGACTGTGTGTTGTGCCTGGTGGAAGTAATAACTGGGCTGTGCTTAGCCGCATCTTTTAGGTTCTACTCATGAGCTGAAAAGCTGTATCTTATGACTGAAATGGTATTGTAGTCTTAAAATTTCGCTGTAATTAAAGGTGACTTATTTGACATGATTAAATTTAAAAATTTTAAAAATAGAAAAAATATGTTAGCTCATCACGGACAACGCAAATGAATACGGGAAAAAAGAAGCGGCAAAAAAGCTCAAAAAAGCTAAAAATTCAGAAAACAACAAAATTTATAAATAGTGAAAAATAAGCCAGAAGTTAAAGCCGAATATAAGAAAGGTGTGTGCTTGTTGCGTTTTAATCCTAGTTCCTGCTAGGGAAAATTTCGTTTTGCACAAAAACCAGAGGGTAACGAAAGGAGCAAAATTTCGTTTTTTAGGTAAAAAAATCTGGTCAAAATATTCAAACATCATTTCAATTTTTGACAAAATTTAATAAAAAAATTAGACAAAATTTAAATGATGACAAATTCAGCCAAAATTTGACTAAATTGTTTTTCTTTCAGAGGGTAACAAAAGGAGCAAAATAAACGAAATTTCGCCGAAATTATGAAGCCCGGTTCCTGCCGAGGGAGGAGGCAGTCGTGGCCTTGTGGGTCTAGCGGCCACCCAGTGTCGCCGGCGGGGATGGCAGGGGCTTGTTTGGATAGATGGGGACAAGGTCGTTACTAAGTTGTAACTAATACTGGAAGTTTGGATAGATGCTTATGCTCTCTCGCTCTGCAAATGTAGCATAGTATCAAGGAAACTAGATCAGCTTGAAATAAACACTAGTTGTGTAGAATTCGTGGGCATGCTGTATCTACCTTCAGCTAACATCATTGGCCATACGTTTGCCGGCCTATCTAATTTACATGCATCCATGCAGAAAGGTCACTCTGATATCAACCGTGAGCTTAAGGTTAGGTCAAATCAAGCCGAAATTGTTAATGTTCTACTCAAGTTGCTGTATATATTTTGGCGGCTATAGGTTTGTGCAACTGTTAATAACTTTGGCTACCTTATCCGACATCGTGGGAGCAAAAGTACATACATTGGCAACTCATTTAGTCATTCATTTTTATCATCTAATCTGCAGATGAACTTGATCAGATATATAATAATCCATGGATCATATACTCGGGGAGCATAGTTTGCATGGGTTTAATTTCCTTCTCAGATAATCAGACATGGTAACTCAAGAGTAAAAAAGGCAAGCTCGAAGATAAAATAGCCCATTCCAAGCTCTCCGGCCTAGAGGAAGAGACCAAAGAGATGCCCAGTATGCATGGGTTGCAACAGCGGATCAGAGGTGTCAGAGGAGCACTAGCAAGTTTTTTGCATGTTGTTTTTGCTTTTGGCTTACGATTTATGGTTGTGGCTTATGGTTTTTGGGCTGTTTGTAAGAAAGATACGAAGTAACAGAAACTCACGTGCGATTTTTGTCGATATAAACGAAGTCACTACAGCGTGTACTACAATTAACTTGTAGACACCATTTTAAAAAGATACTTCGTTTAAAAACTAATTACCGTAGAAAAACTAAAAACAACTTTTAAAAACCGAAAAGAATAGGCTCCGACAAATTTGTTACCACTTACCGACCGGTGACAACCGGAGAAGCCCAGGAGTGGCAATGGCGTGACATCAAAGAAAACTAGCCTCATTGGCGCTTGGCGACGCCGTCGTCAATCGTGAATCGCGAGGAATTACCTAAAAAAAATCGAAGGGTATTTACGTATTTTCGCAGAAAGAAAAGGTTTTTGCAAAAACGAAGGATGCGTGGGAAAAAACGCGGGGACTGCGCGTAAAAAACGGGATCCGTGTGCAATTTCCGAAAACGCGGGGGCCACCACGCAAAATGGAGGGACCAGAAAAAAATCCAAGGACCTTTTCGCGAGAATCAGGGACCTGTATGTAATTTCGGAAAAACTCGAGTTTTTACCATCCCCGACCGTACCAAAATCTCGAGCCACGCGGCGGGCTCACGCGCGCGGGGGGCGACGTGGGCGCGCGCCTGGGCTGGAATCCCCCCGCTATACTGCTGGTAAGATTCAGTTGTTTTGTTTGTTTGTTTTCTGCTCAGTTCAGAACTACTGTCCATCAGTCTATATGACGTATTGCATAATACTATTTTACCCTTTGATTCTGGAAACACCACAAGGTTGAACTGATGCGTTGGATACGCAAAACACTCGGAAGAGCTGCGAAGCCATACCTATTGTTGGATTAATTGGGCTTCGTCTAATTTAATTTAGTAATTAATCAAATAAAATTCCTAGGTCCACATGGAAAAACTGTTTAGTCCCATATGAAAAATTAAATGGGAGTTACACCACTTTAAAAGGTGGAACGTGGTAACCCTTGTGAAATTGAAGAGAGCCACTGGCGCGCTCACACCGTGCGTGCCGTCGCGTCGTGTGCGTGTGCGTGCGCGTGCGTGGCGTGTCGGTGCGGGCGCGTTTTCTTTATCTATTCGAATCGAAACGCGACCGACTCGCATTAGGCGGCGATGCGGTGCGATTACTAGTAAATTATGGCTGCGGTTACTTTCGAGTAATGACTGCAGTTACTAGTGATTAATGGCTGCAGTTACTCTGGTCTCTTCGTTTTTTGCTGCGGTTACTCGCCTCTTGGTTTCTTTATTCTGAGGAACAGAGTATAAAAGGCTCTCTACTCCATACGAGAAAGAACAGAGAAAGAACAATACTACGGTTCATTTTTGTTCTTGCTCTCGCAATCTCCGGTCCGAACTTTACGCGAAGGTTACGGGCGGTAGGCCTCAAACTCCGTCCGTCGTGTACCGCACCTGCGGGTGACGGGCGATCAAGTTTTGGGAGCGCTTTGGCGCGATCGCTCATTCTGTGACGTCCTCTACATCCTGGTGGTGAACTGCACGGCGAACATCTTCCTGCATCACGCCTCGTCCTGCATCACGCCTCGATCGACTGCATCGAATAGCCCATCATGTCGACTGATGGTAACGGCGCATCCGGTGTCTCCGACACTGGCCCCGCCCGAAGGTATAACCTGAAAACTTATTTGATGTATTTGTTTCTGTATGTTATGAATATGTTAATAGATGCTGCTGTTAGCGTGTTCGTTAGCGAATATGAATACATCATTGTTGAATCACTAATGTTTTTATATGTCATACTTTATATGCTGAATTTCTAGATTAAAATATACCAAAAATTAACTAGATTCTCAACTCCTATCTCGACGAACTAAGTTTGCACTTGGAGTGTGTACGATCCTATATTTTGTGGCTTGCAGCTCTTCCGAGTTCTTTGTTTTACGACTTTAGTTTGCACTTGGAGAGTTCGCTTGATCTTGCTGAAGTGTTTTAATCAACTAAGTTTGCAATCTGAAAGAAAGCTTTCATAGTTTGCTTTCTAAGCTTTCACTACTACCATTAAAACCAAACAGAAACTTTTCGCCACTGATTCAATGCGTATCAAAATCGAACAGAACATATATACATAGTTCGCATCAGAATTTGTCTAAACTAATTCAATGCATTATTTTTCAGCAATAGTATGGAAGGGAACAGAGCGGAAACTCGATGGCATACAAGAAAGCGATTTTTTTAATAATAAATATAGAATCGGGTTAACTTTCAATGGCATACAGAGAATTATCCCTAGTTTTTATAATCTGTAACAATAAGCCAATAAGCATCATGCATGCTGATTGGCGAGCATCTTAATTGGAAGATTAATTGCTGTTCAATGTTCAAAGAATCAGCCGATCAGGTCCGCTGTTAGAATTGTTCCAAATGAACACCGACACATCTCGTCGTTATTTTTTAAGGAATCTACTTCATCTCGCGCTGACCGGAATGTCTACATGACATCTACTAATTCTGGACTTTAGACTAAAGCGTCTGGATAGCATGACAATTACTGTTTGATCATGAGCTAAACTTGTCACAGCTAATGACAACACAACTAGGTTCAAAATGGTATATAAATTAAGAGAAATGCTGAAAGATTTCCAAATTTTTTTAGAGCTGGAGGGTATGCCCCAGACTTTGTTTATTTAAACGGATAGGCAGCGCTACAGATTTCCAAACCAAGCAGTTGAGCAATAACCACCACCACCAAGCAACCAAACAGAGCTAACTATTTTTTTACCAGCCAACTGCTTGATTAAGCAATACACTGTAAGTCATCTGTGAAGGAGACATCAAGTGATCAACGAACCTGGCATTATGGAAGACAATACGATTTCTAATGGCTGGCAACAAAGGAATATCTGCTAAGCAGTTTACGACAAAATTGGAGCTCATTTTTTTTAAACTCAACTGGGAACCATCCAGCCATTGGCAGTGTAAACCTTATGGAGAATCAACAATGCTTCGATGGCTAGAAGTAAACATCCAGGACCCTAAGAGAAAAACCTCTTAAGAAAGCACAGTTCAGTGCACACAATGTTCATGCTATGGGCCTGTTTCTTTTTCGCTGAAGTTTATGGCTGCGGCTTGCGACTTTTGGGCTGTTTGTGTGAGAGATTATAGAGTAACAAAAATTCGCGTACGGTTTTTGCCGATATAAATAAAGTCGGTACAATATGTACTATAGTTAATTAGTAAATTCTATCTTAAGAAGATATTTTGTTTAAAAGTTAGTTACTGTAGAAAAGCCGAAAAACACCTTTTAGAAGCTAAAAAGGATAGACACATGTACGTGAAATGACCACACGATAAATTAACAACTGATAAATATCTAGTTTTGAGCTCACAACATCTATAAGGCGCGAGATATGCAAAAGGCAAAAAAAGAAAAGAAAATAAAAAGAAAATGAAGACCATATAAGAGGAATCTGACAACATCTAGAAGGAACGGCCGCCCACGGGACAGATCGGACGGCCCTGATTTAGCGATGACGCGGCCTCGCGAACAGGCTGAGGAATGAACAGTTCGGCGCGGCAAAAACTACAGATGTCTTATCCCATGTTAGTAACTCTTACTATACTTTATGTTAAAAAAAAACTCTTGCTGTACTTTTATATTCATCATTTTACCTAAATCTACTTAAAAACCTCTGATACATCTTAACCGACTAAAAATATGTAACTAGGATATATTCTTTTGGACCATGAATGATGATTTTTGCTGTACTTTTTAATATAACAACAGATGATGGAGTCACTGATATCGATGGTGCATATAGTTTTTAACTTAATAAACCCTTATAAATAATCAAAAAGATCCGGATCTGGCTAAGCTCAGCTTGTTCTTAATCAATTATTTACAGGAGGAAAACGAACCCCTGCCAATGTAACCCCTTTTTGCAATCGGCAGCATGCCACCACGTAATCACGTTCATCCTTCCAAAGCTCACCGTGGACCAATGACGTGCAGACGATCAAATAGAGCAGTCATTGGTTGTCCATTATATTTATTCAAATTTATATTCACATTATTGGATAAGGTATAGGTAAGAAATAAAATATTCATTTAAATTTGGGTACGAAGAGAGTAATATTCACTTATCCATCTTTACTGATACTCATTCAAACATAAGGTTGAAAGTGTACTTAGGCTATTCATGTGTTTGAACTACCTATATTTAGTTATAGCTTCCTATAAATACATGTGAGAGTCACATGTGTACTTGTACGCGCTAATTTACACAGAGTAGCCCCCTTACACACTCCTAATCATTTCTAACAAATTTCAGTTGTTTTCGTAAAACTTTTGTGGTGTGAACGCGAGGTTGAAATTTTAAATACCGAAGTTTTACGAAAACTTCTTATAAAAGTATGTGGCGCATATGTATGCGTCTAGCCCAACCAGTTTGGCATGGAGTAGCTTCCTTACACACAGAATCATCTCCAACAAAATTCAGTTGATTTCGAAAATTTTTTATGGTGTGAACGCGAGGTTAAAGTCGTAAATATCGAAGTTTTATGAAAACTTTCTTCATATGGCTCTTTGACTTAGCCTCTTATTTTTTCTCCTTTACCCACTGATTTACCAAAACTCATTAGGTATACCTTTTTTATTTAGATATAGATAATATTCACTTTAAATAAGAATAGATAAAATTAGATATAAATTTAGATTATTCATACCTTAACCAGTGGCACTCCTACCGACCAAAGCACACTGCACGACATGTGGCACAGTGAGCGTCGGGAACTCAAACTTGCTATCTGTTCAGGTCACCGTCGTCTCCTGTGCCGCGGCGCCACAGCCTTTTTCAGCTCAAACTTCACATCAGTCGTCTCGAAGTTGGCCCACTCACCTGCTTCCCCTCCCGCCAGGGGCGGACCCACCAATGGGTCAGGTGGGGCACCAGCCCCCCTCCGTTAACCAGCCGTGTGTACCTCCCCCACCCCCTACAGCTCCACGCTAGCCATATGAATGACCTTGTTGGGCTTTAAAAAGCCTTTGCATGACGAAGAAAATTGTATTTGTAGCGGTGATTAAAAGCCACAACGACATCTTGGCTCTTGGCGTGGAGCCTCTCTCCCTCTTATGTCTACAAGTCTACAACTCTACAAAGGTCAAGCACGAGCTTTGAGTACTGGCCGTTAATTTCAGGGACCATCCAACCTCAATACTCAAATATCGATGGACAATAGTTGACCTTCGAAAATAAAGAAATCCCAATGGTTGAAGCATTTCGTATGTTGCAAGTCAGTACTAGCAGTTATTGATATGGATTTTGTAATGGACCGCGGGTGTATGTGCAATTATTTCATACTAGCTCAGGGTTGTACAGAATAAAGCAAATATATATTTAAATAATGGTTATATGGCAATACTAATGATAATTTGTTAGGTGAAAAGGTAATATTTCTAAAAATATTTTTGCAACTGTATTATTCAATAAATAATTTCCTATTTTAAGGTATGTTTATAAAAATTAGTTTAAATTACTAGCTAACGTCTCGCTCGATCAGGTCACCGCCCAGTTCCATCTGGACCGCGTGGCAGCTGCCGTTTTCTCCTCTACACCATGGAGTTAGCACCGCTACCCTCCTTCGGCAAAATATGACGTATATCATAGTTTCTAAGATAGCCCGTAATAGCTACAATAATGTTTTTCTATCTCTCACCGATAATACAGTAGACTATCGTAAATCGATAACTTAGTATTCAATAAACTGGTCAGTAAATCTATTAACCCTCCTAAATTTTAATCTGGTCCGCCATCGTGTCCATGGCAAGACAAAGACGCTCCATTCTCGCAAAAAATAAGGGACTGTCTATATGAGATTTGACTGTTTTTTATTGTCAAAACAGTCAAAATCTAAACCACACGATTAGAAAAATGGACATACAAGATTGTCCACCACAGAACCTGCATAGAACTGCTTAACGGGCCCTCAATTCTTATTGGGCCTTGTTTTAAAATTGAGCATAATCGATCGGCATGCACAAAACCCGTTCTGTCAGATTTTTTGGTTTTTGCCAGATTTCATACTGGGCTTTGTGTACGTTTTGTGTTTTCGGAAATTTAATGAAATATAAAATTCAAACCAAACAAAACAATCTTCGTAAAAGATCAAAAAAAGCAATTCAAGAAGGGATAAATTATGCTACTAGGAGGCAATTGGTTCAGATAACTAATTGCTACAGGCGTTAATGTATGCTGCCTCCTTAATTAACAAATAAACATTAGGTTGTGATAGTACTCTGTATTAAGCTATGGTTCTAACAAAAAGTTTAGAAAACCAAACAAAACATCTTGGGAAATTTAATCAAACATAGCATTCAAACCAAACAAAACATCTTGAAAAATTTAACCAAACAAAACATCTTAGGAAATTTAATCAAACATAGCATTCAAACATAGCCCAAAACTATCATGCACCAGATTAACACAATCACACTATCGATCGTCATCACCGGACCGGAGTAAAATGCAGAACCATTTTCGAATTCAAATTAGCATGCAACACTGGCAGAAGAGACGGATCAGGCACCAAGGTGAACAGAGTAACATCAACTTATGCAAGTCAATATAGCCGTTAACATTCGACAATGCATGAGACTTCGATTGAACTTATTACAAAAGTGAAGGATTCAACACTGATGAACATACCCGAATACGGAATAGTGGAATACTCTATCGAACGCTGACGCTCGACCTAAACCACGCAAAAACTAGCGTAAGACAATCAACAAGTTACTACTGACAGAATCTGAAGGAAATGATAAGCAACGAAACAGAACCTAGTTGAAGAGAAGCCACAAAGAGTTCTTGGTATCGAATGACGGAAACCGAAAGAGATGACAAGCGACGAGATCTCCGCTCCGGCGACGAGATCTCCAATCCAACTAGGCGCCGACCTCATGCGTCGGAGAACTCGACGGAGAAGACGCCGGCGACGAGATCTCCGCTCCGGCAAAGCGTAAGACAGAACCTAGTTGAAGAGAAGCCATAAAGAGTTACTGGTACTCTGAGACAGAAAACGGAGGAGATGACAAGCGACGAGATCTCCGATCCAACTACTCCGGCGACGATAAAGTTTCCACTCCGGCGACGATAACTCCAAACAAAACTGAGAACCCTCGGGAGCTCCGCACCTCTCCACTCTCCTTCGAGTGCTCCGCACCTCGCCGCTCTCCGGTGTCTTGGCCCGCTCCGGTGACGAGCTCTTCGCTCAATCTCCTCTCCCTTTTGTGTATCGCATCTCGCCCTCCTCCCTCTCGAGTACTCGCTCTGCGCTCCGCTCTCTCCAGTGAATGGAAAGGTATGGCGCGTGGAGCAGCGCAAATAGTATTCGAGCAGCGACCTGCGAAGCTTCGTGAAAGCAGGTGCAGGAAAAAAACGGGCGGCGTTTGCGCACCCGCGCGCGGCGCGCTCGATCCCAGTACGAATCTCGGAGAAATAATGGACGGCTGACGAAGCACGTGTATTGGGCATAAAAAAACGTTCGACTGCAGTATAGTACTTCCGAAAAAATAAATAAATAAAAAACCGACCAAAACCCTCCAAAACCCGCTCGAACTCCACCATTCCCCTCCCGTTCCATGCCCCACCCCTCCGCCGCGATGCTCCCCTCGCCCTCCTCCCTCCGCTCCCTCCTCCACCTCTCTCGCCGCCTCCATCTCCACCGCCTCCGCGCCCCAAACCCTCGCCTAGCTAGCCCCCCGCTCCTCACCCACCTCCGCTTCTGCTCCTCCTCCTCGTCTCCATCCGACGGCGCCGGATGGGCCTCCTACGACCCCCTCACCGACAGCCTCGCCCCATCTGCGGCAATCTCTTCGGCCTCCGCCTCCGACCCCGAGACCCCCGCGGACTCCGACGTCTGGGGCGTGTTCGACCCCGTCGCCGGCCGCATCGTCATGCAAGGGCAGCCCTACCCGCGGCCCCCTCCTCCGTCCAGCTCTGAGGAGGAGGAGGAGGAGGAGGCCGTGAAGGAAAAAGGAAAGGGGAAATCGAGCGGCGGGAAGGGCCAGGTCAGGTGGTCGGCGGTGGCCGCGGTGAGGAAGGCCGGGGGGAAGGCGGCCAAGGAGAAGGTCTCGTACGTCTGCAGCCACTGCGGGGAGGGCTTTTCGCAGTGGTGGGGTGTGTGCCGCCACTGCCAGGCGACGGGAACATTGACCAAGTATGTCCCCGAGCCTGATGCTGCCGCCGCTGTGGAGGGTTTGCACCACGCGGTCCGGTCGTGGATTCCGCAGAAGAGCAAGGAGATGATGCCCCAGAGCCTTCAGGAGGTGACCAAGGGGGTCGACCAGGCGGAGTGGCGCATACCGCTGTAACATTTCTCACCCCAGTTCATATTTTTGTATTAAATTTGAACTGGAATGTTTAAAATTGGAGAAACGTCAACTTCCTTAGTTTCTTCTCTAAACTATTGTATAGATATATGATGTTCAAATTTATGATTATTCTGTGCGAACATGGGCGTTGGCTTTAGGATAGTATTCAGTATTCACTATGCAATGAAACTGCTTTGTAGCAAACTGAAGTTGTTTCCTCCCTTATTAGCTGATGACGCACATGAATGTGTCTTACTTGTAGGCCAGGGAGCTTCGGGATGGAGATCGCTCGGGTGCTTGGGGGTGGTATTGTTCCTGGTAAATACTGATTGAAAGGAAACTTGTGTCAGGCGTAGGATCAGGGATTGTATTAGTATAAATTCCACTCTGACATGCATCTTGCAGTTCTACCAAAGCTTTTAAATTGCTTAGGACAACCATGTATCAGTAAATATGATGACGATTGAATGACACTTTTTTTTATAGTTCTATGTTCTTTTGCCTTTTGAAAATTGGCACCAAAATGAGCTATCTGTACTGCATAGTGAATATATATCACAACCATGTGCTAATAAGCTATCTGTTTCTCATTTCATTGGTAATTTTAGACTGTTTTGTTCTTGCAATGTTTCTTGAATTGGCTTGGAATTTACATCTTCTTCCCTACATACTGGACTCATTATTAATGTTCTCACTGTTCATTTCTTCTGTATGTGTAATGTGGCGAACTACCATTTATAGGAGAGTTCATATACCAAATAAGTATCGAGTTTCAGATCAATGTATACCATTTTGGTGTGAGTCTGGGCCTACTAAGTTCTCTTTCCATCTTATGCCAGTCTATTTCTCTGTTATGCTTACCATATTTGAGAAAAGTACATGTAACATGTCACAGAAGCTTTTGTTACTCCACGGTATCAATGCATTACCTACTGTATGTCATGGATTGTCATCACACATATATTTTTGCAGGCTCATTGGTTTTAGTAGGTGGGGATCCAGGTGTTGGCAAAAGTTCATTGTTGTTACAGGTAAATATACACATTGGGCTATTTAGTGTTAGTTTGGTCGGCTTTCTCTTGTGTTTTCAAGCGATTAAGATCTCTGCATTCATTTGGTGTTGGCAAAAGTTCATTGTTGTTACAGGTAAATATACACATTGGGCTATTCAGTGTTAGTTTGGTCGGCTTTCTCTTGTGTTTTCAAGCCATTAAGATCTCTGCATTCATTTATCTACCGCATACTTTTGGAATTTAAATATTTTATCTACTTAGTTCCTTACATTTTGAGTTTTGGAATTTCGACTTTGGAATTTTCTGTACCTAATTCCTTAACTTTTGGAATCTGATAACGCTTTTTTTTTTTGTTTGTAGCTCGCTTCTATTGTATCTGAGGGCTTCAAGGCCGAGGAGCCTTCTCCTGTTGTATATGTGTCTGGTGAGGAGGTTGGTAGTAGCCTTGCCCAATATCTATCATTTGCACCTCCCGAACTATTTTGTTTTCTTGTTGATGGAAATATCATGGAGAGATCTATATGACACTCTTCTGATAGCCTTCAGTATTTGATAATTTCAAAATTTATTGTTATTTCCCTGAACATTCTTTGATACAGATCTGTAACTTTGTCCCCAGAGCATTGCGCAAATTGGAAATAGGGCTGACCGGATGAGTATCAAGTCTAGAAACTTGTACCTATACTCTAGTACGGATATTGAGGTAACATTATTTGGCTGGCATCATTTATATATACTCATATTTTGTTTGTTTGGTTCATAGACCTTTTTAAGGAAAGGCAAACATACTAGGTAACTTTACCTTTAGAAAGCTCCTCGTAACTTGTACTTCTATTAACTAAGTTAAGAGTGACGTAATGTTCTCGAGCGCTAAAGTGCGTTCAACCCACCTCTTTGTTCTTCTCACTTATATGAGAACTTCCTTCATACCACCTAATAAGGCTATCGATAGAGTAGGTAACTTTATTTTGTTCCGTACTCAACTACTCATAGATCTGGAAATTTCCATTTTTATGGCTTCATAGTAACTTCACATGATCACATCTACTAAATGGTTTGTATGTGCATAGCTCAAATTTCATATCAGCGAACCAAAATTAACAGCTTAATAACTATATACTTTGATAGTCTTTGACAATTTTGGCTTTCTGATAAAGTTGGGCAATCTGCCTGTAATCTAAAAATTATGCTGTGATAGATGATGGAAAGCTAACTGACTAAAAGCATATTAGAAGTGGCATTACAAGTTAGACATCAGATATTTGATATTTCATATTTGTGATCTGAGATTTTTTGCCAGCTAACCAAATCAAAGCATTTATATCTTGCAAGAAATCTTCACATCCAGATTATAACTGATAAATTATTGATGTTCCTCTAACTTCTTGTTCCACAGGATATCTTGGACAAAATCCAGCCATTATCTCCAAGAGCTCTTATTATTGATTCAATTCAGACAGTTTACCTAAAAGCATTTGCTGGAAGTGCTGGGAATACAATGCAGGTGCTTCTGTTAGTTCAACTAATAGTTTTCAGATTAGCTTGAGGTTGCTTGAGGTCTGCCTGGCATGTCATGTCTTTCTAAATCATATAAATCATGGGTTGATGTTGCATGTCATTTATGTATGTTAGTGTTGCATGTCATGTCAAAACTTCATGAATACATATCACAATAGCTGACCTCAAAGGAGAATTTGATTAGTTTTGATAATCTTAGTGTTGGAATGTTGGATCTAGGAACATGTTAATTTTGTGAGCTAAAAATTGCATAACAAATATGATTTAACAGAAGTTTTGACACTGTGAACTATATTATGTTGTTGTGCTACTGAAAAATGCACACATTCATATCTTCACTTGTTGAAAATATCTGCCTTATTTTTTTATGGACCATAGGTCAAGGAATGCACCTCTGCCTTGTTAAGATTTGCAAAACTGACAAATATCCCTGTTTTCTTGGTAAGTTATCCACTGTGCGATAAGTTTTATCGTTGTTTGTGGTACATCCTAGATAAATTGGTGCATTTGTGTTCTTGTCATCATTAGTAACCTTGTTTCCTTTTTCAGATTGGACATGTTACAAAAACTGGTGATATTGCTGGCCCTCGTCTGTTAGAGCACATAGTGGATGTTGTTTTATATATGGAGGTTTGTAAATTACTGCTTCCGGACACATATTTTGCTTATAAAGCGGGAATATTGGAGCATATTAGGATTTTAGCAAACTGTTATAGATTATACACTAAATATGTTCATTTCCTTGGTGCTGCCTGGGAATGTCGTAAATGTCGAAGTTCATTTCTTCCCTTCAATTTCACAAGTCCTGTTAAGACGTTACTAAACACAGTAACAAGTCTGTAATGGTATACCAGAAACTTCCTTTGTCCCTATTACTAATAGAGGAATTGATGATTTTTTAAAAGGAATTGGCAGTAAAAAACTAAACAAATGCCAGCAAGGGTTTTCCTTCCATTTTTCAGAGTTGAATTATCATGACAAAAATCAATTTCTATTCTCATTATCACTGGAATACAACTTGTTCTACAATCTTGGGTCTTCCTCTATATATGTGTGTGAAATGGACAGTGTTAGACAGACATATTAGGCTGCCCTATGGGCTCCTGGCCTTAGGCCCATGTGTGCTTAATTGGTTGGTTACATAGCTATTATAGGCAAGGATCTCCCTGATTGGCCCATGGTTCTATTAGCCATAACCCTAGATATCCTTGCCTATATATATTAGCCCTGTACTGCTATTCATAATCAATCTACTATTCATTGCATATCTATTGCTTTCATGGTATCACGAGTTTGGGTTTTTCCCCTGTTTTTGCTTCCGCCCTAGCGTGCGTGATCTTTTTCACGCCGCCGCACCTCTCTCCGCATCGGCCGTCTCTCTGGCCGTCGCTGCGTCTCGCGGACGACCCCCTCGTCTCGCGCCCACTCCTCATGGCTGGACTCCCTCCCGCCGCTCCTCCTTCTCCCCCGCCGCTGGCTGCGCCGCTTCGCCGCCGCGCGGCGGCTTCCGCAGAGGATCCTGATTCGGCCGCCACCGCCGCTCAGATCGATCGCGTTCGCGCCGCCCAAGCCACGCGGGAGCAGGCCCTCGCAATTGCTGCGGAGGCTGAACGCGAGGCCACTGCGGCAACCCAGGAGCGTGATGCAGCCGCGGCTCGCCTTCGCGATGCGCTCGAGCGTGCCGCTCGCGCCCGTGCTGATGCTGCCGCCGACCCCCTGAAGGAGAACGCCGTCGCGTACGCATCGCCTGGCTCCGGTGCCCACGACGTCCAGAACGCCATGCTCCTTCATGAGGCTGCCGCTGTCCTCAATCTCCATGCCCAGGCCGTTGCCGTCCAGAATGTCCGGTCTCTGGTCCCCATCGTCCTCGACATGTCCTCCGGTAATTATACCCAGTGGCGAGAACTCTTTCCTTGCCGTGGGCAAATATTCTCTGGAGGATCATATTCTTCGCGATGCCGCTGCACCAACCTCCCCTGATTGGCTGCGCATGGATTGCGTGGTTCGATCTTGGATCTTCGGAACAACTTCCGCCGACCTCACCAGGATCGTCATGGAGCGCGGCTCCACAGCTCGAGCTACTTGGCTTGCCATTGAGACTCAATTTCTCGGCAACCGGGAGGCGCGAGCTCTTCTCCTAGAGGCCCGATTCCGCAACTTCAGTCAAGGCGATCTATCGATCACCGACTATTGCCAACAGCTGAAGCGCATGGCTGATGGATCTTGGTGACCTCGGCGAGCACATCTCTGACTGCACCCTGGTGCTCCGTGTCATCCGTGGCCTCAACGAGAGCTTCTCCGCCATTGGTCTTCATCTCCAACGCAGTCGACCTTTCCCCACCTTCCTGGAGGCCCGCGCCGACCTTCTTTTGGAGGAGCTCAACCTGGTGCATCGCACAACGGCGCCCTCCATCGCCCTTATCACCACTACCGGCGGTTCTGCATCCTCGCCCCGTTCCAACCAGCAGCCGCCTGCTCCTTCAGCCGGCAGTTTCGGCTCCAGTGGGACCTCCAAGTCCGCTTCCCGAGGCAAACGTGGCAAACGCCGCGGGCGCTCTGGCAGTAGCTCCACCGCTGGCACCGGCTCTGACGGTGGGCTTCTTCAGCAGCCGCGGATGGGAGGACAGGGAGCCGCCGGCGGGCCTTGGCCCTCCTTTCACCATCCCTGGGCCGGCTCCATCTACATGTGGCCGGGTCAGCGACCACCACTGGCGCCTCTTCCGCAGCAGCGCCCCATGGGTGGTTCGTCGCACCAGGCTCTTCTGGCTCAACACCAGCAGGCCCTGTTTGCCCCACAACCGCATGCTCCTCGCCGGTGGCCAGGGCCAATGGGATGTCCCTCCGCCATTTCCCTACAATACCACCGGTGGTTTGCCCTCCTGGGATCAGCAGTCTCTAGCGTCCACTTTAAACACCATGTCTCTCCAGCCGCCTCCGCAACATGACTGATACTTCGACTCCGGTGCCACCTCCCACATGACATCCGATGCTGGTTCTCTCTCTCACATTTTCTTCCCGCGGAATTCAGTTCATTCTTCCATTGTTGTCGGTAACGGGTCTTTACTCCCCGTCACCACCACGGGTGCAGCTCACCTTTCGGGTTCACTTCGACTTAACAATGTTCTAGTTTCTCCAAGTCTTATTAAGAATCTGATTTCCGTTCGCCAGTTCACCACTGACAACAATTGCTCTGTTGAATTTGATCCCGCTGGTTGTTCTGTGAAGGATCTCAAGTATCAGAAGGTGATCGTCAGATGCAATAGCAACGGTCCCCTCTACCCTCTTCGCCTGCCTGCCGACGCCCCCCTGCCCAGCGCGTTCCTCGCCAAATCCTCCTCACTTTGGCATCGTCGACTCGGCCACCCTGGTCAGGAGGCGCTCCACACTCTCATGCATAATTCTTCCATTCCGCCATGTAATAAAGAAGTTAGCACCTCTCTGTGTCATGCTTGTCAATTAGGTCGCCACATTCGTCTTCTGTTTCCTGTGTCCACCTCGCGTGCTACTCATAAGTTTGACCTCATACATTGTGATCTTTGGACATCACCTCTTGTCAGTACTTCGGGATATAAATACTATTTGGTCATTCTGGATTATTGCTCGCATTTCCTTTGGACTTTTCCTTTGCGACTCAAATCTGACACATTCACCACACTTGCTAATTTCTTCTCTTACGTGGCTACTCAGTTTGGAACCGCCATTAAGGCTGTTCAATGTGACCGGGAGTGAATTTCACGAGACATTCGATCCGTTAGAAGCTCAATGACCGTGCAGACAAGATCGTCTCTTGCTCTTTCCAGGCAATGGCCGATTCATCAACTTGACGTGAAGAACGCCTTTCTTCATGAGACCTTGTCTGAGACGTTTTATTGTTCACAGCCATCCGGGTTCGAGGATGCTACTCATCCGGAGTTTGTCTGCCGCCTAAACAAATCACTCTATGGTCTCAAACAGGCCCCCCGTGCATGGTATATCTGGTTTGCTACCTATCTGCTCTCCCTTGGGTTCACTGAGACCAAGTCTGACACATCGTTGTTTGTGTACAACCGCGGCACTGAGATTGTCTACTTGCTTCTTTATGTTTATGACATCGTTCTCACCGCCTCCTCTGCCGAGCTCCTCCGCCACATCATCACTGCCTTACAACGGGAGTTCTCTATGAAGGATCTTGGTGAGCTTCATCATTTTTTGGGGATGCATGTGAGAAGTCTCATGGTGGTCTACTCCTCTCACAGCGTCAGTACATGAGGGACATCCTGGAGCGAGCAGGCATGGCAGATTGCAAACCATGCTCCACCCCTGTTGACACCAATCCAAAGGTGTCCGCCTCCACTGGTGTCCCTGTCAGTGATCCCAGCGACTTCCGGAGTTTAGCAGGGGCCCTACAGTATCTCACCTTCACCATGCCGGACATATCCTATGTAGTTCAGCAGGTGTGCCTTCATATGCACGACCCTCGCGAGCCCCACCTTGCTGCCCTCAAGCGGATTCTTCGGTATATTCGAGGCACTCTTCATCTGGGACTACTTCTTGACCATCCTCATGATCGACCTCGTGGTTTACTCTGATGCTGACTGGGCTGGTTGCCCGGACACGCGCAAGTCCACCTCGGGCTATGCTGTGTTTCTCGGAGATAACCTAGTCTCCTGGTCCTCCAAGCGTCAGAACACGGTGTCCCGCTCCAGCGCAGAGGCTGAGTATCGTGCTGTGGCCAATGCTGTTGCCGAGGCCTCCCGGCTACGCCACCTACTGATGGAACTACATACCCCACTTCAGCAGGCTACCTTGGTGTATTGCGACAACATCAGTTCAGTCTATATGTCCTCCAATCCATCCAAAGATCAAGCACCAAGCACATTGAGATTGACCTTCACTTCATTCGCGAGAAAGTGGCACTTGGCGATGTCCGCGTACTGCATGTTCCCACCACTGCACAGTATGCCGACATCTTCACCAAAGGCCTCCCGTCTTCGGTCTTTAGTGAATTCAGGTCCAGTCTAAACGTCCGAGGTGCGGACGCTTCGACTGCGGGGGGATGTTAGGCAGACATATTAGGCTGCCCTATGGGCTCCTGGCCTTAGGACCATGTGTGCTTAGTTGGTTGGTTACATAGCTATTATAGGCAAGGATCTCCCTGATTGGCCCATGATTCTATTAGCCATAACCCTAGATATCCTTGCCTATATATATTAGCCATGTACTGCTATTCATAATCAATCTACTAATAACGCAGTGGTGAAGAAAATCAACGGAACCGTAACGCAGTGAATTTTCGCCACTAACGCGGAGAATCTGGTTCGAAAATGAAAGATATTTGCCTAGACCTAATTTTGGAAACACCACTTTTTATTTCTTTAATTTTGTATACTGCCATAACATTATAAATCTTCCTGACTGGGCAGACAAGAAATACTTCCAGGTTCTTCTTCTTTTGTCATTGCCTTTATAGAACGATCCAGTTCATATAGCTTTCTCAGAAACCAGAAAAGTAATACTAGTTTGTACCTCTAGATGATAAACATGTAAATTTCTAAAACAACGTAGCTTCACTCTGTGCTGTTTATTTTAGACCAATCTTTGCTTGCAAGTTCACATATTCTAGATTGCAAACCTAACAAAAGCTTGGTGCTCTTGTTTCAGGGAGAGAGATGTTCATCTCATCGACTGCTGCGGTCGGTGAAGAATCGTTTTGGTTCAACGGATGAGGTATACTCCTATGTTTCTATCGAATATATTTCACTTCTTAGCATATAAAAATGCATTTATGTTGGACTTACCTGTCATGTTGGTGCTAAGATGTTGTTTCCTTAGTTGCCTGTCAGCTACTGGCATAATATTTTGATTCGTGTGGCCAGTAAAATTAATCTGCAGTAGATTAAACCATGATTAGTAACATTCCTGCAGCCACAAAAGGTGTAGCTCTGGATGAAAAGTAAGGCTTAACTCATGTAAAGGCTTTTTTTTTGCCTTGTAGCTGTCCTTATATCAGATCCAAAAGTTTTTTATCTGCTATCAGTCGATGTTACCTTGAACTACCTTATATCATGGTTAGAACCGAAGGTTCTGTTGGACACAGACACTAGTGCCTGATTCTGATGTGGATGCAATAGTCTGATTCGGCAAACCCTAAGATAGTACCCAAGGATTGGTCTAATGAAATTGATTTTATTTCTATGATGACACTCAACTACTTTAGTGAGACTAGACTATCACATTGCAGATTATTGAAGGTTGCCGGGAGTAAAGTATAATAGTTTTAGGCTTTTGGCCATAGATTATCTTGCATCTTGAATTTTTTTAAACATTTACATGAAATCCTAAGAACCCTTATTTCGCATCCCTTTCCAATCTGGCTGCTGCCTTGCCCTCTGCCACCCAAAGCCCTCCATTTACCCTCTTTCCTCTTCTTGGCCCGTCGTTCCTCTGCCTCCCTTCCTAGGCTGGCATTACTCCTCTTACCACCCTTCCACTTCACTCTCCATTTTATGTGCTGCCTTCACGTTTTTGCTCATGGACATCTTCATCCCCCTCCTAGAAAAAAGACTCATCTTAGAGTCTGACATTGTCAGCAAGGCCATATGTTGTTACCGCCTTACAGGAACGGCATCCTCCAGCACTGGAGCATAGTGTTGTGCCATTCCAACAATTTGGACTATCCAATCAAAATCGCAATGCATGAGATTGGCTGCTGCAGCACCAAGCACCTACAGTGATGTGCTACAGTTTCTTTTCCTTGCAAACCAGCTGTGCCATAAAAGCTGTCATTCAAGATGCCTACCTGTTCGTCTAAGACACACAAAAAGATGCCTGCATGTTTTATTTTTTCCTTCACATTTATGTTACTTTTGTTCATCAGATATTTACTTTTGTTCATCAGATATTGAAACTAGTTTTTTGAAAGCTATTAAGGCTTCATTTGGCATTGTGATGACTTTTCAAAAGCGTTTTTTCTAATTTTGGGTATAACATTTTGTTAAAAGCATATCTTTTGGAGCCATAACAGCATATTACTGGAATTAGTAAAGATTCATGTAACTAACTAGATTCCGCAGAACAGCACATCAACCGCAAATTGACCCTAAAGCAGGTGTATTCACTTATGCTTCTTTTTTTGGGGTTTCAGCTTGGTATATTTGAAATGTCAGAATACGGTCTGCAATCTGTTCTGAATCCTAGTGAGATGTTCTTAACTGAACATGACTCTGATTCTGAAATACTAGCTGGGCTTGCTGTAGCTGTTATTTTGGATGGATCCAGGACCTTTGCTATTGAAGTTCAGGTACTACATATTATGATTGTTGGTGTCTTCTTGGGCTTGCTAAATTATTTTCCTTCCAACACTTCATATTGTTTATTTTGTTCTCTTAGTGTCATATTGCCTTGAGCATACATTTTTAAAAATGAATTTTGTTGTTCATCCATCTTCCCCTGCAGTGAAGAATTTTTTAATAGAATGCAAATTCGAGTAGGGGAACCTTAGAAATTACTGCATAATCAACTAGGCTCACCGCTTGGTGAACTAGTAGCAATATGTGAAATAGGAGACATGGAATTGCAGCTTTGTTCATACTTTTTGTTACTTTGCTCTATGTTGGACTTTGTGATGACCATTGGTTTGTATCATCTGTGCACTATGGATATTGCAGCTGAGTTGAGACACATGGAAACATAATTTCCTTGTGAAACTTCCTTTGGCATCGCTTCGAATGTACATTCAACTTTCTTTAGTACTTCATAACTGCAGTTTAAGAACTACGATACATCTTCTGTGAGATGCAATTTCTGCTGTTTTCAGGCATTGTGTGTTTCTGGTTCTCCTCTCAATGGACAAGTAGTTGGCATACCGACAAGCAGGGCTGATGTGATAATCTCAGTACGTGTTTAATTGTTCCCATAAATACTTCCAACCAATAAACATTGTGCCCCTCATAAGCATTGTCTATGTATTGTACATGGTTGTTACGGCGACCACGGCGAGCACAGCGAGTGATAGTCGCCTGGACGCCTAGGCGACGTCCAGGCGACGTCCAGGCGACGCCAGGCGGGCGCCGTGTCGTCACATACATTGATACATACGGACATACGGTCTTATCTCCCCGCCTCCCTCGTCTCCTCCGCCTCTCCCGTGATCCGTCTCTTATCTCCCGCCTCCTCGTCTCGCCCGCCTCTCCCGTCTCTTCATCTCCCGCCTCGTCTCCTCCGCCTCCTCTCCTCGCCGCGCTTCTCCGCCTCCTCTCCCCGCCTTCTCCGCCTCCTCTCCCGCCGCTTCTCCGCCTCCGCGCCGCTTCTCCCGCCCGCCCGCCTCCGGCTCCGCCGTCGCCCCGCTCTTCCCCGCGCCCCTCCCGACACCTCCCCGACGCCGCGTCCCCGTCGCCTCCCTCCCTCGGCGGCGGGAGGTAGGCGACGCGGCAGGAGGAAGGAAAGCGGCGGCGGGAGGGAGGCGGCCAAGGCGAGGCGATCCTCCCCGGCGTCTCCTCCCCGGCGCCTGGACGCCAAGGCGACGCCTAGGCGACGCCGTAACAACCATGGTATTGTATGTGTTAAGTAAATCTATGGATAAGATCCAGCAGGATAGGCAGTATTGCAAGACTAGATCCAGTGGGATGGATAGTGTTGCAAGTTTGTTCTAGCTCGCAAACCCCATTATTTGGTGTTAGAGCTGCACAAAAATACCGAAAAATGCACAATAATCTCATTTCTTAATCCTGCAGGTTCTTACGAAGCAAGCAGGTCTAAAACTTCACAACAATGTAAGATCATCAAGCTTCTATTTGCCTAGCTTTTTTACATGCGAAGTTTCAGTGTTAATTCTGAGACACAATCAGTAGGCTGTAGTCACATGTAGGCTTGTTAGTTGCTTCAGTGGCATTTTGAGAGCCCTAATTTGCACCAACGCTCCACCAGCCATATACTGGTGTCCTGACATGTATGGGGCAGTGACACAAATTCTGGCATGGCTCTAACATATGTGTTATGGGAGTATTATGACATGGATGGCAAAGGCCCAACCGCCCAACTGTGACAAGTTTTATTGACACATTTCGTAATGTGCCAGGCTTTGGGTCAATCGTGACAATAAAGTAGGCCTTTAGATGCTCTTTTTTGCTAGTTTTGCTCCCATATTCTGCTTCTGGTACTATTTTTCTGTTCGCACTGCAGGCTATTTTTCTGAATGTGGTCAGTGGCTTCAAGTTGACAGAGACTGCAGGAGATCTGGCCATAGCAGCTTCAATTTGCAGCAGGTAGTACCTTTTGTGGTTTATTTTAGGGAGATCACAACTGGTTCAAGATACAGTTTTAGTTAAGTACTAGAGCTCCCTCCTTAAATACTTCTGTGCCCATGGCCATCATGTATTCCTGTTAGGTTTATATAGTCATTTGCTAGATTTTTCTTTGTGGTGTGGTTACATGGACTAATGATAATATACTGGATAAACTTGGGCAAATACCACAGCAATTTAATGAAGCTCAGAATATGGTTGTATTGTCATGTTATCATTATGGTTGTATTGTCATGTTATCATTCTTTGCTCTATAAAATGCTTGTGGGAGGTCTTTTTTAGTCTATATTTTCATATCTTTGTTTATTCATTTTAAGTAACCCCTTTTCTCCTTGTCTTCAGTTTCTTGGAATTTCCTATACCAAATGATATTGCATTTATTGGAGAGGTTGGCCTTGGTGGTGAACTTAGAACTGTAAGTTTATGTGTTTTTCTGCTTCATGCTACCACTTATTGGATGTGAATATTGTTTATTGGTATTTGAGGTGCGTGTTTGACCTAGGCTTTTTCCAAGCCTACCCAGATGTCTTTTGTGCTTTTTAAGGGAATTATATTTCCTATCTTTTGTGCTATTAATATTTGATGTCTAAACAGTGACTAGGAATTATACCTCCGACCATTTTTATGTCCCCAGCCAATATACTATCACTAGCAAGGAGTGTAGGGCATTAGAACTCAAACTAATAGCAGGTCATTTTAACGAAACTATGGGGCCACTGACCATGGTTTCCAACCACTACATTGTTTGCCCTGACCCCAAAAAACAACTTAGTTAGAAATTGGGTGAAACGGTGTTTTACTTTTCCTTATCTATGCTTTCAAATAATATTATTATACAATATATTGCTATCGAAGAAGAATTTGAAGCCCAGCTCAGTAGGGGTAACTCATAACTCAGGATAGAGGAGTTGCTAGTCCAGCTCCACTTGGAGTTTGAGAGCGACGTAGCCAACAGCCAGTTACTGGATTACAGCCTTGTTCTCAATGTTGTAAATACATGTCATAGTGGCTAACCTTTTGCTACCCCTGGTTTGTACTTGTTCACATATGGATTTCATACAAGGTAAAGCATGAAGTAATATGTTATGAGGAAATGTGCATTTGTTTTTTTTCCCTTTTTTTGTTAATTGCTTGTTGAGTGTTTTTTTCATGATCTTGAGGAGTTAGACGGTCTTTCAGCTATGTTTTAGCCGCTATCTGGTTTGTTTTGACTATTGTAGTAATGTTTCTTTTTTTTCCTTCCTATTTAAGGTGCCAAGAATGGATAAGCGGGTGATAGCTATTGCGAAGTTGGGATACAATAAATGTGTCGTTCCCAAAACTTCAGAGAAGGTGCTCAAACCGCTTAATCTTGATATTGAGATTTTGCCCTGCAGCAACCTGAAGCAGGTCATAAACACCATATTTAGGCCCCAGGATGATGTTACAGCCTTACAGGGTGCTTTGCTTACAAGTAGCTGACTGTAGGTGTTTACTCTTTAGCGTACCTAGGTCATTGTTCAGTATATTGTATGGTTCGGTTTATGGTGACAACTTACACCTCAACGGGTTTCTAGATTCCAGCCATTTTGTACCGGTCCTGTTTGCTAGGAACCAAGGTCGACCACACTTCTGGTTTATCCTTACTGGAATCCCGAACCCTTCACCACTATATATGCATGATGTAAAACATCTTTCGTATATACATTTTTTTGTACACTAGCTAAATGTTCGTGCATTACTAAGGAAAAAAATATCGTATTACATTACATGCTCTAAATCTCCAATTGATTACATGCTCTAAATGTCCAATTGATTTATTTGTTAAATTCATGTGAATAAGGTGCAGCTCATGTACCTGAGATGATATATATCACATATGTTCGGAACACAGCGAGTGGACCAAAATAAGTCGAGTACAGCACGATATGTACAAAAGAAAAACATTCAATCAGGTTAGTAAATAGGTCGGAACTCAGACGTGTGTATATAAGTATAATGCAAAGTGATTGGCCAGCAGAAAGTGGCAATAGACCGACGAATCAAGGCTACAAGCTCTAACAACAAATCTGTTGCATGCTCTAGGAATTCATTTCACAGTGAATCACACACGCAGAAGAGCCAGTGACTTCAGTGTACGAGACTTCAGTGGAGCTCCTGACTCACGACAGGAGAAACAAACGCAGGGATAGGCGGCCGTTGCTGCCAGAGTACAAAATCAAATTCAGACGACATTTCGCGAACAATAGAACAAGGTAAAATCAAATTTGCTCAATGTAATTTAAGCTAAAATATTTTCTTTAGAATTGTAGGGCTTTACAACCTCCCCGAAGAGAGGGAGCCCTTCCAGAAATTCTCAGTGGCCCGGGTGGGCCAAAGAGGGGGTTTGGAAATAGTTTTCAACCAGCAATTGACGCGCCTCGGTATGACCTCACTAGCTGCGTCATTGCCCCAAGCGCAAAGATGAGACATCCCGTGCGCCCACCTCTCCGTCTTATAGCCGCCTCCCTCGCAGACGCGCTGCTCGACAAGCGATGTGGGACTAAACACGCCTGCAACCAAACAGCGCCGCGGCTCACGCTGTCAGTCCAGCTGGGCTTCGTGTCTTTTCGACGGGTCTGCACGCGGCTCACGCGTGCGCTTCTTCTCCGCTCGCGTCCGTCTGCTTTTGCGGGCCGCGTGCGCCGTGCCGCTGGGCTGCCACTCGAGCGTCAAGACCCGAGAAAGCACAGCTGAAAAGTACACACGGCGTCAAGAAATCATGGGCCTGATTTGTGAGGACAGGCACGTAGGCATAGTAGGGGGCCATGTTCGCATTTCGCCTAAGAGAAGACTACCTAAAAAAAAGAAAGGTCTGTTCTTTTTGGCTGCGAACATGCTTTTGGTGAAATTTTGAATTTTTACTGTTTACGGTACAGATTACGGAGAGATCGATACTTATTTGCGATTTTAGCTGGTACAGATGTTAAGTTTTTAACGTGTACTACGTTTAACTTGTAGGTCCTATCTTGAGAAAATACTCTGTTTAAAAGTTAGGTACTGTAATGGCTGCCAAAAGCCGACCGGCTTGTGGCCTGAAGAACAGGCCCGAAAACTCCTGCTAAGCTTTTGTATATTAGATAGAATCGGCGTAATCTCTGCTCGGTGAGAATCGTGTGTACTCTAGAGATCGACACGGGTCTAGCACAACATCAACAAGGTTCCAATCCGCTAGCAAACGGGCTTCGGGCATGTTTGGCAACAGCTATGGTTTATGAGTTTTGATTGAAAATTTTAAATTTTAACTGTTTACGATATAGATTACGAAAAAAAGATACTTATTTGCGTGTACTCCACCGCGGCATGCATGCGCTAACCGCCGGAAGGGCATTAGGGCCGTTTGGTTTTTGTTGGTTAAAACAGCATTGACACTGTAGCGTATGTTCAAAAGCTGCTTGGAACGGAGTTGGTACCACCTTACCTACGCCACCAAAAATTTACCTCGATCATTCCTCGCAACAACCCCTGTTGCACCATGTAACTCCTCTGCGTAGAAGGTTCTGGCCTTTTTTTCTTTTCAGTTTTTTTTTTCAACTTACAGTTTATAATTTTTTCGGACAAACATTTATTCAAATCATTCGTACAAACACTCATACTAAAATTAAAAGCCATCAGCTACCGCCAAAGAGAACTCACTCCATCAACATCTATCTTGACTGTACAAACATCTATCTTGCCGTACCAGCTCGAGGCGGTTGCCACCTCACAGGAGGCGAGCTCTGAACCGTTTTCTCCTCGCCTTTTGTCGAGTTCAGTAAATCATACGCTGCGTCCCGAGCCCACAGAGTTCTTTCAGTTCATAATCTGATACGAGATTATATGCCATGCATGCCCAATGAACTAACTGTGTTCTAGGGTTCTTGCACATTGCTGAAACACAACGACAAAAAATAACTAGTTCCAACAGGCCCACCAAAAGGAGCAAGGCAGTAGGCAGACAGCAGTATATGATAGCATTGACAGAGACAATGGCTTGCTCAGATAATCTCCCACCCAAATATGCCCAAGAAAAGTTTATTAACTAAACTTCGAACAGGGAGAACTGAGCATCACTTGCAATTACTACTACCAAGCACTAATCCATCTGCACATAGATATCAGCAGCCGTTGACCTCACTTCACACCGTTAGAGTTGGAAGGTGCGACTTAATCTTCAACCTTGGGGTTGGAAGGTGGGCCATCTAAAAGCTTGGCTGTTATCTCGTCTTCCAACTTTGCCTCGTCGACATCTTTCTTGCTGAGGAAGCTTGGCTGGTTCGTGGAGGAGAGAAGCCTGGCCCACATCCTGTCAGCTATAGAGACTTTGTTCTGCTTCTCGGTGATCCTCTGAAGTGAGTGAAACAAAGAATCAATATGGAGGGCAATGAATATTTTGACATAAACTAGTGATGCCGAATGCAATAGCACTTATGCCCTGTTCAAAATTACTGTGGCTTTCGGATAATTACGAGAGAGCTTAAGGGAATAAGAGACATTTGGATTAAAAAACCACTCTGTTCAAAGCGGCTCTTGCAGTGACTCTACAAATAACTTACAAAAACCACATGGAGAAGTCACTCTATTCAAAAGACAACTTCTAAAAGACAAATTCTAAAAGACAAAAGCCAAAGTTGTTTAGAATAGGGCCTTAATACAATTTGTCCTATAGAGGGTGACTTACATAAAAGGGAATATAGCAATGCCGGCCGTTAACTTGACCAATGGTGAAACCAGTATATCCGGCCATGGCTCCATGGACCACACTGTGAGCCAACAGTGTGCAATAGACATTATCAGATGCGTTGCTGGGAATGGCACGTATCATGTATGTAGGATCTGCGACAGAAGTATAATGTCTGAAATTAGTTACTGTCAAATCCAGGAAGTTAGAGAAACTAAAATACAGAGGCAAAGAGACCACTGACCTATATACTTCAAATTTATAGTTGTCTTGTTTTTCTTGAAGTGCTCCTGAACTTACAGATAGAACATTGATTAAGAAGTCACTTCTATCACAGCTCTAGATAAGACATGTAATGATGCATGTAGTATGGATGGTGTCATCTAATACAGAAAGGAGCTAAAAAGAAGTAAAAAAGTCAAACCCAATTTAAACATTCATGTTGTGAGTGGACAAAGGCATAAAGCAGCTATTTCACTTGAATTCAAGGTGGTACCAACGAAGTAGACAAATGGTAGATGCAAATGGAATTTTCAAGGGCCTCACCTTTATCTTTTGAGATAACCAAAGACCAACATCAAGAAGCAGAGCATTGCCTGATGCGTCTTGCCCCATTGACTGCATGGTTTCAGCGATAAGTTTCTGTCCTGCACCCTCAGCGACAACAATAACCATATGGCCGTTCTCCTTCAGTCGCTTTTCCATATATTTGAAAAGCCCACCTTCACCTTCCAGATAGAAAGGTGATTCCGGAATCAAACAACAATCCTGATAAAATAGAAAACATTTGTCAGCTCAATAGGCACAAAAACCCTTATTCTTGAGTGTAACATGGAAAAAATATTTTCAGCTTGACGGAGATATTAACATACCACATCTCTGCTCGCTAGAGTAGCATAATGTGCAATGAAACCTGCATCAGTAAGAAATAGTACTGAATCAAAATTATGCCATAGAGGAATGAGTAAATGGACAAACTTACACTATTACTCTGGAAATTACTGTGGAACATAGGCACGTTAGTTCATGACCAAAGTTATCTCACAGTGTTGCATCCACAAAAACAAGGATGCAAGCCAAATGCTACCCAAAAGAATGTGGAACACTCACGATTCACTAAGTTTACATATGTCAGCTATTGCCATATTCTACTTGCAAAAGTATGGAACATGGCAAGCAACAACTAGCCATAGCAGCATAAGGCATGCATCTAAATTCACATATAAATTCGAAGAAATTAGAAAAAGTTGATTTGAGATTTCTGTAGGGCTATAAATAACACTTAAGGTTGTTAACAGCAATAAGCGATACTGAAATTTCTCAGGAAACTGTTAATAACAGTAATATATTTAAAAATTCCAAAAGAAGCACCAGAGTTTCTTTAAAGATGCACCTTTCAGAATAAAGATATTAATAGAGAAACTTTTTTGGTCAATTGTGTCAAAGTATACAATTGGCTAATAGCATATCATACTAGCAAGAGATATCGGTGTCTCCAAGAAACTTACCACTGTATCGGCCCATTAACTTTACAAGTCCTATACCATTCTCAGCACTTTCAGCTTCCACATGAGCAGCATTTATTGCACGCTGAGCCTCCTCGACTGCAGTGTCGAAACCAAATGACTTGTCAATTACCTGAAACATAGGGTAGCAACGAGTTCATGCATATAGGGTAGTATGCCATTTTTCGACAAAATATCACTATAATATGGAAAAAAGAGTATTACTGGGATGTCATTATCAATAGTCTTTGGAATGCCAGCAACAGCAACTTTGAGACCACGTCTTCTAACCTCCTACAATAAGATTCAAGTAAATAGTACACTTACAAACATGTTTCAGCAAACTTGGTAGTAACAAAATACAATTGATCAACTATCAATGTGCCATTTGATTAACAGTATAAACTATAAAGGATACAACCAACCAAATGCTAAGAGGAAGAGCTATAATTCAATCCGGTTAATGAGCACTTTTGGCTAATCTATAATTGTGCTTACTTCAAAAATCACTCCTGCACCCCTTTGAGTACCATCACCACCAATTACGTACACCTGGACAAAGCACAAAAGAGTAAAACCAATGTGCAAGATGTCTCAGTATGGTAAAGAATGTTCATGATGCCAAGGGAAGGACAAAGTGGTTCTAAAAAAGAGAGAAAGAAAAATAGTAGAAATGGCGTTTTCTTTCCATCACCTGATTTATACCACGATCCTGAATGCTGTCAACAATCTTCATGGTGTCATGCCCTCCTCGTGATGTTCCGAGAATAGTTCCACCCCTTTTGTGAATGTCATTTACACTCTTTGGAGTCAGGTCAATGGTGTTGCGAGCATAGAAACCTATATACCCACCCTATGAAAAAATGAACACAAAATTAGAAGACATGGCACCAATATAATAAATAATGGTGACTTAGTTTTTTTTAAAAAAGAATTGTGAGGCTATTGTTCTTATTTTCCTGTGATCCCTACTCCTACATATCAAAAGCTTGTTGAACACTAGTACTTTTAAATGAAAAGAACTGGTATAGATTTACAGCAACAACCAACGAGACAAATTTGGTTGACTGGTCTTGGTGGTACCGTGGTACTCGGCATGATTTATTGAATCCTCAAACTAGTGCAAAGCAAGTCATCCGTTACCCAAATTTTCTTCTTAATAAACATTCATTGCCTATAGCCCTATACTTAGCTTGTGCATGATGCATCTTCCTGATTATCAGGCTGATGCAACTGGACAGATGTAAAAGGAATACTGACAAGTGTATAACAGTTATTCCAGGATGACTTCAATGAAACTTCAGGAAAGAAGCAGTTTGCAGAATGCCGGGGGGGACCACTTTCATACTTTATGTGGACTTTGTGATGCAATGTAATGACTTACCTGAATTCCAAGTATCTTGGTGACACCATACATGTCAGATAAGCCACATACAATTTCCCTAATCACAGTATTAAGCCCAGGACACAGTCCTCCACAGGTGACAATGCATGCATGGACCTCATCCGATTCAAAATAGACCTGACCAAGACAAACATGAGGTTAGAAAAAACCCTTTGTCCATGTTGATCGCTTTGTCAGCATACAAAAAACGGGGTAACATACCCTTTGGCGAGGTCCAGCACGGCGGAAGTGGTTCCCTCTTGGGCCACCCTTGTGAACAACAATCTGCATTGAGCGATGATACTCACTGAATCAAAGTAAATACTTTCTAGAACCAAAGTATTTGTTTACAAAGGACGCAAGTTCACAACAAATTTCTCAAGAATTCACCTTCTGGCAGACGGTGTCATCTGGGTTTACAAAGTACTGCCTGCAAACGAAATATTTTATTATCAATTTAACAACAATATGAGAAGAAGAAAAATGGGAGTAACAAGTCAGCAAGTTCAGTCTTACTTCACAACCGAGTATGCTGGGTTATCTTGCAGAGGATTTGGGTAGGTCTGCCACATCAAAACAACAAAAAGGTCATCATGATCACAAAGAAACATTTGGGCTATTTATCTCAAAGACTCAACATTTCATCCATGGCCTCCGTAATTAATCACAGATCACCTCAAACTGCGCCACGAAAGAGGAAAAAAACTAAGTTTAGGTGACCACTCGAAAAGGCTGCACTTACTTAAGGCCATCGCTATTCCAACACCAAAAGTGCCCACGCCATGGAACTAACGAACAAAAGGTACTATTAAATAAGAAAAGTTAGGAACAAGTTTAGATCGCATAGAATCTTTATCAGATTCCACATTTTCCCAGATAACCCCAACCACTCCACACACCCGCGATCTAGCGAAGCGGCCGATCGCTCCCCGCTCCAATCCCTAGATCGATCCACGCAGCACAGACTCCGCAAGCAGGAGACGGCCGGCACTCACCGGAAGATCGGGGAGGTAGTCGGACACGTGCGGCACGTCCTCGAGGACGTACCCGGCGTCGCCGGCCACCAGCTTCGCCTCGGGCTTGGCCGCCCCGTCCATCGCCCCCTCAGGCTCCCGCGCGCGCGCCCGCGGCGTGTCGCGGCGGTCGAGCAGGTGGTGGTGGTGTAGGTGGGCCCGCGGGCTCGGCAAGGTGACGGGCACGGGAGCGCCGGGCCGGCTGCGGCTGGGGTTCGAGTCCGGGTCAGCGGTGGCGACCGGCGACGCCATGCGGGAATGCTGCGGGGGAGGGCTCCATTTCGGATGGGGCTTAGGGGTTCCTTTTTGTAGCGGGCCAGTGATGGCGACGGTGGCGGCCGGTGGTGCGTGACGACGGGGGGTTGACGGCGACGGGAGAGAATGATGCTGTGGAGAGGTGGGGAACGGGGGACAGAGCATTGGTCTGTGTTCGCCACTTGGTGGTGGGATCGGGCTGAGAGCGGGGCCAGGAATCGTGTTCGCTACCACTGAACTGCATTTTGCGCTGCACGTAGACGCAGCGATGATGCCGCGTCATGCAATTATGTGACAATGTTGATTTGCCCGTCATTATCACTGTTCACCTCAGAATTATGCTTGGACAATTGCTATCTTTAATGTATCGGTCGAGGTCACGGAACTTTGCAAAATGGATAGTTGTACGTATTGCGATTAGCTTGTAAGAAAATGTGTAATTTATTGGCCCGCTTCAAATAGATTGAGCTTATAGCTTATAGTTTTCTGGTGCTAAATTAGCTCAGAGACGAATAATTTTCAAGAAGCTAAGAAGGTGACCGGCGTCCTATCACCTTTCCCTCCAAATATTCAGAGGGATCGGTGATGAAGGTGATTAAAAAAATGCTCGCCACTAGCCTTATCAATAAATATAACAGTCTAGACCCACCACGTGCTCACCTCCACCATCGTCGTGAACCCGAGCCACAATGCTTGTGTGGATGCACTGCTTTCGAGCGCCACCATTGGCCACTGCATTCCCTGTCTCCTGCAAGCCGCCGTCTCGCACCACCTGTCTAACAGCCACATGGCAGTGTGCCGTGCCTCATTGCTAGCGAATGATGGCATGAGCTGCTGCCTGGTGCTACATCTAGTGTCGCACTCCGCTGCCACATCTAGAGCTCAGCGAAGTGGGGGTGGCGGTAGCTAGGAAGGAGGGACCGAGGGCGGCGCAGCTAGGAGAGAAGCGGAAGAAGTTATGTTTGTAAGGTGGGAGAGAAGATTACGGGGTTAGTTGCATACACACTTAACGGTTGTTCGCCGTTCTGGAAAAAATGAGGAGAGGTGGAGAATGGGCGACATGTCAGCATGTTTTATTTTGAGAGTGTAAGGGGAGAAGGCAGATAAATCCTACCCATCAACGACCAAGAAACTAATTTTGACAAATTCTTCACAACTTGACCCTATTAGTTCAAACATGCTTCATACACCATGAATAAAAATAACTTAGACTAAAAAACTCAACCCATGACAAAATCCTATAATTACCCAAACCCCTCGGATAATTTCAGACATGGCCGGTCTGATCGCCGTTGACAGACCGGTTGGACCGCTCCACTCAAACCCCAGTAACAGGGGAGCCGGTGTGACCGCTCACACCATGCCAGTACTACCGCTCTGGTAGTACCACCGTTCAAAGCTCGATCATTAGGGGTGCAATCGGAGCGGATACGGACGGATATCGCTTATACTGTATCATATTCCATATCTTTTCCTCGGAGTCGGAATCGGACACGGATAATGCCGGATATCCATTTCTCCATTACGTATCCATTCCATAATCTTTCGGACGGTCGGTCGGACGAAAATTAGCTGCTTCTTTGCATAGGACATTGGACAGTATGGTACAATCAAAGCGAACATGAAGAGATTAATTACTGAGATGTTGAAGGAAAAATACTTAGTACTCCCGTCTGTTTAGATGTGACAATCTGTCTATATGTTACCTTGTTCCTAGGTGAAGTCACAACAGACTTTCTCATATCACTTATCATGTATCCTATTCCATATTTTTTTCTTCGAAGTCAGACACGGATAGTGCCAGATACTCATCTACCCCTTCTGTATTCATTTCGCAAGCCTTCGGTCGGTCGCACGAACGAAAATTATCTGCTCCGTTTGCACCTCTACCGATCATACCGCTCTCTCTGGTAATACCGTAGATCTCATCCGGTACTACCGGACTTGGACACTGCCCAAAACAATTCTCTCTAAAAAATAGCTACCGTCAACTATAATCCGATCACACCGCCCCTACCGTGTCGATATTACCGCCAACACCAGGCCGATACTACTGCCTAAAGACTGTCAGCAAGAATGAAAACTTGCTAACTTTCGCAAACTCAAATCTCAACTTAACACAATTACCAATTGTTCAACGCACATGAACTAAGGATATTCTCAATATGGTTCTTCAGTTTCATTCATACTAAGTAAGTGACAGATTATGCCCAAAGTGAACTTTTTAATTGAGCAATTATTTAATTGATTGTCCTAGAGTTGGTGATAAAGTTGTTGGTCCTTCACATCATCACTTTCTTTTTTACCAGTAACTTTTCTTCTTCTTCATCCGTTATCGCCTCGAAAATACAGACAAAAGCTAAAAGATACCAGTCGTAGCCTAAAAGAACTGGGGCAAAAACTTAGAGTGACATATCTGCATTTTTTTAATTAGGAAACACACCTTGTGGGAGGATGACATATATCCACTGCAAAGCTGGAAGGGGTAGGAGTACAACAATTGTCTTGTGCTATCTGCTAAGTGTTAAGTTTAATTATTCACATCATTTTAGCTTTTTTGCTCTTTCTTTTTTCTCATTATTCTTTTGCACTGTTATAACTATTTTTTTATTTTCTTTTAATTAAATGACTCAGAAAAACTAACAACCGTTACAATACAATTTTAGCTATAAACTAATAGTTAAAGTCAGAAGCTTAAGCTCTTTATAGTGAGCCCTAAGATTAACAATTACTTCTATCTGATCCACCCCACGAAAAACTATACTAAAAACCACACTTTATCCACAAGCCACATTTGCTTTTTTCCCCCATTTCTAGAAACGTAAAAAGTAAATGAAAAAGAAAAAAAGGAAAGAAAAGTAGGGCTCCATTCCACTGGCCCGCCTCCCCCACACGCAACCGGTATACCCAGCCGCCGGGCAGACAAGCAGCCGAGGCCGCGTGCGATCCAAGCAGACCAAGAGGAACCGAGGAGAAGAAGCGAGCGGCCGCCGGAGAAGGGAGGAGCAAGATGTCGTGGCAGGCGTACGTCGACGACCACCTGATGTGCGAGATAGAGGGCCAGACCCTCACCTCCGCCGCCATCGTCGGCCACGACGGCAGCGTCTGGTCGCAGTCCCCACACTTCCCCCAGGTCTCCCCCCCTCTCGAGCTTGTTTCGTTCCGTTTCGTGCTCCTGTTTGACCCTCTTGAGCTGCCCTAGATCCGCGCGCGTGGGCAGATCTGCCCCCGCCGCGATCTGCTCCCCGCGGCCGGATCGCGGCGAGTTGAGATCCGGATCTTGGTCGATGAGGCGAGATGGGGATCTTTTAGCTTCGGGTGCGTAGGCGCCAAGTGCTGTTTCGGTGGCTGTTGCTACTGGGGATTCGTTGCGGGATTGTGCTGCCAGTACGATTCGTGTGGGAGTATGCTGTGAATAGGAGGTGTGTTTTGAACGATGTGTAAATGGTGGAATCGCCAGTGAGATCGGATTCATTGGCCTTCCGGTGCGATCCGGCTGCCCATTCCTCTTAGACTTCATAGTCTTAGAAATTATGTTAGTATCAGAATTCAGAAATGGAAGTAGTCATGCTACCGCAAGCACTTAGCGTTGGGTTACATGTCAATTTCGTAGGTGGAGTAGCTGCTAAACTTTCGCCAAAGCATATTATTGCACGAGATAAGTTTGTATTAACATAGTGTCAATGGTGTTACATTACATTACTACATGGATCATTTGCTTTTACTGGACAATACCATACTGCTCTGGTGTCTTCTCTGCGTGATTTATGGTATCAATCATATTCTTTCTGCTGTGAAATGGCTATTTATGTTGCATAGTTGTGCCCTGTATTGCTCGACTGGAGGCCTAAGTGCGTCACTGTCACCGGGGAAATTATATTATTAGTAAATGATCTAGCATTACCATGGGTTTGCTTTGACAATTATTCCCTCATGACCATATCATACCGTTGCATGATGCTGTCCTGTTGTTTCAGCAGAGACTGGATTTACAATGGACGTCTAATGTTTTTTATTTTGCACAGTGTGTATATCTGTTTTTTATTTTGAGTGCTCTATCACTGAGTTCTCTTGTTTTATGGTTATGGATGTTGCAGTACAAACCCGAGGAGATTGCTGCCATCATAAAGGACTTTAATGAACCTGGAACTCTTGCACCAACTGGTCTTTTCCTTGGAGGCACAAAATACATGGTGATCCAAGGTGAACCTGGGGTTGTCATCCGAGGAAAGAAGGTACACCTTTTTTTTTTTTGACACAGATTGTCAATGCTTGTGACTTTTTCCTTCAATATTTGTATTTGTTTTGCAAACAAACTGAATTGATTTATGTTGTTGTTACGAATCGAGTTACGAATGTTTTAAAGATGAAACTGTCTCCTGGTGAGGGCGCTATACTGCGTTACCTCATTAATGCAAGCGTGTTACATCAGATGAATACCTCTCTTTAGGATATCATGGACTCAAGGTCCATTATAAGCACTTGAGACAATTCATGTGACGATACAATTGCCAAACTGTATTAATAATGTTTATCATGTATAAGCCTTATATGTGTTAAAAACATTAGAAGTTTATAGTGAAGTAGGTAATAAATGCACAACTTGTTCTCAAACATTTACTTTTGCTTGTTTGTGTGTAGACTGAAGCTGCTTGTAGTTGCCTTTACTTTTTTGTTATCTTTGCTCTGTCAGCAAATCACACTTGCAACCATTAACTGGACAGATAGGCTTCTGAGCATGTAATGTAGAAGATCATTTGTTGGTACTTAGCAGTTAAACTTCTAGATTGTCATTAGTGGATATGCAGTTTACTTCAGAGTGAGAGTTGTTTTCTGCTATCCCTGATTAGGAAAGTTGCTAATAATTACTGCATAACGTGTTTCATTTAAGTTGCACACTTTTGTATTAAGTTCCTCCTATAATAGACTGAGAAACATGCAAAATGTGCACTCCTCAATTCGTTCATTGACTTTCTTTTTCTCAAGAAAAAAAGTGAATTGCTCCTTACTTCTCATTTCCATATACCTTACAGGGCACCGGAGGCATTACTATCAAGAAGACTACCCTGGCCTTGATTTTTGGTATCTACGACGAGCCAATGGCTCCGGGCCAATGCAATATGATAGTTGAGAGGCTTGGCGATTATCTGGTTGAGCAGGGTTTCTAAGTCCTCATATGTTATTTTGGTCATTTGAGACTTAAGTTTGCTCCTCATTTGGTTCAGTAATCTGTGGGCTTGCATCTGCTTGGCGTGTCACCTAATATGCAGTGAATAATTAGCTTTGGTTTGTTGGTTGGTGACATGTTGAAAAAGATTTACTTGGGGTTTATGTTTGGCATTGCGTCGTATCAGACTTGGCTGTTCTTTCACTGAGTAATATACATTTCCCTGGTCATGGTACTTGTGGATTCTGCTTTATGAAGATGAGTGCATTTTACTAATGTGCTTGGCCTGTCATACCTCTTTGCCTTCATGTTGTTGGATACCAAAATTTTAGTTCTCGTGATCTTGGATTCTATGCTAGAAGCAGATCAGGCAAAATAGAAAACAAAGAAAGATGTTAGAATTAGTTTGAATTTGTAGAAATTTTGCCGTAGTCTACCGTTGAAATTGAAATTGCTGATTTAGGGCCTCTTTGGAACATATTAATATAAAAATGTAGGAATAGGAAAAAAGCATGATTGCAGTGTCATAACTTGTTGAATCCTATAGGAAACAAAATCCCTAAAAGAGGTGTCTGGATGCCTTGTAAGAATTTTGGGATTTTTTCAGTAGCAATTTTGAGGTCAGAAGTTTCTTTATTAGAGTGTGGAGAGAGAGGGTGCATAAGGCTTCTTAAAGAAAAAAAAACATGAGGTTTGAACTCAAGTGAAAAACCATAAGGTTTGAACTAAGTTTATTTTCATATAGAATTGAGGACATAGGAATGCATTCCAAAGAAATTATACCACCTCTCTCGTTTTGTTGGTTCTGTGCCGTGCTCAGTGCGCACGGGCCGAATCCGCTGATTACACCGCTTTTTGGTCTAGTTCAATCCGGCTTTTTTTTTAGATTTTCACTTTCGACCGTTGATTTTTTGATTGAAATTATACTTTAACAACCGTTAATTTTTTGAGTTATTCATTAATTAAATAAAAAATATCGTTATATCTCCACGGACAAATGCAAAAAAAAAAACCGAAGAAGAAAAATAGCCCCACCCATTTTAGCTTGAGCTTCTGACTTCTGGTTTATTTTTCACTATTCATAGATTTCGTCTTTTTCTGACTTTTTAGCTTTTTTTTTGAGTTTTTTTGCCGGTTATTTTTCCCGTATTCGTTTGCATTGTCTGTGATGGGTTAACCTGTTTTTTTAAAATTTAGTTACGCTAAATAAGCCACCATCATTTACAATGTAATTAACTGAAGGGGGTTTGTTAACCGCAATTTCCGCATCAAAATCCTCCAAATTCTACTTATGCTTTGTTGTTGGAATCACCTATGAAATATAGTTTGATTTATCGAAAGTACGGTGTATCCGAATATTGATAATTTTGATTGTGCACAGTTGTTCAGCTTCACCCACAAGATTTCTCAAACTCTCAATGTTATGTAATAGACACGCAACAATTAGCGTGTGACTGAGTTAAGAAAACAATCTCTTTTTTAACCTTTACCTGGTAGGTTAGGGGCCACACATTGCCAAGGATTTAGTGGCCAATTCGGAAAGATGCGACCCGACTTGGAGTAGTCCTACCGTCGTTTAGTATGGTTTTACCGTTTTCATACCACCCTGCTTTATACGTGGGTCGTTCCCACATCTGGAACCCCAACACCATATAGATATTCAATTGATTTGAGTAGCTATTAGACCAAGTCTGATAAGTCAAAACTTGTGGTTGAGTGGTTTCTGTGTTCTTTTCATAGCATAAGATTCTATTCTTTACTTTTCACCAGTGAGGCAACCAACCATAAAGCAATAACCCAGTGCGTTATGGCATTGCCACCAAACCAACCAAAGCCTCAACCCTAAGGCAAGGCTGTGGACTCTAACTATCTTATGGCTTGCCATGATTCATTCTTAATTCTAGTATTATTCTGTAATTCTATCGACAAAATATCGAATCACTTAGTAGTGTAAAACATTTTAATATGTAATCTACTGATGAATAACTATATAGTGGTTCATTACTATTTTAGGTTATTAAGCTGAATATGGGCCTACAAGTAAAACATGGTTTTTTCAGTGGTAGAACTTAACTAACTATCATGTTATTCTAAATTATTATTTTAAGTAAATAGCAATGCACGAATAATAGTAATAAAATTACTAATAATTAATAAAATAATATAGGATCAACATGATCAAAGACATGCGACTTGCCTCTTTATCTAGAGTTTCTGATTATTTTACTGTAGGCCTTAGGTTTACACCATCCACCGTAATAAAAGTACTGATAATTAATAAATAGTGTAGTATTATGTTTTTGGTTTTGGGCTGGGTTCACGTCTTCTCTGGTTGTTGGGTCGACTGGCCTAGCTCTTCTTCATCTGCGCACGACCCATCGTGACTCGACCTGTGTTGGTCTTCTTCTTTCTCGAGTGCCAGGGCATCCCAAGCAGAGCACATCGGCGAAGAGCTAGTGCACTCCGGCGAGGATTTCTGACAATAATTAAGCACGTGGATGGACTAGGGGGGTTAAGGTGGTTTCATCTTTGGGGTTTGTGACTACCGAGGTTTAATGGAGACAGTCGGCGGCGAGAAGAGTTCGCCTGAGCTCTTCCATGGCACAACGACGTCTCGTTTGGGTTCCAGCGAGGAGCGTGAGCTTTTAATCATCTAGGAGGGATGTGAATGCTAGCGGAAGTGTCGGTTTTGGCTCTCATGATTTGTGTTGGGTTGTCTACTATGAGGTGATTCGGGTTGGCAGTGGAGCTTGTCGTAGACGAGCTAGAGGCTAGGAATGGTTAAGGAGAGGCTAATGCTGAGTTTGTGGAGTCTTGGTGGTGCTAGGGGCGAAGGGAATTGAAATTTGGCAGAGGCATTTCGTGGATTAAAAACTAGGGCTCACCTTCGAAATTATGGTAGTGGTGGAGGAAACTTAACTGGAGGTAGAGGGGAAGAGTGTGGGCGTACAATGGTATGGTTGTGGAGGCCAATGGCGAAGTCGGGCGGGCTTTATAGCACTAGGGAGGCGGTGGGAGCAATGATGGCTTAGCTATGGTGGTGGTGCGTGGCCGACGAGGTGGCGCACTGGAGTCTTGGTGGTTGCGGTGGCACCTTGGGTTTAGGGCTCCCCTTGGTGTTAGTGAGCTCGTAGCGGCGGTGGTCAAAGACGGGCGTGCTTGCCGGACAGAGAAGTCATTGCTTGGCAGCGGGCTTGGCACAGACGGTCGTCGCGTGTGGCCGCGGTCAGGTGATGGCTTTGATGGCATGTCAAAGAGGTGGCCGTGCATGGTACAACCATTGACAGCGTTGGTAGCGACGAGGACGTTCTGTGGCTACAACGAATCCAGCTCGGTCAAGTGGCGTTGAGACTCAGGGGAGAACACGGGGAGATAGGACGGCGCCAAGGTGGGGGAGAAGACGGGAAATTAAGAAGGGAGAGTGGAAAGTTCAAGAAAATTCCCTAATTCGGCAGAAACTCAAATTCAAACAAATTTCAGATAATTTCGAATTTTTGAAATACTTGGTTTGTCTCACATTCTCTCACCCCTGCTCTTCTCTCCGACCACCGCTTCGTCTCGTACTCTCCCTCTCATGATCTCGCTACTCACCCGCTTCCCAAAGCAACCAAACCACACCACTAATTAAACAAACCCACCACTAATTAAATAAACAAATCCACAACTAATCGCTAGTCGCTACCCTCTACCCCCGCTTAAAAGCTAAAAGCCGTGGAGAGAGAGAAGAGAGAGCCCGATCCAATCGCATCACTGTATCCTCCTCCGCCTCTTCCCTCCAGGTGAGAGAGGAAGAGCGAAACCCTAGAAGCTGCAGCTGCTGCGGGCGATGAGGATCCAGTGCAACGTGTGCTGCGCGGCGGAGGCGCGCGTGCTGTGCTGCGCCGACGAGGCCGCGCTCTGCGACGCCTGCGACGAGGAGGTGCACGCCGCGAACAAGCTCGCCGGGAAGCACCAGCGCGTGCCGCTCCTCTCCGACGGCGCCTCCGCCGCTCCGGCCGTGCCCAAGTGCGACATCTGCCAGGTGAGGTCGCCCCTCCCGTCCCTCCCTTTGTCTCTCGATTGGGGTGGTTGTGCAGGAAGCAGGGAATTTTGGTTCCAGAGGCGTTTGTTTGATTAGCTATGCCCTGCTGTTAATTTGCAAATACTGAAATACAGTAGTTGTGGATGTTCTTACCGGGAGAATTTGGTTAGTGAAACGAAGCTGCCACCTTTTATCGGCGGTTGAATCGAGAAGCCATGCTTCCCTTGTATGTCAAGCTGCGTTAGGAGGTAGTAACCACATAGAAGCACAAAGAGGAATTAGCGTAGTCCTGGAGCTAAAAATGCGTGAATTGATTTCTACCAACCATATGGCTCATCGCCATCCGTTGTTGTGCAGAGTCTTTGTTTCCAGAGCATACGTATGCATTCTTATAGCGTGCCCTGACTCATGACCTGATTGCCTTGTGCATTGTCTCCTGAGGACCCATATTTTCATTGATCCACCTCTCTTTTAAAGCTTGCTATTGGTGTGTGCATCCTTACTTTTGAAGTGTCGCAATGCTTAGAAAAACTTGAATACGACCAATGCTTTATTATGCCAAACATTTATAAGCAAAAAAACCCTGTTGCTAAAGCGTTTTTCTTATGCTGTACGCCTCGACATTTGTTAGTTACCATTTGATTTCACTTTATGGCAAGAATGCCTATAAGTAGCTGGTATCCATGTTGAGCTTGAAGAGAACATGTTAGGTATAGCAGTGCGCACCTGTGAACAATGGTTGACTTTTGGTGGTATGCAACAACACCGCACTTGTAGCTGGTGAAGAAGCAGGGGCAAGGGCACATGCAATCAATCTAGGGTTGGTGTAGTTATCCCTCCAAAGGGGGCTAAGTTGCCATCCCTAATGTTAACTTACATAAACTGTTGACATATTAAAAGAGCACTGCAAACTCCCTTTTGAGGCACTAATGTTGGTACAAAGGGCAGTAAATTTATCAAATCAAATGAGCCCAGGAAATGATGGGATTAGCCCCTGGTTTTTGAATCAAGCCTAAGGTGAACAAGTGAATACTGTGGCTTTGAAAATGCAGATTAATGAACTCATGCCCTTATTTTGTTACTGGCAGATTTGGTCTCATGTCCCAGAGGAATGATCAACATATATACTACTTGCTTTTGGTAAATTATGCACTCTAAGAGTTTGCATTAACAATGTAGTAGGTTTATGTTTTAAAGTTCACATCTCATCTGTTTCAATTTGGATAATTTGGATGTAGATCCTGTCTAATGATTGGAGGATGTAGTTTGCCACGGCTAAGTTGGCCGTGTCATGTGCAAGGCACATGTGCAAAGGCACAACTAATGCCCCAGTTATCGGAGACAACACTGCATCCACATAGTTTCTTCGGACTCTATTGATTCCTTCTGCTAGTCATTTCTGATATTTATCCTTAATTCCTTATATGAAATCTGAATCTCTATTTGTCATTGCAGGATGCTTCTGGATACTTCTTCTGCCTGGAGGACCGAGCGCTACTTTGTAGAGATTGTGATGTTGCTATACACACAGTAAATTCCTTTGTTTCAGTACATCAACGATTCCTGCTAACAGGAGTTCAAGTTGGCCTTGATCCTGCTGATCCTGTTCCACCTATTTCTGACAAGCAAGCTAATGCTGCTGGTGGATCAGTGGATTCACCAACTAAACAGCCAAGGAGAAATCCTACAGTCTTATTTTCAGGTGAAAGCAGTGTATCTGTTCCCAGCCAAAATGCAATCAATGGAGATTATTCTAGGCAGAGTTCTGTTCCAAATACCAGGACAGGAGTGGTCGATTGGACTATGAACAGCAGTGCAATTAGATCAATAGAGCCTCCACCTAAGTACTTGCCAGAGGAAAGTCCAACACTTTTGCTATCCAGTCAGAGCACGGCAGCCTTCTCCAATCAAATTAACAAAGATAGTGATCGGGCCTACAACTTGCCATTCTCAGGTGGTGACAGTCTAACCAATTGGCCTGTGGATGAGATCTTTGGTAACACAGAATATGGTCTAAACTTTGGCTTTGCCGAGCATGGCTCTTCTAAGGTAATCTAAAGTATTATATAGATGTGAATTGCTGTGTTGCCTGGCTTTTCATTTGTTTTTGGAATGCAGGTTGTATAGCATGATGCCATTGGCTAAAATTACTAATGGTTCAGCAGCTTGATGTGTTTGAATTTAGGACCTTTTTATTGTGATATGGTTAGACTTTTGTTGCAAATGAGAAGGTTATTAAGTCGTAAAGTCGAGTCGAGTCGCAAGAGGACCGACTTGTTGACTTGACCGACTAGTCGTCAGACTAGGACGTATACAAACAGGGCATGTAGCAGCTGATGAGTTAATGACTGGAATGTAGGGAGTCTACTACTGCTGCTGCTACTACTACTATTGATATTCAATAAAACTACTGCTGCTGCTAAGTGCTAACTGCTGCTACTAGTACTACTGCTATTCGCCTACTGCTGTTGCTGCTGCTAATACTGCTAGTCTGCTACTACTACTACTCCACATTCCACCGACTGAAGGAGACGAGAGAGAGGAAGGAGAGGAGAGGAGAGGAGAAAGGGGAAGAGGAGGGAGTGCTCACCACGGCTCGGGTCGACGGCGACTGGAGAGGGCTGAGGAGGAGGTGGCAGCGGGCAATCCAGCAGTGTCGTGTGGTCGTGGAAGTGCCAATGGGGGTCGACGACGATTGGGGAGGTCCGAGGAGGCGGCGGCGACGGCGTGGACGGGGGTCGACAGTGACTAGGGAGGGGCGGGAGAGGAGAGATTACTGCCAGAGGAAGGTGAGGAGAGGAGAAAGGGGAGGAGGGAGTGTTCACCTGTCACCACGGCTCGGGTTGGCCAAGAAGGGAGATCCGAGGAGGAGGCGGCGGCGGCGTGGACAGGGGTCGACGGCGAATAGGGAGCGCCGAGGAGGAGGTGGCGGCGGTGTTGTGGGCTGAGGAGGAGGAGGTGGTGCTAACTGTTAAGGCAGGGGAGGGCTGAGGAGGAGGTGGCGGCGGGCGGCGTCGGCGGTGTGGACGGGGGCGGCGATGGCTAAGGCTCCCCTCTCTCGGCTGCGTCGTGGGAAGTGAGTGTCGATTCGATTACATCTGCTTTCCCCTCTCTCATATATTGGTCTTTGATGGCTAAGGGCTTGAGCCTGGCAGTGGGCCAAGCCAAGTCGCCTGACTTGTGTTGGCCGACTAGTCGGCAAGTCGCGCACGACTAGCTTAGCTAATCGAGTCGACGGCACTAGTCGGAGATGGTGTGCCGACTAATCTATGATTAGTCGCGACTAGTCATACGACTTAATAACCATATTGAGTTCACTCCAGAAGATTAGGAGTTGGGAACCTTTCCAACATCCACTATGGGGAAATTAGCACCTAAGCTGATTTAGGTTGATGAATAATCAGAACTTAGCTAGTTGATTGCTTCTAAGAACTAATATGCTTATGGGTTTACTGTGAGGTTCCAGAGTCAAGCTAGAGTGCTGATCAGTTTAGTTTTCAGACTCTTCAACATAATTTTTTGCCATTCTAAAATTTGTTAACCATTATTCTCAAGCTTAGAAGACTTGTGACTTGGGAAGTTTGTGCTAGTGATTTCTGTCCCTTCATTTTAGCTTACTGTGTGCTTGTTAGTTGTCACCATCATTGCTATCAAATTTCAATTCATCACAACTTATCATGAAAACTTTTCAGCACTCAGTTATGAAGTTTTTAGACTGGCTTGTTCAATTTGCAACAGTGGTGGCTGAACCATAAATGCTGACACAACGAAGTTCTTGATTTTAGTGGGGCATTTACATTTATGCTTATTTCACATGCAAGGAGGCTCGCTATTACCATGAAAAGCAACTATTCAATACCCGGTTCTCCCTGTTATGAATATTGTGTGTGTATTGATATGAGACCCAAAGGGCCATATATATAGGAGAGTGTACATGAGGATATGCCATATAGAGATAGGGCATATATGGAATAGAATCCAAACTATTCTAATACAACTCTATCTCCTTAACACCCCCCCTCAAATGCAAAGCGTATGCAATAGCATTGTATTTGAAAAAGAGGTTGACATTAAAATAAGATAAATCCGAAGTCCGAGTCTTGATGATGTCGTCGTTGCGTGCGACCTTGGAATAAACTGTCAAATCAAGTCAAGAGGAATAGATAGAAGCATGACGGTGCAGATCGAAACCCGAGGGCGAGTGGCCAGCAGAGAGCACAAGAAGCGCAACGGAGCGCAGGCGAAAAGCCTTGACGGCCTTAAGGCGGCTGCTGTCATGCAAAAGAAAAATTCCTACACTTCTATGACTGACAATGAATTTGTGGACTCGCACGGCTTGAGACGAACTAAAAATTAAAACTACGGATTTTGGATGGACGCAACGGAAGACTTACGAGAAAAATAATTAAAGACTGACTCAAAAGAACAGCAAGAAAAGAAGTGGAGGGAGAAGGCGGTCCAGGCGGCCAAACTCGGAAGTGAAGCAAAACACATTGCCCCTTCCTATGGCATTAGCCCATTCCTTCGCCAGCAGCTCCTTGGCCACAATATACCATGCAGCCCCTAGACTCCCAGCATGGTATCATCATCTGTAGACTATAGAAGTACTTGCAGACCATGAGAGATCAGGGATTTTCCAAAGGAAAAACACGCCATACATCCCCTTGTGCTGGTTGGCTTTCCTGATTGGCGGGTGCTGGGTCCTCGGCGTCCTCGGTCTTCACGGCCATGGCCGGCGGCACGGGGATATCGTCGGCGGGGAGGACGTCGCGCATCCACTGCTCGTCGACGACGTCGATGAGGACGCCCAGGCTCAGGCTCTGCTCCTGCTCCAGTCCGCCCATCTCCTCCTCCTCCCTCTGCTCTGTTCCGCCGGAGACGAAGGGGACGCGGCGTGACTTGGCTGCGCGCACGATGGAGGCCTGGAGCTCCGGGTCGGCGTTGCGGGAGGAGCCGGCCGGCGGTGCGGCGAGAGGCGAGGGCGTCGGATCCGGAGCCCGGCGGATGCGACGACGACGAGAGGCGGTACGGGCGCGGTGGCGCGGGTGCGACGGCCGGAAGATGACGTCCGAAGGCGGCGGCAGGAGGACGGCGAGCAAGATCTCCAGGAACATGCAGCTCCGGGATCGGAGAACCGGAGATCTCAGCGGAGCACGAGCTTCGTGACGGCCGTGAACCGCGCGAACAGCCTCGGCGGTGGCGTTGAGAAGATGACCGCCCCCAGGAGAGATCGAGTCTCCCGGGGGCAGCGACAGCGGAAGATGAACGGGAGCTATGTATGGAACCTAAGCTCTGATACCATGTTATGAATATTGTGTGTGTATTGATATGAGACCCAAAGGGCCATATATATAGGAGAGTGTACATGAGGATATGCCATATAGAGATAGGGCATATATGGAATAGAATCCAAACTATTCTAATACAACTCTATCTCCTTAACACTCCCCACTGGGATGAGTTCTTCCATGTAGATGTTCTTATTCCATCCTTGTTTTTGCTACACAGGGTGACAATGCTAAGCTGGGGAGTGCTGGGGGATCTCCACAGTGCCATCTGGCTGAAGGCTTGGTCGCGGAAGAACTGTTAGGCCATGTGCCTGGATTTGATGCTGATGAATCTCTGAGCCGAGTGCCTGAGAATCCATGGACAGTACCCGAGGTTCCCTCACCGCCAACAGCCTCGGGGCTTTATTGGCAAGTGAATTTGCGGTATCCTGTGTATGACAGCACCATGTTCGTCCCTGAAATTTCCTCTCTTGAGAGCTCTCAGAACCACTTCACCGTATCTGCTGGTTTGAAGCGCCGCCGGAGACAGTTTTGAATAACCAGAAGGGCACTAAGACTCTCTCAGTCGAGCAGGCCAATCTTGAAAGAGGTCTCTTGGTGAGCCAAATCACAGAAAACCGGACTGGATGATCGTTCAAATGAATTCGCCAGTAGTCAGTCTAAAATATGTTGTAATGATTCGATGATATTTTGTTTCTAAATATTATGGCGAGATGATATTTTGTTTCTAAATATTATGGCGAGATAATTGTTGTGAGCTCTGAGATGACGGATTTGTGGTCGAGTTGTGTATAGTGAAATAGAGAAGAGCATCGCCAGTTCTCTCTCTAAACATAAACATCCATAGCTGTATTACTCGGACTGGTTGGATTGCTACGAAAAGAAAATAATTATATTTTATGCTTTAAAGGGCGATAGCATTTTGCATTTGAGCCCAACAGATACTCGTTCTAGTCTTTACATTTCTACCGATTACACTTTAGTCCAAACTTTGGCTTTGGAACCCTAGAGATAAAAGTAGTCTCAACCACGCCGCAGCAGGCAGTCTCCACCGTTCCCCTTCGCTGTTAGATCTCGTTGAGCCACTGCGTAAACTTGGCAAGGTACTCTTCGATTTTAACTTTGTCGTATCATTTTTTATTACAGTAGCTATTTTTTAAACGGTGCATCGGTTAAAATTATATGTAACTATTTCGCCTATTTCGCCTTATGTACCGTCTCTAACGAATGATTAGAATTCAAAAACTGTAAATCAAAAATCAAGACTACACTTTACAAGAATCCACCCTTTGTGTCCAACTAACCCAGCTTGTCCACAACCATCCTTGGCTTGCTTTGTGCCCAACCAAGCTTCGCGATGGCCTGCACTGGACCTACAACGCCATGCCCGGCTTTTGCTGCGCCCTTCCTTGCTCCACCACCATCGTCCTCATGCCGTGCCTCCTGTGGTCAAATCTGGCCCGCTGCCGTTCACATGCCCGACACTATGCGGCACACCACATGTATAAGGCCATGTTCTTTTCGGTTTCTAAAAGCTATTTTTCGATTTTTTACAGTAACTAGCTTTTAAACAGAGTATCTTTTTAAGATATGATCTACTAGTTAGTTGTAGTATATACTGTACCGACTTCATTTATATCGGCAAAAACCACACGTGAGTTTCTGTTACTCTGTAATCTCTCGCATAAACAGCCCAAAAGCCACAAGCCGCAGCCAAAAAGAACAGGCCCTAAAAGGTATGGACGTTGCTCCCAGGTTGTAGCAATTAATCCGGGGGAAATATAAAAATTCCTTGCAATTGGTACTAAAATTTAACTACAACAGAAGTTAGCACGTGTTAAAGCCAAGGAGGTAAATACATAATCCGTTTAATGCATTACCTTTTGTTAGGTAGTAGTACGCAAGAGGCATCAAGGACGACAGTGGGCATGGCGCTTGCCATGTCAAGCTACCAGGTTTGTTAGGTCAAGGAGGTGGTGCCTATTGCGGTGGCAATACCATGCCTATCGAGGGCCCCTAAGGTGGATGCAGTGACAACGGTCCATGTACATCTAGGAGCTGGCGACAAGACGTCATGTTGACGATACGGTGGCCCCACTAGCAGATGCATCCCAGTGCCATCGTGAGCTCATCCCACGTGAACACTGCGCCAACTTGGACGCTTTCCCACAAGGTGTGTCTCGGGTACATGTCCTCAACCCGAGCTGGCTCCACCTGAGGTAGATTGAGCACATTGGCCAGGCGAACGTGTGTCAGGGGCGTATACCACCCCACACACTACTCAAATGATATGGGGTCATATGGAGCATCCTCCTTGACATGGTTCTCCAAAGTGGCCACCCACTGCGCCACCCAATGAGCCTTTTTTGGGCCTAGTATGTACGCTAGCACTGTGCCCCCTTCCTCGAGTGTCTGCAAGGAGTCCAAGTTAGTTACAAAGTGAAACCAAAATCGTGCAACTGAAATGAGACAAGCATGATAAAACACTTACAAGTTAATCATGGGTGGGACGGGGGCTCCCATCGGAACTAAGACCTCCTGGCGTTGGTCAAACTAGCGCATGACATGGTGGATGCTGTAGTCCTTGACATACATGCTGAAGACCAGCTTCATTCGTGTTATCTGGTAAGCATGGTCCCTGGTGCACATGCTCAATAGCCTAAGAGGTGTGCATGCGTACAACTGATCCTCCGTTTATGGCTCCCAAAGCTCGTGAGTTGGTCGAATGCCTCCGTGAAGTGGTCGTAGGCCCGATGAACCTACACATGGGCCCATTGAGGTTGCAAAGGAGAAAATATGATATCAAAACACAAAGTATAGGAGGTAGTAACAACATCATAGGAAAGCATTTACCCACCTACAACACCACAAGAATCCCATGGTGGGACAGTCCACATCATCGGCGTCATACATGTTGACGCCGTACACCCTGTTGGCTATTGACGGTCGTCCGATCACGAAACACTCGAATGACCACAGCTGCAATAGCACAGGGTAGCTCACCAACAAGGAAGCCCTCTTCGCCCTGAGGCACCCGTCAGATAGGGTGTGATACATGGTGGATAGCACAGCCAAATCCCAGCTAAACTGCAGTACAGCCTCGACGTCTGCATCTTCTCCTCTCCTCCCCTTTTTTCTCCTTTTTCTAAATTAAAGTGAGAATTTCAGACGATTATTTTGCCTTATATAACCGCTAGACGTGCATCGCGCGACTGAAGCGCGGACACTCCAGTCACACAACGATCGCGCGACTGGCTGACATGGCTTCATATCGTCTGCTTGTTGCGCGACTTGCTGTCGGTGCATCCAGTCGCGCGACGAACGCGCGATTTGGGCCTCAGTTGCACGACTGATGATTATTCCTATAAAAAAACTGGTGGTTTATTTGCGTAAATTGAATTAAAAGCCAATTTTTTAAAAAAAAATTCTGAAGCAAGAATCCGAATTAAGTAATTGGTCATTGCAGCTCGGTATGCACAATGTGCAACAACAGAGAATCAGAAGCAAGAATCGAGCAATTATACATGGGCCTTTTGGCCAGTGGTCCATCCATGCTGTTGGTATTTTGTATATATATTCCATACGAATTAATTGAGAATAGTTGGTCTTGCCCAATTAGCAACATTGGGAAACACCCAATACCTAGGTGCGCCGGTGCTGCGACAGCAAACACTGATCAAGCTAGGTCACCCAATTCTGAAGCCGACAGCAGACTGTAGTGTGCAGCGATTAGACAGCAGAACAACCAGCCTACAACACCGTTCATAGGGGTAGGGAAATTGTGCAATTTGTTTAGAGATGGATGGTTGGAAACGGTAAAAAGGTAAGATTTTGAGAGGATATTTTGGTCTGGAGCTTCCCCTTTGGCCTTTCAGTTTTGGGAATTATATATAGTATTATGAATGAGAGAGCGGGTCACCATATATAACTGAGATTTGGGATGGAGTTCAGTTAAAATGTACTTTTAGAAAAACATTCTCTGTGCTTCTCTGTGATTCAGGTTTACATTCCTGCTATTTGGTCTTTAGTTGTTCCTCCTGGAATTCATATATTTCTTTGACAATTAATTCTCGGATAATAAGTTGATGAGTAAAGATAATCACTTGAAAAGAAACAGTACTAAACCTGTGCCTGTGCAATGTGCTTTTCTGTAATGATAACGAATCTGTCCATCCTTCATTCTTTGATTGTGTGGTACCTAAAAATGTTTGGTTTGAGATGAGTGCTGTTGTTTTGTGGAAGTTTATGAAAATACAGAAATGAACCATAGCAAAAAAAAAAGAACTACAATGTTAACAAGAAACCATAGCAAAAAAAAAAAACTACAATGTTAACAAGAAACCATAGCAAAAAAAAACTACAATGTTAACAAGAAACCATAGCAAAAAAAAAAAAACTACAACGTGAACAAGAACGTGACAATTAACGGATGTGCATGTGCCCGTCAGCTAGCTGCTCTTAATTGGGTTGGTTGTAGAATTGTACTACTGTACTTGCTTTGGTTGGTTGTAGAATAACATCTACTAGCCTCGTAGGCGCGGAGTCACGCCGCGCCAGGCACCGTAATCGTGAGAAATTATTTTAAAAAAATCCAAGGACATATGCGTATTTTTGCAAAAAGTAAAGGGTTTTTTTGAAAAAAAGCGAGGACCTGTACGTAAAAAACCGCGGGGGGGGGACATGTACGTAAAAAACGAGACCCGTGTGCAATTTCCGAAAACGCGGGGGGCCAAAAAATCCGAGGACTTTTCGCGAGAACCGGGGACCTGACGCAATTCGAAACCACAGGATATTGCCTCGGTGACCGTCTGAAAATCGACGCCACGCAAGGGGCTAGCAGGCGGGCGACGTGGGACCGCGCCTACGCGAATGCCCCTGAGTAATATGGGTGCGATTAGAACGAGTCCTCATCGAGCCATATACAGGATCAGGTATGATAGTCAGAAGTGGCGGAATGACTTTTTAAGATTTTCTCTCTGGTATTAGCAACATACTACAATAGAAAACATAAACCCATAAGCTTTACCAAAACCAAGAGTCAAAGATCACAAGTCACCGGAGACAATCAGTCTCACTGGTCTGTCCACTAGCCAAAGGGTGGTCGGACCACTCAGCTGATCGGACCGAACGTCGGTGGTGGTCTGACCGCTCGGTTGGTTGGACCAAATCTTAGAGGCGGTCTGAGCGCTCCACGAACAGAGACAAAAATAGCACTGTTAGAATGTGGCCTATTTTATGGTCCACTTCCTTAATTCCAAAGCATGCTTTGTTTAATACCATATTGCTAAGAAAAGGAGAGGAAGACCAATTTATAAGGTGGAGTCATCTCCACTCTTTGAATATTGATAGAGATGGTATGTGAAGGGTTCTGTGTAGTCACACGCGCTGCACGCTGCAGATATCGCTGTATTTTCGCGTAAAAATCGCGTGACTTGTGACTTGTGACTTGACGTGGCGCGCCACTTGGCAGACCAAGTCCATCTCTATTTTTGCTGAATTCTGCACCACCCTCTCTCTCCCTGTTTGAATGCGATTCAAACGTTTGAATTTGAGGCTTTATTGGGATTTTGATGACAGACAATTACCAGTGGATAAATGACTGGTTGAATGCGTCAGTTACCAGTGGGTAAATAGCTGCTTTAATTATGTCAGTTATCAATCTGTCTATTTATATGCCTGGAGACGTCCAGAGTATGTGCGAGAAACCCACGGCCTCCATTTCCTTCTTCTCTGTGTTTCTGTGCTCGATTACTGTGCCATCTGAACCTCGTCGACCTTTCTTCTCGGCGTGCATCTGGAAGGAGAGAGAGCGGGTATCTCCGAACCGTTGCCGCAGAGAATACCTGCACGGGGCGGCAATAAGGTTTCGGCGGCGATCTCGCTGACCGCCACCGTGACCGCGACATCTACGTTCGCCTTGCGTCAAGCGCACGGCTTCTGTTCATCTTCAGGCTAACAAGTAAGTCGTTCGTGCGCACGGTCGACTTAGTTACTATATTATTATTGAATAGCCTGCTGTTAGTTGTAAGTTTTGCATCATTAGTTTATTATATTTGTCTCCTACTAAAACTTGAAATTAAAATATTGTCCACATTTCCAACAAGCACTGCCCACAACAAAGAAAATGCTAACTCTTCAACCACCGATCCAAACATGATAAAATTGGTATGAATCCTCCCTAAGATGTCACGAACACATTCCAATAAATTGATTAGGAAGATCAAATCCAAAGTTCTAACTTGAAATTAAAATATTGCCCACATTTCCAACAAGCACTGCCCACAACAAAGAAAATGCTAACTCTTCAACCACCGATCCAAACATGATAAAATTGGTATGAATCCTCCCTAAGATGTCACGAACCCATTCCAATAATTGATTAGGAAGATCAAATCCAAAGTTCTAACCTTTACCTAAAACAATGAAGATCACACCAAAACCTGGCAAAAGAGAGAAACTCCAATCTACAATTGCTCGTGAGTTCTTGATGATCTTGGATGCGTTCTCACATGTCATAGTAAGTCAGATCAAAGCACAAAAGAGGGAGGAACCGAGAGAAACCAAGAACTCATCAAATCACCTCAAGAAGGCAAGGAAATCAAACAAAAATATAAGGGGAACAAGATAACTAAGATTAATCTTTTATTTCCACAAAGGGATGAAGTATTATAGCCACTCCACACCTTAGAGGGCAGAGCTCTCACAAAAAGCACACACAAAGCCTCTAACAGAAGGAAACTTAACTCTAACTCTCTCCTGTCTAGCATAAGATATATCTTCTCTCAACACAACAAAGGCTTATATAGTAGACCCTCCCCCCTCATACCTAACAATAAAAACACACTTAGTGAATACAATCACTTAAAATTATGAAAGCCCGGTAACTCACACACAAACAGGTTTTACACTCACACATTTGCACGCTTTTCAACGTACAACTTTCACATGGCTGCAATAGCCCGATAAGACGATCCATCCTTCGTGACGTGACATAATTCACCTTACACCACCGTCGTAGTTTTGGAAATCGCATCTCCACCCGGTGTTGGACAATTTATACAATTATCACCCACCGGCCTTCTCAATGCTTCTCCTCGAAGCAAACTCCAAAACGAAATCAGTGATGTCCAATGACTTGCCGCCAAGCTTATACAACTCCGGCCTTCTTTCGGATCATCTCCACTTGAAACAGCGCGCATCCAAGGCATATCACATATATGCACTTGCATCATCACGATCTTTATCTTTTTCCTGTGTTTCTCCGTTGGAGATGTAGCCTCACCCGGACTTACGTGACCCTACATGGCCTTGGACTCATCCTTGATCCTTGGTCCTACTGTTGACCGTCAACAATCATCAAACGCTAGCACATCAAAGAACAAGCAATTGTCTTAAGCACAAGTGACATACACTTGACTCTCCTTAGCAAACACCACATGGCACTCCATGCCATGATTAGCACTTGCATAGACTCCCGCCATGACTAACACCTTACATGAACTCCCGCAAGAACTAACAACTTGCATGAACTCCCGCAAGAACTAACAACTTGCATGAACTACCGCCATGATTAACACCTTGTATGGACTCCTGCCATGACTAACACATTGAAATGACTCCTAAAAAGCTCCTGCAGCAACAACGCAGCCAAGACACAGCTCAACTCACTTAGCTCAACACTAGCCGATCTGATCACCAACCAACGACTGGTGAGACCGCCGCAGTCAACCTTAGTCAAGCCCCAATAACAAGGGAGGTGGCCTGACCGCTAGCCCAACGCCGGTTAGACTAGTTAGACAACCATCATACGGCCGGTCGCACTGCTCTTAAAGCCGTCATGCAACAAAACGAAAACATCTCTAGAAAAAACGTAACGTCGATTAGAAATCAATCACATCAGACTGCCACCCTCGGGCAATCAGACCGTCGCCCACAGCCGGTCAGACTGCTGATCACCTGACAACAAAACCAGATGATGCAAAGACATAAAATCAAACTCAAACTTCCACAGTGAAACACAAGTAAAATCAAATACTCATTGTACAATATGGGGTGGTCTCACACCGTACATGCATTTTCCATGTAAGACGGTCTGAGCAGTCGATCAGAACTCGAGCCCACTGTTCATCTGAATCGAGAACCATGGCCGGCCAAAACTATGGAGCGGAGCGTCTACTCTGAGCACTAACCCTGAGCTTGCTGCGCTGCCATTCATCTTCGATCTTCCAATCTGCCATTTGCAAAAAAAGATTACCAAAGAGGTAAAATTAAATACTTCTGGGTGATAGGAAAACAAACTTAATTAGCAGAGGTACAGAGAAACAACTGGGCTGACCGATATGGAGGCGTAGGCAGAAGGAGAAGCGGTCCGAGAGTAGCCACAGGCAACGCTAGCGTTCTCATTCACTGAATGGATCAACTCCATGCACAACCCACGACGGCTTCCACCGAACGTAGGGCATATGCTGGTCATCAGAACGAAATGACAGTCAGCTAAGATGCCCATTTCAGAAAGATTTATTCTACACACCATGCAAGAAATTATCGCCAGTGGCTTATGCAAAGTACATGCATCAGATGATCAGCTACCAAACAGGAACCTCACACAGCAAGAGATATCACGATAATAATCTGGACAAGAGAATGACAAGAATGGAGGGGTTCAAGTGATTTGCCTGAACTGCAGGGCTGGTTGTAGCATAAGGCCACACCTCTTCCAGGACAATGCTTGTACTATCCCCAGTGAGAAAGACTTATCCGGCCATTGAACCATTGGAATGACGCTACTTCCACTCCTGTTCTGGAAGCAACTGAGATCATCTTGTAAGCGGAAAATGTATGGGCATTCCGGCCAAATTCACAAAGAAGGACAGTAATGAAGCTTCTGTTATATCCATGCAGATATAGTTTGACCGTCAGGTAGCTAGCTAACCTTGAAAGAGAAGCTAAGCCTCTTCTCTCCTGGGAATTTTCCATGGGCTTGAAAGATTCCACCACAGAGAGGAAGAAAAGCGCGCGTAGTGAACCCGTCGCCGGCCACATATCTTAGTTGCCCATTCGGAAATTGCATGTCCATAAATGACTGCTTATTTTGGAAGAGAAAGTTCAGGCAAAGATGGATGGAAAGAACGAGTAGAAACTGTTCCTCGAACAGAAAAGCACACAGACTTACACAGGCAAATGGATTGAGGCAAATCATTGACATGAAGAACCATCTCCTGTGGGCCGACCAGTAAGCAGGACACACCGAATGCACTCCATTCTGCACGAGCGTAGCAGCTCTGATACTCAAGATATCTGCGTGCTGAAATCCTTCTGAAAAAGCAAATCTCGTTTATTTTGTAGACTGTACCTTGCGCTCGTATCCGTACCAAATGAGATGCCGCTTGGACAGGTGCACCGGGAACAGCAGCGTCGTGTCGCGGACGAAGAGGACCGGGCCGAGCTGTATCAGGAACAGGGCGGCGCCGTCGCCTCGCGGAGCTGCAGAGCTGCTGCTGTGTGACGCCTCCGCCCGCCACAGGTCGCCCCTCGCGACCACCGAGCTCTCCAAGTCGTTCGTCCTGCTGTCGTACGTCGCCGACAAGTTAATGCTCCCCTGCATCGAAACCAAAACGCCTCCTTTAAGCGCGCGCCAAGATTTCCAAGGTGAGAGTGAGAGGCGTGGGTGTGTTCGTGCGGTTTTGGCTCTTGCCTGCGACCGCGCAAATCGCCCAGAGGGGTCGATCCGGTCGGACCCGGCGATCCCTTCCTTGCTCTGCGTGTCGGCAGTGGCACCCGCCGCGCCGCTCCCACGACCAGCATTGATCCGATGCTGCGGAGCGTATCCATAGAAGCTATCGTCGATGCGGAGGCGGCGGAAGACGTCGCCCACGGCGCGGCCGAGGCGGCCGCCGGCGTCGAGCACTGCCGCGGCCACGCCGGAGAGCTGCTGCTTCTGCGGAGGCGGGGGGAGGGGGAGGAAGGCAGCGAGGCGGCGGGAGAGGTCATCGGAGGAGGCGTCGGCGGCCATGGGCGGATGGGGAGGGGGCGCTCCGGGTTTGGGATGAGGTTGGCCGTTGGTAGATAAGGGACTCGTGGCGGGAAGAAGCTGGGGAAGAGGATACTACAGGAGTTTGGCGTGGACGCGGTGTTTGGGGAGGCGTTGTGGGTGTTGCGGCGTATGTATGGTGGTTCTGTGGACGCGGTCTAGGACAGGGGATGGTGGGAAACATTGTGTTCAAAAAGCCGTTGAAGATTGGGAGGTATTGTTATGCTGGGCGACTTTTGAAACAGTAGCACAATTTTATTCAAATTTAGCTCATGAATATCCATTTTTGTAAAAATAGCATCGTCCCCGAGTTCAGCAGGTGACGCCTATCACCTACTACGTCACCGAAGCTTGGCAAGACGTGGACAGTGCTGCAAGACACGCGAGCTCGATAAGGACAGCACGTGCGGGAGCCAATGGAGTCCGCTGGCCTGCCGAGCTCCCCCTGGTGAGTTCGACAGGGCATGCCAGCTCCTACTGAGCAGTGGAAGCTTGGTAGGTGACGGCTCACGCGGCAAAGGGTAGGGGAATCTTGGGTGGCTGATCGCGACAACACACCCACGCGACGCGACACTTGATTCCCGCCACATCCGGCTAGGGATTTCCCGGCCCTCCATGCCCGTGTGCACCCGCATGAGTATGTCAGTCGGGAATGCCTTCTCGCGGCATCAAATGGGTGGCCTTGCTCTCTGCCCTCTCATTCGAAGCTGCGTACCTCGGTTTTTTTCCTGTCGAGCGAGAGAGCGACGAGGGAGAAGAAAGAAAGAGAGAGTAGAATGCAAGTTTGTAATCATTTTTTGAGATAGTTTTGTTGTGGTTTAGAAGATTTCACAGTTGGAAGGATTATAGAGCGGGTGAAGATCTTCAAGAAAAGGTATGCTTCATTCACATGCAAGCAATACGTTTAATATGTCATTGGCGTTTAATTAGCGTAACGGTGGTTTGGTAGTGATGATACTTTTTTTGTAAATATCTAAAAAATATATGTTGTTATTTTTAGTGTTCACGATGCATTCACAATTTAGAAATATGTATGTAAGCCTCCACGTATATATTTATCGTTATTGTGCGATTAACAAAATTGTAGAAAATTATGCCAGGATTCTAGAAGTACGCACTGTTAGTTGTAGTATCTGTGCGTATATAGAGTCCTTAATGATTTAGATAACCTTAGATGTATTCTCACATGTCATAATAAGCTAAATTACTGCGCGAATTTAAACCAAAACCTTTGCAAGAGCAAAATCCCAAAATCATCTCTCTTGAGGAAAACCGGGCAAACTCAAGGAGTTCCTCTAGATTGTGTCTAGATGGGTGAAATCTGGTCTCCAAGAGATGTTTTTACCTCTTACACATCATTGCCACTAGGGAAGATCAAGAAGAGAGAAATCCAAACAAGAAAATCAAGCAAATCAAAAGCACTAAGAATAATCCATAGAACAACTCACTTGGGTAAACTTTGAATGTTCATTTCACTTAGAGATAAATATTTTATAACTACTTCCTCAGGATGACAGAGCTCTAGGACTATAGAACATACACAAAAGGCCCTAGCACTAGAAAACCCTAACCCTAATCTCTCAAGTGTTAAGTATTATCTCTCTTCAACACACAAGTCTCATATATTGGAGGCTTCCACCTCATACCAAACTTTAAACAACTATTCATTCCTTAGTGGATCACACCACTAACAAATATAAAAACTCGGTAACCTATGCACAAACGGGTTTTACTCTCACACAAACTTACACGTTTTTCAAAGAACAACAACCACAAGGCTCCACAAGCCCAATTAGATATTCCATTTTCAAAGACGTGACCTAAACCACTTAAGCCAACACTGCTATTTTGCAAACCACTAATCCATCTGGTATTGAAGAATTTCCTCAATTGCAATCCACCGGTCTTCTCGAACGCCTTATCGTCAAGATCATACGCCTATGCCGAGGGCAACACCACTTGAAATGCCCGAATCCTACAATACATCACAACCCATGATGCCCAATTACTTGCTGTCAAGATGGTGTGTCTGCTCCGAGAACTGTCACCACTTGAAACGCACAAGTCTAATTGGCACACCACATGCACGTACTGCCTCTTCACGACACTTGTATTTCTTCTGTACTTCTTAGCTTGAGATGATGCTCTACCCAAACTTACACAACACACCATAGCCACCAAGCCTCGGTCTTGCCATTGACCGTAATAATCATCAAAGCACCTGCACACTAAATAACAAAAATCGATCTAAGCACAAATAATATGCACTTGACTCTCATTAGTAAAACATCTACATGGACACACCATGACTCACACTTACATAGTAACCCTAGGACTAACAACTGCATGGACTCTACTAGGACTAACAACCACAACCAACTCAGCTCAGCAACAGAAACAGAGAGCCGATCTGACCGCGGCCACCAAGCTGGTCAGGCCACTAACACCACTCCGGTCAGACAGCCATTTAATGACTGACCAAACCGCTCCTCTTCAGTCATAACGCATTTTCAATGCTGGTACTACCACACCAAGTTTCAACTTAAAAACTCCAAAAGACCTTCTCTGAAAAATACATACCTACTGAAAGCAACATATTAAAATGCAATTTCTGAAAATCAAACTCAACTAAAAATAACAAGACACAAATAAGATCAAATACTCATCATCATCATCATAGGGTTGCCACCCCATCTTAATCTTTGCTTTAAGGAACTTGCCCAGCTTGCTCTTAGCTCACAAGGGACTCGGGCCTCGGAGAGCCAGTTAATTAACCCATAATCTGAACCGGACGAGCAGAAAACGGCCGGCACATGGGACGGCGGGAGGCCGATATTCCAACCCCGCCAACTCGCGCGCGCGTTGGCCTCCCCGCACAAGGAATCCAGCCTGAACCTCTCGATTTGATCGCGAGCTTGACGTTGTCTGTAATCCGCCCCGTGTTTTTCTATATCAGCTTTAACTTAGCTTATTAGCTTGTTGCACGCAGCTGATGAGGTGACTGCTGCTGCAACCTGCAACGCCGTGCCTTGCCTTTGTCCCTACGCTTCCCGTTCGTCCTGCAGCTCGCTCGCCTCCATGTCCCAGCCACGCGTCTCCTGCGCTTATATAAACCCTCCCTGATCCCCTCGAAACCTTCCCGGTTCTATCCCAAACACACGCATAAACATTTGGTAGCTTTTCTTCCCTGAACCTCTCAGTTTGCATCATCCAGCCGAGCTACAGACATGGCCTTGTGCAGCGGCAGAGTGGCAGTGCTTCTCCTCCTCTTGCCACTTCTTGTGACGCTCATGTCGTCACCACCGTGCGTAGCGGCAAGGGCGTTGCTCGCCGATGGGCGTGCCGGCGGTGAGGCGGCACACTTAGAGGATGTGAAGAAAGAAGGCGGTTCGACGGTGGCGGCGGCAGGGGAGAGCGGGCTCCGTGGATCGCCGGCGTTCACCGGCAGGAGGACGGCGGGCAATGCGGCGCGGGTCTTGGGGTCGGTCCCGAGCCCCGGAGTCGGGCATTAGCTGCGCGTGGTTGTTTGTTCGGTTTAGCGCTGCGTTCTTCCTTCATTTTGTTTGTTTTTTGGTTTGGTTTCTGTGCCTTTTTTTTTTCCTCGAGTGATTGGCTTGCGTTAGACGAGCAGATGCTGTCGAATGTTACGTCGCTACGTTTTCTACCATTTGCGTGTGGTTTGTTTATTCGGTGTTCGTTTGTAAGTTCTTTTTTTTTTTGCATTTGTTTGCGATTACGTTCGTAAGTACTCTGTACATAACAATTCCATTCATTAATCATGTAGTCGTCATTTCGTTAATTATTTTCATTGACAATTCTTTTAGACAGGGCGGATCACCATATATAAACAAACAAGCGAGCCTATGCAGTATTTTCCTAGATTTCGGCGTGCGATTTCAGATCGGATGGACACGAGCGAGCCTATGCATATGTTCCTAGATCGGGGCATCTGCGCCTGATATGTTGCCCTCAGTGAGAATCATGGAAGGGTTTTTTGGGACTTTGTCATATGTTAACTGATTTTTAAATGATGTATTTTTTAAGATAAGATCTATAAATTGATTGTAGTATATACTATATCGAATTTATATCGGCTAAAATCATATGTGAGTGTCTCTCTTCGTACTCTCTCTTTCAAACAGTTAGAATTCAAAAAATTCAGTTAAAAGATCTAAGTCACAACCTAAAAGAACTCATTCATAGACAATGGTGCTGCATAACATGGAGTTACTGGAATGGTTTATGGCTGAAAAGTATCGTAGCTGGCTGAAAAAACACTGTAACCTGATGGAGGCTTATTTGGCATAATTAAAATTTAAAAAATAAAAATAGAAAAAACATGTTAGCCCATCATGTATAATGCAAACAAATACGAGAAAAAAGAACCGGTAAAAAAGCTCAAAAAAACCAAAAATATAGAAAAAACGAAATTTATAAATAGTGTAAAATAAGCCAAAAATCAGAAGCTCAAACCGAAACGAATGGACCATACATGTGTGTCTCGGGGGTAGAGTTACTGGGTTTAAACTGTAGGGTGCATACCTATACGTTCCTTAGGCTTTGATTTTACAAAATTACTTTGGATCTGAAAAATTAGAAAAAAAAATTTAAAAATAATAAAAAATAAATCAGAAACTAAAATTCTAAACCCAAACGAGCTGACCTCAGTCTTTGATGAATCTCGATCAAAACAACAATGCTAGGTACAAAGATTCCAGCCTCCGTGACCTTTCTTTATAAAGAGGTGGCAAACGAATCCCATTCGCACTGTTAGTGAGAAACATGACCTATGTACACAGTTCGGACATGTTACTCTGTCCTTGCAAGTCTAAGGGTCAGTTCTTTTTAACTATATTTAATATTTTTTAATTATAACATAAGTGTTTATATGAATAAATTGAATATCGATAAACTATTTTGAAAAGACTATTTCAATAAGTCACTTCGAAACGATGACAAAAAATCGGTATGTTTATTCTTAAAAAAATTATAAACTATAAACTGAAAAGAATGGAACATAAATCACTTTAACATAGCTATATGAAACCATGTACACAGTACAATGTGACTTCACTAGACGTCTAGGCCAAAATGATGCTCTGATAACTGCACACCAACGACTTGCGTTTCCGATCATTGCATGGCCAATGGGCTGCTACGGTCGTGATTCTAACCAAGAAACAGCCACTGCATGAATAAATATACATCTATTTTAAATGAGTTGCTTAAAATAGGAATCGGCGCTAGGGCTACGAACTTGTAATTATGGAATCAACTCCATCAGATTATAGGTTTATTACATGATATTCTTTCTTAGTTGGATCAAAGGTGTTAATCTTGGCCGTGGTTTGCGTGATCCGAAGGCCCCGGGACTGTACAGCTCCTTAGTTGCACTCGTGAGTGGTGGCCACTACCAGTGACGGACGCAAGAATTTTGGAATAGGTGTTCGAAGTTGTAAAAATATTTTTCAGTACAAAATATAAGGATCTACAGTAGTAATAGTTAACATAATTGTTCATTCTAAGGATAACATGTCAAATAATAAAGATCTCAGATTTGTAGACTTCATTTTTTAAAACTCAAAGATCTACAAAATCATAAAATACAAATGTTACAAGATTCATTAAAATTATCAGTTCGACGACGGACAATGTATGATAATTGATGAATAATATGAAGCACATACAGACATACTCACATACAAGCATAAAAGCATTGCTTATTTTCATTTTTCAACACATAACAACAATGTTAGATTCTCAGACATACTCTGATACTCACATACAAGCATAAGAGCATTACTCATTTTCATTTTTCAACACATAACAACAATCTCAATCTTTACACATACAACAGTATAGTAACATCATGCTCTGGCTGGACTACATCAAGTCATCGACATCAGTACATGAATACATCATGCTCGTCTTTACACATACATTACAACATTAAGCCATTGACATCAACAATGAAGACAAAGATGAAGATGTAAGTACTCACCGATAACCGGCCCGATGGATGATGCCGGCCGCACCGCTTGGTTGCCGGATGACGGTCTTGCGGCGTCGGCGTGCGCAGCAGGCGAGCGAGGCGACGAGGCGAGAGGAGGCGAGTGGAGCCGGTCGTGGATCGGCTGAGCGGAGGACCGGAGCCCGAGGGTCGAGGCGCCGCCGCCGGCCGCCCGGTCGCGCGCCCACCGGCCGAAAGCACGGAGCCAAGGCCGGAGAGCCCAGATCTCGAAGCACGGAGGGCCGGAGCCCGGACGGCGAGGCGGCGAGGCACGGTCGCCAGAGCGGAGGGCGAGGCGGCGGCGGAGTAGAGCCGAGTCGCCGACCACGGAGCCGGGGCCGGAGATCCCAGATCTAGCCGGGAGTGAGCCTAGAGGGCCGGAGGGCGAGGCGGTGAGGCGCGGTGTTGGCGGGCGCGGGCGGGCGAGGCGCAAGGTGGAGCGAGCCGAGTCGCCGACCACGGAGCGAGGCACGGAGAGCCCAGATCTAGCAGAGCGAGGCCGAGGGCCGGAGGGCGAGGCGGCGAGGCGGAGCAGTGCCGAGTTGCCGACTAGCGGCTAGGGTTAGGGTCCGCGAACGCGCGATTTGCCGTCGCCGCACAATGGGGATCGGGGAGGGGACCGGGATCGGCATTCGGCTTGACAGGCAGCGGACGAAAATATGGGTGGGCCACGCTTTCACTGTGTCGCGCCGTCGTGGTGCTGCGCTTCTCTCGGGACCGAACCACCGAATTATGGCTATAAACAGTTGATTTGGCCCAATTATATATGTATTATACCTCATATATACTAGGTTTTTTGTCAAAAAATTTGGGTGTTCAGCTGAACACCCATGAACTACTGTAGATCCGCCCCTGGCCACTACCGTAGCATATCCATATCCTGCTTGTTAGTGATTTGCTCTAGAATTTAATCATAAAAATGATTATATCATTTCTATATTTATGATATTTTTAATAATATGTTATTTTGTCTCTTAAATAAATGTCTTTCGTATTGATCAACAAGTATGTGATTTGTTTATGGAACTTTTTATTCATATTTTAATATTATTCTAAATTATCCTTGATCTTACATCATTACGTGGGATAATTATGATTTATAGATCAGCACATGTATTGATTGATGATCATGTTTCACGGATCATGGATATATGATATCAAGTCAATAATATGGACATATGTTAGAGAATATGATGTTGGATTGACCCACCATGAGGGAATTGTTATATTTTTAAATGTCATCAGTTGGTCTCATATATAGTGCATGTAGGATTCTTAAATCTAAGATCGTCATTGTTTCCTACACGTGTAATAGTTTACTTAGGAGTTACTAAACACTATTTCGTAACTGGGTGGTCATAAAGATAGCTTTCGGGTTTACTATGAAACATGCAGAGAAATATGAGCGATCAAGATGAAATTTGCCCCTCCTATATAACAGAAGAGATATATCTGGGCCCCTCGATGTGGTTGGATTAAGCAAGTGCATGATCATGCCGAATGTGGTTGAGGAGTCAATCACAACTAAATAATCAACTACAGTTTCAAGTGAAGGATCGAGCTATCCTAGGATAGTACGCTTCTCGTCTTGAGTTCGATCTAGTATTATGAGGCAAAGGGATCGGTATATAAGCACTATATAGCTCAATCCGATATGATCTTTATATATGTTTAGGAGTTGTTATGTTCTGCTAGGGGCCGCTACCGACTTATGGACTGGAAAGGAGATTTCGGCCCATGGCCAAATATACATAAATCTATAGGGTCAGGCACTTAATGAGCTCGAACGATAAGGATTCGGATGATAGTCTCCTAGTAAGATACGATTTCTACTCGTATCAGATAAGGATCTGATTGGAGGCTATATAAGGAGAGGTGCAGGGCTGAGGGAGGTATTTCGAAACACACCCGTCGAAATTCTAGCCGCCACATCTCATAATCCCTGCCGTGCACACTGGTGCTAGCATGCCGACGCACGGTATTCCATCCCTGAACATGTGGATTTCGGTAGAGACGTTGCTGCAACTACGGCGCTAATCAGATGATTGTGAAGAGCAGACGGTTAGCCAGAAAACGATCGACTGCCGAAGGACGATCAGCTACTACGCGTCTAGTGGTAATGATTCATGATCTCTTACTCATATGTCTTCCTGATTTACAAGGTAGAAAATTTTAATCTACGCTAGTGTAACCATCCGTATCCCAGTACTGCTAGCCAGGAGAAAATTGCAAACACGCCACTGTCCAAAAGCCACTTTGTAAATGTAGCATTATTTGTTTTTCAATTTGTTACTATTTAAAAACGTATAGTGATAGACAAGTTTTTGATGAAATTAGACAGTGATGTTCATGTTTGCCAAATCCAAACTGTGAATGGTATATTTCCGAAGCAATTCAGTTTCAGAAATGCGGAGGCACTTTCGCACCAATTACATGTACTTGTGTGTACGGTTACAAAGAATGCAAATCCGTGTAAATTCTTGTTGGACATGGACGTTTCAACAAGATATTTGGTGTACAAATCCAGCCTGGTCCGCTACAACTGATTTACGGTTTAAACTTTTGACCGTAGCTTTTGAGTAAAATTGTACTGTAATAATTATTAGTTTTTTGTAAAAAAAATAAAAAAATAAAAATAAAACAGTTATATCGTCATGGACAATATAAAAGAATAATAGGGAAAAAGAAAATGCAAAAAAGTTTAAAAAACTCTAAAAAATCAAATAAGCCAAACGTAAAAATCGATGTGTTCTAAGTAGCTTCTGATTTAAATAAACTATGAACTAAAATAAATCAGAAAGTGAAACCATTTAAATAGGGGCCACATGACAAAAAAGATCATATGCATCCTCTGCTTCTCCTATCCACTTGTTTTCTAGCTTGCAGGTTGGGGATCTGGGGATGGTACGAGTTTGCACTTTTGCAGTGACGACGGTAGCTTTGCTAAGATCAATTAGGACTATGAATGCAGTTAATGCAACATCTCACTCGCCGTCTCTGAAAATATCTGAAAATATCTCTTTTGAAACATATGTTCGAAAAATATCTCGTACTACATTTCGACAAGTCAGACGGAATAATGCTCGTCCTGCGTTGTGCAGGCCAATCAACATCTGAAAATATCTCATCCTTAGACATGAAAGCAAATTTACGATAAACGGATAATTCCGTTGACTTATATTTGCTCATACACACTCCGGGAAAATCGATCTAAAATTAGCTGTGTTATCTGAACATAACAATAGATGTAGAAGATTTCAGGATATCCGGATTAGATGGGTTAAGTAGGATTGAGAAATAATTAATTATAAGCTCGTGTCATGAACCATGATGGCTAGCCATGCTTACCCTAAGACCGATATCGGCAATCAGAGAAGGGTTTATGATTATTTAAATTTTTTCTCAATGGTATTTAAAGTATTTATCCAAGTGATTATAAGAGTCACAAAGTTCAGATTGCACCAACCATAATTTACAAAACAAGGCTAAAGACCTAAACTAACAAAATCAGCAGCCTTCAGCCCAAAGCCGATCAGACCGCATGGAAGGGCAGGTCTGACCGCCACGGCCAGTCTAACTTGACCGCCAGCTAGTCTGACCGTATGTCTAGGGCCGGTCTAACTAGTCACCTGTTTTCAGACATAAGCCCTTTAGGACAAAACTCAAATATCAAGAACTTGCTTAATTATCATCTAAACACTTTGAAATTTTGCATGAGACTTGCTCAAGGCATTAGGAACTTAAGTAATCAAGAATCATAGGGTTCTTGGGCTCGGGTAGAATTGAATCTAGGTCACAAGAGCACCAAAAATCTTAAAACTCATATTACTTCTTGCTCATAAGAATCTAAGTCATAAGATATTTTAGATCTATTTTCAGGTGTCCTTGCAAGAACACAAAATCACAAAACTAACTCAAGAACAAGCAAAATCAGACAAGAATACAAACAAGAGCACAATTGAGACAAAACTTTGATCTATTTTTAGTAGAGGATGAAGTTTACAAACTCATGGATGATTACAAGGTACAGTCAAAGCACCACTCTTTTATCTTTCTCAATTTTTTCTCTCACAACCACGCAAGGAGACAAGGTGATAAAATAAAAACTTAAACCCTATGATCTTTGGATCTACCACCTCCTCTCCTTTTTTAATAACTAGCAATAACCCTAATAAGTCTAACCCATTAAGACACTGGGGAACACATTAACCCTATTAACATGGATTTTATACACTCAAGCATGCTTCTCGAAACATTTACAAAACTTAATATGTTAACATCTTATAGATTGATTCACTTAACAATTCCAACTCTACTTAAACTTAAATATATCTTCTTTGCACCTCCTCGCGCCCCGATTTTGATCAAGGCACCAATCTGGTATTTGGTTACTGTCGAAGTACCCCAACGAAACTTTCGGGCACCTTCACCTCAAAGCATCTTTGCATTCTTTGACATGTAGCTCGTAGTGTTCAATGACTAGTTGTCACATATTCACTAATTCGGTCTCTCTCAAACCGTCTCTATATGCATCAATCTCGTCACTTAGCGTATTACATGTACTAACTCCTCTCTTTATTATCCTTGTCTTATTTGTACTTTCCACTTGAGTCACATAATCTCACATGAACTTACATGACCGCTCTGATCCTAGATCCCCCGTTTAGTCCTAGTCCACTGTCGTCGATCGTTATCATTCTTCAAGTCATCTGCACATCTAATATAAACTTATCTTCAAATAAACTTATATAAAGTGCCTAGTGTTTATTTTTCTTTAGTGCTAGCTACATGGAGCAGTCTGGATATCGTGCAGTTAAAGTTGCCCATGTTCCATCAGACTTGCAGACTGCGAGGTTTGATATCTGATCTTGACTAGCAAATTTGAGTCGCCCTGATAATTGCCGTTGCCGACAGCCGTACAGATGCTTCGTCGTAGGCTTCAGCAAATGAAAGCAAGCCCAGCCTATGGTCGAGACTAGCAACGTGGCCGGCCCGAGGAGTATAGTATAGCATGGCTTAGCAGTCAGTGGTCACTTGGTGACTCGACAACACAGTCGGTGAGGGTACAGAGCAGGAACACCACAATGTTGCAGGAAACATGATAAGAAGAGGATGCAATGACCAGTCGGTTAACGTCCCGCTGTAACGGTTTCAGCTCTAGTTTTTTTTTTTGTTTTTAGTTTATTTAAGTTTAATGTTACTTAGAACAGATTAATTTTTAATTTTAACGTATCTTAGTTTTTTGTTTTTTTAGTTTTTTCATTCTTTTGTATTATCCGTAATAATATAATAGTTTTTAATTTCTTATTTTTTTAATTAAACAAAATTTTTAGAAAATACCAGCGCCTCTTTCCTCTGCGTGAAAAGCACATTCTGTCCAGAAACATAGGTGCAGTCGCGGTCAGGCCCAAGCACAATCTTGAAGGCAAAGTAAAACGGTACGTAGGACAGCATGAGACCGATAGCTAGCCAGGGGATAACCAAAAGTCGCATGACATTATTGAACCACGATGGGATCTTGCTACAGTGACAAACGACAAGCATGGCAGGTTTGAGGGTATTGTTGGCTCCAAAGCAAAGTTATCCATTCCAATCTGGTACCGATCAGAACATGCCATATTGGCAGCTAAAATAGCACATAGCAAGCTCAATCTTATACCGGTCTTAATACCGATTAATACCAGCCATTCCGGCCCATTTTGGATATTCTGGGCGGAATTGGTGGTTCCCAGAATTCCGGTATCGGGTTACGCTTCTTTTAAAGCCCTCTCGTTTCGGCTTCAGCTTCTGACTTCTGGGTTATTTTTCACTATTCATAAATTTTGTCTTTTTTGAACTTTTTTGAGTTTTTTTGCCTGTTCTTTTTTCCGTATTTATTTGCGTTGTCCGTTATGAGCTAGCATATTTTCTATTTTTAAATTTTTTAATTTTAATTACGCCAAATAAACCACCTCCAGCTATAGTAAAATTTTAGTCGCTACAATGCAATTTCTGTCATAAGCCACGGCTTTCCAGTCCAATCGAGCGTGGCCTAAATCAGGCCCAGAGGAACTTTTGGTACCGGGGGCAAGTTCTTCGACCCGCCTGGCCTCGGTGGCACCATCCTGGATGGCGTCTACGTCCCCGACACTGACAAGCTAGAGCGGCTCAAGCTGGCCAAGATCAAGCACGCGCGCGTCGTCATGCTCATCTTCTACTTCGAGGCCAGGTAGGGCTTGTGAGCGAGGCCAAATCGACATCACCATGCCTGCATCACATGGCTTAATTTGCAGGGCTTTGAGATATTGAGTAATATTGATCAGAGAGGATATCGGATATTGAGTAATATTGATTCCAAGTGAAATTATGTGATGATACATACACACACGCACATATATATGTATGTAATTACTATTCTGTGTGTAGGTGTATAATGCGTGCCGGAAAGTTACTACCGTGTGTAAGTGAAGTTACTTTCAAACACATATAGAGTTACCGTCAGTTGTAATATTACACAACTGACAATAATTCTACATGTATTTAATAGAAACTTCACCTACGCACGACAGTAACTTTCTGGCACGCACATGCGTAGAATAGCACAGTCGTATGTATGTATGTATGTATGTATGTATGTATGTATGTACCGAAATGGTCGGCGGAATGGAGTTGATAACTATGCCCCCCCAAGCACTATCTAGCATGCAATTTTTCATGAATTTCATAAGAACTGGAATAGTTTCCGCAGGAATCTGAATATATCCCTCGGTTCCAATAATCCAATCGGAACCTCACATCAGGTGAAGCGCATGCAGTCTCCACAGCCACAAGCATCCCCCACTTTGCTTTAGCAGTGAGCTAGCGTGTGTTCCGCTTGCTCTGTACTTATGTGTGATTTGTTAGCATCAGCTCGCGATTTGGTAACGGAGTTTGGCGCGTTCCAACTTTTACTATAGGTCTTATTCCAAAGTACTATGATTTTTAGCTAAAATGATAACGATTTTTAGTTTTTTCTAAGGTATTAATTAAATTAAATAAAATAAATACTATTATATATTTATGAATAATAAAAAAATATTTTAAAAAATCAACGTGTTTTAAAAAGGTTTTTGGTTTATGTAAACAGAAGTCTTAACAATTTATAAATGGCCATAAACAGCCTAGGAGGAGGTTACGAGCAAGTGAGCATGAGTCTCATAAGGACATGTACAATATAAGATGCTTATACATAAATGTTTAAAGAGAGATAACATAGTCACATCATCAAGCATCCATGTAAAAATTACTTTCTTCAATGCAAACATCTCTTCCATGAATACTTAGATGTTATATTATCTTTTAATTAGATATAGTTATACATATAAGCACATGTTAAACACCGATACTTATTTAAGTATCGATGCTTCAAAATAAGAGTCTTACATATCCTATATAACAAGAAAAATTAATTTTTAATTACTAAACATCTCTCTCAACATTTGCATTTACATTGTACATATTCTAATACTTTGCATTTTCCTCTCAAGAATACCTCCAGTGAGACGGTTTGGAATGGCAGTAGAGGTCGTAAGGATGTAACGGCCTCGATCGAACATTAGGGTCCACTCATTTCTACTTGACTTTTTAGTTTTTGGTTTATTTTTTAATATTTCTAAATTTTGTCTTTTTATTTTTTAAGGTTTTTGAGCTTTTTTGTCGGTTCTTTTTTCATGTATTCGTTTATATTGTCCGTGATTGGCTAGCTTATTTTTTTCTGTTATTATTTTTTAAAAATTTAATTATGCTAAATAAGTCACTATTAGCTACAGTGTAATTTTAGCCAGTTACAGTGCAATTTTAACCATAAATCATTTTTTTCAGCCGAAATTCGCGGGCTACAGAATAGCCGTCATAGGCTTAGGTAGCAAACGACTCGGCATGGATGCATGAACCGCTTAGGGCCTGTTCTTTTTGGCTGTGGCTTATGGCTTTTGGCTGAAATTTTTGAATTTTGGCTGTTTACGGTACAGATTACGGAGAGATAGATATTCACTTGCGATTTTGGCTGGTACAGATGTTAAGTTTTTAATGTGTATTATATTTAACTTGTAGACCCCGTCTTGAGAAAATACTCTGTTTAAAAGTTAGGTACTGTAGCGGCTGTCAGAAGTCGAGCCGGCTTGTGGCCTACCAAACACCCCTTTAATCAGATATCTATTCTTCGGATGACGACGCCGACGAGTAAATTTCGAGCACCTTAAAAATCTCCGTCTACATCTCGGCTTTGTCTAATTTCCAACCAGACGGGAGGAGACTATGGTTTTGAACTAATATGGATACAGCGCCGCACAAGGCTGTCTCGGAGAAAACCAGCCCCATACTCGCCATCAACAGGACGGCTCTGCAAGTTGGAAAATGGCGAAATGGCCCAACCGCCGGCCGGTGCATCGCGCTGTCGCGGAGGCGCTGCGTCCGTGCGGCCGGGATGGCGTGAACGCGTGTTTGCTGCCTTCCGTGGGTTCTTTTAAAATGTGGCTATAGCTTTTGCCTTATAGATTTTGACTTCTATCTGTTTGTTAAAGACAATACGTAGAAAAAAATAGTTATATGTAATTTTATCCGATATAGTTAAACTCAATATAATATTTACTATAATTAATTTACAAACTCTATTTTAAACTACATAGTTTAAAGCTTATACTAAAATATAAAATGAAAAGTAAAAGCAAAAACAGTGCCAAACCTGCCCACTTATCGTCAGTCAGCTCGTGACCACGCAACGAGATAATGCGTGTTTCCACGTCAGGGGCGCGTGTGCGCGTGCTAGTTATACTGAGTGCCTGTCTATCTGTATACTAAGAGAGAATAAAAATATCTCAAGGCAACGAGATCTTTTAGGTGGATTTTTTCAGATACAGCTAATAGTCAATAGATGTGATAGATAACTTTTGATTTTATCATAAGTATTTATATAAACGAATTAAATGTTAAACCATTTCAAATAAAAATAATAAAAATTATTTTATTTATTTATTTGAAAAGGTGGTAAGTTGAAAAGTGCCTGTCTATCGTCAGTCAGTTTCTGGATTGATATCATAGGGCCTTCGTGTAGGACTACTTGCTGCTCGATCGTAAGGAGTATCGTAGTTTCGAATAACCCAATAATATTTTGGTTTTAGTTAGGGATAGGAAACGATAATGGATAATTTATTTTATCTGATATTTGTATATGAGAAAATACGAATGTATCAAGTAAAATCTATATTCGAAAATATTTATATTCGTATTCGATAATATTTGTATCCATATTTAAGAATATTTGTATTCGTATTCGTATTCGAGACTATTCAATTCATATTCGATCCGTTTCCTATGCCAGCTGGTCGACCCAGCAGCCAAGCCCAGTGGCATTCGTATTCGATTGAATTAAGTAGTTACAGGAGTTATAGAAAGATATTCGTATTCGACTGAATTAAGTACATATTCGATTCGAATTCCTATTCGTTACATATTCAATTCATATTCGAAAATATTCGAATTCGTATTAGTATTTATATCCGATTCGTTTCCATCCTTAGTCCAGTCTTCTTAAGCATCACGATCTTTGATGCACGTTTCTGCCATGATCCCACGGTACGATCTCAATACTCGTATTGTAAAGAAAGATATACCCGCATGCGATTTTGGCTGATATAAATAAAGTCATTATAGTGTCTACTACAATCGACATGTAGATCGGAAGACACCTCGTTTGAAAGTTATGTACAGTAAAAAGAGCTATTTACTAGAGAAAAACGGTTTTTAGAAACCAATACGTATAGGGCCGGTGGGATGTTCAATTCAAACAAAATTGAGAGCTCTGTATATAATTGCAAGATATAGCATATGCCACATATGTTCAATCCGAATTGCGAACTTGATCTGACGGCGTGCATCTAGAGAATCTGAGACCTCATTGAAACGCACAGAAGTTCTCACGTTCCAAACAGCGTCTGAATCTAGCAGTATGGGGGATAAAATTATTCGGTGAAGTGTCCAATTAATTTGGAAAATCAAGGACCAACATCTTGATCGATCGAGAGATGTGGAATGGATGATCAACGCTTCGACTTGACAACAACTCAACTGTGCCGTGATTCGTGAGTTGTTTGCAAAAGTGGATCCAAGTGGGACTTCGGATGTCTACCTTACTCCCCGCTTCAGGATTCTCGGCAGAAATGGTTCGTCCATCAAAATCCATACCAAATTTTGCTTCACTTTGGTTCATACATATATGTTCACGAAATGGTTGAATCCGAGTTGCTCATTGTCACTGGATCTAGAATTCGCACACAAAATTTGTCTAGTAACGTTGCAAAGATATATAGGGCCTGTTTGACAACGAATGTGGCTTATGGTTTTTGGTTGAAAATTTTGAATTTTGGATGTTTACGATACAGATTACGGAGAGAGATACTCACTTGCGATTTTAGATGGTACAGATGTTGTGCTTTTAACATGTACATCGTTTAACTTGTAGACCCCGTCTTAAGAAAATGCTCCGTTTGAAAGTTATGTACTATAGCAAAAACAAAAAACCACCAGTTTTAGAGGAAAAGAACAGGCCATAGGTCATAAAAGGGCATCCAGTAGGACTGGACTCATTTGTTAGTAGCAATGATGTGATTTTCCAACTCCTATGATTCTTTTCTACTCCCAGGTGTAATTACATCCTATGTCGTATTTCACAACGTATGAAGTATTTCATGTACCGGAGTGTATGTACGTACAGTATACGAGTATTTAAGATCATCTAGGTGGTATGTATATTTTTTTGACATACTCCTTTTTATGTGCGTATATAAAGGTATTTACAAAATACGCTAAAAACTATGAACTCTCTTATAATTTTTTATGTGATTTATATTGAAGTATCTTATAATTAGTATACGAGTATACCTAAAGTGATAAATGAGTATTTTAAGTTTGTTTAGGTATTATATTAGAGGTGAGTGTAATTACACCCAGATATAAAAGGAATTTTTCTACCTAATTAAGTGCTTTTTGGTACTCTTTTACTTTTTCACCAGAAATTAAGAGCTAGCCAAGCATATAGCATCGTAAAGTTTGTGTGCAATCCGCGCAGTGCTTCCAGCATCATGGTAACCAATTTTATATCTGTATTAGGTCCAACAAATGCCGATGTCAGTCCATCAGCATCTGATTAATTTACTTTGGACGCCATTAATTTATACTTAGATTAATACCTTCGCTTCAAACGGTAGCGGGTCGGGTCAGTGCCTGGTAGAGACCGTGGATACAAACATCCAAATCCGGATTAGAACTTGTGATTTTGCTTTCTTGCATCAGATCTGCTTTTCCTCGTATGGATCTCGTATTCTCCCACTCCGTTTGAAGTATACAGTAGCAGTGTATGCAAAGCAAGCCTTTTGTCACCTCATGGGTTGCTTTTGGACCAAACACTTCTCTGCCCTGTATTTGCTCCGTTAAAGGTATTAATTTGTGCGACAGGGCTTATTTTGTTGGATGCTAGCTTAAGGCTCGCGTTCATTTCGACTTGAATTTTTAGTTTTTGACTTATTTTTTCACTATATCTAAATTTCGTGTTTTTCTAGTCTTTTGGTTTTTTTGAGCTTTTCTGCCGGTTCTTTTTTTCTGTATTCGTTTACATTGTTGTGATAGGCTGACATGTTTTTTTCTATTTTAAAATTTAGTTACGCCAAATAAGCCACCACCAGCTACAATATAACTTCAGTCAGCTACAGTTCAATTTTAGCCATAAGTCAGTTTATTTCAGCCCAACCGAGCGACACCTAACTTTGCCAATAATACCCTACTTAAAAACTGTTTTAAGTGTATCTAAAATTTTCCTTCAGCAAAGCAATGACAAAAATCACCCGAACACTAACTCCTAGATATTGAAACACTAGATTGGTAGGAGAAACTTATCTATTCATTCAAATAATGAAGCAAATCAATACAAATAGTTTGTGTGGTTGCTCCAAACAGGGTTAAATAATTCGTCCGAAACCGAACAAAATTTTGGTAATTTCGTTGATTTCGTTGCCCAACGAAAGCATGAATATCCGGTTAAATTTTGACCGAATTTATCTTTGTTTGAAATTTGTCTAAAATTTATCCAAATTTGGTTAAATTTCGTCCGAAATTGTGAACGAAATTCCGATTTCGCTGGCTACCGAATTTTTTTCACCGGCGAAAGATTTTTCCCTGGCTCCAAGTTGTGCTTGCTTTTTGCGGCCGCACGTAATGGCCGCGCTCCACCCTCGTCGTGCCTTCTCCGGCCAACCTCACCGCATCACGGCGAGCTGGCTGAGGTGGACATTGAGGGTGGCCAAGCAGCGGCTGCTTGGGCTCGCCATCCTCCACCGCATGTCGCCCACAGCGAGGAGGAGATGGCGATGGGGAGCAAACGCTGCCTTGCCTCGCGTCACGCAACACACGGGAGCTCTCTAGCGACGGAGAGTCGTGGCTAGATCTTGTGAGGGGGATTTGCTCATGTGCCCCAAAGTTTAATGGTGTTTGCTTAAATGCCCCATGATGTCTCACTGACATGCGGATCCTGGACCCGCATGTCAGTGAGACATCATAGGGTATTTGAGCAAACGCCATTAAATTTTGGGGCAAGGGAGCAATTTTTCCATCTTGTGAGCACGGGAGCCTGGGAGGAGAGCGGTATGATAGGAGGTGATGGTGTCGGCGGAGTGGAGTTGAGGCCCGTGTGGAAGAATCCCACCCGTACGCTCCCGCTAGCCAGATCGGACGGACGCACACCTAGACATGCATTAACTCCCGCTAGCCTAGGAAACGCGGAACACAAAGCTCCTCGTGCAGCATCATCCGCCCCACCACGGCGCCACGTTTGGGCAGGCCGTGCGCGCCCGCACCAAAACACGAGCCGCCCGCGTCGCGCACCCGCCAAATCCATCGTCGCCTCGTCCCGGCAGGTGGGCAGCCGCAGGCACCGGCCCCCCTAACGTGTCCCGTCCCCCTCGACTCGCATTTCCAGATCCCCGCCGCGGCATTGGCGTCGAGCGCCCTGCGCGCAATGCCGGCGTCATCCTAGGCGGAGGAGATCTCTTCGCGTCGAGGAGGTATGCATCCGATGCCCGAGGGGGACGCGGAGGGGGGCACGGCGGAGGTCGGGTCCCCGCGATCCCGCTGCTTCCGGCAGCGGAGCATGCACGCTGCGGATCCGGACGGCGCCGGCGCCGCGGCGCGCAAGGTGTTCGACGTGGAGAACCCTCCCGCCGCCGGCGGTGGCGGGCTCCGGCCCAGCGAGTCCGTGGCCAAGCTGGAGTCGCTGGAGCGGGCGGAGCGCGCCGCGCTGGCGCCGGTGGTCGTGCTCAAGACGGGCTTCTACATCCTGGTGTGGTACGCCTTCAGTACCTGCCTCACGCTGTGAGTTGCTGCTTCTCGCGCCTGTGGATCTCGGCTCTCACCAACTCTCCGTGCCTCTAGTCTAGCTCGTTGTGAAAAATAATGGCGGTTTGATTGATTGTTTCGTTGTTGGGTAGATACAACAAGACGCTGCTGGGGGACAAGCTGGGCAAGTTCCCGGCGCCGCTGCTGATGAACACCGTGCACTTCGCACTGCAGGCGGCGCTCTCCAATATCATAATGTTCTTCCAGTCCAAGGGGCTGGAGAATGCGGTGGAGATGGGATGGAAGGATTACTTCATGAGAGGTGTGGATCCTGGTTTCGGATTTCTCGTTTTGAGGCAATTGCCGCATGATTTTGTGTTTGTATCTGGGGAGTCATGCTTCTGTCCTGCCTTTCTGCAGTCGTGCCAACTGCTCTGGGAACCGCATTGGACATAAACCTGAGCAACGCCTCTCTAGTGTTCATCTCGGTCACATTTGCTACTATGGTGTGTTATCCGCAAATGGGTTAAAGCCACTTATGCTTTTGATTACATTCCTAACTTAGTTCAGTTGGCTGGCGAGTTAACTAGATTTTCGAAATTTGATCTTTTGCAGTGTAAATCAGCCTCCCCCATATTTCTTTTGCTATTCGCTTTTGCATTTAGGTGAGTGTTGATCTATAATGAAGTTGGATACTGTTGTAGTAGAATGCCTTTCTCTTACTACTGCTACTTAGTTTTAGTGGTGATGAACTGATGATTATGCTGGTTGCATTTATTATTGTTTGTTCAACTTGCTAGTTAGTTGTAGAATTGATTTATCCATATTAGAAGAGCAGGACTTATATTTCCCACTAATTGCCATTCACTTGCTGCATAATTGGTTGTTAGAGTTGTATGTTCATCCCACTTCTGTAACTCATCCCTTTTACGGGTATAAGCTAGTATTAAGCTATCGCTAAAGCTTTCATATTTTCATGCAAAAGCAAAACTGTGTCGATCAAATGTAAAGCAATAAAAAAAGACACCCTTTCCTTAATCCACAGAGGGGCACTAATGTGGACGGTGAATAACCATGTCCACATAAAAATAGCATGTGAATTGCTTAGACTGTGCTTCTAATTAGAGCTTTTTTCTAGCCATAGAAAATGAAGTTATGCAAGTAAACAAACATACAAATTGTTTTCTGTGAAAAAGGGAAGTGTAAGCAATAATTCTGGGTAGTCTAAGAAATATTGTCTCAATCTATTACTCATTTCTTCTTTTTGTAACTTTTGTAATATTCTTTTTAAAGTGCCAGTGTGCACACTTACTTTCAGTATTCCTTTCCTGTAAAAATCATTGCTGCCTTTTGCAACCTCATTGATTACATAGGACCTGCAGATTTATTAACTTAGTTGATTACATAGTATCCATTTATTTTTCTTGTGCAACCAAGAGGGTCATCGACTTGTCCTGGACAACATGTATATTGTACTCTTTCTTTTGTTTTCCTTTGATGTTGATAGTATATGCTTCTAAAAGTTCTCTCCCACTTTACTAGGTTGGAGAATCCCAGCATCAAGCTTCTAGGGATTATAGTTGTCATTTCTATTGGGGTTCTGTTGACAGGTATGTAGCTTCAGAGGGCTTAAAATGCATGGAGCGAAGCTAATGTAGTTCGCTGTTGAGTAAAGAATTTGTGCAGTACCAGCATGGTTGTCATGGCGTCGCTTAGGCGTCCTGGCGGCCGGAGGAGGACGCCGTGGCTGCTCGCCTCGCCTGATCCCGCTGTTGACGCCGGCTAGAGTTAGGACATCAGACGCGGGGAGCCGGAGGCGGCGGGGAGAGGAGGCGGACGCGGGGAGAGGAGGCGGACGCGGGGGGCGGCGACAGGGAGACGGGAGAGGCGGAGAGGTCGGGCGGCGGCAGGGAGACGGGAGAGGCGGAGAGGTCGGGAGAGAGAGACAGGAGCGGAGAGGTCGGGAGAGACGGGGGAAGCGGCGGCGTATGAGAGGAGGCGGAGGGGCCGAGGGGGTATGAGAGGAGGCTGAGTGCATATGAGAGGAGGATACGGCGCTGGATACGGCGCTCGCCTGGACGTCGCCTAGGCGTCCAGGCGCCTCTCACTCGCCGTGGTCGCCGATTTCGCCGTGACAACCATGAGTACCAGTTTGCTGATTATTAAGATTGTATTGTTCATCTTTGTATGGTCGTCCATCTTTGTCGTTATTAGATTGTATTTTACCTGCACCGTTTGAAACATAAATCTGTAGGTGATGAACAAAATCTTACCTTTAAAAGGTGTTGTTATGATATAGATATGCCATTACCTACATTACTGCTTACTCTTGAGATTATTTGATAATTAAAGCAAATCCTGAGCTGTCTCAGTATAAGCTATAAGTTAATTTGGCTTGCAAAGTTTCAATGTTGGAGATCAACACAATGTTGCGGAAATCCTTATCATCTGTTGTTGATTATTATTTTTGCCAAGGAACTGACCTTCCTTGTTTCCAATTTGATTTATAGATAGCAAACATGGTTTCCTATATAATTTCCACCATATTCCTTGCACAACTGTACCACACTAAGAGAATGCATTATCATTTGGCGTCATTCAAAATTCACCTTGCAACAGGCAAATCTAAGTAGACTTTTGCTTTGACTCAGCAAATGAAGAAGAATGCACATTACATAAAATCAGAGATAAGAAAATACATGTTCCAACATTGTCAGTTGAATGGAGAACTGATAGGTTCTGGAAATCCTTCATTCTCAACACCGGCAAGTGGCAACTCATGTTAGGCTTTTCCAACATTTGGATGACCGAGCTGTTTCGGCGGATTTTTACAAGAAAGTATTATCCAGTACTGAGCTGAAGTAGTTGTCCTGAGGGTCTGTGGTAGTTAAATATATCCTGCTCCACATATAGTAACTGTCAATTTTGTGGTAGAATGCTTTTCTTGTCTAAGCCATTCCATGTTGATCGTAGTCTTCTAGTGTGCAGTACTGCAGTCCTATTTCGACACTCCAACATAATATGCTTCTTGGGTTACCTTTTCTGATTTAATAATATACCATTTTCATCAGTTGCCAAGGAGACCGAGTTTGACTTCTGGGGCTTCATTTTTGTGACGCTTGCTGCTGTTATGTCAGGATTCCGCTGGTCCATGACTCAGATTCTGTTGCAAGTAATAACTAATCCAAATATTTTTTATATATATCACCAGTCTCACATGTTTCCCTTTTTCTTGGATGCTCCCTACGCTAATGATTCGTCTTGTTTTTACGCATGTGGATCTTGATATTTCAAGAAAGATACTTATGGTATGTTATCTTTGCTCTTTTTTTACCCTTTAATATCAGTGCCAACAATAAGTGTAGAATTAGTTCACGTGAAAACTTAGGGCTTCTAAATTTCTATTTGTTTCATTAGTTTGTTTTATGCATATCAATCAAACCATTTCTTGAATTGAATTAAGGCCTTGTTTAGCCTGGGTCTAGCTCCTGTTTCTTTGATTAAGAAGCTGGATTCTTGAAAGTCTATTATGATATCTCTACTAATTGAGAAACTGGAGTTGAAAAGTTGAAGCCTTGAAGGCATTGGATGAGGGCTCTACCCTCTGTTTTCCAAAGCCTTGGTTTGACATTTCTGGCCATGAAGAGAGAATCAAGTGGTCGAGCAGTCAATATAATTTAAAGCCAAATTTTGTATAGCATCTGAAGCATGAGTTTTATGCTGTTGATATTTAGCTTCTGAAGTACCAGGAACAACGCTTCTACTTCATATAAATTATCTCAAGTTTCTGCTGGAGCCATCCCATTTGGCCTAGTAGCGCCAACTCCAGCTAAAATGCTGGAGTCCAGAGCATGGATAAAAGTGGGCCCAACGTTATTGTAGTAAACTTAGCAATCCTCATTTGACTACCAGGAGTTCATTAGTTCAATAATCTATCTTCCTTTGGCAGGCCTGAAAAATCCAATTACCCTGATGAGTCATGTTACTCCAGTGATGGCCATGGCCACCATGGTACTATCTCTCTTAATGGATCCTTGGAGTGATTTTCAGAAGAATGCATATTTTGATAACCTGTGGCACGTCATGCGCAGTTGCTTACTTATGTTAATCGGAGGAACCTTAGCATTTTTCATGGTAATGAGTGTTAATTTGATTACAGAATGAAGTTGTCAGTAAATATCGTAGATGTCATGATGTATTATTCTAACTGCAGGTGTTAACGGAGTATGTACTTGTTTCAGCAACCAGTGCTATAACAGTGACGATAGCTGGGGTAGTAAAAGAAGCTGTAACCATCTTGGTAATATTTGAAATATGTTTTTTCTAAAATTTTTATTGTTATATATTTTCCTGTATCTGTAGCAGAATCTGCATAAATCCCTTGCAAAGTAATATCTTCCTAGTTTAGCTGATGTTTATGTGAATACCGATATCAAACACGAATGGCACTTCATCTGAACTGAATTCAGGATGAGATAGATGGTAGACAATTGATGGCTCATGACAAATAAGGCTTACGAGTTACGAGTCTTGAACCACAAAAGAAGTGTTCCGTTGTTTGTTTAAAAGTTACGTAGCATCCAGGAAACATTCCAATCAGTAGCTTCTTTAATATTTGGCATAAACTGGTAGGGGCAATCTATCAGTATAGTTACATGCAACTAAGTCCAACAGCGTTTCTGGTGTATACTTGGCTGCTTGCAGCCTAGCACTGGCATGAAGATGGTACTGTACTTGGTACCATAACTCCAAAGATTGGGAAGTAGTTCATATATTATTGCTAGACTCCATATGATTCAGAACTAACGTGCTTTTAGTTATTAATATCTGTTATGAAAGGTTTTTCCCCTGTCCTTTCAGGTTGCAGTATTTTATTTCCATGATGAATTTACTTGGCTGAAAGGGGTTGGTCTTGCCACTATTATGGTTGGTGTTAGCTTATTCAATTGGTACAAGTAAGTGACTCTTTTCCTTGAGTACTTGCAAGATTAACTCATGGGCAACACAAGTGTGATTTCAAAGTCCTTAACTCCTATACAAACAAGCTTATGTGCACATTGGGATGTAATGGAGCAGTATGTGTTTGCTGACTCAAACCAAAGTGCTGAACAAATAAAGTGAAACCTCTTCTATTAACATTTGGTCAAGTTATAATCTGCATTTTGTTCTTTGGAAGTAACGTTAGATGGGTATTATGATTTTTGTTGTTCAGAATTAACCATGTTACCATACAGAACATCTTAGCATGAATGCATGGATATTGAACTAGGGATACGAAAATAAGTCAGCTGTAAAGTTCATTTCTTTGGCTAGTTGAATGTTATCAGTTGCATAATTTTTTGTATGTTGCTAAACCATTTATCATTTGTTTCCTAAGTATTGATTTAAGAATCAAGGGTATGGCTGTCCACTGATCTTTAGTTCTTTACACAGCATAATGCTTGCTTGTACACAAATTCATGGATAAAGGTATTTACAGAAAACATTTACCATCAGTAACCTATGACAAAAATTTGAGGTCCGAATTCACATTCCATCTTCAAAATGATTACTTTATTGATATTGCTACAAACTGACCGTAGGGCATTTCAAGGAACTATGCATGCATTGTGAACTTGCTAACGTATTAGTTGGTAGTGAAGCACTTACTGTACCACATAGGAAGTTAGCTTCTTAGCATACTATTATTTATGTGTTCATGGAATCACGGTGTAACAAGTTTATTGCTAATCACAGGTATGAGAAATTCAAAAGGGGTCAAACAAACGAGGATGAAGTTAATTCACCTTCGTTTAATGGAGAAGCCAAATACATTATTCTAGATGACTTGGAATATCAGAATGAAGTCCAGGATGAAGATACATAATTTTGCAATGTGGTGACATTTTAACTGCCACTTGGTAAGGACCCCTTACATGATTGAGCACAGACCGTAGGCACACGCTCTTGATTTTCCAAGTAAAAGTAATTATTCAGCACTTGCTATTTTCTCTCAGCATTTTTTTCCGTTACCAGTGTAGCGATGATTTAACCTGTCTGATTTTGGCAGGATTGTTGATGCCTTGAAACCATTCCTGCCTTCCTGTTGAAGTAATAAGTACTTATGGAAGTTTCCACTGAAAAGACACACACACACACATATGGCTCCTGCTAGGCTTGCTGATGCTCTGCAAACCAAACTTCAAAGTGATCTACCTGAGCTTTTCCATCTCAAAACAAGGATGAATGCTCACTTCTCATCCTTGATTGAATAGTCAGGCAAACTACAGTATGAAACTAAGAGCTAACTTCATTAGCATTCCCATTTTGAGAAGATCGGCAGTAGTTACAAATTGGTATGCTTGTTTGTAATGAAAGTTATTGGGTATGGATGACAATTTCCGTGTTTTTTCTTCTCTTTGTGTGAGCACATGTTCATTCTTAAACTTACACATTTTCGGTGCATGGGTATATTCACCCTCTCTATAGATCGAAATGTAAGAGTGACCACACATACCCCATATGTGATGTTCCCTTGAAAGTTAGGGAGCAGCATTTGGTTATTTGTAATTTTTTAAACTATGAATCAAAAGAACTATTCTTTTCCCATGTACCATGTACTATTGTAGCTTGTGCTGTAACATTTTTTGTGTACTTGGAATCACAAGTTTTTAATGTCTTTGTAGTATTTCGTTGCTCTTGTTAAAGAAAGGAAAAGGCAAAGGTTGTCGATCGTTTTCTTTATTTGTTTGTACCAGTCAGATACAAAGAAGAAAAGAGACCTTCTCGCTGGACCCTTCATTTCAAGGAATTAATTAGAAACGTCACAATAGACTTCTCTCTAATATGAGACAGTGCTCAAGCGGGAGATGAGCTATGCCTATGCTCAATTAGGTCATCGAAGGACAGTTTCAAAATCAGATAATGCTCAGGTAGAGCTCACAATTCTTCCATAAAAATAAAAAGGAAAAAAAAAGGAAGGTTTCATTCTTCTTTCCTTTTGCCGTCGATTGCATTTGCTTTCCTTGTTTCAACCGCAGCTTCTATCCTAAAACACTGAAGGTCTGTTGCATCAGACTGTCAGATGAGCAGTGAAATATTTGTTTCCACTCCAATAAGCACGCCTGCCTTCCTCTTAACAGTATCCTTGGATAGCTACCAGGAACTATTACTTGAGTTCATGTGCATACAGCGCAATCTCACCTTTCAATTCTGCATTCCAGAAAACACGTAGTATTAATTAGTATACAGGGAATAGCAAATACTGATACAGTCAGGAACTGCGTGGGTAAGCCGTCACAGCTGTCTATAGTCTATGGTGCAATATAAACATTTGCATTTGGTCAGAGGTACATTTGCATTGATTTAGGGCCCAAGCCATGTAAAAAACAGATAAGAATCAAACAGGGTGATGTGCGACAAGCTAGAAGGATGGGGATAAGATACCTCTGATGAATCCATTGAATTGTTTCCCAGGCTAGCAATATCATGGTCCCCAGTAATATTTTTAGCATGCACCTCTTTATTCTCAGTAGCAGCTTCTTCCTGCATGCCGAAAGTACGTTAAGCCTCTAGAACAGTTTCTGATGCATTCATATTCCGTATGATTCATGACACAAATTGTAGATAAGATATCAAATGCATCTAGAGGAAGCTTGAAACTGAAACAAAAAATAGATACACATTGAGTTTTTGATTTAAGGACATCAGAAGAAATCAAGCATGTCGATGCAAATTTGAAGGATGGAGACACCTTTGATGAACTGTTTCCTAGTATGGTGATACCAGTGTCCCTAGTATCATCTACACTCGTAGCATGCTCCTGTTTATTATCAATAGCATCTTCAACAACAAAACTACCAATGCACATTATATTAGAGCTAATTTTTTTATACAGATAATTATTGCTGACACAAACCTTTTTAGCAGATTCTTCGCCATTCTCTTGCTCATGAACTTCTCCATTATTGTCACTACTCGAAGAGCCGCTCTTCCCCACATCAACATCCTCCTGAAAGTAACGACAAAAATCAGATTTGAACTAACCACCAATCTCATCAGCAATCAATAACCATTTAACAAGCTGTGCACCTTTGTTGCATTCCCATCATTCAAAGAGCCGCCATTCTTCCCAGTATTAACATCCTCCAGAAATCAACAACCAAATCAGATTAACTAACAATCTCAACAGCGATCACTAACCATCTAAGATTTTGCACACCTTCGCTGCATCCCCATCACTCAAAGAGCCGTCGTTCTTCTTGGCATGAACATCCTCCTGAAATCAAAAACCAATCAGATTAACCAGCCAACACTCTCATCAACCATCAAATAACCATTTCACATATTGCACACCTCAGTTGCATTCTCATCACTCGAAGATCTATCATTCTCCCCAGTATCAACGTTATCCTGAAACCAACAATTAAATCAGACTAAGTACAACCTAACAGTCGTCAGCAAGCGACCAGCAATGAGTCAATGAACATGCTGAAAACCTTTGCCTCGTGAGCGGCGGCGGTGGCAAGCGCCTGCCCAAGCGTGCCGCGGGGATCGATGACGACGCTGGGCAGCCTCTCGATGTCCCACCCGAGCACGCGGCAGACGGCGGTGGTGAGATCGCGGTGCGCCCGCGGCCTCCCGCAGCGCGTGGCGGCGCGCGCGTGCTGCACGAGGCCGACGCAGCCCCGGAACCTCCTGGCCATGCCCCTCCTCACCTTCCTCCCCACGCACGCCATGCACATGAACTCACCGTCCTCCCAGCTCCGCTCGTAGTAGCCCCGCAGCGCCGCGTCCCGCTCGAACACCCCCAAGAAGAACTCCGCCGCCCCCTCCTCCCCGCCATCCTCTCCCTCCGATTCAGACCCTCGTCGTCGTCGCCCGAGGCGTGCCTGGAGAAGAACTCCTCGGCGGCGCGGAGGGCGGCGCGCTGCGCGAGCAAGGCGGGGAAGGCTGCGGCGGGGCGGCCGCTGCTGCTGCTTGGAGGCCTCGGGCCAGGTGGTGGGGACGCGGGCGGAGAGGGCGCGAGGGCCACCAGAGCCGGGATCGTGGGGCTGGGCGAGCAGCTCGAGCCTGCGGCGCTTCCGCTGATTGGCGCGGCGGCGGGTGCCGAGGGAGCCGGAGCCGCGGGGCGGGATGGGGGCGGGAACGGGAACGGGGACGGGGACGGGTGGGCCGCGGCGCCAGAGGGAGTGGAGGTGGAGCACCTCCTCGGCGAGGAGGCGATCGCGGTCGCCGGAAGGCAGGGCGCGCGGCTTGGGGCGGCGCGGCATTGCAGTTTGTGAGGCAAGAGGCGGCGACGCGAGGAGGGAGACGAGGCGCCGGCTGCTGGAATGGCAACGTTTCTTTAGGAACGACGCTGGCAATCGTAGGGGCGAAGGATTCATATAACTTTTCCTAGGGTGGTCTAGGGTGTTTTTGCATGCATAATTTCACATTTCTCTATAACCTAATGTTTTTTTCAATTTGATTATTGATAACTAGTATCAGTAATCTACGAATCCAAAGTTTGGTTGGTTCGAAAGAAACAACAAAATGGTCTTTATAATAGTTTAAATATTTTGTAACTCGAACGAACAGTCTACAAATTTAAATTATATGATTTGAAATATCAAACCTTGAAGATTAACATTTATAAATTTTAAATTGAAAACTAAACTTTGAATTTGACAATTTAATTCTCTCAATTTAAAATTGCAACATTCAAAATCCAGTTCTTATGATTCGACCTTAGGTAGATGAGAGCTGAATTGGATCCGACCTTAGGTCTCATATTTTTATAATAATTACTAAAGGTAGATAAGAGCTGATCCTAATTAGACAACTAAGAAAGTAAGAAGGTAGAGGTGCTTTGTCCAAGCTAAGACCTAGATCTGTTTTTTTGGCCTGGATCAAACTTAGGCTTATATAATTTGGGTCAAACTTGGACCAAATTCTACTCAATTTTATTTAGATTTAGATTGATATAGTGGTATCTAATTGTTTTTGGTTGAATGTGAATTGATAATTTGATATATACTAAGATGGTGGCAATTTTTGTTTTTGGTTTAATGTGAATTGATACATATGGATGCGCTTTGTTTTGTGTACTTTGATAAGTGACAATTTTTGTTTGTATATGATCTTGTTTGTTGCATAAATAAGTATGTAATTCTCTGCCTCTCACCCCCAATCAGCACTACCAGAAAAAAACATTTCTCTCTTTCATGAGCCAATTATCTTTTCCTGAATTTGTATTATTCTCATGATGTTATTTGTAGGAAATTAGCAAGCAGCCCCGGGGTGGATCATGTGTGGCACTAATGAACACTGATACCTAGCGTCTCTGTAGATGTAGCGAGTACCGCCATTACTTAGGCTGTGCCAGCATTTCAAATGAGGAAGTGCCTGACATTCGTGGGGTGGATATTAGTTAGACTAAATTGTTCTATAATTTGTATAATTGGACTGGATGTTAATTTAGACTAATTGCTTTAATTTGTGCATAATTGGACTTGATGCTAATTAGACAAACACTTTCACTTTTGGACTGATGCTGATTGGAACTGTTGGTTAAAAACTGTTTAATATTGGACTGGAAGCAAATTGGACCGGGTGTTTGGACTAATATCACTTTGATTTTGGACCGGGTGTTTGTGGACTAAAAATTGTTTGGATTTTGTACTGGGTGACTAATTGGGCAATAATTGGGCCTAAATAAGATTTACTTTGGGCTAGATGGGCCGTCCATAGTACGTTCATGGCAGTTTATGGGTCGAAATGGGCTTTAAGTTGGGCCATCCATTTTACACTAAAGGCAATGATGGGCCGTGTTGTACTTATAGTTGGGCCTCTATGGGCCTTAGTGTAATGGGCAAGTTAGGACGGACAATTCTCGCTATGCTCTTAAGTGGACTGACTTCGGTAGCTTGCGCACCGATCTATCCATGTACTGTTACCTATTATGGGCCCGCATGGCGTTCACAAAGGCCCATATAGTATCCTTACGCTGCATCCTGACGGGCCATTTCTTTCCGGGGCACTTCGGCCGCGCATCGTACGCCCTACCGTGCTACTGCGGCCCTTACATGTGGTATTCGATCGTTTCTTTTACAAGTACCGCACAAAAAGCCCTACAACAAAACCCAAATGCACAACATCGTCGGCCATTAAATGTTAAGCACCACGGTTCCCTTCCAATGATGCTATCAGAAAGCACTGCGACCATTCACCTAGCAAAAAAAAAAAAAAACATACATATATGTCAGCTTATGTTCCCTATATTAACAGGATTTTTAAAAGCAGAAATGTTCGTACGGTATGAATTGGGTAAAGCAGATACATCCCTTGATGCTGCTAATAAATCTAACCCAAGCAACGGAAATGATATACTAGGTGCACTGCAGTAACATCCTTTCATATGTTTTATAACAGTTTTCTACTGAAATTGGAGGTATGACAGCATAATGTCCTTAGCCATTTTGGGATTGATTTAATATCCATGGATGTTTCATCAAGCATGCATAATATAGTTGAAATCATATTTATTGGGTTACTGTTGCGAAGTTCATAGTACCTGTTTTCAGGTATAAGAAGGGTCAGTCTACATGTACACTTTAGTCATTTCAACACCCAGGGTCTTGATCACGGAGAAATCCTTGTTTTGGGCAAAGGAACCAAGTATGGCTATAATATAGTTTCTGATATTTTAGATCATTCAGGAATTAGGATGCATAATAAGCAGCACTGATAGTTGATTGGATGGACTACTATCCAAAGTCCAAACTAAATTTCTAATGGAACTTAGAAATAGACAGTGACCCACTGACAAAAAGTGCCCTCGTAGTACTCCCTGTTACAGGATTTCATGAAAAAATGCTATGCTTAGAAATTTTCTAAAGAATCCCAATTACAGAGAACACTATGTATAAACACACATAAATGACTTCCATAAGAGGGTTATTGCAAGGAGTACATGGCAAAACTTTGGTCACACACTAACGTTTCCTAAGCTAAATGGAAAGTATGCCACAGGGGAAGCATGCTGATCATTGTTGAACACATAATATCTCACATAACAAGTTGTTTTGCATTCATGCACAAGTGCATTTGTTTGCATTATATTATCAGAATAGACATGGGACAAACTATGCAGTATGCACTGGTAAGTCATAGGGCCCTATTCTTTTATGACTGTGACTTACGGCTTTTAGCTGCGGTTTATAACTTTATGTTGTTCGTCTGAAATTCACGTGCGGCTTTTACCGATATAAATAAAGTCGGTACAGGCGCTCTGGAGTCGAAGCTGGATTACACAACAGCGGCAGGAAACACAACACAGACCAGAGATATCGTGGACGCACGAATGTAAAAGGGCAACTTCGATGGAAACACTATATTGGTCTACAATCATGTTGCGATACCAGTTTTGTAAAGTTGCTCAGAAACATCAGCGAATCTCAAAAGATCTAACATTAACGAGAGAAACATGTCCCAAGTTCAGAAATAAGGCGCTTCTACAATTCACGGGCCCGGATACATGCGCCTCAACTCGGATTTCTTGACAGCAGGTTTACGCAGCAGGCGCCTCGGTCATTTCTTGTTCGACAGGAGCTGCCTGAACCGGGTAGTAGTGGTAGTGCAGTTCCCCGACATCATCTCCAGAAAGCTTCTTCCAACCATTAGGGCCAACGTGATAAACTGCAATCCAAACAAACTGGTAATGTCAGCCACAATCCATATATGAACTAACAAAATGGGGGAGCAGATGATCAAGAGGAATTTCATTTTGTAACTGTGCTTTGCAAAAGTTCTATGAAGCACATAAGTTCCCCTATCCTACAGGCCTAAGAACAGAAGGGAGCTTCAGCATTACTACTTGATTAGATAATGGATGCAAATAATCAGATCCGGAGTGTCACCAAAGTATCTTGTTTCAAAATTATTATGGTAACAGCATATTAGGATTATATTGTAGAAGGTTGTTTGCCGTTATTGCCAAAAGAAAGAAAATGAATGGATCTTATATGACCCTAGCCAGAATAAGTAGACAGCTATCTGAAAACATGATAATGTAAAGTGCTAAAATAAAACATAATGACATAGACTAAGAAGCAGAAAATATACCACTAACACAACCACCACTTGCTCCATCACGGAATGTCGCATGATAAATAGCCCGCCGTGCTAATTCACCAGCTTCCTCAATTGACATCTCGAAGCGGTAACTGAAAGGCGAAGCACAAACATAAGGCAACTCCAAGAAGCAGCCAGCAAAGCAACATATCAGAGGTAACAAAAAAAAACCTACCCTTCGTCCAAGATACCATAAGCATATAGGGAACCTGAACCAACAGAGAACCGGTTTCCCTTGAGCCTTGCACCCTCACTATCAACATAGTACAAGCCAGGACCCTAGATCAAGAAATCATTAAGCATAGAGCAGCATACAGCTTAAAGAAACTAAAGACATGTAATCAAAGGCAACCATTCACCTTCTCATCCCATCCAGCAATCATTGTACCAATTGACAGTCCCATCCCACGGTATGAATAAAGGATGTTAGCCAACAACTTTGAAGCACCAGCAACAGAGATCCTTCGCTTGTTTGCAAGCTCATGGAGCCGGCACTGAAAAGGAAAAGCTAGTATTAGTCCTACTCTGCAAAGATGGAATGCAGGTAATAATTACAAGCAAGTGGAAATCTAACCTTGATCCCTAAGTTCCTATGCCAAAATTGGCAATCAGCAGCACCTCCAGCCATCGTTCCCAGCATGTAGGGATTTATCTCAATAATTTTCCTCACAGTTTGTGAAGCTGCAGACAACAAAAGAAATGTGAGATCATGTTAAACAGCAATACGATCTGGCAGGTAAGTTTAAGTGATAATTCTTGCATTAAGCCAAGTCCTTCTAAAACGACAAACAATTATTTGAAAAAGTTGTTTTATGATAATACTCATGCAAGGGCAAGTTTACAAAAGGATCAGGGTTTGTAAAAAGAAATACCCATTTGGAATCGTCGTACAGTCAGTTGAGGTCAGTGATCTCCACATGTGACAAACAAACATCAAAAAGTAATTTCCTAAACTAAAAGTTCCCAATTTTGTATTGTCTTCCTCAAAACCACAAAGGGCACAAATCAGTCTGCATAACAATTGAACCTTCATGAAATATACTTATTCAATCCATCTTCCATCACATGCCATGGGCATCAGAGAAACAAACTTGAATCCAATTGTAAATCTTAGCAAAACAAACCTTTTTCCACCCAAATCCTAGTTTAGCTCTATATTATATCTATTTGCCCACTCTATCATTGAGTGGTTCTCACTTCTCAGAGCTCCGTAAACACATTCCACTAACAATACTTCTCTTCCAACAACTAATCAGTGACAACACTTAATCAGTATCTCGGCATCTTCATCACCTCATACATATGAATCATTAATAGCCAAACACGGCCACAAGTGAGAATTGTGAGGTTGTGGCGCTGTGCTTCCCTACTCATCATGTCAAAAGGCTAGTTTTGTTTGATCTCTGTTAGAGCCTAAAGAGCAGTTCTTCACATCCTACTTTAGTTGGTTTGCGATTAAAACCGCGAATCACCAGCATAAACAGCAGTCCTTCACATCCTACTCTTAGTTGATTTGCAATTAAAACTACGAATCACCACCCCGAATTAGACGAGCTACGAAAACCTCCAGACCTAAAAAACCACTGGAAACCACAAATCTTGCATAGAAACGGAAATTTTCACAATCCCGCAAACCAAAAATTGCGCGACAAGCATTACTAGTCACAACCGTCTCCTCCCAGACCTAATCGACGAAGCAAGACATCAAATTCCTCGCAGATATCTAAATTTTCTGACCCAAACCACGCATCCACACCACAAACTTAACACCGCCACCAAACCCTAACAATCCGAAACACCCAAACCAGTACGACAAGGAGGACCGGGTGCTCACATATGTATCCGCCCATGCTGGCCCGGGAGTCGGCGGCGACGATGACGCCCTTGTCGAAGATGAACGAGAGCGTGGTCGTGCCCTTCTTATTCTTCACCAGCTCCTTGGTCGCCTTCTGGAACCCATCAAACTGCTCGGGAGACAACACACAGATAAGAGGCCAGAACACATCTGGGTGGCAGATCGACGCAAAGGGCGGGGCGGGGCGGCGCGCAAAGGGGGTCGAGGGGAGGGGAGGTAGCTCACGTCAGCGCAGGTGGGGAGCTCCATGGCGGGCAGGTCAGCGGCGGCGGAGAAGAGGCCGGCGTCTTCGCCGGAGACGGCGAAGTGGTTCTCGAGGGCGGAGATGTCAGGCCTCATGGCGTCGCGTCGTGCGCACAGCGGTGGAGGCGATGAAGCGAGTTTTTTTTCCTTTCTCCGCTTTCTTTTTCTTCTCACCCTTTCTTGCGATATAAGAAGAACCCGAGCTTGCTGCGCCTGCCTCGCTTTATAGAGGAGGTTGGGTTGGGCCCGAAAGGACGCGTCCGTCTTGGATCCGGATCGAGTCCGTCTTTCGTGCCCAGGTCGGTTTGAGATGAGGCCCATTTCGATCTCGGCCCATGTGACCTAACCAATCCATTTTCTTCTCCTTTTTCTTTTTCGTCTTCTGGGTATTTCTATTCTTTTTTTTTTTGAGACGATGAGAGCTACATTCTGGTACACCCAAGAATGACAAGCTAACAACATAATACTCTATTCATACTTCAAGAGGTAGTTTAAAAGACGCATCTCTAGCCATTACATTTGAAACCTCTTGGACCGGCACGCGTACATCTTCCATGACCGAACATCATGAATTGGAATATTGGATACGATAGAAATCCCAACAGTTACCGGCCGGTTACCGAGAATCCCGATGGGTACCAAGAGGAGAAAACTAGCCAAAATCCTAGTAGTTATAAATATACTTTCTAGATTGATTTAGATCTTTTTTTTGCTAGATTACCTATTATATGAATTAAATATACATAAGTATGCTAGTCCCAATATTTTATGCTGAATTTTTTCTTAGTTTTTCCTGGTTTTTAGCGGGTTTTTTGGTTTTTTTAAGCAGTTTTTCAGTTTTTTTCGGAAACCATTTCAAATCACCAAAATTCAAAATTTGATTCGTAAAATTCAACCGGTCTTTTTCTGAGATTTTTCAGTAACCGGCGATACCGTTACCGGTCGCGGACCCAGACTACCGCCGGTTCCGCGTTTTGTATCTCTGATACCAACAACAAAAGCGAAGCTCACTAGTCACTACAGTCTAAAGGCTACAAAGAAGACGAGCGCTGCATCTCTTCTCATACAGATGATTGTTGTCTGCATCTCTTCCACCTTCCAAGTTTCTCGCGACCCGACCCTGGAAAGGATGTGAAAGATCGAAGACATCAACAGAAGCGATCGTAGTTTCACTATCTAAGATTTTACAAGTATAGAGGCCAATTGAGTAATTGTTCATGTATTGAGAATCCGATGCTTTGGCAAACCATAACGCTTAAAACTGTAGGCGACAAGAGGAGTCTCTGTAATGTACAACTCAATTAAAAAAAACACCATGTACCTTGCGCGGTTTAATAGCTACTTCATTGTCTTCCATAAGAACAGCCTTGAAACCCAACGGTTCCAGTACTTTCTGATAGCTGTGATTTCAGAAAGGACAGTTATCAGCAAAAGAGTAAAGAAGGATAAGATTTTGGTCCAACACAAAGTTGCGTCATCACCAAGAAAAATAGAAGGTTTTAAGTTGGAAATAAGTTCTTTCATGATAGCGAGGGGACAGGCAAACTTACTAAGCAACTGTATTATTGTATGGTGGTCCTCCTTGATCACTGATCTGCAATAAGAAGCACTATAAGCAATGTTCTTCACGGTGAACAAAATAATGGAATAGCATCCATCGAAGCAAATCGCATTCATGCATGTATGTAGATTAATTTTGGTGTTAAATGCTAACTTATATCTGCATCCTAATTTCCATGTTTCAACTGAGGCCACATGTTGGAGTAAGCACCTGGAATTTATTCTGTTTTCTTGACTCCAAAGTAACGAAGCAAATTATATTGAAACAATAACATGGGAGGTATTAGCATGTCTTTATCCAATGTCAGTATTAGCTTTAGAAGATTAAGCACTGTAGGGCACCAAACCGCTTCAGCTGATGATCGCATGTTGATTCCTTACATGTCAAGGGCATCTTGCATTGAAGGTCCTGAAATCTGTGGGTGCATGTGGATCAGAAATGAGAAAATAGCCAGAGGATGGCTGCTTCTTAGATTTGCATCAAGCGCTCAAATTTGGCTAACTAGAGGCAAAATCCTGCTGATTTACACCAAGCTATGGAACCCCACTTTAATCATGTGCTTGGATGGCGATAATATTTACTAGATATCGTAATCTAGGTGACAGAGCTCACGAGTTCACGTATTCAGCCTTCGTAATGTTTCTGGTTTCTAGGAGTGCAGTTTACTCGGAAAACACAACAGCAAAGATTTGTGTTTGTTTGTGTTTTGTTTTATGGAACCCCACTTTAATCAATTTATCTATTGACCTTGAATATGTATTGTTTCATATTATTAGTTGCAGAGTAGAAAACAACTCGCCATTTTGACCACTATTTTAGTAAAAACTGGCATGTTTTTCCCAAGTTGAAACTGAGGTTTAAGTAAAAGCCCAATCTAGGGGCAACAGCTGCAAATCTAACACAACCAACATTGGCAATTCTTCAGTACACAAGTCCAGAACATTCTATATAAGTAATATTACTAGTAAGAATTCAGATTCTACCAACGATCCTTAAATTGTATTTGTTAGTCTTCAGAGTCCAGAATCTGCACTCATAGAATTTGTAACTTCAGTAGTGAGTTCCAGTGACTACCTATAACTACTCATGAACCTTGAAAGAAGGACAGATGGTTGAAATTTTAGTATAGTTTGAAGAATACAACATCATATGATAAGTACAATGACATCTTCAATGCAAATCTTCTTCAATGCAAATCAGATGGTTGACCAACAGCCTCTAGGATTAGGATACTTATAACATCAAAGGGCTTAGAAAATCTTAAGAGTAAATCAGATAGTTGAAATTTTAGTACAGTTTGAAGAATAGAATATCATGTGATAAGTACAATGACATCTTAAATGCAAAGGTAAACAAAAAGAACAGAGAGATTCTGTCCTCACCAAATATATCAAGGTGATAAGCTCTCCACCTGGTTTTAAAAGGTGACCAACTGTCTCTGCCCAAGCTAGCCTCAAGCTTGGATCGAGTGCACAAAAGAACCTGTGTATATTAATAAAGGTAATCACAGCTGCCGCCAGAACAATAAATCGACAGGATATATTGGCACATATGTATAATAAAAAATAAGGTCAAATTGTTCACTTGGTGTCAACTTGAAGAAATCGACTGCCAGAAAAGTAAAACAATCTGCATTTGGCAAAGAGGGTGGCCACTGACATTTTTTTTAAAAAAAAAGATAAAGTAGAAACGCTTTATCCCAGTTATGATAGTTAGAATGATTGTGAATTTTGATTAAAAATGGACTGCATGCCAAGTTTACCCAAAAAGTGGGCCCAATTGCCATTATGATTAATGCTACATTAGAATTTATGACTTCAGGAGTTCAACATGTGAAAAATACAGGTGGCATCCTTGCTCCTCAGCTCCGAAACTACAAAACCATAAAGTAGTCATTTTAGAAGATTTCTGGTTCCCTTTTGTAATTAACATCACATGTGGTTTATTGTTTATTTTGAAGAAAGTTAACCTATGACATAAATTAAACCTAACCATGCTCTAGGAGGCATATGCTCTTTCGCTTCTAAGAAATACTGCTAATCTTTTCCAGCACGAAATTGAACCTGAACCACTCCAAACATAATATTACTAGATAAGATATCAAACATGACTACAAGATAAATCATCACTCTGTACAGACATATTTACCAAAAAGCACACCAAAAAGAACTAAAGAAGCAACTGCCAAATCCTATGTTAACAGCTTAAATAAGTCAACATAGCTTCCCTTAACTGATAATCCAGCTCTTACTCAGCTACATCTCACCTGCTTAGCTTTCTCGGTAGCCATATCAGAAATGTCCAAGCCAACAACAAATCGCGCCGGGCTTGCCAGAGCAATCACATCGTATCCCTGTCAGACAAAAGCAACTCAATCAGAAAATACTGATGAAATGGTATTACAACGGAAAATTGCGCAGAACCCTCCCAGCTGCAATTTGCAAATTGCTGTTATAGTGGGAAATGAATTAGGTCACTACTTACATAATCATCTTGCATTTCAAAGTGTCTACTACGGTCCATAGTAGGGCACACTACCACAGTGACAGTCTTCAATCAAAAGATTGAAATTACCAATATGTTTTTTCATGGCAACTCATGGCACATCTGTCCTCAATAGACAGAGGCTCTGACTGATGTTGACGGCATCAAATGGCGAAAAAAGTACAAAGTCCTATGGCATGCAACCTAGGAAGAAAGTCATGGTCTAACTCCCGGTCATGAGCTTAGTTATAGGGGAGGAACAGGGAGGGAAGCAATAATATTTGAGGAAAAGACTTCAGATAGAAGCACATGGTAAATGGTTTTTTTGTTGAACTTGCCATGCCGCATCCAGGGACCAAAGCTCTTCCTTTCGGGAGAGTTCCTGATTTAACAAGATGTTTGATGATAGGTGTTAGCCTCCCCAGATCCCACGGGGTAATGCCAGACTGCCAGGACTAATCCCAGACATCTGATCAACACCAATAAATACAGAGCAATTCAAAACTAGGGAACTGTCCGCACATGATAAAATACAAGATACGCACGAAGTAGAACGTCCATCTGGCAGTTTTGTTTCCTGAAAATCTGCATTTCTGCCTTGCAACAATATACTCTACTCGTCTCAATCTCATTCTCTGCTTGGTTAGCATGGTTTCAGCGAACAACTAGCTGCATATCCCCTAAAACAAAACAGCAGCTCCAAACTGCTGGTTCGAACTTTTATCTCAACAATTGTGCTTCTACTCTGAGATAACATACTACAGAATCAGTTCCTTCTACTTTGCTCATGCTGTTTCAGCAAAGCCTATAGAGAATCACCGGAGAATCTCTTTCCACGGTATAGGTGGTGTAATAAGCTGTAGCCCCCGCCTGACGAACTCCCCAACCATACCAAGATCCACCAATTTTTTTCGCTGCCAACACTTCTTCCAAGTTCCAACCAACGAACGGAGAAATTCCCCCAGCTACTCGCCACAATCCAATCCACTTCACCCATCATCAAACGCACAGCCGCGCCACCCACCACGCGCGCGCACGAACGAACTCCACAAAAACGAGAAATCAAACCTTATTCAATTTCAACTCCCCACCTAACAGCCACCAGCAACAGAGAGAGCAACAGCCAACTCCTCACCTGCCGCGTCGCCGCGCTGGAAGAGCTCCCGCAGCCTCCTCACCGTCGGGTTCGCGCTCGGGTCCCTCCCGCCGACGACGAGCCCATCGCCGCCGGAGCCGGACGCGGCCGCGCGCGCGAGGCGAAGCAACGGAGGCGAGCCAGCGCGTGCATACGATGCGTCAGCTTCGTACTTTAGTCATAGCTGCGGCGAGAAAAGTGGGAGATAAATAAAATAACGGTTTTATTATTACACGGATGGTTATAATTTTTTTATCTCTTAATTATTTAAAATTATACTCTTAGTTAATTGAAATTACAACTCTCCTAAAAATATCTGTAAATTCAGATAATTCAGAGTGTAACAGTTTTTATCTAAAAAATCACTATAATTTAGGTGATTGAGAGCACAGTTTTAAATGATTGAAAGATAAAAAAATTTAATGGCTCATGCAATAATCACTCTCTAGTAATACAATACGGAAGGGGATAAGAAGATAAAATTACAAAAGGAAAAGGAAAAAGAAAAAGAGAGCTGTCGAGTATATATCACTTCGCTGTGCTGCTTCTCGTCCCCACTCCGCTTCGCCCAAATCCCTCCCCCAATTGCAACAAAGCAAGGAAAGGGGGGAGAGAGAGAGAGAGAGGAGTAGACGACTTTGCCGGACGCGGCGGCACATCGCGCATGGCCGACGACGACGAAGTCGATGTGACGGTTACGGAGGCGGCGCGGGCGCCCATCCTGGACCTGCCGGAGCCGCTGCTGCTGCACATCCTGAGCTTGCTCACCGACGCCCGGTCGCGCCACCGGGCCGCGCTGGCCTGCCACAGGCTGCGCGCGGCGGAGCGGGCGACGCGGGCGGCGCTGTCGCTGCGCGGGGACCCCCGGTCGCCGGCGTTCCTGCTCCTCCCGCCGGAGTTCTGTTTCCCCGCGCTCGAGCGCCTCGACCTGTCGCTCATCTCGCCGTGGGGGCACCCGTTCCTCTCCTCCGCGCCCGCCGCCGGGGCGCCCTCGTCTTTGTCCTCCGCGCACCATCTCCACCATCCCGAGGAGATCGCCGAGCACAACGCCTTCATCGCGGCGCGCCTCGCGCACTGCTTCCCGGCCGTGTCCTCGCTCGCCGTCTACTGCCGCGACCCTCCACGCTCGCCAACCTCACGCCGCACTGGCGTGGCGCCCTCCGCTGCGTCAAGCTCGTGCGCTGGCACCAGCGCCCGCCGGACCTCCCCAGCGGCGCGGATCTCGAGCCGTTGCTCCAGACCTGCGCCGCGCTCAGGGCGCTCGACCTGTCGGAGTTCTACTGCTGGACGGAGGACATCGTGCCGGCGCTCGCCGCGCACCCGGCCTCCGCCGCGGCGCTCACCGAGCTCGACCTCGGCCTCGCGGGCGCCACGGACGGGTTCCACTCCTCCGAGCTCGGGGCCATCGCGGGCTCCTGCCCCAACCTCCGGAAGCTCGTCGCGCCCTGTATGTTCAACCCCCGGTGCGTTGACTTCGTCGGCGACGACGCGCTGCTCTCGCTCGCTGCCAGATGTCCCCGGCTGATGGTCCTGCGGCTCAGCGAGCCGTTCGAACCGGCGTCCACCAGCCAGCGGGAGGAGGCGGCCATTACCGTGACAGGGCTGGTTGCCTTCTTCGCTGAGCTCCCCGGGCTTGAGGATTTCACGCTGGACCTCCGACACAATGTGCTGGAGGCAGCGCCGGCGATGGAAGCGCTTGCCCGCAGGTGCCCACGGATCAAGTTCTTGACGCTGGGGTGCTTTCAGGGGCTGTGTAAGGCCTCTTGGCTGCATCTTGATGGTGTTGCCGTGTGCGGTGGGCTGGAATCACTTTGCATGAAAAATTGTCAGGATCTCACCGACGCCAGCCTTGAGGCGATCGGTCGTGGGTGTGGGAGGCTTGCTAAGTTCGCCATCCATGGCTGCGACCTTGTCACGTCATCTGGGATCAGGAGGCTAGCAGCGGCGCTTCGTTCTACACTCAAGGAGGTCAGTGTCTTGCACTGCCAGCTTCTGCACACGGCAGAGTGTCTAACTGCTCTAAGTCCGATCCGTGATCGCATTGAGAGTCTTGAGATCAACTGTGTCTGGAAGGCAGTTGAACAACCTGGCAGCGTAGCCAACGGCGCCGCCAGATGCAACCATGAGGATGATGAGCTTGGTGAAGTGTCATACGAGTCTGCGTCCAAGAAATGTAGGTACATGGAATTGGATGATGATGGCAGCTGGGAGATGCTCCGGTCACTCTCCCTCTGGTTCCCTGCTGGTCAGCTGCTCTCCCCGCTCATTTCTGCTGGGCTTGATAGCTGCCCTGTGCTTGAGGAGATCTCAATTAAGGTGGAGGGTGATTGCCGGACATGTCCGCGCCCTGCTCCAAGAACAATTTTTGGCTTAAGCGACCTTGCGGGCTTCCCAGTACTAGCAAAGATGAAATTGGACCTCAGCGAGGCGGTGGGTTATGCACTTACAGCACCAACAGGGCAGATGGATCTTTCATTGTGGGAGCGTTTCTATTTGCATGGTATCGAATCACTGCAGACTTTGTATGAGCTGGACTACTGGCCGCCCCAAGACAAGGAAGTGAACCAGCGGAGCCTGACATTGCCAGCTGTGGGGCTGCTCCAGCGCTGCATTGGACTCAGGAAGCTCTTCATCCATGGTACCACTCACGAGCACTTCATGAGCTTCTTCCTGGGAATGCCAAACTTGAGGGACATGCAGTTACGGGAGGACTACTATCCGGCGCCAGAGAATGATATGATGATCACGGAGATGCGGGCTGAATCATGGCTCCGATTTGAGATGCAGCTGAACAACCGGCCCATTCTTGATTAGTGGTGGATTTGGTGCGCGGTCAGAGAATGGTTCTGAAGTTGAATACAGAGATTCCTGCGGAGTACTTGCTCCGATTTGGGATGGCTCTGAACTATGGGTGAGCTGCTTGCTATTATGGGTGGAGTAATTTTATTATGGGAATTGCTGCGGTAATCCCATTGAGGAGAAAGGACAATGCTTGGACCCGTCGGCAAGTAATGGTGATCTTCTTAGTTGCTTCCTTTTTTCTTTTCCTGATGTAATAAGAGAGTTCGCTCAGAATTCAGATATTTGCAGGAGGTAAGATAATAAATTAGGCTTTGAGGAAATTTTGCCAAGGAAAAATGATTTTGTTTTTAAGCTGAGCTGAGTTGAACACCGGCAAGAGAAATTGGCATTGTTCTAGTGAGTTGTAAGTTGTCCACGTTTGAGCTCTGTAAACAGAAGAAAAATGTCATTCACTTGCTTTTCCTGTACCCTTGTGTCGTAAGTGCTACATTCATCATGGTCAAGATGGTCACATCCAAAATTGGTCGGTGATTTCTATGAATGGAGAATGAAGTTCAATATAGTTGCAATAGGAAACTTGCCAAATTGATGTGTACATAACCACTGGAAAGCTAAAAATCTGTACGAGTGCTCTTGTGTTTACTAGTCTGCCCCTTTCCTTTCACATTTGGTGCGCAGGTTCGGTGACAAGTGCAAATGGCACAAAAACAGGTTTTGCAAGTTACTACTGACATGATCAAGCATGACGAGCTCTAACACCTCACACAAGAAGGTTACAGGAATGGCCAGCAGTAAGGATTTCACCTGACAGAATGTTCAAACTTGTTTTTAATGCAGGCGTCAAAGACACTGTCTTTTTTGGCTGTGTCTAATGGGTATTATCAGTGTTTTTTGGATGGCAGTGGATGGTACATACGATTTTAGGTTCAGAATACTGTTTAGAAAATCTATTTCGAGAAACTGCTTGAAGAAACAACTCTGTATGTTTCCACTGCAGAAGCCGAAGCCAAAAAAACCGACCTAAAAAAACGACGACCTTTCCGAGGTCCAAGCGGTCCATCAGAAACAGACTCGTACATTTGCCGATTTGTCCTCTGCAATGATATGATCCCCAAAGGAGTCGTCGCTTTGTTTCCTCTCATCCGCAGATTGTAGCATGAACAAGATCAGCATCAGAACATGACAAAAGATTTTCGCAGTAGAAGCCGGCCGGTTAATCCAGTGCTCTGCATGCCTTCTGTCCAGCGAGCGAGAGAGCTGGAGGCCTCACAAAAGATAATGCGAGATCGCAGGTTTTGTCAAAGCAAATCCAAGCGATTATCGGTGCCCTGGAAAACGAACCCCCACATGAGTGTGAGAGCCCTGTTGTCCTAATCATTCAGCATTGGCGCTAATGCTTTTTGGTTAAGTAGCTGGAGGCCTCACAGGGGAATGCTACTACTACAGAATTTAAAGCTGGAATCTAGGAGTAGAGCAGAAGCTTCTTCTTTCCTCTTGTGCCACGTCGAGACTTTCTTGCTCGCATAATTGGCCCGTGACCACACGCACGCGCGCGCGCGCAATTTCTTTGCTCTCTGAGCTTCTGACTTCTTTTGACTTATTTGTTATTATTTTTAAATTTTGTCTTTTTTGGTTTTTTTGATTTTTTTAGCTTTTTTGCTGGTTCTTTTTTCTATATTCATTTGTATTATCCGTGATATGTTAACCTATTTTTTATTTTTTAAAATTTTAATTACGCTAAATAAGCCATCATCTGTTACAGTGCAGTTTCAGCCGTAAGTCAGCTTATTTCAGCCCAATCGAATAGCACCGAAGTAATTGCACCTATTTTTTTAAAAAAAGTTTAGGTACCTGCTCGTCATTTAGTAGAAAGAGTGGTGCTAGACGTGAGGACATACACGTAATTTCATCGGAGCAGTTGCAAATTTTATTGCAGTTGCAAATTTTATCATGCTCATTTTATGGTAGTTACAAATTTTATGACGATCCTCCTTTCACAGTACATAGGAAGCTACTTGTGGCTGGAATAGTAACGTTTATCTTCGGAGCATTACACAACCAAAATTTGCTTTTTTTTCCATAGCAACACTTAACAGTTCAAATGTGTAATCATAGTATTATACAAGCACCTGTAATTCCGTACTCCAAGAAGGTGCAAACATCGAGCCTGCCTTGTCGCAAGCTGCTGCAAGTTAATGTCATGATGTGAGTTAGTACGACTAAAGAAAGAGATGCTAAGTTCTTGCTTATTTGAACAACCTAATACATAATTACATGTTCCAGTTTCAGCAGTCCAGTTCTCTCTAAGGTGATGATCGGTTCGGCTGAAAACTGAAAGCTTATGGCTGAAAACACTGTAGCTGGCTGAAAAAAATATTGTAGTTGAGAGAGGCTTATTTAACATAATTAAATTTAAAAAAATTGAAATATATAAAAAATATGTTAGCTCATCACAGACAACGCAAACGAATACGAGAAAAAAAAGAACCGGCAAAAAAGCTCAAAAAAAATCAAAAATTCAGAAAAAGACGAAATTATGAATAGTGCAAAAATAAACTTAAGCTTTAAGCCATAAGTTATAGAAGCCACGGTCCCACAACACGTGATGCCACCCTTTTCATGGTGTGTGTTGTGTATCACATAATATGCTACATTCTAGCTTCAATTGTACGAGTTATAAAGAGTATAGAAAAGAAATGTGAAATAGCAAAACCCAAAAAAGAGAGAGATAATACAAGTCTTCACCTCTCAAAGCTTTGGCCTTGGGGTTTGTACTGGCATCTATTTTCTGCACCTAATCAGCGTCTCCTAGCATCTGTTTTCTGCTGAGTCGTGGCTGACTAAGCCCCGCTCGTTTCGGTTTCAGCTTCTGGCTTCTGATTTATGTTTTACTATTTATAATTTTGTCTTTTTCTGAATTTTTGGTTTTTTTGAGCTTTTTTGCCGGTTCTTTTTTTGCTGTATTCGTTTGCGTTGTTTGTGATGGGCTAACATATTTTTTATATTTTTTAATTTTTTTTAAATTTAATTATGTTAAATAAGCATCTGTCAGCTACAGTGTTTTTTCAGCCAACTACAGTGTTTTTCAGTCATAAACCACCAAAAATAAGCCAAAATGATCACCATCTAATTATCTAACGGACCAAACCGCAACCTATAGAAATTGCCCATAGGCTGGACCGAACCGATCTCACCATGACAAGTACAATTATGCCCCTACTTAATAGATGGTTAGATGTGCTGGAGTCAACATCTCCCACACCTCTACATGGACTGAACCATCTCTCTTGGTAGAAATGGGTTAGCATTCAGAGTTGCTCTATGGCATTTTGGTGGCTGATTTTTTATGGTTTATGGCTGAATTTGTATGGTAATTGAATAAAATTACACTGTAATTGATGATGATTTATTTGGTATAATTATATTTAAAAAAAATAAATGAAAAAAATAGGTTAGCTCAGCACGTATAATACAAAACAAATATATGAAAAAAAAAGAACTGGTAAAAATGCTCAAAAAATTCGAAAAGTCAGAAAAAGACGAAATTTAGAAATAGTAAAAAATAAGCCGAAAACCAGAAACTCAAGCCCACACAAGTGGAGCATATCTTACTGCTGCATCTTATATTCCTAAATTACTGAATTAGCATTAGTTGTTGCAGTACTATACTTGTGAATTTCATGTGCTAATTGCTTCTTACCTGTTTGATGTCAGAGTGTCGTGAAAGCTACATACGCTGATGACAGGAGAAACGTCCCGAGCAGGCCGGCAGTGGCAGTCTTGTGGTTGCCCCTCCCTTTCCTGCGGTTTATGAATGTCCTCGCGAGAAAGCAGCTCTTGTGGATTTCCATTCATTTGGTCAGTTCATATTCTGCAGGTACCTCCTGACTGACACCCGATAAAAGATTCTGAGCTCAGATGCTTGTGAGATAAGTGGATTCTAGATACAGTACTTTTCAGCTATAAATCACTAATAAAAATTCTTTTGAGCAGGACCTAAGACCAGTCCCATGAAAAACGGAATATCTGGATACGACGAGACTTTAGGCTCTATTCTTTTCAGCTTTTAAAAACTGTTTTTCGGCTTTTCTATAATAACTAGATTTTAAACGGAGTATCTTTTCAAGATAGAATCTACTAGTTAATTATATGATATATTGTACCTACTTCATTTATATCGGCAAAAACCGTACGTAAGTTTCTGTTACTCTGTGATCTCTCGCACGAATAATCCTCAAACCACAAATTACAACCAAAACACATAGGTTTCAGCCAAAAAAACAGGCCCCCTCAGAAACAAAACTGCTATCTACGGGCATGTTCTTTTCCTTCGAAGCTGGCGGCTTTTGGCTTTTGCTACAGTACCTAACTTTCAAACGGAGTATTTTCTTAAGACAGTGTCTACAAGTTAAACGATGTACACGTTAAAAACCCAACATCTGTACCATCCAAAATCGCAAGTAAATATCTCTCTACATAATCTGTACCGTAAACAGCCAAAATTCAAAAAATTTAGCTAAAAATCATAAGCCACAGTCGTTGCCAAATAGGCCCTACTCAATCAGTCGTTGAGATGGAAACATCACCCTTGAGTTTTTATAATGGAGCACGCCGTACATTGTCGATGATCTAGACCTTTTATCATATCAATTTCATGAATCGCGTGTTAGTGGAAGATGACTTTCTTCACTTGAGATGATACACCAGAAGCCCCTTTCCCTCGTAGGCGCTGTGCTAGCAAAGCAAGGTGCGTGGGCTTGGGAAAAACTATCGCCGAAATTTCGCCCAAAACCACAAGCTATCGTTGAGATCCAATAAGAATTCAAACCGGAAAAAGAAAACTTAGATAGATCTAATTTTCATCAAATATAAAGGAAATTTACAATGTTTTCAACTTTTTTCTTTTTACATCTGAAAACTTCAAATTTCAATCCAAAATTTTCTTCAAAAAAAACCAAAAAAGATAATCACCGGTTACCGATTTTATCGCTATCCTCCGATAAAAATTGCAAACCGATAACGTTTTCCTGTCGTGGGCTGGTAGATGGGCGCATGTGTGACCAAATGGGAAAAAAGGGAGATTGGAGCATTTGCCCCGTACATAAACATGGAATTTGATGATTTACCCTATTTGTCTCATTGATATATGGGCCTTGGACTCACATATCATTGAGACATCATAGGGCAAATCATCAAATGCAATGAAAGGTGTGGTAAAAGATCAATTACCTCAAAAAAATCACAGGCATCGCGTGTAATTGCAGCTTGCTTAGCCCCAAACCCGTGGCCTGAATAATCAAAAGCTGCTCGTACTCCTACACTGATATTTTATCATGTTTTATCAGCAACCCTTTCTTTCTTTCAGCAGCGGAGCGGGTATGGCAACTTTCTATTGCTCCAGCTCTACTTGGAAGAGCCCAATCAATGGACCCTACATGCAGCTCTCTTGTTCTTAGTCATCCTGATCCTGATCTGGGACGTCCGGTTAGACTAAAATAAATTAGCTTATAATTTATTTTATATTGTAACTATCTTATTTCATATTATAACTACTGATGCCTTTTTTGACATAACTAATTTTTTTAAAAAATTAAAAATTAAAAAAACAAGTTAATCCATCATAAACAATACAAATAAATACAGAAAAAAGCAAAAAAACCGAAACAAGCGGAGCAATAACGTGATCCAAACAGTGAGATAGTCACTGAGAAAATCCGAAGTTGGATAGTTACTGAGAAAATCCGAAACTATTTTGTGATTTGCAAAGCTGCTGGCCTGTTGCACATCGCACTCCGTCCCTGGTATTTGCTACAGCGATCGACACTACGAGAACATCAAGAGAAGAAACAAGGAGGGGCCGGAACGGATATACATAGGCCATATTCTTTTTAACTTATAGTTTTTTTTAATAAATAAGTAGGATAATTTTTTGTTATTTTAAAACGATTTATTAAGATAGTTTTTTTGAGCTGTTTATTGATATTCAGTTTGTTCGTACAAATACTCGTGTTGGACCAAAAGTAATAAATCACAGCTATAAACTATAAATCTGACAAAAAAACGTTCGACTCTAGCAAAAAATCAAGAAAAAAAATTCCATGTTCCAAACGGAGCGACGAACTTAGACCACCGCGGTGGATCCTCACCTACACCCGACCATGCTCCTCGGCCCGACGTGGCATGCTACCTTCACTACACGTGATGGTGAGCGGCGGAGCGATAAGACGGCGAACTAATAGACGTGATGGTGATCCACCGCCCCCACGCGCGATGAACGAATGACCCACCGGCACGTCGTCCCGCGTCGCTCTCGACCGAGGACAAGATTGGGGGAGGCGATCGATCGATTGCGCCCGGGCCAGCCCCCCGTATCCCTCCCTATTCTCCAATCACGGCCACTTTGTTATCCGTAGACAAGAAAGGCTCACGGGCGGACCCAGCGCAAAAAAAAAAAGTAGGGACGTCCAACCCGTGTGGTGTGACACCCGTAGTAGACCCGATTGTCGGAGCTGCGCGAGGTGAGGGCCGAGGAGCACGCCGCTGAGCGTAATGCTTGTTATCTGTATGCTGTGTGGATCACTCTACTGACTGATGTGCTTCTGTGTCGATGTGAATTAGCTACTCTACTGTACTGGATTAACTTACTAGTGTTTAGACACACTTCGTTAGTTGTCTAGTTTACTTTATCGTTTCGCTTCAGCTGTCAGACGTTAGCAGGCGTGAGATAAGGCTCAGGGCCAGGGGAGTGAGCACCTCGAAAAGACTAAGTGGGAGCCTAAGTGCTAAGGCATTTAATTACTTCACCAAAAAAACTTAAAAGTTAAATGGGTACCTGGCCTCCACTTGGTCTTTTTGGGTCTGCCCCTGGAAAGGCTAGGGAAAGAGCCCAAGAAAAAAAACCATCGCCAAGTGCGTTCCCGTTGGTAGCCATCGCAACGTACTCGAGTAGCTTTGCATGCACGTTTCCTTTTGCCAAAAGGCCTAGGGACCAACGTACCAAAGGTGTAGCAAAATTGTAGCTGGTTCTCCAAAGAGCGGCGGTTCTAGGGCACCCGTATCCTTTGCCGTGCCATTCGAGGGTAGACCTGGGAGTATTTGGCTCCGGCGGCCTGGCCTACGAAGAAACACACCTTACTTCAAGTCTTCAATCAACCAGTTGATGATAACATTGCATAGTAAGGTTGGCTGCACAAGTTCAAGCTACATGTACTTACCTCCTGACGAGTTAGTTTTGTTGATAAATATCCGAGTGATACCTAGACACACCTATAAAATTTTAGTGTCCCTGATTGGGCATGAAACTTATCACTACTGCATCTATATATAATGCACTTAAACGAGTCTATTATACTTCTATCATTTTCGATATACTTAAATACTAATTTTAAAATATTTTAATGCAAGTTAGTTGCAAATTTTCATTCGAATATTTTATTTTGCTATATATCCTTTCCTGTATATAAAATAAGTATATACACAAATTATGCTATAAATAGTGAACTTTGATAAAATTTTTCAGTAAACTCACATTGAAGTATCTTATAATCATTATTTGATAAAATTACGCTATAAATAGTGGACTTTGATAAAAATTTTCATTAAACTCACATTGTCATATACTCTTTTCTATATATGAAACGACTGTATACATAAATTATACTATAAAAAGTAAAATTTGATGAAATTTTTCATAGGAGCCACTTTGAAATACCTTGTAATCATTATTAAAGTATGCTCAAAAGGATAAAGATATATAACAATATCATTTAAACGATATATAACTCTTAGGGCAGTACTTCTAGAAGTATAGAATCACACCAACTTGCTTTTTTGCTCCTTTTTTTTACTTTTCCGATCCACGAAGTTTCGCCATAACTAAGTATCTCGAGGTAGTTCATGAAAGCGAAGGTTAATCATCGCATATGCATGGTGGCATCCTTTAGTGTACGTCTCATCCTTAACCCCATTTCTTTTACGACTTTGGGAGATAAGCAACAGATAACATGGAGTATCTGCTCACCTTATCCGCAGCGCCGGCCGGACCCCTACGGATAGGGATGTGACGTTCATGTGATCCATCCATCCATCCAACGACAGCATGGAGAGAACCATAAAACTAAAGCCGGGGGCACCGGGCCCTTGAAGACTTTTTTGGTAGTTTACCATGTGTTGCAAGAAACGGACTGATTGTTGCGTGTTGCAAGAAACGGACTTTTTTGGTAGTACCAACTACTCTACTGCACCCAAATCTACCCGTCATAATTTTAGCTAACAGTAGAAAGTCATAGCTATAAACTGTTTGAACTTAGTTTCGCTGGTTTAGACTTTAGCTTTTGGTTTTGAGTGATGATAAATATTATTCGGATATTTTTTTAACTGTTATTTAGATTTGTGATTATTGGGTTAGAGATCCAACGGCCATGAATTCTCCCTCACACCCTCTAAAAAAATCTCTCACTCTTTTAAAAATCTCTAATCTAACAGTCTTAAATCTGAATGATTGTTAGAAAGAAAACATCCAGGTAATGTCTAGACACATTTCTTAACTTTAGCCTTTTCTAGCCTTTTGTTTTTTTTGACTTTTTTCATATTTCTTTATATTATCTGTAATGAGATAATATATATTTCTATTTTTAATTTAATGAGATAATATTTTTTTAATTTAATGTAATGAGAACATCCAGGCGGTTCTGGATAAGGATGCAGCGCGCGCTTCCGTGTACGACGATTCATCATTTCGCAAGCACAAGTGGGAGTCTTGTTCGCGAGCCGTACGGCGCAAGGTCCCGGCGTCGCGCGAGGTGCAGTTCTTTTCCTGCACGCATGCACGTCGTACGCAGCCCGTGAGATCAAGGTGTTGGACAATGGACGTACGCCCTCCTCAACCAACCGACCGGCCGGGCCCGCAGGATTTGACCATATCAATTTCGACCACCATCACTTTAACTGTAGCTTCGACCAACACTGTGACCGCTCCTTTGGCCATAGTTTCAACTACATATAAATCATCCAGATTAATTCTAACATTCTCTCTCTTAATTTTGATGTGTTGACTCACCAATATGGATCAGCAGTATCTTCTTGTCACTTGCAACGTCTTGACTTCTAACTTCACGCAGTGGCCTTCTCTTCGTATGACTTACAGCGGTCTCACACCACTGTTGAATCATGTCTTCGTCTTGCAGCGGAGATGGATTCACAGCACCACCTTCGACTTTACGTCCAAACTTCACAAAGCGACTTCGCACCACTGTCGTTGTCGGTCTCACACTGACTTCCCCTCGCAGCAGTATCGCACTACCATTGGCGCTGGCATCACACCAACTCTTCCTCGCAGCAGCACCACACCGCTACCACTTGGCTTCACATCGAGGTGTGCTTGTCAGCTTCCCACCAACTCTTCTAGCAGCGATGGCTTCATACCACCGTCTTCTCCTGATAGCGGTATCGCACCGCCATCATTGTTGGCCTCACACTGACATCTTCTTGCGATGATCGCTATCGGGTTCACACCAAGACGTCATCGACGATCACCATCAGCTTCACGCTGTCTTCCCCGTTACGATGGCCTTCGCCATCGACGCTAGTCTCCATCTCACATGGAGTCTATCGCCACCCGCGTCTGGCATCCACCTTGCATGGAGCCTGCCACTGCGCCACCTCTAGTCTCCACTCATGGATTCTGCCGTTGGTGTGCCCGTCGTCGAAGCCGCCGCTCGCAGCGGCACCACTTAACGACCCACCACCACGCGACATCACGTCGCCATCGCCAGTATGTACGTCACGTGCGATTCTAGCACACCACGCTGGCCTCATCATGGCTACGCGGACCTTCGCCGTCATGCTCCTAAGCATACGATGCTGCAGCTGACTCGTGGTCAGCACCTACGCACCTCCGCCCGACATGCGCTACTACGCACGCCATCACGCCGACCAGCAAATCATCGTGAGACAGCTTCTCCCGCACCTTGCTCTGGATCTTGAAGAATGATACCAATTATTGGGACTGAATCGCTCAATCCTCTCTCTTGTCGCTTTGGATATACACATGTAGAGAGAGACTAACACACAAAGAATAACTTCTTAGAGACTAAATCACTCAATGTCTTTGATCAGGCTACAGCAATTCCCCTTGCAAATCTTCAAGAGAACTAAGAACTGGACACTAAATTCAACATAATATAGATCCAAGCAATATCAGAATGGCAAGTGTTTACGAGCAATCAAGCAGCACATGAACAAACCCTCTAGACGCCGGGCCAACAAAAAGAAACATAGAAATATTAGGCTAAGCATTAGCCTACCAACCATAATGCAAGCAGATTCCAAGATTAAACCCAAAATCCAGTTAGCAAACTGGAAAATCACACATCTCTCGAATTCATGATGAAGTGGCGAGAAATGTGTCACTATCCCTTGTTGCAACAGGTATTAGCTGTACTAAGACCTGAGGTCCCCAACCATCACCTTCAGAAAAAATCTGAAGAACACACACTGCAACATGAGCTCCAAACTCAGCTCGAAATGTATATGCCACATCATGTTCTCCAGAAAGCAAAACAGCAGGTGATTACACGTAATGCATACCATCTAGCTTGACAAGAACAAGGTCATCCTCTATATCCAATTAAGTTTACAAACTTGGGAATTTGTGGTGTGAATTTCACCTTATTTGGGTTGGTGCATTCCAGCTTATGGATAGAGGTAATTGATGTGCTAGCTGATCAAGGTCAAACTGGTGTCTGGTAAAACAAACCTGTCAGAAGCGACACCATGAAGATGGGCATCAGGGACATCTCAATCAAGTTACGTATTTTAGATTTTGTGTTTTTGCACCAGTGGACGCATTGCCAGTCAGTAACCAACCTCCTCTCACAGAACATGAAAATCGCATTAATGAGACAAGAGCATGCGAGTTGGGCTGAAATTGGGGAGGAAAAATAGTTCACGTTTCAACTTCAATAGCTACCACCGAATCACGGTCAGTCATCATTCACTAACCACGTCTTACAGGCATCAAAATTACAAGTCACGTGGAACAACATTACGTAGACACAAGGATTCATAAGTCGACCAGAATTGTACTTTGACGACAGCCACTGAATTTAGGCAGTCATCGTTCATTAACCACCTCTTCTTACGGACAACTCTGAAATATTTTAAGAGGAAAAAATCCACATGAAACTACATAAACACAAGAATCCACAGCTACGAAGAAATTTGACCACCACATGCTCTTTTCTACCCTTAAAACACCACCTCCAGCTTAACAAGGATCTTCAGGTAAGGTAATCATTTACAACTAGCGATCAGTGGTGGCAGGAGGAAAAAAATTCCACGTGAATAAAGCCAATCAAAGGCTGAAATGAACTCCAGCTACTGATACTCAGGGTTGAATGCAAGGGCCTCTTGGTAGATTAGATCCTTCATTTGTTCTTCTGACAATGCATGCTGCTCGAAGTCAAAGCTGAAGGGCATTAAGCAGACTGGCTCATCGCTTATGTCATGCAGTGATGCCAAGTAAGGATGTGCAAGTGCACCTTCAACTGAATAAAAGAAACAGGAGACATGAAAAGGGAGCATTCAGTAACATGAAACTTGGGAGACAAAATCAGGAAGAATATTTTGCTACTAGGAACTATATATTGTCAACATTAGAAACACCACCCGACAATGACTCTTTTAATATTCCCACTTCAGACTAATGCCCTTTACGTGCAGTCACCAGAGGGTATGGACATATTCATACCCACCTGGGATGGGTTTAGGGTCTGTTTAGGTTCACAAGTGCTATTTTTGTATATAAAATCTTGAGCAGATGCTCTTTTCTCTATATATTTAAGTGGGTGCTCTCCCCTACTTTCTTAGTTTCTTTTTAAATGAGGAAGTGATATTAGCTAATGACAGATTTAATGAAAGGCTAGAATGGGGGGTAAGCAGAAGAGTTTCCAGTTGATAACTATCAAATTGAGAACAATACGGCTTTGAATAATATAATATCAAAAGTATCTGTGGTGCAAGAAAGCACAGTTTGAACCGGTTTAGAAGGTCTTTTTGCACTTGCTATTTGCAAGATAGCATCTTTTTTGCACTTGCTATTTGCAAGATAGCATCTCTTTTGCACTTGCTATTTGCAAGATAGCATCATCACTCTTGATTGCAAAAACAACATTTTAGAATAAAATATAATAAACGTCTAATACATAGAACAGATGGATGAGATGGTACCATCTAAATCTCTAAAAGATCATGTCAAAACTTACCTGTTATTCTCTGTCTAGGATCAAAAGTCAGCATCTTTTCAACCAGGTCAATCGCTAAAGGATGAACATGTGGAAATTTTTCAGGAAAGGACTGCCTTGCATGACGCGGAAGTTGGCTGATATATCTTCTTGCATTTTCATTTACAAAATCCAAATCAGCCTCATTTGGCGTCCCGATGAGCTGCAGCCAAGAAATATGATGGGGAAATCAAACATGCAATAATGTGCACCAGAAAGGTACATAAATTCTCTATTGAGCAATGCATTGGTATCAATCACTAGTCATGACTCAGGACCAGGGTTTCGATTGTCGGGGATTTTTTTAATTAAGAAACCCGACCCCAGCTAGTGGCCACAAACCAGTTTCTGGAGAGCAACATTTCATTTCCTTTTTTCCTATGTTTTTGCATATCTCAAATCATAGGATAATCAACACAGTACATATCCTTCAAACTAGCACAAACCTACCATGATACACGTTTCCAGTGTAATTTGGAACCCTGCTCGGCACATTGGAACCAGTTACAATTGTTGACATGTAAATAGTCTAGGGTCTAGGGTTATTTGCATATTTACCTGTACACATTTGTATTAGCCGGTGGCCTATTTGGGAATACAACCTTCATTTCAACATGGCATGAGAGCCATGGAAACCCTAGCCCCTTGACCGCCGCCGCCGGTCCCAGCCGGTTGCCACCGCCACCATTGCCCATGCGCTCCACCTCCTCGCCTCCTCTGCTTCCACCCTCCCCGTCTGCGCTGCCCGTCGTCCGCGCCGGATCTGGCTTGTTCGCGCCGGATCCACACCGTCCCCGCGCCTGTGCTGCCTACTGACGTCCTTCCCGTCTGCGTCGCCCACCACCCACGCCAGATCCGCCGACGTCGTTCTCTATGGTCGCCCGCAGGACGCCGAGCTCTACGTCAACGCCATTGCCTGCTGCCACCTTGGCCACCCTCGGCTGACCACGCCGCTGCTCCGGCCAACTCCTGCCTCCGGACGCCCCAGCCGCATCTGGCCACCCTAGCCTCTCTGGTCGTCTCGGTCCCAACGGCCAACTCTGGCTCCTTCGTCATCCCGCTCCCCTCCGTTCGTTTTGACAGGACGAACTTCCGGGAGTGGGTTGTTCACCTAAGGATTCTCAACAGCCATCGTCTATAGGGTCATCTCACAGGCGAGCACCCCTGTCCACCTCAGCCAAAGCCGTCCGTTCCGCTCGCTCTTTCTGCTGGTGCGGATCAGACGGCTCCGGAGGAGGCTACTACTGCATTGGAGGAGGCCCTGGAGCTCTACCAGTCTGAGCTGCACGCCTACGAGCGATGGCAGGAGGCCGAGGCTCATGCTACCGCCATCCTAGTGGATAGCATGACCGTGGCCATCTCTATGAATGTGGCGGAGCTGCCGACAACACAGCTTGTGTGGGAGCACCTTCGAACTCACTACTAGCCGACGAGTGATGCTATGTATCTTTCAGTTGTGCACCAGGCGCACTCTCTTCAGTAGCTTGATGCCACCGTCGATGACTTACCAACATATGTCTACGGTGTGGCGTCAGCATGACTCTCTGAAGCCGGATGTCTGCCGCACCTGCCCCTGCTGTGTGTGGCTTCGCGCTCACCAGGAGACTCACCGTCTCTACGAGTTCCTGACGTCTCCGACCTGAGTTCTAGACTATGCGGGCTCAGCTCCTGACTCGCCACCCGCGCCCGAGCTTAGTAGAGACTCTCACGGCTGTTAGTGCTAAAGAGGCTCATCACCGTGGCGCAGATTCACTCTGACTGTCTTGTCTCCGCTCCAACACCGCCGCCGCTGGTTCTTCAAGACCGTGATGATCTCTCCGCCCCAAGACACCAATACCTCCCAGTAGCACGAAGAGTGTTGCTTCAGTATGGATCTCCACTGCACCTACTGCTAGCGTGAAGGCCACAGGTATCAGGATTGCTACAAGCGGAGGGACCAGTGTCGTCGGGGCGGATGTCCCCCGAAGGGCTCTAGCGGTTCCTCCCACTCAGGTGCTAGCGCCTCTCGCCAGGGCTCCTCCGGTGACGCCGCACAATACCTCCTCTCACTCCTCCAGCACCTTGGTGTCGACTCGTCCTTAGACTACTCGGGATCAGCTCGTTTGACTCTTGCTTCTTAGCAAGTCTTCCACGCCTCTGCCTCCTCCATCGTCAGGTATTCTATCTCCGTGGATCTTAGACCGGTGCCCTTTCACATGTCATTAGATTCCACCCATCTCACCTTATTGCATCCCACAGTTCTCTTCCACTATTGAGACTGAAGATGGCACCTCTTCCTATCGTAGGTCGAGGCACCCTTTCCACTTCCTCTTTTCATGTTCCTGCAGACTCATATGTTCCTCAACTTACTATGCAGCTTATGTCAACTGATCAGATTACTGATCATGACTGTTGTGTTGTTCGAGTCTGATTCTTGTTCTGTTTAGGACCACCGCACGGGGACTCTGCTTGGTACTGGCCCTCGGCGTCATGATTCACAGCGTCTTTGAGAGCTCGATCACCTGGTTGCATCCCACAGTTCTCTTCCACTTGTTGACAGCTCATTGCATCCCACAGTTCTCTTCCACTTGTTGATAGCTAAGATCACCTGGTTTCGGTGGCCACTTGAGGATTTCAGTGTTTCCACTATTGCACCGACTCCTCTCTTCTCAGACAGTACTGTCACGATCAGCATTGCTCGAGATCCCGTGAAGCATGAGCTCACCAAGCATATTAGGGTAGATGCTTCATACATGCGATCGTAGGTGTAAGACCAAGTTATTGCTCTTTAGTACGTTCCTTCAGAGCTTCAGTTAGCAGATTTCTTCACCAAAGCACAAACTAGAGCTCAGCATAGTTTCTATCTCTCCAAACTTAGTGTTGTTGATCCACCATGAGTCCATGAGTTTGAGGGTGGTGTCATACATGTAAATAGTCTAAGGTCTAGAGGGTTATTTGCGTATTTACCTATACACATTTGTATTGGCCGGCGGCCTCTTTGGGAATACAAGCTTCATTTCAACAACAATAAGGATTAGAGAATAACTGAGGCCGTTACTGTCGACCAGGCTAAGCCGTAGTGCACATTGTTTAATCATCAAATACAAACTTAAAATCATGTATGACTAAACATACTACACTACTAGAATTATATTGTACAACTCAAACAACAGTATAACTTCTGTTTGTATCCTCGTTAATGGGAGGATATCTACAGGTTTCTTTTTCTCTGATTAATACCAGAGGTTTCAAATAGACAGCCACTACTATATCACAGGTGGGTGGATAGACAAATGGACAGATAGAAAGACCTTCACATGAATGAACAGATGGGTGGGTCCGTGGATCTGTGAAAGGTAGATCAATGAATTCACAACAAGCTATGCTTATAAACTACGTACTTGTACGATATTATCACAAAACTATAATTATGCTAGATATAGGACTACGCAACATAATTTCATCAATTCAATATAAAAGAAGTTCAAAGGGCATGGTCTAACCTCCATTAGTAGACGTAGCTGATGGACATGGTCTCTTCCAGGAAACAAAGGTCTCCGATCCATCAGTTCCATAAATATACAGCCCACAGACCACACATCAATTGCTGCGGTGTATTCAGAGGAGTTCAACAAAAGCTCTGGTGCCCTGTACCATCTTGTGACAACATACTCAGTCATAAAATCAGTTTCTGAGGTGGTACGAGCAAGCCCAAAATCACAAATTTTAAGGTCACAGTTTGCATTCAAAAGAAGATTGCTAGGCTTCAAGTCTCGGTGAAGAACATTTGCTGAATGTATATACTTCAAGCCACGAAGAATCTGATAAAGGAAATACTGCACAAAAAGGTAAACAATTACACAAAGTAGTCATATCCAAGGTTCCAAAAACCGGAACTGGAAGAAATCCCAGTCGGCGGTTACCAGAAAAACCGGTCACAATTTGAAAATCAAAATTTGAATTTTGAGATGTTTTGAAACCGGTAAACGGAAAAACTGGCAGTAACCGGAAAACCGGCCAAAATTCAAAAATAAAAATTGATCTTGGCGGTTTTTTGGTTCTGATCTCCACCGTAAAAGCAGTAACGGCGACAAACATGTACAATTTCTCAGAAAAAGATAAAAGCTTGCAAATTGAAAAACAAAAGGGCGCAAGATCTAATAATTGGACAGGAGAAATAGGCGACCATTCTAGAAACCCACTCAAGATAGAGAAATGTGTTCGTTAACAATGACAATAATAGCTAGGATACAGGCAGGCGTGATCTAGCATCAACCTTTTCCATGCTAGAAACCCACTAAGGCATGGTCAGTGCAGGCATATTACTACCAATAATCATAAATAGCAATCAGTTTCTTCATTGAACTTGTGTCCACGAAAGATCATCAGACGGAATTCGTAAATGCCGAATATGTCTTTACTATAAGCAAGATACAATACTCTCATAAGTCATATCAGATAGACCACTCTGGTATCAGAAACATACTTATATTCAGGGAGTCATCTCTTAGCAATGTTGATGCATGGGTGGCGCACAAAGCATATAAAAGGGATGGCTAGCAAAAAAATAATATGTCATCTCCCAGACATGTGTCAGATGTGATAAACTTGTTCAACTGCTCCCTTTGCTTGATCCAATGCTCAATGGTGCATTGAAAGAATATAAATATATAATTAACCATTTCTGCCTATACACAATAAAGGTTTTCTTCAGGTCATATATAGTAGGTCTCTTGATGTCGATTTCCTCAGTTTTAAAGCTGCTGCTTACCTATATTATTATTAAAGTAAAGGTGCAATACAATAGGGAACTTCATCAATATATTACAGTTCACCTCTGTAGTTGTGTACTTGTGTTAATCAAACTTCCAATAGTATTTCAAAGAAGCAAAGCATTTACAGATAGTCATCAACATATATCTCAATATTTTCACCTCTTAGGTCAATGTTCACTAAAACATCAGGCAAGCTTAGTTTGAACACATAGTCCTAGACTAGCAAGAGGATTCAGGACATAGCCCTAGACTAGCAAGAGGATTCAGGACGACCAGAAACAGAAGAAAAATAAGAGGCATTGGTTATTAGTTCCTGTTTTGGTACTGTACACGTGTACTGTAGTATTGGGAAGGAAGAGATTATCTTCCTAAATAAGAATATATATTTCCCTAAATAATTAATTAGTTTCCTTGGACATAGATTAGTTAATTGGTATATCATCTATTAGTTAGGAAGGTTTTCTATTAGTTACAAAGGTTATGATTTAGCTTGATCTTATCCATAATTGTTAGGAGAGCTCTCTATATAAGGAGGTCTATTGTAATCATTGGAGGGAAGCAATGAACAATCAAACAAATATTTAGTCTCCCTCTTCTTCTAAAGTCAGGCCTCAGAGCCTCTCTACCACGTCAGAGAAGAGCCCTACTGGTGACTAGATGAGGATGAGCGGCCCTACCATTGATCCTCGGACCTGTACTAAACCACCGACCATATCATTTAGTATCAGAGTCACTCACCATGGCTTCTGCTGTCGATAAGATTATAGTTGATGGAATCAATGCTATGAATACTGATATTGACAAGCTATCCCCTAGTGAGCTCGGTGCCAACATCAAGGTCTTGTTGTTGGACTCGAAGACAAACTGGATCAAGAGGGCGGAGGAGGAGAAGGCGCAACATGTTGCTATGATTTCTGTGTCGCCACCGCTGGTCAAGTCACCATGTCCGCCCGCTGCAACATTGCCGAAAGCAGGGAAGCCGTAAGCGGCAAGAGGTTCTTGTCATCACTACCGTCATCACTTCCATTACCTCCAGAAACAGCACCGCCATCGATGCCACTCCTGTCGTCACCACCAACGCTTCACCAAGGAGGAAGGTTGCCGTTGTCTAGCGGCGGTCTTCTCCACATGGCTAGTCGACGTTGTGCCTTCGAAGGTGCATTGCGCAGTGGCTGTTACGTGGGGGTCTACAACGCCGTCGCATCTCTCCTACAACAGTTGCAACCCAGGGAAAAAGGGCGTCATAATTGCCCCACGCCAGTTACTGATGTTGTCGGCAATGCCCTCAACGTCAAGCCATGCAAAGGGGCGCACATCAGCATAGTCACCCACTGACGCTTCGCTGACCCTCTTCCATACGACACGTCATCATCGTGCCCTCTTGTCGGCATGGAGTTACGACGGACTTCAGCCGTGGCCACCGCCGTAACTCAAGGACGAGCTGCCTCGCTGTGAGGGTGAAATGTTAGGGTCGCTAGTACTGCGCATATGAACAGTATCCATGCACTGTAGCATTGGAATTAGGAAGGGATTATCTTCTTAAATAAGAATATCTATTTCCCTAAATAATTAATTAGTATCCTAGGACAGAGATTAGTTAATTGGTATATTATCTATTAGTTAGGAAGGTTATGGTTTAGCTTAATCTTATCCATAATTGTTAAGAGGTAGGAAGGTTATGATTTAGCTTGATCTTATCCATAGTTGTTAGGAGGGTGCTCTGCATAAAGAGACCTATTGTAATCGTTCAAGGGAAGCAATGAACAATCAAATAAATCTCTAATCTCTCCCTTCTTCTAAAGTCAGGCCTCAGAGTCGGAAGAGCCCTGGAGGTGGCTAGATGAGGGCGAGCACCCTACCTCGATCCTTGAACCCGTACCCAACCACCGACCAAGGTTATCACGGCGTCGCCAGCGACGCCTAAGCGACGCCAAGTCGTCTGGCGGTCGGAGGAGGACGCCGAGGCCGGTCGCCAGAAATCTCCGCCGCCGGCGCCGATCTGATTTCTCCGTTCGACGCCGATCCGCCGCCTTCTCCCGTTGCCGACGCCGATCTGCGGCCTCTCTCGCCGCGGCCGAGGGAAGGGCCAGCGCCGAGGAAGGCAGCCGCCGTGATAGATGCGAGGAGGCGGAGGGCGGGCGGCGGAGGAGGGAGGCGGCGGAAGCAGAGGAGGAGGAGGCGGGCGCGGGAGGCGGTGGGAGGAGGCGGCGGATCGGGCGCGAGGAGGAGGAGGCGGATCGGGCGCGGGGAGGAGGAGGCGGATCGGGGCGGGGAGGAGGAGGAGGCAGATCAGGAGGAGGAGGAGGCGGCAGATCGGGGAGGGAGGGAGGAGAGAGAGAGAGATGGGGGTGATAGAGGCGAGGCTGGAGGCGATCGCGATACCGCATAGGGTTTATAATTTTCTTGGTTTTTTGCGATTAAGTCCTCAGAGGTTCTAAAAATTACGAACAGACCCTTTTTTCAATAGATTTCTTTTAATTTAGACCTTCAGAGTTTCTAAAACTTACAAATAGACCCTTTTTCAATAGATTTCTTCTAATTTAGACCTCTTAAGATATGATTATTTAGATAATTTATACTATTATCTTGCATAGTTATTTATTTTCGGTCATATAAGGTATTATTTGTCGTCTAACTACTATCGTCTAATTGTCGCCATGGCGGACGCCTAGTCGACTAGGCGTCGAGCGCCCTACCTCGCCTCGACTTCTTGGGGCCGTGACAACCTTGCCACCGACCCTATTAGTTCCTAGAATACTAACATCTGAGATAGTAGTGTATGAGGCATCAAAAACTGAAACAAATAACTGACAGTATGTTGTATTTAAGGAATCGAACAAAATCAGATACTAACATGATAAGAATTTCTATAGCTAAATAACAGTATTAATGAAAACACTGAATTTATCAAATAAAGGGGGAAAGGAGAAGGTCCTGCTTTTCTATTGAAATAAGCACCTGGCAGTGCTCCTCTGACAAAGCTTGATTTGAGCGAATAATTTGATGCAGATCGGTATCCATCAATTCATAGGCAATGTAGACATCATTGAATGAATTCCTCTGTGGAGGAGGTATAATATCCCTTATTGCAACAATCTGCATAAAAAATGAATTTGTGTAAAAAATATATATTTTGTAGCTGGCATTCATACTTGAAATTGTTCTTTAATAACTATGGTTAGCAGCAAGAGGGCTGGAAGCATGCAATGATTTTTAGTTTTTACATTTTGCACCAAAAAACATACACTGAAAGAGATGAGCATTTGCTTGTATCAGAAAACTTTATACACTCTAATAGATTTGTTCGTTTTATTCAGTGGTTCGAGTCAACTTTATCTCAGCTCAAATGAATTGAAATAAGTCAACAACACATACACTTCATCAAACTTTTCTGTGCTACAGTTACAGCTAAACTAAGTTGCATGGACACTTCTGCCAAGTGGTGTTTGTGTTTCCGTACCCAACGTGTTTTTCGACACCACACAACAAACATTTCTTAGAGCTGAGTTATGTCCGATGACATTTCGATGAGGTGTTGGCATTTTTCAGGTTAAAAACATGTTTTTCCCCAGATATATTACTGTATAGCAATGACACAAACAGAAACAATTGCTATGATATTATTAACATAACTATAGCTATTTTCTTCATCAAAAGATAACCAAGACATAATAATGAGAATCTGCACCTAGTAATCCTTCTGGCACCACCATATGAAATATGATTAAAAGATACAGATGGCGATGATGGCAATCTATAATGTTTTTTGCTTGTTGTATGTTATACTGCTTTTTTGTAGTAGTGCAGAATGCAGATACCACAAATTTTACAAATAAAATGAATTTCAAATAGCCAAGAGCCCACAATACTTGATATGAAGTATGAATAAAATAATTCTGCAACTTTCAGTATTTATATTTTTTGATAGTTTTTGGCTTTTTGCATGCTTTTTAATATCCAGTGTGCATACACTTCTTTAACTTTTGGAGCCAATCTGAATACAAGGCAGCATTATACCAACTGCATATGTTCCCAGAAACCACATGAGCGGCAGTTGTGACCATTTATTGCTGTTTGGAGCATGGATATGTCGTATACAACTAACTAAGAGTTATGCAGCTACTATGGATTTGTAGAATACAACCAACCAGGTACAGATGCCTGACTAGCAGTAGATAGAACAAGTGCATCAACCAATTATTTGCACTAACCAAACCATGTCCAATCCAAATATCTGCTATTCCACATTAATAATTGTCCTCCATCGTTATAGCTCACAACAAAGGTTTGTTTATATCTTTGGAATGTTGAAAGCTCAAAGATTTTGATTTATGTAGGAGGTAAACCAACAGGATTTTCACTTAAAAAAGGAAAATGTTCCAATACAGCTATAAGAATACAAGAATAAGACTTACACTAATATAAAGGAAAAGTTCAGATATATATAGATGACATTGTATAAAGCAAGTATGTTAACAAAGTACTTCCACCGACCAAACCTTGCCTAATCCGATGATCGCTACTAACACTCAAATTGTCCAATGGTATAACTCCCAAAACAGTTTACCCATATCATCGGAGCATTAAAAGCTGAAAACCGATTGCTTTATGTGAGATACAAGCCAAAAACCGATTTCACTTTGAGAAAGCCTTCCACACTAGACATGAGTATACACAATCTCCAAAAGAGGATGCTTGATAAAAACAAAGAATAAAATGGAAGAGGAAAAAGGTAACATTTTTGCATATCTTTACTATTATAAAAGGAGTTGGTGGTTGGTCCGTCATCACTCCTCTCTTCTCAACCATCCGATTTGATCTGAACCATTCGTCTCTCTTCTCCTCTCTCTCTCTCTCAGAATACAACCGCTCACCCCCTCCACTTTTCTCATCTTCTCGCGCATTCTGGCCACCCTTCTCTCTATGCCGCTTGCTCTCTAGTGTTTGATGTGTGAAGTTGGCCAGGTAATAAGTTCCGCCTTATTATTTTTATGACTCCGTTGCAACGCACGGGTCTCTAACTAGTAAATTACAAAATTAGTAACCTGTTCGTGTTTTCACATCTTATCAGGAAAATATTCATCATCCAGATTTTAACTCAGTTCACTTCAGAAAATGCTGCAGTGTTCAAGGGAAGGTTGTCAAGATACAATCCAATCTGTAATCTACTTCTCCAGTAGTTGTCCTTCTAACACTGATCATCTGAAAAACGTCCCCTCTGACAAACTGAAAGTGATTAATCAAGCCTATGTAGGTCAAATCCCATAATTCAAACGTGGACTCCTTCTAATCCTCTTTATTACATTGGAAAGATTAAGTCCAACATCTAAACAGAAAGTCAATCCTAAGTCTTTCCAATAGTAACACAACTCCTAGTCCCCTACCAACTGGACATTCACTTCCACTACATTCGGACTGGATTTGATTGACCTAGCAAAAAGGTAGCACCTGGTTGGTCCTTAGGTGACTTTTGACATCAGCACCTACAAGCATCATGTGCTGCGGCTCCAGGTCTATTCACATCACTTGTTCCCCCTCTTAACTTCTTCAAGAACACAAAGAATAACACCCCAAAAGGTGGCTGGCTCCTTTAAATGCATGGCCACAATTACTACTATTCCTGAAGCCCTCACTTCTCAGAGAAAGAGACAAAAAATATTTAAGGAGAATATCAAATCTCCGCGAAAAATGAAAAGGGGATTGCGTCTCTGAAAGAGAATAGCTCAACGGATCGGAGCGCGCGTGACTGACATTCTCGTGGTCCATGTGGCGGAGCAGCTTGATCTCGCGGAGCGTCCGCTTGGCGTCGATCTTGTTGTCGAAGGCGTTGGCGATCTTCTTGATCGCCACCTGCTCCCCCGTCTCCGAGTTGAGCGCCGAGCTGCCAAAAAAACGCGCAAATCAAACACACGCCCGCGCGTGTAACGCACGAATCAGATGGGGGAGCGAGCCGGCCAGGCGGACCAGACGATGCCGTAGGCGCCCTTGCCGATGGGGAGGACGGGGGGCTTGAACTTGACGGTGACCTCGAACACGTTGCCGAAGATGTTGTACTGGATGAACCTCCCGCCGTGGCTGAGAGTGGCCTGGATGTTCTCCATCATCCCCGCCGGCGCCGACGCGGCCGGCTGCTGGCCACCCGCACCCGCCCCGGCCCCAGCCCCCGCGCCGGCGTCCGCCATCTCCGTGTCCGGCGGCTGCGCCCCGCCGTCCATCGCCACGAGCGGATTCGGATTTGGATCGCGAGGGGAAGGGAAAGTGTGCGTGAGAGTGGTGGAATTCGTTGCGAGATTTGGTCACTTTCGGCCACTTTTCTAGGGCTCCCTTCTGTTCTGGTTTTTTTCTTTTCGGTTAGAATTTTCCGGAGACCGAAATAAATACACGGCTTCTTCAAACAACTTTAGAAACCCACTTCTTTTAACAGTTTTTTAAACTTCAAACTATACATATTACTCATATCAGAATAGTGCCAGTAGCTCGGTCCCCTCTTTTTTCTCTCTCTCTCTCTCTCTCTCGTTTTTTTTAATTCTTTTGAGACTGCCTGCCGTGCTGGCCTGTGGGCTGTGGCCACTGCCCGCGTGGGGAAGGAAATGGTAGAATACGCGCGTGGCCATGGCTACGGGTACTAGGACTAGGCGGTGGTGGAGTGATTAGTCTCCTTGCTCTTGAACGGTTTCGGGTGGATTTGCCCAGGTCGGGGGGCACCTAGCAATAATAGCAACCTGTTTTGAGTTGTAATGATTGATGACGTGCGAGGGTGACGAGGGCATGAGGAAACCGAAGTAGGAGTACAAGTAGTAAGTACAGCCTTTGTGACATGCAGCCTGAACGAAGGCCTGTTCTTTAACTATTTTTAAAAATAACTTTTAGTTTTTATTATAGTATCTAGCTTTTAAACGAATTATTTTTAAAATAAGATCTCAAAATTAATTATAATACATGTTAAAAATCTAACATCTCTATCAACTAAAATCGCAATGATATCTCTCTTCATCATCTCGTAAAGCAATTAAAATTCAAAATTTTCATTAAAAGTCATAAATTATGACCATATCAAACAGGCCCAAAGCTTTGTAGAAAATTGTATTGACCGTAGAAAATGAGACAATGTCTTAGGCTACTGATTTGGTGGAATTAAGAAACGGTAGTTGGTTTTTATTTAGCATATTCTGGAGCACAGAAATTTTAAAGAAATTTTACATAAACAGTTCAATTCTTGTAAACGGGATCATGTTCTTACCACTTTCTACGTGACAATTAAGGAAGGCGGCCTAGAGCGGTGAAGCAGTGAGGTTCAATCCTTTGTATTTTATTGAAGAAAGTATTTTTGATTATTGCATTATTTTTCTGAAATAATTATCTTTTGCTTGTTGCAGCAGTCTCTTTTTATTATTGCAGTGTCATATTTTGCTTGTTGTAGGTTGTTGAAACATAAGTTTTTTAGTAGTTTTTTCGATTTGTTGTATGAATAGATTTTATTTGTGAAAGCACATCATGTCATTTGTTGTAAGAAAAGTTTTAATATATTACAATAATTTATAGTTGATCGTTGCAGAATGACCATTTATTTTGATGTAATAATTATTGTTATTTTGTTTGTTGCAGGATAAGTTTTTTCACATCAATTAATTTTTGTTGCTTGCAATGTTACAAAATATTGTGCCGTTTTGAGGAGTATACGATAGAAATACTCTCATTATATGTCTGAGCGCTAGCAGCGTCTGAAAATAAATTTTACGTGTGTGCATCAACAAAATTAAATCTACCACCCACTTAAAGCCGACGAAGACTTAAAGAGGATAGGGAAGAGGGCCCAGCCGCAAAACGGGAAAACAAAAACCCGCTTGGCCCAAGACAGCCGGCCCAAACAATTATTTCAATGGACCAAGACTGTCAACACGCAAATCACGGACAAATTGGCCCGTTGCTTCTTAGCCCACTCTACAAGCGTAGACCAGCCCATCACGAACCCGTTCCTGTCCTCTTAATACCGACAGGCAAATAATGATTTTTTTTCAACGAAGAACTGGTCCACACAGGTGACAAATTGGCGCATTGTGCACAACAAAAATAGTCGCACCGGTCAACAACAAGAACTGGTAGTATTAAAGTCCAACATCGACTTAGGTCTCACTCCAAACGATTTATATTTCTTTTTATTTCTTTTTGTGGTTTTTAGATTTTTTTCTCTTATTTCTTTGTATTGTCTCTTTTGATATGATAATTTTTTATTTAATTTGTAAAATAAATTAACAGTTGCTATAGTGTAAAATAAACCATAAGCTCCAGCTTATAAGCTACTTAAAACATGAAACTTTGTCATCATCTAATAACTGTATACTTAAGGAAAACAAAGTTATAAACTACCCCAAAATCCCACTTGCATTTCTGAACCACTCAGCCACCGGCGGCTGCTACTCATGTCACGCGCGGAAACGAGAAAAAGATGACGCCAAGACTTCGGTCGCACGCATCCCGTTCTACTCACAAAGCCGGGGCCGTCTGGTAGTCAAGAGCGGCTAATCCCTTCCTCTGCTCCTTACAAAAATCCTAATCAGACAGCGCTGCAGAGCGATTACTTGCCGGATTCTCACTATCATCGCTTCCTGCAATCTGCTGCAACATCCGTTGATCCGAAATAATAGGACATATTCATATTAATTGTAGCTGATAGTTTTTTAGTATGGCTGATGATTTTTTGACGTGATTCTTTATCTTATCGCTGAAAGATGAAGAAGCAAGAGTAGCGAGGAGACTGCCTTAGAAACGTGTGTTTTAGGTGTCGCTCGGTTGGGCTGAAATAAACTATCTTATAGATGAAATTATACTGTAGCTGACTGAAATTACACTGCAGTTGATAGTGGTTTATTTAACGTAACTAAATTTAAAAAAATAAAAAATAAAAAAACAGGTTAGTCTATCACAGATAATACAAACGAATACGAGAAAAAAAGAACCGATAAAAAAAATCAAAAAGTCAGAAAAGATAAAATTTATAAATAATAAAAAATAAACCAAAAGCAAGTAAGCTCCAGCGGAAATGAGCCATGTATGAACGGGTCTACGGTGGTGTACTAGTATGCTGTGGACAGTGAACGGTCCACCTGGCAGTGACAGGGAAGGCCGGGAAGAACGAGGAGAATGGACGGCTAGGCTGGACGGGAGGAGGAAGTGAATTAGCAAGTTTGACAAGCAGAGAGAGAGAGCGGGGGATTATATAAGTGAGGGAACGTAATCCACCGGATTAGTAGGAGAGAAGGGTGGGAGCGGGGGGCGTGGAAGAATCTGCTTTTGGCCGTGCACGTGCGTGCGGTTTCTGGCAACGGCAGACGTAGTAGAGAGAGAGAGCGTTTCGTGAGAAATCCTTCTACTGCCTTCTCTTCTGTCGTGTTCGTCTTCCTCGCCGCGACGCCGCCGCTTGTGGGTAAGGGCGTGGGTGGGTGCGGTGGTTGAGGCTTAGTAGAGGAGTCGGGGAGCGCGTTGGGTTGTTGGGGGGATGGGGAACCGGGTGGGGGGCAGGCGGCGGCGGCCGGCGGTGGAGGAGCGGTGCACGCGGCCGCAGGGGCTGTACCCGCACCCGGACATCGACCTCAAGAAGCTGCGCCGCCTCATCCTCGAGGCCAAGCTCGCGCCCTGCTACCCCGGCTCCGACGACCCCCGCACCGACCTCGACGAGTGCCCCATCTGCTTCCTGGTCCGTTTCCTCCGCTCCACCGTTTCCTGTTCCTCTTGTTGCTGCCGTTCTGTTTCGCCTCCGATGGATCGATGGATGCGAAGATTTGATTATCGTTTCTCCATTGCGCTTGCAGTTTTATCCTAGCCTGAACCGGTCCAAGTGCTGCGCCAAGGGGATTTGCACGGGTGAGTTGATGATGTATGCGTGTGTTCTTGGTGCCGCCGTCTTCGGCTCTTGATTTGCTTGGTGCTTGACTTGTGCTTGCTCGTGCTTGCAGAGTGTTTCCTCCAGATGAAGTCGCCCACCTCGTGCCGGCCGACGCAGTATCCTAGCCCAAATTCTGATCAATTTTATCTACTCTAGATGATGTTGAGAATTGTTCTTCGTTTCTGGTGTTACAAGTCCACACACCGGCGGCGGCCGGCCTGTGATTCGGTTGCTCCTTAACCTGTAAGGTGTCCGTACTGCAAGACGGTGAGTTACGCGGTGGAGTACCGTGGCGTCAAGACCAAGGAGGAGAAGGGCATTGAGCAGCTTGTGAGTGCCTGTGATACCATGATTTTGTTCAGTTCTGTCCGTCTGCTTCGGTTATTATTTTTGCCAATTGGGCGGCACTGCGAATTGTGGCTAGGAGGAGCAGAGGGTGATCGAGGCACAGATCAGGATGCGGCAGCAGGAGCTCCAGGACGATGCGGAGCGGATGAAGAAGGAGCAGACTGCTTCTTCGACCGATGCAATAACAACTGCACAAGTTGAATGTTGTGATACTGGTGGTACATCCACACCAGGTGTGTAGGTTGCTGTAGGTTATTTGTCTTTCTCTGTTGTTTCTTTTTTGTTGTACAGTTGCTGACCCTATCTGTTTTGTTGATAGCCGCAAGCAGTGCTCAAGGCAATGATGTGCTCTTATCTCAAGTACAGCGTTCCGCGTTACTATTTAAGAATTCTGAACACTTAAAGCAGATGCGGTTTGTACTGACTAACTCATTTGTGCCTTCTATTCTGTTGAAGCGGCATCATTATGGTTGAATCTATGCATTGGGGATTATTTGTGCTTTCTAGATTGAATTCTGTTGAATTACCATGATTACTGTTGCATAAATGCATTGGGGATCAGGGACTGTAGGCAAAATAACTAGTCCTTACTTGCCGTTCATTGGGAAATTTGATAGCTTACTGTATGTACTTTCTGATAGATGGTTGTGCATTCTCTCCTTCTATCAGGCATAGCACAGTAGCAATCATTTGGCAATTAAATAAGTAATAACACAGATCAGTTATATACTTATATGTTGCTGCCATGTTGGTTGTCAAAATAAGTCCTGGTGGTACCATGTTGATGATATTGCTACCAGTTTATGATCTTTGTTTCTTCTTGTCTATCAGTTTATTGAACATGTTGGAGATTCCCTTGAAACCTTGATCGTGCTGCTCGACTTGAGGATAAATGGTTGTTGAGTGATCAATTTAATTCACCTAATGCTTGTTGCACCTTAGCTAAGCACTACATATATGTGTATTCTAAGCAAGGTTATTAAGGCGTCGAGATATCGGCGATATCTCGTTGCCATATCGCCATGGCGGACTGGAGGCTCCATGCCGTCCGGACGGCATGGAAATGCGTCGTATCCGCCGTCGCCGCAGGCGGATCCGCCGTCGCCACCGCCGGATCCACTGCCTCTGCCCACGCCGCAGCTGGATCCGCCGTCACCGCAGCCGGATCCGCCGTCGCGCCGCCTCCTCTGCGGCTGCCGCTTGGGGGCGATGGAGAGTGGTGGCGGGAAAAGGGAGCGGTAGTCGGTGAGCTGGCTCGGCCTCGCCGGCGCCGGAGGCGGAGGCGATGGGGGAAGGAGAGAGGGAGAGAGGAGGGAGGCGGCCGAGCGAGCAAGTGAGCGTGCGTCGCCTCCACGCGACCAGTTATTAGGGATTTAGGGTTTCTGACATTTTACAATTTAGCCCTCTTATTTTCTAAAATTACAATAAAGTCCTTCTCACTTTATATTTCTTCTGTTTAAACCCTTCAGCTAGTACAAGATTAAGCACTGGATAAAAAATACAGCATGTACTCTACAATGCAGTCTAGATGAAATCCACCTTGACCACTAAATTTTAAAAGTCTTTTGGGGCCACATGTCAGCGCTGCCTTTTGTGAGAAGAGGTGGGAGAGGCCGGACCTTCTGCTTTTGACTATTCTAGAAGACCTTCTGTTTAGTTGTACTAAAATAATTAATAATACAAGAATTGCTACCTACTATTCTGTACAATGAAATCTATTACTAGGCAATACGGTTATGAAATCCATTACTAGGCAATACGGTTATCTGCCCATCCATCCTGAACTGCAAAAAAAGATGACTATTGTTGTTTTGACTCACCTTTATCTGAGGCATTTATATGTGAGATCTGTGGGAAGTTTCTTTATTGCCTCAGGAGACTTTTACAGGAAAGGTCTTGCCAGTATGAATGCATCTATTTTAAGGATCATAGGTATGGCTTGAAAAGAAGAACCGTGCTTTGTTCACCTGTTTCATAGACCCTATTAGATAATAGACCCTATTAGATAAGAAAGTTTGACCGGTAAACATGTACAATTCGCAAAGCTTCTGGCCTCTGCAAAGTTTAAGAGTATTAATTTGTTTGCTGGTGATGTTTGATATGGAGAAACATTTTATTTTTTTTGACCATTTCTTTTGCATAATTTGGGTCTGCTCTATGTCATTTGGAGGAGAGTAGAGTGCTAAGACATTTAAAGCAGTGTTCTTGCCTTAGGAAGAACATAAACATAAGAAAAGATAGGCTAGTTCAAACAACTTGCTGCCATCCCCTTTTCCTCCCTTAGTAACTATATCCTTTTTATTGTGGTATGGATATATCACAGCTGTTGGTATTGATTATTTACTGATGAATTCTTCAAAATGCAGGGACAACAATTTTGACATGGATCTTGAAAAAGTTATGCTTATGAAAGCAATTTGGCTTTCTATACAAGTATGTCAATATATTGCTGAACTTATTTATCAAAATAGTTCATATCTATAACTTGTTTATTTCAAAGAGCTCATCAACTAAGTTCCAAAAAGGTCTATGCAATCAGTCATATTTTGTTGCCACATCACAAAAATGAGTTTGAATTTTTGGGGGGCGCAGTTTGTAAAGCATGATCGCTTCAGTAATGATGAACATTCCCATAATAGGTACATCTTTTGCTGTTTACCATCTTCCACATGGTAGCTGCTTTTCATTTAATTATCGTATGTCCTATCATCAGCAACCAGTTGGTTCAATATCCTTTTGAGTTATGTGCAAATTTACTTAGAAATCGCTTATTCACATAAACCTACATTTGGTTTTCATCACTTGTTATGCAAACCTGCATTTGTTATCTTAAAAGTTATGCATACCCATCATTGTTACATTTGTGGGTAGATGGTTTCCATTAGTACAAGTGTACCTCTTTCCAAGGAAGAAAACACCATTAGACTTATGTAAACTCCATCGTAGACAGCTTGTGTAAATGGGGGAAGGACATAACTACTCATCTTGTTAAAATTACCAGGTTAATTGTCCATTTTATTATCTATGTTTGTTCGAACAGGATCAGGAAGCCTTGGGAAATCCAGGCTGCGCCGATGCTGTCCCACCAACAATTCCTTTGAGATGTCATGATGGCTCTGTGACGGCTTCAGCTGAAGCAGCTTCTTCCAGTGGATTTGTTTGTGCGGTTGCAGCTTTAGCCGAGCAACAGCATGTGTATGGAGATTCTTCCAGTGCGGCTACTTGCCACACACCAAGATATGATACTCTCAGCAGGTCAGGCAGGTCTTTTACAGAGGATCTGAGCGTAGTTGGGAGCAGTTCTTCAGGCACCAGGGTCGAGGAACCATCGACCAGCAGAGCACGCCAAGCAAGAGAAGGTGCAGAGTATTCTAATGACCGGTGGTCAGAGGTGGCGGAGGCCAGTACCAGTTGTGCCGGCTCTGATGTTACAGTGGAGGCTGGGGCTGTCAATTTGGCTGCTTCAGATGGATCTAGCATTGGTTCAGGCAATATTCCTGATAGCTTTGAAGAACAGATGATGCTGGCCATGGCTCTTTCATTGGTTGATGCTCGGGCCAGGGCAAGTTCTCCAGGGTTAACATGGCGGTAGTCACTTTATCCCTTCTATTTATTTGGTTTAGTTGGTATTGTTCCTAGAGTTCCTTTTTGTCACATAAAACATATGATTGGATCGGGGGCAGATAAAAAAAAGGCTGGCTGTGGAGGTTGTGAATAGTGAGATAAATCTGCACATTTGCAGGCAGTGTTTGGCTAATTTCTCCCTCCCTCTCCTTTCCTTTTCTTTTCTTTTTTTTTATTTCTTTAAGGCAGAAACTAGTGCAGACCTGCCCACATAAGTTGTGCCTTGATGTTGTTGCAGACTTGGTGTAAATACAGAAAGTGAACCACTTTTCTTGCCCTGGGTGATTTTCCTCAATGCTATGTAGACAATCTTACATGTATGCATATAATGAAATCAAGCAAACAGCTTAAATTCTTGCGTTTGGAACACACTGTATATAAGTAGCCATTACTTCTGGTGAGGCATGCAAGCAGGATGCTCACATTCGTTGTCCATGCTTATTCCTGCGTCCTTTCCAGAATCATTTCCTGCATGCTCAACTGAAAATGAAGGTACTTCATCATCAAGGCTCCGCCCTCCGCCGGGATCAACCGTCGGCCGCCACCTTGCTTCCTGTGGCAGCCGCCGCTGCAGGTACTGTCGTGGTGGAAGAAGACGCTGTACACGGTAAGCGAAGCGGTCGACGCGAAGAGCGTCATGACGAAGAGCCCCCAGAAGTTCTCCGGGCTTAGGCGGTACGGGTCGCCGTCGGGCCCGTCTTTGGCTGTTGCCGAGCAGTTGTACGCGGACAGCATCGCCGTCTCCAGCTTCTGGATGGTGCCGTTCTCGAAAATAACCTCAATGCGATAGTCTTTGAAGACTCCTCTGAATTCGGAGGGATTTCTTTTACTTGCTCGTTTAACTTCGGCGTAGCTTTAGGCTTCGAGTGTTTGATTGAAAATTGCGCGTTACTTGCTTCTCGAGTTGGTAACTGATCAACCATCTCGAAGAACTTGCGATCGCATGTATGCACCATCTTTTTATCACAGCAGACTGTGATTACTCTTTTGGAACTTGGCATATTAAGATATTGATATGCATAGTGAGCAACAATCAAGAAACGTGCTAGAGTTGGTCGTTCGAGTATAGAGTTATACGCCGTGTAAAAATCAACCACATCAAAGGAGATTTTCTCTGTTTTAAAATTGCTTAGGAAACCAAATGTTACAGGAAGAGAAACTTGGCCAATTGGTTTAGCCAAAGACCCCTAATACGATCCCATAGAATGAGTATGGTACATGATTTATTCTAGTTCGAGAGACTTGCATCCCGTCCAGAGCACATACAAATGAAATATTTAAAGAACTAAAACCATCGATCAACACTCGATTTATTCGACAGTTATTGATGGTGGAGCTCGACCATGATCGAAAATCGACCTGGTTGAGTTGAAGGGATCAGACAGTCACTTTTCTCAAAGGAGATTGTGACTTTCGACCATTTAGGAAGATAATTGACAAGGGGAGGGTCAATGAAGTTTACCTCTCGTTCGACAACTTTATACTATTGTTTTGACTCGTTTGCTGAAGATCCTCCGTAGAAGTGCTCAATGGTATGCTTTGGATCCTGGAACGGCATCTCCTCATCATCGCCTAACTGCTTCTGACCACTCGTTTGTCCTAGCTATTCGAGTATAGGGAGTGGTTCTTTGCATGAGTAGTAGTCCTCGAGTTTTTGTTGAAAAACTCGACAGTTACGAATGTCGTGTCTTCCTTTTATGGAGAGGACACCACATAGGCTTGTTGTCCTTTCGCACGGGGAATTTTCCCTTTCCTGGTCGAAGTACGGTTTGGGATTCTGTGGCTCCTTATCGCCCACGGTCAATACCTCTTTGGAACTTCTGGCCTGAGGTTTTTGACATTTTGCATTGTTCTTGGATTTCGTGACCTTCTCCTTTCTTTTGCTACCCTCGTCTACCTCTTTGGTACTTCGATTGGCTTAGTTGATGGTTTTGCTCTACTCGACTACTTCAACAGTAGTCTCATAATAATCAGCCATCTCGAAGAGCTCGGCAAATGTAGTCGAGTGATTTAAGGCGATATCTTCTGTGAACCTTCTATTGCGGACTCCCTGCTTAATTGTCCTAATGATAGAAGCATCAAAAACCTCCGGAATAGAATTACAAATCTGACTGAAATGTCGAATGAATTGTCATAGGGTCTCGTTGTTGTTCTGCCTCATTCGAAGCAGGTCATCTTCCTTCCTATTGGACAAAAATATTCTTCACTACATATTGGCATATTGCCACACGTTGAAAATTTCTCCATCATCAAATTTCTCTACTTGATTCCATATCGTCAATATTGATCTTGATTTTGTGCCACCTAACGCTTTATCGATCTTCTGACAAATCAGATTAATTCGGCCTTAGCTCTAATACCACTTTTTATACTCTGATACCCCTTCTTATACGTGGCAACCCTCGAATCGGATCAGAGTTTGTGAGGTAGGGCACGAGCGTGCACGATATCAGGGACGAAGAAGGTGAATCTCGTACAGAGAACCAAAATAATGACATTGAAGCAACCACGGTGAGAGAGAGAAGATTTGGGGAAGCAGACCACAAATTTCTTAAGCACAATCTTAAAAGAGTATAAGATATTGTCGTTCTCTCACAATCCTCTCGAATATTTTAGGACATTCGGATCTTTGCCCTATAGAATAACCTAGTGCTAAAGAATAACCTAGCATCTAATCATCTCATGTACCTCTACTTTTTGATGAGTCACTTCCTTGAGTTCTCCACAACCATCCCTCATGGCTTTATATAGTCCCTAAATCATGCTCCAAAAAAATTACGAATCCTAATTCTATTAAGATTCATCTATAACTCCTTGTAGCCTATTTTTTAAAATTAAAAAACTAGCACATCCTAACTAGGATAGCAACCACCGTAGTCGACGAAGTGCAGAGACGAGATACCCATTTATGGAGCGAGTATATGCCCGTCCCTGCACCACAAACTGATTCAACGGCCGTGACATATATAGGAAAGTTGGTGCTGCATTTCTCGCGGATTCTCTCTGCTAAATCGAATTTTCAATGTTGACTCCGAGGCAACTGAAAATTCTGCACTTTTGAGAGAGAGAGAGAGAGAGAGTTTCATCATGGCAAGTAAGTACTGTGTACATGATTTTGACGGTTTTTTTTTTTTTTTGCGATCAATGCAAGGTTCTTTTCTGGTCTGACTAGATTAGATATCGATACACAATAATTGATCAATTGAGATAAGCTTCGGATTGTTTTGGTTGAGTAGGTTTCAAAGTATGTTGAACTATATCAGACATCAAAAGGCCCGATTTCATTTGGACCGTCAACATAGAATTTCTACAGTATATTCCTTCACAACTCGAATTCATACGGTGATACTGTGGCACTCCAATTGAACGTTGCAATCTAGCTGGTATAACCACTCGTGCAACCAGTCAAGTGAGATCATATACCATATAACCTAGTATCATAGTACTTGTACAGTATTGGTACTTGATAAGTAGTAGTATACGATAATACATGAATTGGCCATGGAAACGTTACACTGACTGGTCATACCCAGTCGTGCAGCCAGCCATTTTCTAATAAATGAATCCCGATAATTAATTAATTAAGCAGTTTTAATTCTGAATAAAACTCTCACAAGATAGAAAACTTTTCTGAAGAAGATGAATTCCTTGGATTTCTTTTGGGAAAGATTTGAACTCACATTTAACAGTACCACAAAATCGTTAACTAAACGAGCACAATCCAGACAAAATCTATGAATGCCATGCAAGATCAAGATCGAACACACAAGTCAAACGAAAGGAGTTTTTTCCCTACGATCTGATCGAGTTATCATCAATCATGGCGGCCGTCGTCAGACAGGTTGCTCCGGCTGTGCCGCGCAGACGGCGGCGCGGCACAGCGGGCACGTCGCATGCGCGCGCAGCCACTTGTCGACGCAGCCGGAGTGGAACAGGTGTCCGCACGCCGGCAGCCGCCGCACCGCCTCGCCGACGCGCACCAGGCCCAGGCATATGGTGCACTGCGCCCACCCTGCCGCGGCCTGGTCCCTTTTGTACCCGAACGCCGCCGGGAGCGCCGAGATCGCGGCCGCGTCCATCCCGGCCGCCGCACCAGAGAAGACGCCGCCGCGGCCTACAGCGCCAAGCGACAGGTGCAGGAAGGGGAAGCTGCGGGTGACCCTGACGCGGTGGGCTGCGAGGGCGAGGGAGCAGAAGAGGACTAGGACGACGGCGGCCGCGGCGACGCCGAAGAGCTGGTGGCTGATGAAGAACAGGAAGGCGGAGGCGAGGAACAGGGGGATGAGCACGCGGTTGTCGCCGTCGACGTAGCCACGGCGCGCCGCCGTCTGGCCGGGCTGGTTATCCATGAACGCGCCGGAGGTGAGAGAGAATCGTATCACACACCTACGGTGGTGTACTGGTGTGGCCGGCCAGTAGAGCGAGCCTGGCTATCTCGAGAGTCATACCACCTCGTCGATGGTCCGATGAAGCATGGACGGTTGAGATGGATGGCAGATGAGAACAAGAGGAGGTTAACGCATAGAGTTGTATTTGATGCAGTGCTGGAATTGGAGAACAGCCTGGGTCTGCATGGCCATTATGCAGTAGTATTTTCCAGGTTCATGTATATGCATGGCCATTATTTACCTAGGTATTTCTTGAAAATGTTTATATATAGTTTCCCAGCAAAAAGCAATGTACACATACTATATACTCTTACTATACACTGCAACTCATTTCAACCAAAAAAAACATGTGCTATATTTTGCCAAGATTTTGGTTTCACTACTACAGAAAAGGTCATCACAGACGGTTCAAAAACGTCATCACAGACGGTTTTGTGAACCGTCTGAATTTATGGTCGAAGAATGATACGAGGTCATCACAGCACGGTTTCGAACCGTCGTGGTGTAATATCACGCACGGTTCTTAACTAAAAACCGTCTGTGATATTTACATATTACAGACGGTTATTAACTAAAAACCGTCTGTGATATTCCCTTCTACTCCTAAACCTATTTCTGTTTATTGGCTAGCCTCAGGAAATGCTAGCCATGCCCTCTAAAACAAGCAGATCAACATGTACATATATACATCCAATTCACATCTCAATTCATTTCACAAACATAAAACATCCATTTTTATTAAGATTAGAGCCTACCATTACAATATCTCAAAACAACAAACAGGTTACACAACAAGAACAAAGAAAAAGCAAAGATCATCTATGCCTTCTCGCCCCTGATGCACGCATGAGCTGGATGTCTTTGACGCCCACCATCGTTGGTGTTGATTGAGCGTCTGCATGGTTGGCTTCTGCGGTGTCTTGCCTCCCCGTAGACTTGTACGTCGTCTGCAAGGAGGAGGACAACAAAGAGAAGAAGAACAACAAGGAGGAGAACAGCAGGGAGGAGGATAACAAAGAGGAGAAAAGCAAGGTGGGTTTTGGTTATATTTATAGGAGAACAAAAAGGTGGGAGGCGGAGTGCAAAATTTTTGGCGCTGGGACGAGAGGCAGAGCTATGATCCGTGGGGTAAGGATTGGTGGATTTCTATTGGCTATGATTGGGTTGAGAAGGATCGACAGGCCCACAGATTATCACAGATGGTTCTATATATAGAACCGTCTGTCATGAATGAATATCACAGATGGTTCTATATATAGAACCGTCTGTGAATTAGAGCACAAAATTTTATATACCGTTGCAATATAAATAACTAGTCTAAAAAGATAAAATAGCAAAGTTTTATATAGCTTATATATACTCATTTGAAAGGTTTCGATGAGATCTACAACTTTTAAGTTGAAGCAAAATCTAAATTCCAAAAGGAAGACCAAGAAAAAGGGCAAAAACAGAAACAAAAAACTTGCGATGTAGGTTTAGGTCCAAGGATGGCCGATTTTCGGGGTCTTGGAGGGCGACTAGCGCAAGTTGGTCGTTTTTTTTATCGGGCTCGTCGTTAGCTTTCCAACGAGTACAAGAACGTCAAAAACGGACACCGTATGCAAAAGTTATGCCCGTTTTACTGAATGTGTCTCAAAACTAAATCATACTTGGACTCAAGCGGGAAAATATAAAATTTTAAAGAATTGCAAGGCGGAAACATATCGCAGACGGTTTTATTATAAACCGTCGTGATATTCGATATCACGACGGTTTTATAATAAAAACCGTGCGTGATATTCGAATATCACAGACGATTTTACAATAAAAACCGTCGTGATATTCAAGATCACGACGGTTTTACAATAAAACCGTCGTGATATCTGAATATCACGACGGTTTTATTATAAACCGTCGTGATATTCGAGATCACGACGGTTGACGTTAAGAACCGCTCGTGATACTCCTTTTTCCGCTACAAACACCACGACGGCCTTCAAATTAAAACCGCTCGTGATAGTGTACATCATAGACGGTTTCACAAAACCGTCTGTGATTTGACGTCTAGTATTAGACTTTTTGTAGTAGTGTTTAGATATTATCCGAGCTAGTCAGACGTTCTACTGTAGTCTAGTTAGTTTCAGTGAAGGTGTTATTAAAAAAAGAAATAACGTCAACAAACATTTACTTCGAATTATAGCCTAATTGAATGTATAAACGCTTGTTACTATAGTTCAAAAAAGAACAAGAAGACATGATCAAAAGAAAAATGAATCGCAAAAAAAAAAAAGTGGCGGATGAGATGTCATGATCCCATTTGCATGGAAGAATGTTATATATATATATATATATATATATATATATATATATATATATATATATATGTGTGTGTGTGTGTGTGTGTGTGTGTGTGTGTGTGTGTGTGTGTGTGTGTGTGTGTGTGTGTGTGTGTGTGTGTGTGGCGGATCCACACCCCGGACAGGGTAAGCTTCAGTCCGAGGTGTAGAAAAATATCTAGTGTATGTCCAGATAAATTCAGTTCAGTCTAGATAATATTTTCATGGTATAGTCCAGATAACGTAGATCATTTTAACACTGAACTTGAGGTGTAACCAAATCTTGGCTCTGTTATTGTATGTGAACCACTTCTCTCGCTCGCTTTTCCCCCTTTTATCTCAAAAACCGTCTTATATATATACCATCAGTGAGATGTGCTTTCACAGGATGCATGCTGTACATGTGCAGAATTAGCGTGCACGCGTGGAGTGTTTTGAGTGCTGCATCTATCTAGCTATTGGATGGGCTTAATTTAAATAAGACATGGAAGATGCCGTACGTGCATGGAAGATCAAACGCATCATGCATATACTGTCCTCTTCTGGTGCTGCTCGTGACTGTGGCTTGGATCGATCCAGATGGCAAGTTGGCAACTAGCGCCCGTGCATGCATGCACGTACGTCTCGATCTCTCTACTGTTTCAAATTACTAATTAGAGATCTGTGTGTTATAATAGAGTCATAAAAATATTGAGACGAAACCTACTGCTTAGCCAACTTTACACATCAAACATTAGAGAACAAACGACAGAGACAGAAGGGTGGACAGGGTGCGCGAGGAGATGAGGAAAATGGAGGAGGTGGACGGTTGTATTCTAAAAGAGAGGGGAGGAGAGAGATGAATGATCCCGATCATATTGGATGGCTGTAGAGAGAAGAGGAAAACACACCGACAATCACTAACTTCTTTTTATATAATAGTAGCAATTGCAGGATGGTCGAATTGTTGGTTAATTGCCTTACAATGTCAAATCCGGTCCAGCCCCAATACAGCCTTTTTCACAGGATGGGCCTGAACGGGCCCAGCCCAGCAATAGAACCACTGGTAAAAAAAAACTATCACTGCAGTTAATTATCCACCGTTAAACACCGACAATAAGCCAGCCAAGTCACGCGACGCAATACAACGGAGCAACGCGTACTGCCGCCGACAAGTGCGAACTATCTGTATCCAACCTTTCACTCAGCTAGTATTTCAATTTGCGGCTGATGCGCATATCATTCGTAATGCAAGTACATGACTCTAGAATCAAATCATACATTTCATAATACTGTTACTTCATGCTGGCCTGTCACCTCGTTGCTTATGATTATTCTCTTGCAAGCATCCGCATTTCTTTTCAGAGCGGTTGTGTTGTCGCCATGATTGGAGGCAACAGCTACGCCCGAATTTCAGTTGATCTATAGCGCATAAGTAAGTAAGTAAAAATAACAAGTGCTTCTGGAGTTCGGGCACCATAAATCTAAAATATGTATGTATAGTGTGTGAAAAATTTTAAATTTTTTGAATGTCAAGTTTAACTAGTTCAAACAAGTTTGAACTAAATTTCGAATTGTAGTTACCTTTTTATGATAGTTTGGTTGTAGGTATATGCTGATCATGTATATAAATCAGCAAAGTTATGTGATCTAAATTCATTCAAAACTTTGAATTTGAGTATATTTTTTCAAACTTATACGTTTTATTTGAATTGTTATAGATGAGTATATACCCTAAATCTGATATTTTTAAAAAATATATCCGAATTTAGATGAAATTGATGCATTTAAAATCATGATGCCCGGGCACCGTAGTGCCCCATTTCAGCGTCCTATATATATGCACTCACACGCACTGCACACACACACACACACACACACACACACACACACACACACACACACACACACACACACATATATATATATATATATATATATATATATATATATATATATATATATATATATATGTCGAGTTTAGTGTCCAGACACCATGGTGTCCATATTATTTATACTATATATCTCCTCTCCCTCATCCTTCATCCACGCCTCCCTTCCCCTCGGTGGCTAGCATCTCCTCCGTGGCCAAGATCTCCCCTCCCTCCCTCCCTCCGATGGCTTGTCCTCCTCTATCTCGCATCCCCTCCTCGGCTCACCTCCCTCCACCAACCATGCGCTGCCCCACCCCGCCACCTCGGCGCCCCCTGGCTTCCTCCCCAACGCCGCCTCCTCCGGCCTCCTCAGCACCATCCCCGAGCCTCCCTAGGGCCGCTCCCTTTGGCCTCCTCGGCGGTTCCCCTCCCTTTAGCAGATGGCGCCTCCCCTCCCCCTCCGTGACCACGCACTGATTTGATTCCAGTTCGAGTGGCTGTAGAGTGTGTCTTCGCGTAGTTTACATCCATAACGCCTTGGGACTTGGGAGTCCCATTCTCTGATCGGAACCACATAGATAATTGAAGAATTTGAACTAAAACCCTAGCTTATCTGGAGATAGAGGGACTGAGAAAAGTTTTGCATTGCACTCTATATATTTTTAAAAATTTTGTTACCATTAGTACTGTTTGATCTTTCTCATCAAATATAATTATATTGTATAGTCTATTTGACCCTTCTCATTTCTAAATTCTAGCTTCGCTCATAGTCCAATCAATCTATATGGATAGACTAGGATTATGTCCCAACTAAAAAAGGTCTAACAGATTTCTCAATCAGTTAACTCTGTTCCCAATGAACCTCCGTTAATCGATCGATCACATTTCATAAGTAAAATGTTGCATTCAAGTGTGTCTACCTGCCTTTCCGCGTCCGGGAGAGATCGTTTTTTGGGTGAAAGGACGCAGGGCACACACGCACAACAACCGGACGGTCACATTGCCTTGCATCGCACTACACACATATGAAACGTAGCACTCATCACCATAATTGTACAGAGACACGCCGACCTCGACGGCCTGTCTCCACGACAGTAGACTAACAACAGCATCAGCAGATCATATTGCAGCCGAGTTAGGCGGACGGCCATGATGCAACCGGCTGCTTTTGTAGTTCTACCTAGATTTTTCATCTTCAGCTCTGGGATGCGTGGCTTTAATTTAGCATAACATGTTGCGGTGTAGAGCTGGTAAATTAGTTAGCACTTCCTGTCCGGAGCAAAATAAGGTAGCGCTCCCCTACGTCTATAAATGTATGTCCTTTGGACGTAAGGACAGCCTACGATAGGCGATCTGGCCAGCCTTTTTCATTTCAGTTCTTATAAACTGCCTTTTCAACTTTTTCTATAGTTACTAATTTTCAAACAAAATGTCTTTTTAAAGTAAATTTTACAAATTAATTATAATACATACTGTAGTGACTTCATTTAGGCGGACTAAAACCGCACGCGAGTTTCTATTAATCCGTATTTTCCCTCACAAACAACCTAAAGCCATAGACCGTGTCCATAAGCTGAAGCTAAAAGAACATGCCCGCTTTCGAACCTAATATGTTGTACTATGAAAGTAGTATTTTTTTTACGACAAATATACTATATCACTTCCGGCGGCTAATCTAGATATATTTGTTTATATCAGTAATCAAAGTTGAAATGGTTTGACCGTATAATTCTCCAAATCGATGTGCATTTGTAGAGAGAGGAAGTAAATTAATAGAAATGAGAGTGTAACATGGCAAACGTGCGTCCAATGATCGGCGTATCAGGTGCGGGGAACCCTTTCTGATTAGCTCCCGACGTGCTCATCACCTTATCCCTTCGCTCTTCTTGGCTTCTTCCAGAGCTCTGCTCACCGTGTTACCTGGGCTCCAAGGTTTAATTTTGCTGTGGTTTAATTTAACAGAGCTGGTTAAATCAATTCAGACAACAAAGGTACCTAACAAAAAGGGCAGTTTTTTTTGTACCTAACAAAAAGGCCGAGGCAACTATGGCGCTCTTCAAAAGTGCCGTGATTTTTCGGTTGAAATAATGCTACGACGATCATTAGTTTTTAGATGTTTAATTAAATAAAAATAAATAGAAAATAAAAAATAAAAATACTATTATATTTCTACGGATAATACAAAAAAAGGAAAAAAGTCACATTAATAAACTAGCATATTCCATGTAGCTGTGCTCTAACTGACTTATAAGTCGCGACTTCTGCTTCTTTTTTTTTTTTGCACTGTAATAGCTATTAATTTTTTTCTGAGTAATTAAATTTAAAAAATTAAAAAAATAATGAAATAATATTATATAATCACGGATAATGTAAATGAATAAGAGAAAAAAAATAAAAAAAAACTTAAAAAATCAGATGTTAAAACCGTTTGGAGCGGAGGGCAAAAGCCGGAGAAGACAGCAGATGTTTAGAAGAGAACAAGTGGGGAGCAAAAAGACGACGGACTTGATCTGGACTTATATCTAACTCCACACCTTTCCACCTTCCCTCCCACCTCTGAGGTCCTCCCCCCTCCTCTCCCCCTCTCCGAAAGGTGGAGATCCATTGCTTCCAATGGATGCCTCCCTTTTTCTGAGCTCTCTCCCCCTTCCTAAAAGAAACTCCTGATCGGATTCAGACTACCGCCACCTCCTCTGAACCTCTGGTACTTAGTTTCTGCCCTCTGCTTCGTGGTTCTCTGCTCTGCTCTGCGCCTGGTTTTTGGCACTCTTGGTTTGGTTCTGCTCTGGGTTTTGGAGGGAGGCGCAGCTGCTTTCTCTGTCCTGTGATGGATGAGCGGAGGACTGGATGAGGCATGGGTTTGTTTCGTGGGGGTTTTGTCTTCTTGGTCAGGTTAGGAGGAGAAAGACCCAGTCTTTCTTCCAGGAGCCTTGACAGTTAGAGATTTCAGTGGGTTCTTGATTCCTGTTTTATTACTCCTCTTTTTTTTATATTTGAGTTGAGCTGAGTTGCCATTCTTATTCAATTTGGGAAGACTTCTGAATACAGTTTCTTGATATTTTACATACAAAAAAAGGTTCTTTTCTCATGCTTGCTGGTGCATATTTCTAGTAATTCAGAAATAATAGGGTTGCTTGTTTACTATATGCAAAATTTGCCGTTTTACTTAAGGGACAGTCTAAGAGAGATTCAGAATGAGCCAACTAAACTTGGTTCATCAGTAGTATTTTCTCATCAAGACATGTTGCACCATCTTGAGCTTTGAGTTTTTTTCTTAAACAAAACAAATCCTAGATAATTTATTCTCCTTTTCTTTTCCATGTGATCTAAGCAAGGGGACTTGAATACAAATTGATCTCCGAGGTGCACTCCTGTTGAAGAAGCCATGGGGTCCGGGGACTGGTTCAAGACGATCATCAGCAAGAAGAAGTCGAAACGGAGCAAGTCAAAGCACGCAAAGGTACTCGCTCCATCAACCTCCTTTATGTCCCAGTCTCGAGAGGAAAAAAAGACTGTCTTTCCCAACATGCCCTGTACTGCTTGCCTTGCATAGTTGCATGTCTTCTAAGCATCCTGAAAAAAGACGTCATCCATTCCATTCCATCATTAAGAAGGGCCAGGACAACACAACCTCTCTGTGCCGCACCTTGGTGTCTTGTTGTTGTGGTCATCATAATGGAAAGTTGGCCATAAGGAAAGCTTGATTTGTTGATAGCAATAATGGAAGGTACGATTGGTGATGACTTGTAGAATAGTATGTGTGTGACTGAGTTAGGTGCTGCTACCTTTGGAACAGGACTATAGGAGCCTTCTGCATATTTGGAATTTGGGTGAGCTACTGGTAAGTGACCTCACCTACTGACAGTAGGAGATCTGAAATTGTCGGCATGGATGATGAGTGTGTTAAACAACAAAAGATTGTTCTTTGATTGGCTGAGTTCTATGTTGATTTTTCATGTTCCATGGTTCTGAAATAGGAAATGCATGGTCATTCTAGGCAGTGGCATGGTTGCTTGTTCTCTTCTATGTTACTACTCTAGGAGGAGATCTACAAAGAGTCCCCTAAAAACTAATTTCTCATTGGGCAGGCATTCTCAATAGTTTTTGTTAGATTCAGTGACCAAATAACTCTTATTTTTGGACTTGAACTGGTTAGTCAAAGTAACTTAACTGTTGAATATACCTTCATAACTTTTTTTTCTGCTACATCAATTTTCAGACATCAACTGGCCTACCGTCTTCCCATGACTCCTCTCTTGGAGTTCAAACTTTTGCTCTATTAGTACATTCTGGTCGACATTGCTGGTGTAATGTTCGTTGCTGGGTTTTTTGCCATATCGGCTACACTGTATAATATCATCGGAAGTGCTATTGAACATCCGAATGTTTTTTTAGCCAAAATCAGTCATTTTTTTTACCATGTATGTAATATTTTTCGCCTATATCTATAATATTTTTCGTCCATACATGCAATATTTTAAGATGTCTGCAACATTTCCCCGACGATTGCAATATTTTTCCGCCGAGAAATGTTACATACATGTTAAAGTGTTGCATGTACAGGCGAAAAATGTTGCAGACATAAGTAAAAAATGTTGCATACATGGCAAAAAAATCGACTGATTTTAGCTCAAAAAATAGTGAAGTATGCTATAGACACTCCCTAATATCATTCGGTTGGTCACTTGCGCCTGGGTCTTGGGCTCCTTGTACCTTCTTTCTTCCTCTTAATGAAATGGGCCAATCTCCTATTGTTCTTTTTAAAAAAAAAAAAAACTGTGTCCTGGCATAGGACTTCTATATATCCTTAGAGGAATTAACTCATGGATGATTTACAAATGATCGACTTACAGCCATTCTCACATGTCTTACTTTGCTAATGAAGCTTGCTGGTCAAGCACCCAATGGGGTCAGCCCGACAAATCAGAAGTCCAATGGTCCTTCTAGTAGTGACCCTGAGGACAATGCAGCACTAGAGGAATGGGCAGCTACTCGGATTCAGAATGCGTTTCGGCGATACAAGGTAACATCAATTATGTATTGCTTCCTTCATTTCGACTACTGAATTGAGTGAATTGCTAATAAATAGGTATGTATCTGTTTTTTTGTTGTGTATCATTACTTAAACGCAGGCAAGGAAAACTCTCCGTTGTCTGAAGGGAGTTAAAAGATTGCGCATTATTGGACAGACCAATCCGGTTAATAAGCAGACTGCTGCCACATTGAGCTACATACAGTCTTGGAACAAGTTACAGGCAGAGATAAGAAACCGGCGTGCTTTTATGGTCACTGAAGGGCGCAATAGGAAGAAGAAACAAGAGAATCAAATGAAACTTGAAGCAAAACTCCATAATTTGCAGGTGAGTTTCCTCCCCCAAGGACCAAGGTTCCTTATAAATTCTTTTTGCTCACCTGCTTATGCTTTTTTTTTTGTCATTACAAAGTGTACTTCTTTTCTATCCCAAATTAAAGTACTAGAAAAAACAAAGGTTCCTTGACACTGCATTTTATTCTGTTGCTTGGTATGTTTTAACAGGTCGAATGGAATGGAGGCTCGGATACTATGGAGGAAATACTTGCGAGGATTCAACAGAGGGAAGACGCAGCTGTAAAGCGTGAGCGAGCCATGGCATATGCGTTTAGCCATCAGGTTCATACCAGCTACTAATACTGACGTTGCAACTCTTTCATATTGCAACACTTCATGTCTAAGATTTGGATCCAACTTATGACAGACTCAAGCATCATTCTAGAATCCTAGGCCTGTTTCTTAACCAAGTTACTCGTTAGCTATTCCAGAATAGCACTACGCTAGCATTTCTCCGTGTACCTCAACAGTGTTAGCTATATATTCTGCCCTTTTGCAGTGGAGGGCAAGGTCCGCCACAAGTCTAGGAAACTTCAACTACGAAGTCGGGAAGGGTGGCTGGGGGTGGAGCTGGATGGACCGCTGGATCGCCGCACGACCATGGGAGCCCCGATCTCTGGTCCACCCTGAGAACACGAAGAAAGGACAGGCAAAGAAAGACAACGGCAGCACAAACCAGTCAGCTCTGAAGCTGCAAGGCTCAATCAGTCTCAGCAACATCAGTGACCGAAAAGCCCCTAAGAAGAAGTCATCACCGTCTCCCACTGATCAGAAGAAACTGGTAGCGAAGGAGCAGAAAGCGAAGGCAGCCGGCCCTCCCAAGGGGAAGTCGAAGGACATGAAAGGGAGCCAGGAGAAGCAGCAACAGCAGCAGCTTGAGGCAGAGGCTCCTTCGCTCAGCGCTTGAAACCCGCGGCGAAACGGTTACTGCTCATTGTATGATACATCTTGTGAAGCTCTCTTTTGTATTTTTTTTACGCTCTTTGTTGTTTTTTATTTTGTTTTACGGTGATATGGAACAAGAAGTGACCAATGTAGAATGTATTTGGTTTGAGCGATTGCACACATATATCTGATGAGAGTGGTTTTGGTTAATACTAGGATCTCTGCTATTCATTGTGTGCTGTTGTAATAAGACGTGCCTGGCTGTCTGCTTGGATGGAAGGTTTTGTTGGTACATAATTTTAAGTTCCTCATTTTATTCATAGCTTTAGGATCAGATAGTAAATCAAACATATATATTTGATAGTCATTTACCTCTCGGAGTGAACCTAGAAAATTTACTGTTTCACCTCTCTCATTGTGTATGGAAATCTTCAGTCTCATGGAGAAGTAATTTTGTTTGGTAGCTCTACTAACAAATTTACAGTCTCCCCACTGAACTGTAGTTACTGCACTGATGTTGCAACAGTAGCTCTTCCATTTCCTCTCTGAAGCATGGCATCTCCTGCACCGCGACGAACACCTTGAACCCTCGCCGCCGCCTGTCGTCCGTGGCGCCGTAGGGCAGCAAGAAGCACGGCTCCGTGCTGCCGAGCAGCCGCCACGAGAGCGGCAGCACGACGTCCGGGCCGCCCCACCCGAAGTCCACCTCCGAGTGGCCGAGGCGCCGCCAGTCCGTGAAGGCGCTCACACCGCGCCCCGCCGTGACCCCCTTGCCGCGGTGCAGCTCCTGGAAGTCAATGTAGGACCGCACGTACTCGTCGTCCACCCCCTGCTTGCTCTTCTTGATCAGAGCAGCTGTTTCTGCCAGCGGCCGGCCGACGAGCTCGCTGGCGGTGAGGGTGACATACACCGGGACGCACACGTTGCCCCAGTAGCCGTCGGGAGCGGCGGGTCGAGGGGCTTGCTGATGTTCATGGAGTACACCATCTTCACGAGCTCGTCGGGGCTAGTTCCATTGGCCTTGACCCTGTTCGATCACCAATTCAGTAAACGAAAAGGCAACCAACTTGTTGTCAGAGGTGTTCGACCGAATCCTTTACCTGGCGCGCCAGATGAACGCGGCGAGAACCTCGAAGGTTGTGAGCTTGAGGCCGGACTCGTCGGTGAGCTACACCCTGAGCGTCTCCACGCACGCGTCGCTCACATGGAAGCACTCCCTCGCAGGCTGTTCCCGTCCGTCGCTCGCCGCGCCGTACGGTCCGCGCCGCGCGGCGTCGTCGTCTAGCGCGAGGAAGCGGTCGAACGGCGTCACCGCCCGCGCCGGCCGCCTCGGCCCCAGCCGATCCTGCCGCTCCCAGACCGGCCACACCTCCGGCTTCTGCGCGCGCGAGAACCGCGCCGCGGCGGCGAGGAACTTGGTGGCTCCCTCGCCGTCGCAGAGCGCGTGCGCCACCCGCATCCCCGGAGCGACGCCGCCGCAGGCGAACTGTGTGGCCTGGAGCGCGAGCGCCGGGGAGTCCGCCCGGCCGCCGTCCGGAGAGAGGAATCGATCGGACTGGACTCGCCAGTGATGATTCCTCAACACATTATCAGCACGAATCGTTTCGGTAAATTGAAAGAACACGTATGGCGTCATATGGAGGAAGTGTGGTTAACCGACAGCGGCACAAACAAATACCATCTTAAGAGAGACAAAATTATTTCAGTCAATTAATAAGAATACTGGCAGCCTTACAACAATCGCCGGTAGTGATGCTTGTATAATAGGTTCAGGAAGAGCCACAATTATACTTCCAATAGGCACAACTTTGATCATCTAAGAAGTCTTATTGTACCTAGAATCAACTAGAACTCTTCTAAGTTTCAAGGATACTCGCGCTAATGGTTTCGATGTTGAGACTGAAGAAGAGTATAGTAAGAAATACCTACTCATTACGAAGCGTGAAGCAATGAACAAAGGGTATTAGAAAAACTTCCTACATTAGAAACTGGGCTATACTACACTAATATCAAGGCACCTGTAGCGGGGCGGTCCTGTGGCGAGAGAGGGGGGCGGCGGCGGGGATGGTGCCGTGATGAGGGAGGCGGGGGCGCAGAGCGGGGGGGGGCGGCGGCATCACGGGGAGAGGATGCGGTGGGGGTTGGGGCGGCAGAGTCGTGAAGAAGCGGTTGGGAACGTCGCGACTCGCGAGATGGGAGGGGATTGGGGAAGACCGCGGTCCGCGGCTAGGGTAGGCTGGCCGCTGTCGCTCCGCATGCACAGCTCCACTTCGCTCTGCTGGGCCGGCTAGGAATAGTCTCGGGCCAGCCAATAAGACTTGGGTCTGTCCACTATGCAATATTTTTTTGGATATATATACTACAATTTTTCACTACTATTTTTTATGAGCCTCGGGTCGTTACCCAATCAGTCCGAGGTCCATCTTCGCTCCTATTTGTAGCAGATCTTGACGAGGGGAAGAGTGGCGGAAGGAGAGCAAGAAGAAGAGGGGAACAAGAGGAAGTACCCGGTCGGAGCCTCGTTGCCGGAGCCTTAGCCTCGTTCTTCAAGTCACCAGACGCCACAGGAGGGAGCAACAAGATGGATGTGGCTTGGAGCGGAGGCTGCACGAGAGGCAAATCTTGTATATGCTTGGGTTACACTTGAATCTAGCTGGTGACGTCCGGCCGATGTGGACAAATCGAGTATGTATCTGGTTCCCTTAGCTGCATAAACTTGTCCTAGCACACGTTTCTCCATCACCTCTAATGATGAGTGCCGCAGGGACATATACGTTCGTCCCTCTTTTTTACCAGGGCCGTGGTTTTCAACTATGTTTGATGGTTTTTATCTGTATTTTTGAAATAGTGACAGATGATAGAGATATTGATGTAGATGACATAATATTTTAGGCTGAGAAAGTCGTTTGAAGAAATAACTTTGAAAAATCACTTAGAGAAGCTAGTTCACTGTGTTTCCGCTTCCAAAGAAATTAAAGTTAAAAGCTAAAAAAGCCAAAAATCCATGATGAGTAAGAGGTATAGAAGATCCTAGTTGATCAATCATTATGCATCTAGATCACATCCATAGCAAGAACTAAGATCAATTTTAGGTTTTCATGATCTAGATTGCTATAGCCCGAATTTATACCTAGATTAACTTCCGATGATATGTAGGAGTATATCTAGATCGTACTCTTGATTAGAAACTCCTAGAGTAAGAACTAATTGAGATTTTAGGGTTTTGGATGTTTTTGAGACATAGATTTGGTTTTCTTCGTTTGAGTGAACCTGAGCCCACGAATCTTGCGATTCTTAATTGGTTTAGGTTCCTATTTCCTTAAACAAGTCTTATACAAAATTTGAGATTGTTTGGATGATTTGAGTTTTATCCGAGAGGCTTTTTGAGGAATGGGAACAGGGAAGTGGTCGGGGTGCCTAAGACCTATGGTTAGACTGCCATATTTAGTCTGATTGGTCTCAGATGGCAGTCATACCGGTCTGCCCGGTTAGATCGGCCTCTAGGCCACGGTCAGATCGGCCCAAAGGCAAGGTGTGTTGTTCTGTACTCCTATCGTTCTTTTGACTATTTAGCTTATGTTTGAGAGTTATTTCTACTGTGCATCTGATCTTTTTAGGTTTTTATAACCGGTGAAGTGAAGAACTCTTTTGCACTCAAAGGAGTTGATTTTGTTGAAAATAAGAAAGAGACAAAGATCATTCACCCATTTAATCTCCGCCATCGGCACTCCAGTAACCGACAAATGGAGCACAGTTCATTAATAGTGTTAGTCGTAGGTAATGGTGTAACGCAGATCGGCATGCGCCTCATCGATCGCTACATTTCACTGGCGCGCACGAGGCAAAAGTCTGCATGCAGTAGCACAGGCCGTTGCCTTTAATCGGCAGTTCTGCACAGGTTGCATGACGAACAAGGGGACTGAACTTTACAAGTACTTCAGATCATTACAGGCCCTACAGCTTTGCATGCATATATATATATCCATGTACTACACACCAGAATGATCGGCCATGGCAGCAAGTGGGGCGACCTTGCATTGATACCTTACGAATATTCAGTTAGATTTGTAGGGGTTGATTGATTGCCTCTGCAAGTGTCCAGCTACAGATCGAGCATAAACACACGTACAGTACAGGCTGCACAGCACAATGCTATTTGCCAGGCTCGCTTCGCTGGACGCAATAACGCCCAAAAATGGCTTCTGAGGTGACGATGGGTGGTGCCTTTATGAGGGTCTGTTTGGCACGGCTGCGAGTTATGATTTTTTGTTGAAATTTTTGAATTTTAGTTGTTTGTGACATAGAATAATATGGAGAGTGATACTCACTTGCGATTTTGGTTGATACAGATGTTGGGCTTTTAACATGTACTAAAATTAACTTGTAGACCCCGTCTTGAGAAAGTGAGATACTGTAACAAAAGCCAAAAACCGCTAGCTTCGGTCAAAAAGAACAGGCCCTGAATTTGGTGGTGATGAGGTGAGCAGTTAACGCACGAGACCGTTCGATCGGAAAATAGACGGTCCAGATCTGTTAGACAAGCCAGAAACTGAGGTGCATGAAAAGTGCTCTTGCCATCTCAAAAAAAGTTCCTGCATGCGATAATTTTGATTGTTTATTGGTCGTTCAGATTACATAGCCGCCGATGCATCCAACAAGGAGTTAATGAAAGGATTGATTTCAGTGCCAGTGAAAGAATCATAGCCATAGGACGAGAGCTACGTACCTGCAGCTTGCATGGTAATTTGCAGGGACCGAGGGAGTAGTGTGTTGTTTCTGGTCGCACAGGTTTGAAGGTGATTTTGCAAGCATAATCTTTTATCTAGATTTGGATATGGCATAGATTCCAACATGCATGCGATCACAGACAGATTGAATTCACCACAACATGGAAGGCTCGTGGGGGCGTGTATATATGTGCCAGCATATGTGCCTAAACACTGCCAAATAGTTTTTTGGGGTGTTTTGAAATACCCCAAAAATTCAAACCAAATTTTTTGTAGATTTTTGCTGAATTTTATTGAGTGATTTTTGAAAACTTTCCCTTTTTTGGAAAGTCTCCCCGGAAAACCGCCTTCCTCTTTCGGCCTTCCCGCCTCCCCTACCCGTTTGCGCCTTTCTTCTTTTCTGCCTTTCCCTTCCCCCGGCGCCTCCTTCCATTCCCGTTTCCTCCCTCCGCCTGCAGCCGCGCGAGGGTGCGCCCCCGCCCACTGTTTTGCGCCACCTGCGGTTTCACCGCGCGCGTCTCCGCGCTGCCGTCACCCGGCCGCCCCGGCAGTGCCACGTTGCCCGCGCCCTCATCGCATTGTCACTGCTGCCCCACCCGCCGCCGCCCCCTCCTCGCTGGAGCGCCCGCCCATGCCGCTTGCTCACCCGCTCCCTCGCCATTACTCGCGCGTAGAGGCCACCACACCCCCTACGTCGCTCGGACGGGACAGCCCCCACCCCACTCCTTCCCAGCCGCTGACGCCATAGCCTCGCCCACGCCTCGCCTTCACTCCCTCCCGACCGCCCTGACGCCAGACTCCTTTGCTCCCTTTAAGGCCCGCTTTGTGCTTCCTCACTCCCTTGAAGCTCCCCAAGCGTTGAATTGAAGCCTCGCCGCCCCTAGCTCCGCCGCCGTCCTCCCGTGAGCTGGCGACCCCGGGAGCCCATCTCCTCCTCCTCCCCATTCTCCGTTCTTTCTTCCCAGCACCTCCCGGTTCTCGATCACGTTGGTAACCTTCCTTGACAGTGCTTACCAGTGGGAGCGCGCTGCTCCTCGCCATGCCGTAGAAGAGCCTCTCTGTGGCCAGCTCACCTAAACGGCTCCGAGCTAAAGCCAACTCGACCAATGTGAGCTCTAGAACCCCCTGACCGTGAAATCACCGCCGATTTGGCTTGATCGCCGTTGGCAAGCCGATTCTTCCTCCTCTGCCCCTACCTCTTCCCGTTGACCCTCCGGCCTCCCAAAACCCCAAAATGGGTTCCCCTCGTCGAGATCTACCCAGTGGTACCCTCCCTGGCCGCCGGAAACATCGCCATCGCCGGAGAGCGGAGACGCCCCTGCCTCTGCCCCTCTGCTGCGCGCGCCCGGCGAGAGGAAGAAGATGATCGACGTGGTCCCATCCCCGCTGTCCACTCCCCTCCGTACCTTTTAACCTCATCCGTTGTATGGCGCTTCACCGCAGCCGTCCGATGCCACTAAACTCGCCTCTTCACCACCGCCCGATCCCCTCTTCGCTGCCGTCCGATTCTTCCCCGCAGCTCATCCCGTCCGCCGCCTTCCCCGCATCGCCGTCGTCCTCTCCCGCCGCGTGTCGACCATTGGTCGGAGTGGGCGCTGCTGAGCCTACCGCTGCGTGAGCTGGACCGTGGTCGCGCGGCCCGCTCAGGCGCATGGGCTGCACAGTGGCCGGGCCACACTGTAGCCATGGGGCCGGCCTGACACTGTTCACCAATTTTCTTGGATTTATTAATTTCCAAAAATCCAGAAAATCCAAAGAAATACTAGAAAATCACAGAAATTCCTAAATTTCACCATTTTGCTTATTTTGATGTCCTGAATGCATTTTTGGCCTCCAATCCACCAAACTCTTCCCAAAAAAAATCCCAAAATTCCCCATTTGATTATTTATGCATTTTACTCCTTTTCCATAGATTATTTTTCCTCGCTTGATTTTACTCGGAGTTAGGGTAGGGTGGTATGGGACACCGTACCCTAGGATTGGTGGTGCCAGTGTGCACAAGTTTAGGGTGAAAGTATTGTGGGACACCACGAGACGGTCTTCGCCCACCGTTTTACCCTAAGGTGGAGGTTGCGGACCTCATGGAAAAATATAAGGATTAGACCCTTGCGCCAAGCAAATGACATAGTGATCGCTCAACCATTGGTGTTGACTTGTCAACCCTGGTTTAGTAGCTGCTTAAACCCGAGTGGAGCGCTGCATGGGGAGTTGGTATGTGGGACAGAAACCCATACACAGCAACGATAGGTCCCCACGACTCAGGCCTGGTGTTCCGTATTGGCCTGCGGATACCCGATGGTGTGCGGGTTCCTAACCTATCGGATAGAGTGTAAGCGAAGGATTGAGCAGTGAAACGACCCGGTTCCTTAACTCAGTCATGAGGGTTAAGAATCCTTGTGGGTAAAGTTGAGCAACTCTGCAGAGTCAAATAAATGGTATTCGAATACGCCGTGCTCCCGGTTAATGGGGCTGTGTCTATTGGGTGATTCCAGCTGCAAAGCATAAGTAGTTTTCACAAGTGTTTCAATCTGATTAGTTGGTTAATCTAGCTTTGAAAACCCTTGTAATCTTAAGGAGTAGTTTTTGGTTTTGGACTTCTGAAAATGTTTACAAATAAAACTTCATCCACCCAAGTTAATAAACCAAGTATACTCCCTTCCTTTGTTGATCCGTACAAATAGTTAAGGCAAGGCTTTCCTTGTGACTTGCTGAGCTGGTTAGCTCACGGCTTGTTGATCACTTCAGACGACCAAGATGCCGGTGAAGGTTTCCCTGTCGAGGAAGCTCCTGAAGACCCGTTCTTCGACGAGTAAGATTATTAACGGGTGTTCACTCGGCTATACCGATATAACCTATATGATATGTGTTATGAGCATGTAAAGTATAGACAAAGCATTGCAATAATAATAATAATAATAATAATAATAATAATAATAATAATAATAATAAGTGATGATATAAATGAAAATATTATGTAATACAATGTTTACTGTTTGCTATGCAAGTATTTAGGAAAAAAAGTTTTAATCATATGTGATAAGTATATGATAACAGAGTGAGTATTTCTCTTTTATAATATATAATATTATAATATCACAAATGAAGTTCTGCAACAATCTATTTTTAAAAAAGCAAAATCACATATATATTGCCAAGCCATTTAAACGTGTTTTAAAGGTGATGTCCACGAAAGCGCATGGGCCACTTACTAGTTCGGAATAAAAATAGATTATTTTAAAAAAATACGGCAGCCATGCATGCTCAAGTCTTGGATAAGAAGAGAGCTTTAACGGGATCGTTGGAGAACTGGTGCTTTCCATGTCAGAGAAGTTAACGGCAATCTCGGACTGCTGCATCCGTCAGATAAAACCTTCTTAATTCTTACAAGTCATTTTTTTTAAAAAAAAACGAACTCTTGTAAGTCTTATTATAGAATCCATGCACAGTACTCTTGGGTACATGAAGCTGTCAAACTTATGGATCACTAGGACTCCAAAAGTACGGCTGTACGGCTGGATCAACCTTAAAGCTAAATAAATCAACGGACGTCGATCATCTCGAGTTAGGTGACATGTTATTACCAGGCAGAACTCTGAACTGACAAATTAACCGTCTCCTATCTCCGATGATGCACGTTGATTGTAGCCGTGCAGTAACCTCCATTAGTCTCGATCATTTGTTGCATGGAATTCAATTCTCCAGCTCATGACGCGAACAGGCCACCAAGAATTAATGGATCAGGCAATGATAGAAAAGATGTTCAAACTATATGTTCGCAAGCTCAGTTATCTATAGTTCGTTTTGACTTGTGGTTCATAGTTTCTCTCAAACAAATAAGGCAACTTCCTCTCCACCGCTTCGAAGCGAGTTATCGGAATAGTCTCTTTGGTTTACAGCTCATGATAGGACCAAAAACCATAAACGACAGCTATAGGCTATAGCCGAAAATAGTTTAGGGCCTGTTGTTTTTTTGGTTTATAGCTATAGCTTATAGCTTATAGCTTTTTGCTGAAATTTTTGAATTTTGGGTTGTTCGTAATAGAGATTACGAAGAGAGATACTCGCTTGCGATTTTGGCTGGTACAAATATTGGACTTTCAAGGTGTAATACAATTAACTTGTAGACACCGTTTTGAAAAAAATATTCCGTTTGAAAGTTAGGTATTATAACAAAGCCAAAAACCGCTTTTAGAAGCCGTAAAGAACACGACAAAAAAAAGTATATATCAGATTCTGTAGTAGTTATATACAGATGTTCAATACAACCTTTTGTGCCGTAAAAATTCCGAGTAACTACAGTAACATCTTAACTGAACTACTGCAACATTCTAATTGAATTTGCTGCAACAATCGTTCGATCTGGGTGCGGATCCCCCAGAGCTGCTACTCAGCTCCACTCGGTGGATTTGCCCAAATCTTAGCCATCCCTTCTTTGAAGAAACACGAGCCTAACGAGCCCAGCCGTTAGAAGAGAGAGAGAGAGAGAGAGAGAGAGAGAGAGAGAGAGTTGTTAGCAGAGGAAGTTACGTTGGAAGGTTCAGGTGATCCGTGTTCGCTTTTATGCACAATATCGTGCACGTTGTCGCCGATAACGACGGCTCTTTGCACAATATCGTCCACGCTAGACGTACTGGGGCCGAACGCTCGTGCATTAGCGAACTAATTGATTAAAACGTTTCTGCTAGCACGCACCAACTCCTCCTAGCATCCTAGAGCGGCTCAAGTTGTTGGACGCAGCAGCCTGTTAGGCTGTGATCGTTTCGGTTTTCAGCTTCTGGTTTATTTTTCACTATTTATATTTTTATTTTTTTGAATTTTTGGCTTTTTTTAGCTTTTTTGCCGGTTCTTTTTTTTGTCGTATCCGTTTGCGTTGCTTGTGATGGGCTAATATTTTTTTTATATTTTTTGATTTTTTAAATTTAATTATGTTAAATAAGTCTCTTTCAGTTACAATATTTTTTCAGCCAGCTACAATGCTTTTCAGCCATAAGCCACAAAAAATAAGCCCAAATGATCACCACCTAATTTACTCGTTTGGTGTAGAGTGCACATGCTATTGAAGCTAGTGCATGCGCGTACTGTTCTTACAGTCTTACTGATTAAGGCCCGTTTAAAATGGGTTTTAGCTGCAGCTATTTATTTTTAGTTAAAATAAGCACTATAGTAATTATTAGCTTTTGACTGGTTGCTCGTCGAAGCCCTGTAGGGGTATACCTGGTGGTTCTAGCCTGCTTCACTTTCGTTTGGGGTTGACGTCACCGCCTTCTTTGGTGCCGTTGCATCCGAGCGCTCTTCCCTCGGCTCACAGCTTTTACTTCGATCCTCGCAGATGACGTCAACTGTTATGGTTATGAACCAAACAGTCCATTCGAAGCCTTACAAACCACAGAGATAACGTATAGAAGGTGTATGTATTACAATAGTCTTATCTCTAAAAAAAATTCCTCCCCCTCTGATGGCGTTTTAAGACACATATTTATAGTCATGATGAGATTATTTACATAAACGCTCCTATCTAGGTCTATAATTGTAGGAGCAATTATGTCATTTCCCCTGTGATAGCTCTCTTGGGGCACTCACATGGTCACGTCACGTGATTATTGGATCTTTTGGTGTAATAGGCTGACTAGGCCAAGGTGATCGACTGGGTTAAGATGGGGCCACTCCCGCAACAGGGGCCTAAACAGGTACACTAGTCTACATTGTTTAAGATGCATATATGGATAATCTCTTAACAGTTGTTGAACTTTGATCATGTGGGAGTTATCCACATGCATGATGTGGTACAAGATGTTGATCCTACTGATGGAATGCAATTATGCAATGACAATTTTCTCTCTGGAGAATATGTGAGGTTGACACATAAGTCACAGCACTGTCAGAACAGAGAATGGTTTGATTTAGATCAAACTATGCTCTGTTGACCTGATCCCTCCTGTTAAACTGTTACACTTAGGAACATGTAAGGTTGACACATAAGTCACAGCACTGTTAGAACAGAGCATGACCTGATCCCTCCTGTTAAACTGTTACACTTAGGAACATGTGAGGTTGACACATAAGTCGCAGCACTGTCACAACAGATCATGGTTGGATAATAACGGACTGCAATTGTTCATGGCCCATCCAGTGCCAAGTTAGCTCAGGAGTTTACATGTCATCCACCTACCCGCCAATAATAGCCAGTGCATGTCCCTTCCTTCTCAATATTGAGTTGTTGCGCCCTCCTTTTTACGTTGAAACGTAGGTTTCAGTGGAGGTTCAGGTACTGCAAATATAACTACCACTTCAAAAAAAAAATCTATAAAGCCGTAGCATCGATCCCGATCCCGATGCTTTATAGAGTTGGTTTGTAAATATATCATTGCATATATTTGGGGGTAGATGCAGATGTATGCTGGCCTTCCTGTTGCTGACAATGCTGGGGTCTTCTGTTCTTTTTTGCTACGATTTGTGATTTTTAGCTGTGGCTTATGATTTTTGGGCTGTTTGTACAAGAGATTACAGAGTAACAGAAACACACATGCGGTTTTTGTCAATATAAATGAAGTCAGCAAAGTATGTACTACAATTAACTAGTAGATTCTATCTTAAAAAATATTCTGTTTAAAAGCTAGTTACTATAAAAAAAACTAAAAAATAACTTTTAAAGACCGAAAAGAAGAGATGCTGTTTTACCTGCTACTAGTTTCCAAACCAGAAAAGCAGGAGAAAGAAAGCAGTGGTAACGGCTGATTGACAAACACACAACCGAGTGCTGGTTAGCTGGCTGACGTGGTAGCAGTTCAGCTAGCTAGATAGCTTCCTGTTTCATAACAAGCACAGCTTTTGGCCATAAATCCAAACAACGACTACTCGACAATCATAATAATGCGTTGTGGAATCATGTAACATGGAGCATATGATGGTGGCGCTATTTGGATGGACTTCGATTACCTAAGCAAGTTCTTGAGCTTTTTAGGTCATGTTCTTTTTTTTTGCTGCGATTTGTGTCTTTTAGTTGCGGTTTGTGATTTTTGAGCTGTTTGTATAAGAGATTACAGAGTAACAAAAACTCACATGTGTTTTTTGCCGATATAAATGAAGTCAGTAAAGTATGTACTACAATTAACTAGTAGACACTATCTTGAAAAAATACTCCGTTTAAAAGCTAGTTACTGTAGAAAAGTCGAAAAGCAGTTTTTAGAAACTGAAAAGAACATGACCTTAGTAGGCTATAGTGAGCCAATAACACCAGGAGATTTATGGATCCTAACTGTTCCCTGCGAAGTACAAGACTCAATTCGAGGAAGAATGATCTCTAAGGAGAAGTATTTTGTATGATTCGAAAACTTCTCAAACGGCAACGGTATGGATTTCCCTGCCGATAAGCAAACTAGTAGGACATCATGCGGTGGCCTCCAGAATACATGGAGAGTTCATCAGAGCTGAGGGTTTGAATAAATGTACTTTCTCAAATTGTACTTGTTATAAAATGCACATTAAAAATAGATGATCAAGAAAACAGGAGAAAAGGATTTAACATGGAAACCCTTGTGAAAAAAACTACAGTCATATGAAGGTGGAATTCACTATACGAGGAGAGATTACAAATACAGAGAACTTTGGCATGTCTTAACTGTACGATTACAGGGTATATATATAAACTAGGGATCAGAATCCCTAACGAAAAAGGGATAGAGCACTAGTCGGCAACGAAACAGTGACTTACAAAAAATTAGAACAATAACATTCTTAGAGATAGGAACAACACCCCGCTTAGATAGTCTCAGAAGATAACGTTGTAGAGTTGTAATCGGAAACGCTTCAAGTATCCATGTCTGACTCTAGTCAGAGCAGAGTCCATCTGGACACGAAGATGATTCCAATCATGACCTCAGACTAGTTCTCATTGCTTTGAGAGAATACTGATCAAACTCTTCAAGTGATCGAAAATACCAGCAATAGTGAAACCTGACCAGATTCGGTTCACAATACACAACAGTATTGTTTTATTTGCTGGTCACTCCGAAATTCGACAAAATCAAAGTTGATTCGAGGACATTTGGACTTGTTAAAGTTGATTCGAGTACATTTGGACTTGTTCTGATAAGTTGATAGTGGAAAAAATGATTACGTGGTGGTTTCAATAATGGATATACTCCTACTAGACTAGCACCAACAAGAATGGTCCAACTCAAATGTATTATACGGCTACGCCCATGCTTCATATACTCAATCATTTCGCTTTTGTTCGACACACACATTGAAAAAGAAGAGATATCTAGGTCACACTTTCATGTCCACTAAAGCCACTCCCTTTCTTGAAACTTCACAACTTAATCACGGGAAAACTACTCCAACTAGACGATCCGGACAGCAGATTTCCCCTCGATATCTCCTGTCAAAAAAGATGCAAACTTTTCTTGAAAACAAAAGATACAACCTAAAAAGTAGAAACCAAAAGCAGAGCAAGATTTGACATATACTGATAAACGCGAGGAGGAAAAAGGACGGAAAGATGGAAGAAAAAGCAATTCAGGCATGCACAACGACCAAGTGGTAGTGTGGTAGTAGTAGTAGTTGAGCCCGGTGGTGAAGATCGACGCGAGGTGGGCTAATGGCGCAACAGCTACGTCCCAACCGACCATTAACGCCGTGTATATAAGCCACGGAGCCCTGCGGATTTCTTCATCCACCGAGTAATCGCAGAGCGCCGAGCACATCTAACTGCCGGCTACAATGGCGCCTCTGCTCGTTGCGTTTGTTGTCGTCTCCTCCTCGTTCTTGGCCGTCTCCGGCCAGAAGTTCAACGCCATCTTCAGCTTCGGCGACTCCATGTCCGACACCGGCAACCTCTGCGTGAACGGCCCCCCCGCCGGCCTCACCCTCACCCAGCCACCCTACGGCGAGACCTTCTTCGGCCGCGCCACCTGCCGGTGCTCCGACGGCCGCCTCGTCGTCGACTTCCTCGGTACGGTTTCGGCGCCGTTCTTTCCGGGGGTTTTAAACTCACCGTTTCCCTCCAGAAAACAGAGCACTTCGCTCTGTTTCGGCACGTGACGTGCGAGTGACGGTTGTGGCGTGTGCAGCTGAGAAGTTCGGGCTGCCGCTTCTGCCGCCGTCGAAGAAGGGCACGGCCGACTTCCGGCGCGGCGCGAACATGGCGATCATCGGCGCGACGACCATGGACGCCAACTTCTTCCAGTCGCTCGGCATCGGCGACAAGATCTGGAACAACGGGCCCCTCAACACCCAGATCCGGTGGCTCCAGCAGCTGCTGCCGTCCGTCTGCGGCTCGACGCAGGGTAATCAATACTGCCTGCCGACCACTGCCCGGCCGGCCACTCTTCTCCCCTTCCATGCACTGCACTCTCCGTTAACTCGTGGTTGCTCAACGCTCCCGCCATTCGCTTCACTTGTTCGCAGCTTGCAAGTCCTACCTCTCCAAGTCCCTCTTCGTACTCGGCGAGTTCGGTGGCAACGACTACAACGCCCAGCTCTTCGGCGGCTACTCCCCCGAGAAGGCCAGCGGCCAGAGCCCCACCATCGTCGACGGCATCGGCAAGGGCGTCGAGGTCCGCGCTTCCGCACAACCAAATTCCCATGTACGCATCGCAGCATTTTCGTAGCAGCCACCCACACGCCCATGTTTCTGCTGGTTGCAGCAACTGATCAGCCTTGGAGCGATGTACGTCGTGGTGCCTGGGGTGCTGCCGGTGGGGTGCTTCCCGATCTACCTGACGCTGTACCGGACCTCGAACGCCGGCGACTACGACCAGTACGGCTGCCTCAAGCGCTTCAACGCGCTGTCCACCCGCCACAACTCGCTGCTGCAGAGCAAGGTCTCCGGCCTGCAGAGCAAGTACCCGTTTGCACGGATCATGTACGCCGACTTCTACAGCCACGTCTACGACATGGTGAAGGCCCCAGGAAGCTACGGTACATGCTAATGCAGCCTCACGCAGCTTGATGGGATCCGCTCAGAGCTGCATTTGTCGATGAGTGTTTTGTGTCTGCGTTTGTGGCAGGATTTAGCACCAACCTGAGGGCGTGCTGCGGCGCCGGCGGAGGCAAATACAACTACCAGAACAGCGCGAGGTGCGGCATGCCGGGCGCCTACGCGTGCTCCAACCCGGCGTCGTCGTTGAGCTGGGACGGCATCCACCTGACGGAGGCGGCGTACAAGAAGATCGCCGACGGGTGGGTCAACGGGCCCTACTGCCACCCGCCCATTTTGTCCTAGAGCTCCGGCAAAAATTCGACAGTCGTTTGGTCGCTCCTCAAGTTGGGGGATGGGATTATAATAGCGGAAAATTAAGAAGAAGATGTGTCGCGAGAATAGCCGTCGTTTTCTCATGTTTTTATGTGACAGCAATGCTAATATGCCATTTGTGTAGTACGCGATTGGGAGGCTATTTATGTGATGCAATTGAATCTTTGTCTAAGGTCCTGTTCTTTTCAGCTTCTAAAAGCTGCTTTTCGGTTTTTCTACAGTAACTAACTTTTAAATAGAGTGTTTTTTCAAAATAGGGTCTACTAGTTAATTGTAGTACATACTTTACTGACTCCATTTATATCGGCAAAAATCGCACGTGAATTTCTGTTACTCTGTAATCTCTTGTACAAACAGTACAAAAGTCACAAGCTACAGCCAAAAATCACAAGCTACAGGCAAAAAGAATAGACCCTAATAGTGTGGTTGGACTTGGAACACACCGTGCACAGATGATAAATACGAGCAAGTTTCGTCGTAAAACTCGACGTGGCATGACTGCATGTGCGTACGAAACTGCAGTACATTTTGAACCGTGGCAGCGTGATAAAAAAATGATGAAACTCCAACAAATGCGACAAATTAGTAGCAGGAAATATGAAAAACTTTGATGATTGAATGCCTGACCCTTTCCCCCTTGAGAAACACTATCCAAAACTATCTTGTGTTGCAAAAAGCTGCATGCATGTTGCTGTAAAAAAAACTTATTTGTTTAAAGTCTGGCCAAACTATCTTGTGGAATGTAATGCGTCTCTTTTTTGGCTTTTTGCCACCCTCACCTAATTATCGGAGTCACTAAAATGCTAACAAACTCTGCTAAAGAAAGAGTATTAACTCTCTTTTCTCTGACGTACCAGGCAATCATTTCTTTTCCCTGAATCGAAGAACGTATGATGGGATGGGACGGTCTCATACACTCACCCTCTGGCAGTTGGCACCGCGCACTCAATCGCCAATCACAATTCTCAAGACCGTGTCAGTACTCGGTACCACATAACCAACCTTCAAAGCTTGCCTTTCCCGTCCAGTATGACCAACCTTTCAGATCCGCTTTCGTTGGTTTTTTGTTCAAAAATGCTATAGCTTTTAGCTTTAGTTATAGCTTTTAGATAATTATGATAGATATTGTTGAATTAAGGGATACTTATGTTAAGTATTTTATAGAAATCACCTTGAGAAGCAAGTCGCTATGTATAAAAACCGGTTTCTAAATCCAAAAGGTAGAAAAGTTTGGAACAGGATCATGGTGCTTTCAAACTGTCAAGCACTTACCGGCCCAGGCCAAAAAGGCTGGTCTCTGCCAGTGGGCTCTCGACATCCCGGCCCATGCGGCTTTGGGGTTTTTTCACGTCGGCCGCACGAGTCAGGTCGTCCACCGACGAGGCCCGCGCGCGGAGACGTACGCCGCCGGAAGCGTCCAAAACGGCATTAAACACGGGAGTTTTCACGAGGTGGTTCGGCGGTCGGCCGGCCGGCAAGGCTCGATCAGCTGATAACTCTGACGAAATCCAATGAGCTGAGCGCGCACATGCGCGCGCAGGTGGAATGCTAATCCAATATGGATAGGTATACGTGACAATCTGGATAGGTATACATGGACTCGTCACGTACGTCTTTACTAGAGTCGTACGAGTATGCGCGAGTCGTGGCTCCGCCGCGAGTGGGTCGCCGTCGGCCTCGTTTCCTGCTTCTGTTGCTGCTGCTTCCTGGCAGCCTGCGCGGCGGCCTGAGGTACAACGCCATGTTCAGCTTCGGCGACTCGCTGACGGACACCGGCAACATCTGCTGGAAAAAGGCGGCGGCGCCGCAGCTCGAAATAAGAAAAGTGAGTGGTTTGCAAAATCATAGCGGAGGCTTAAGTGGATTAGGTCAAGGAATATGCAAGGAAGACAAGGTATTATGGATTCAGGCTATTAGAGCCAAGGTTAAACATGGTGTTTTGAAAAAAACGTGTATGAGTGTGTCAAGTGAAAAAACTATATGGGTAATGGGTTAATGGGTTCCCATGTGTGTGTGTGATGGGTAAAATTGATTTGTAACCAGGATTAGAGCTTCCTTGTAAGCCTCCATTATATAAGGAGCTAAAGAGAGAAGAGAGGAAAGGGGATGTGCTTGGGGGTGGCCCTTGGGGCTTTGTGCCCTAATCGTTCATCTGCAAGTGATAATAAAATATCAAACCTCCTCCATGGCTTCTTTTATGTTCTTGCTTTGAGTATTTGATCTTTTGAGTTGAAATTTGGGTTTTTTTTGCTTCTTTTGTTCTTGTTAGTTCCCCATGATATGTAAGTGATGGGATAGACCGTAGGAGTTCGCATCCATCACTCTAGGGAGCTCTCTTAGCAAGTTCTCTTGGTTCCTTCGTTTTTGCTCCTGAAAAGGTGATTTGAAGTTTTCTTTGTTCCAAGAGATTTGGGCTTGATCCTTGTTGTGTTCAACCTTGCTAAGATGGGTGGGAGTTGATTCAAGGTCATCTTGACCATCTAGAGCCCACGAGCAAGTCTAAATGGCTGGTTTCGTTCTTGACCTAGTTTTAGTGCAACTTGGCTTGGATTGAAGGAATGTGTCAACTTTTGAATGATTTTACTAGATCTCCAATTGTTCTAGCTTCTTAAGGTGCTACCTGCAAAATTTCAAGTCGTCTGAAACTTTGGTTTAGAAGTTGTGCTTGTTTTTGTATCAGATTGTTTTGCTGTTTTTCTCACTGTGTGACTCAGATAATCCGACATATTCAGATTATCCAACTCAACCCAGATTACCCGAGGCAATTGAGTTTGCCGCAAATCTTTCGGGTGTGTTTCTGCTAAGTGGACGAGGTAGATCTTATCTTTTTTTTTTAATTTTTTATAGCTATTGAAATAAAAAGACCTTGAATAGCTAGAGAGAAGAATTATCGGAGTCATTCACGCCTCTTAGTGGCATTACCGGTCCTACAGCGTGTGACTGCCATGCAAAACATGGCAGTTCCATGTTGAACAATCCTAATGTACATCCTAATGTACTCAGTTATCACTACGTGGTTACTCAACTCCTACTTAATTGGTTCAGCTTGCATATAAACTGGTTCGCGTGTGAGTTCAGGTGACAAGGACTACTTGATTGTAATCGTTGACTAGTAAAGTGCCCGTGCGTTGCAACGAAGTACCAAATAAAAGTGATACATATTATCAAACATGATCTCATACTGAATAATAAACATAAATTTTGGCGTACATCATCATGTATCACGCAAAACATAAATAATAAACATTTATCTGTATGTCATCATAAATATCACAGATCAGGGGTTGAAGGCTGTTTTAGAAAGTAATCCGATGTTAACAAAGGTTAGTATGGCCTGAATCTTCTTGCAAGTCTTTTTAAGATTAATTCAACTACTTCAAGTCTTAGAATTATACTTAGCAACAAATTTATCTGTATATGTTCATTGTTGTAGTAATGTACTTTGTATCTCAGCATACTCCCATGTATCTTAGCATACTCCCATCAATCCAATGTACATGTTATACCATCTTATAAGATTCTTAGTCTGTCACTGTCATGAAAAAAATATGTATTATAGTTTAAAATGGAGCATAATCTGGTTTGTTAGCTCTAGCTATCTATGTAGTATTTATGGTCACAGGCATTCACTCTGAAATTTTAGTGGTACAAGGTGATAGTCAATGCTGTCGATTGCTTATATACATTTTCGGAGCATGACCACTGTTTTAGGCTATCCTTTGTTTCTCTAGTTTGGAATCGATGATGGCATCAGCAAGATACTTGCATTTCGCGATGGACAATCCAACCAATGAAATTCTCCCATCCTTGGTCAAGTATATGTGCCATTTATCAGTCATAATATCACTCTGCAAACATGATAAATGAAATTAAGAACATGCTTACAGTATATCAGTATACTATGCCAATTGCACGGTATTTGCAAACACATTGGATGGACAAATCACTAATCAGTAAAATTTAGTGTGCCATCTGTGAAAATTTAAAGCGTGTCATCTGTGAAAATTTAAAGCGTGTCACCTGCAAAAGAACAAAAAAGTGAACAACTGTAGATAGCAGGCATAGAATTATAGAAATTCATTTTCACATGTCAAAGATAGCATTTAAGTATATCTCAGGAGATTTGAAAAGCGGTCTTGCTTCTCCAGATTCCATGTCCGCAACCCACACCATCTCAAAACACTTTTGTTATCTTCCTTTTTGAAAAACAATAGTCCATTATAATTAAATATAAGTAATCATCAAAATACATCAACTCTCTGTTTCAGAGCCAAGACAATCAATTACATCGGCAACTCGAACACTGAATGACAAATGACGACCATCTTGTGACCTAGCTCACATGGTTCAATACATGAAGTCAAGGTTGATGCAATCCATAATACAAGTAGAGTTTTGTTTGTGAAATAAAGACTGAAAAAAAGACAAATAAGTACCAAAAGAAATGGCAGAAGTTGCTTAATTGAAAAATATGGAAATTTACCAGGTGCCGAAGTTGATCCTTGCTCCTTCCGGGTATCCACAACCTCTCTCTCTGGACCCAAGGTAAAAGGACCTACAAAATAGGTTTATCAAGTTTCCAATGATGGCATGCCGTAAAATGTAACAATAAATTTGTCAGAAATGAAAGGAAATAGTACAACGAATGAAATTTTGGCCAAAGCATCAAGTATTACTTGCATTCGACTACATCAATGCTCGTGAATTAATTATTAACACATGTTTTTCTGAGTTAAAAGCGAAAATGTGACTGAAATGCCATATATTTTCCTTTCCATGATATGAATAGCTACTACAAATGCAACACATGGACACCCAGCAAAAATGCATAAGTGACCCCATGCCAAATTGCAGAAAAAGCAATTGGTGTGTATTAATTATAAGCTTTTTATGGAAACAGTACAATATGTATTGATTAGTTATCCTTAGGAGCCTTAAAGTTTTAATAACATATAGTAGGATTACAAAGGCTGACAGTCTGCTTTGGAGCAGCCTTTTTTTGGGTTAAAACTTAAAACATGGTCATAGTCCTTAATCCTTATATGTTAAGGAATGAACTCAGAAAGTAAAAAAAATACAATACTCAGTTGCAGGGGCAATCTTTAGTGGACTACGAAATATTATTCTTCCTGCATATAGTGAAAAACTAATGGCTGAACTCTTCTGCCATAAGATAGATGACACACTAAATTATGAGAAAATGCCTAATTGCCTACACAATGTAACAAGCATATCAATAATTGTTGAAAGAAACTAAAATATCAAATACATACCGAACTATGTAAGTTGTAATCAGTGGCGAACCCAGGAATAAAATATAGCTATGGCGGAGTCGAAAGTGTGAAACAAACAATATTACTCAAAAGCGAAACAATTTATGATCAAACTACGTTGCAATCGCACTAATAAGAGTATACAATACAAAATGAAAGCAACAACTATAATTCAAATGCAAACATGTGTAGATAACGGTAGGGCAATAAAAAGTACATCACTAATAGTAACAAAGATTGAAATATTAATAGTTTCACATTATAATGTACAAATACATTTTCTTTTGAGTTTTGATAGATTCCGTGGTTCGTTCCATTAGTCCGATCCTTTGTTTGGTCTATTAACCACCTAGGCATGATTCACAACAATATGGACTATGAACAGGCAACATCTAAAGCAACCTATTCTGTAACTCATTCTAACATCTTTCTGGAATAGCAATCTGCAACAAATTAATGGAAAAGCAGTGACAAAGAATTGGGATATCTGAGCTGAATATTTCTGCATGCATGTCACTTATTTTAAATTGTCTAAGTACTAACCAAAATAGACCCGGCAAAAAGTGTTCCATACCATTTGCAGATTGACAAATGGAACGTGCAATTTGGCTTAACTTGTCTTTCACAGCCTAAAATAAGAAAAAAAGAACATTTCATCACTGTAAAGCATCAAGATCCAAGTGCTCAACAGCTCATTAGTGTCCATAGTCCATACCTCAAATCTCGAGTGTGACAATGCTTTGTATGGAAGTCGAAACTCACTCATAAGCATCCTCCGAAAAGGTAGCATGTAACAAGCAATGGTTAAAACATAATTATTTACCTTGTCAATTATATGATAAATAGACAGAAGTCACCGCGATTCGGGACTCTCAAGCCGAAAGCGATACCGAAAAAGTGAAGTCTGCATGGAGAGAAACCACTTTCGCAATTCTTCCCTCGATGGTGGATACAAAATACAACTTTTCTATAACCTTGTCAAAGCACCAGAAACAAACCAGGAAGCTTATGAATATGCGATGTAAATGCAAGAATGTTAAGCTTACGTTCTGCAGTAGACAAGACGGAGCACAAAGTGAGATATTATGTCCTTGTTCAAAGTCTCAGCTGGATCACGGTGCCTCATGTGTGTCTTCCACAACTCGGTGACCTAAAGCGCAAGGAGAAGCAGACATTTCCAGTTTCAATTAAAAATTTTAGTTATCATCCACGTACATACGCTAAATCCATACTTTCACCTTAACCTGCATTCAGTCTAAGGAGATAGCAACACCTACAACTCGAAAATTAAATCACGGTAACTACATGTACCCCTTATGGAGGTAGTCTTACTATATTATGCTATCATTACAAGTAAAAGCCTATCGAGAAAACCTATATATGTTAAGTAACTATCAACAACACTGGGTAAAAAAGAATAAGCAAGAAGCACTTACCAAAATAAGGCGATTCTCTTCGTGCATACGCTTTACTTGCAACATTGCCATGTTAACAAAGATGCTTAGCAATATGTCTAATTTGTCTCCAACACAATGATCAAAATCACATAAAGAGCCTCTCAATTAAGCACACTTTGCAAGCAAGAAAGTTGTTTATTGCTCCCCACTAAATTCTTCTATTAAAAAACACATCAAAATTGTGTCGTCAATTCCCATGAACTGGAATTCTGCATAGAGTGTCTTTCGACCATAGTTTTTACATTTTGAACACAAAATCTACCATGTACACGACAATCTTTCACTGCCAGATAGCCATTTCTTAAGGCTATGAACCATGTACGATATAAATGTGGGATAAGTATCAAGCAAGAAACCAAATACTTGTCATGGAACAGGGTTTCCAGTAAACCACTATAACGATCGGGCTAAAATTTTGAAGTGAGCATAACATGGTGAATGGCAAACCAGGAAAATTTATTAAGTCAAGAGAAAATGCAAATGACAGAGAACAACTTCACATCTGCCCACGCAGAAATCACTCCCAATTTGTCAAGCTTCTCGTCCATATCCTCCTGCTTCCCAATATCCATACAGACCAAGGATGCAATCTAAAATTGCACAAAAAATCAAATGGATGTGCTATCTATCTACATGTTCCTATATAGCAAGCATATTTATTGAGGACTGAGACATAACTCGTGAGAAGGATAGGGCTTGCCTCTCCTGGCCGGCGGTGTCCCAGATCTGGGCCTTGACGGACTTGTGGTCGATGAGGAGGGTGCGCGTCTGGAACTCGACCCCGATGGTGGCCTTAGAAGAAGAAGAAGGAAAAAACATATGCAATCAACAATCAAGACCTTCAACAATCAACAATCAAGGTCGGGTGACCTAGATCCAACAGGCGGCACGAGGGCGAAGCGGCCGAGCGGTCGACCTTGGCGTGCGTGCGTGGCGGCGGAGGTTGGGAGGCGGCGGCGGGAGGAGGAGGCGGCGCGGGCGGTGGCGGCGGAAGATCCCGGGTGCGGGAGGAGGAGGAGGAGGAGGAGGCGGCGGCGGGGGGAGGAGGAGGCGGGCGGAGCGGAGAGAGGGAAGGTGGCGCGGCGGCGGCGGCATCACGGGGTGGGGAGGAGGAGGCGGGGGCGGAGGGGGGAGGCGGCGGGCTCATGGAGGAGCGAGGTGGGCGGGAGACGAGGGGAGGAGGCGGCAGTCGGCGGAGGAGGTGGCGCTAGCGGTTGCGGAGGGGCGAGGGCGTGCGGTTCTGCGTGGAGAGGCGAGGGGGAGGAGGGGGCGATCGGTTCTGCGGAGAGGAGGCGAGGGCAAGCGGTTTGTGGAGATTTTGGTCCACACGTCGCCGCAAGAAAAGAAAATCCAGGGAAAAGCTGTGGAGGACGGACGGACTGCCACCAACTCCAATTTATTAAGTAGTAAAGATGTGCTAGCTGTTCATTAATGGGAATAATAGTGATTCAGCAGATTGGGTGAAGTACAACTGCCCTCAGCTACCCTAAGGTGATGGTCGTATGATCATTAACTCTTAGGGCGTCTATATATCGGCCAACTTCGCCGGTAATCGAAACATGTCAGGTGAGCCATGAAGCTCCTAAACGTCTACGCAATTAGCACATTAGTGTTCATGGCTTCCTTCCAGCTGGTAATCGCAGTGATGGTCGGCAGCAGCAGCGGCAGCAGTGCTCCGACGGCCGCCTCGGCGCCGGAATACAACGCCCTGTTCAGCTTCGGCGATTCGATGGCCGAAACCGGCAACGTCTGCGTCGGCAGCAACAAGACGGAGCTCGACGTGCTCACCTGCACCCATGCGCCGTATGGCATGACCTACTTCGGCAGGCCGGCTTGCCGGTGGTGCAACGGACGGGTGGTCATTGACTTCATCGGTAGATGGTTTATTTCTTTCTTAATATTAGTACAACTAGTGGAATATGGCTCTCGCAATTACGCAGCTAGATATTATGATATAGTTATCTTTAATAGAAAAATACACCAGCTTTAAATTTTTACCGAAGGTCCGGTCGGACTGGTTTGACCGATTTTCGAAAAATTTAGGTAGTTTTTAGGCCAAAAATTTCAAATAAAAATTCCAAATAATTCAGCTGAAATCAGTCTAAATCGGTCATAAATTGGACAACTCGATGTAAAATGAATCATTTGAGACTGGTTTGCAGTCTAATCGGAGGTGGCAAGTAGAACTTTTTGGTGATTTTTGGCCAATTTTTATAACCATGGTCTTTCATATACAACTGTTATGCCTGCAATTGAAAATACATATGTATTATTTATACAACTCTAATATCTATATTTAATTAATATTGACCGTTATAATTTGCCCCACCAAAATAAGCGGTGTAGATCCATCTCTTTTCCTCTCGATTAATGTGAGAATTTTCTAAGTTTTTCTTTTTTTAATTATACAACTCTAATATCTATATTTGATTTATATGCACCGTTATAATTTGCCCCCACCAAAACAAGTGGTGTATATTCTTCTTTTTTTCTCTCGATTAGTGTGAGAATATATATTATTTTCTTTCTTTAGGATTATTGTTGTGAGTTTTTCTTATTCTCAAAATGAACAAGATGACTTGAATAACCGTACTTGTTTGTTTTTTTATATATTTTTACTGACTAGATAAATATTGTTTTTAAGGGAAAAGGTAGCGAAGAGACCTGCTGCAATACTATGTTAAACAACCAAATAAATGTTGTTTTGAAGTACATATAGTCTAATTAATCACCAGTATACACAAAAACTTAGATTGGCCGCATGAAAATAATATTAGTGGACTTTTTCATCAAGAGTTTTTCCATATATAATGTACTCTTTCAACATAATTTTTTGATTTGGTACACTGTCCAACATATAACTTTGATTATTGAACCATGTTCCCAATATGCATGTTTGGGAAAACTATACAATTACAATATTATCAATATACAATATACTTTTTGACTGAGAGCATGCTGATGCCATTGTCTAGTGGCCAGTCGTGCCGCTTACTTTGAAAATGTTTGATTGGATGTGTACAAAGCGGCATCTTTTTTTTAAATAAAGAATATAAATTATATCTCTGGGAGGAAATACTTGTTCTTTATAATTTTTAATTGGCATCTCCAATAATAGAAACAATAAGCATGCATGTAGAATAGGTCTTATCTTTTTTTTTGTTTCTCCTTTTTTTCTTTTCGAGTGCCACTTTTTCTTCTTTTTTTTTTCTCCCGGTGGCTTTTACTTGTTTATTTTGCATGTACAAGTCCTTGCTTTCCTCTTGTGCGTAGTTTTTAGTGCATGCCATCTAGTATTCTTTTTATTTATTAGTTATACCTATAACCTATAATGAGTAGTCTTGCTCTATTGACCATAATAAAGGTCCACTGGATCGAGGGATGGATGTGTTTTTTAGAATTCCTTATATATTTTTCTTTTCTAGTAACTCTGGAATTCCTATCATCGACTTTTAATGTATAATAAATATGTTTCGAAATCGTTTACAAATCAAATATATAGTCATCCTTTAATTTTTATTCCGAATTTGCATGTTTTTATATCGTATTTGCCATGGATTTATTTTTAGTAAAACCAATTTATATTATTATTCTGAATTTATTTTTTAGGGTTCACTTTGAAATTCATGTGGAACTTAAATTGCCATTTTTATTTTATTTCTTATTCCAAATTTTAGTTAATTTTTATTGTACTTGACATGAACTCTTTTGTTTTAATTTGCTAATCTTCGTTTAATTATTGTTGCAAATTTTAGTTATTTATAGATGTTACTTTGGAAGTCGTATGAAAATCAAATTGCTCTTTTTTATTTTTAATTTTGAATTTTTTTTAATTTGGATGTACTTGACATGGACTCTTTTTATTTAATATGATCTGTTATTACTCGGATCCGCGAGATTGATGGCTAGATCTTTCTCTTAGTGTGTACTAAAAGAAATTTCAAATCTAAGCCTTTAAAATTAGGATCCACCAAATTAAGGGTCAAATGTTTTTTATGAGAATTTATAGCATATTTTTTTCTTAGCAACTCGAAAGGTCTGCCATGGACTTTTAGTATATAATAGTTACTATAATAATTCACGATCAAGATGTACTCCCACCGTCACTATATTATTTTTGAACGTGAGCAGACAAACGTTCTAAGATTTTACTAGTAATATATAAAAAGTTATTTAGACCAGTCACATGAATATATAAATTTAGTGGATTTGTCATCAAAAGTATTTCCGTGTAATTAAATGCTCTTATAATACATCTTTACAAACATATAATTAGAAAAAATAATAGAGAATGGTTTATACTGGAGACCATAGCAATATATGGAACACCATGTAGTTAGTATTAGTGAGTATACTAGAAAGTAGAAAACATATCATAGTTAGCAGCACTGATATTGCCATCAGTGCGTGGGACATCTGAATTAATATGCTCGTCTCACAGCTTTGTGTCGAATCAATTCGTTGGCAGGTGAACAACTACCTATTCTGTCAACACTAATGAGGGAATTTGACCAGATAATGTTGGTTATATAGCAGAATAGATGTTAACATCAACAAATTAATGTGGTTTGACACTTGGGCTGCGTTAAGAGGACTGTTTGATTTGAGAAAAAAGTTTGTTGTACTATTTTGTGCTAAAGTTTACGGCTACCAAAATTTTGGTTAGCTATGAACTGGACAAATTAATATTTGGCAAAGAATGAACTAGCTAGGAAGCAAACAATTAAATGTCTCCAAAATTTTGGCAAAAAAAAAAACTAAATACATGCAAAATCGAATAAATGCAATCGAATTTTGCCAAACATTGGCTTCAAATGTAACAGCGCTGTATTCTTTTGGGACACTATGTATAGTTAATTTGGGACCCATTCATCCATTGTTCGATCAAGATTATCCTGACCGAATTAGGCTCATCTAAACCGTATTAGTTGATCGAGAACTAGAACTATTGTTTACTACTCTCACTCTCAAAAATATTGTAGTATTAATTGGTTATAATGAAATCGAAAAAATGAAGACATTATTCTTGTCACAAAAGTATGCAAATCATGCTGAGAAATTTCCTTAAATGTTATGTTTTTTTTTACATCAGTTGAAACTTCTTCTTCTTCTTTTTTTTGCTTTGTTTTTAACTTGACCATGGATGCCACCAGCACAAGCACTTGGGCTCCCATTACTTCCACCATCCAAAGCAAAAGGCAAAGACTTCCGACACGGCGTAAATATGGCCATCACCGGCGGTACTGCGATGAACTTCTCCTTCTACAAATCACTCGGTATCGATGACCCAGTGTGGAACCATGGTTCATTAAGCATGCAGATCCAGTGGTTTGAGGAGTTGATGCCTTCCATATGCGGCACAAAACGAAGTGAACACTCCAATCTTCTTAATTGATATGTCCATTAGATTTTCTACTTATGTGAACTTTTAAATTCAATTTACCCTGAAGAAATTTAAGTACTTTTAGATTTTTCTTAATCCGAGAGCTGATGGTTTTCTTATCGTAGACTGCAGAGGATTCCTAGAGAAATCACTGTTTCTGTTCGGTGGATTCGGAGGAAACGACTACAATGTCCAGTTTCTCGAACTTGGCTTAACCCCAATGCAAGGAATGAACTACACCCCAAAGATAGTTAACGCCATCGTTGATGGTGTTAAGGTATATATATATAATCAATTTTCATTTTTAGACTACCCGAGAGCGTAGTGCATTTGTCTTTCTACTTTTGCAAGTTCTAACTATTCATTTTGGCCTGCCCATGTGATACCTAACTTTGTTATTCTGTTACTTCGTGCAGAAATTGATTGCACTGGGTGCAGTTCACATCGTCGTCCCGGGCATCCTCCCAACCGGCTGCTTCCCAATTTTCTTGACGTTCTTCGCCAGTTCCTCCAGCAGAAGTGACTTCGATCAGAACGGCTGCTTAAAAGATTACAACCATCTGACGGAGTTTCACAACTCGATGCTCCGAAAAGAAGTGCAGATTCTCCAAGGGAAGTACAGATCAACGAGGATCATGTACGCAGATTACTACACCCAGGTGTACCAGATGGTCCGGCAGCCTGAAAAGTTTGGTAATTTACCCTACTCTTTCGTCAGAAACAGAGCATGTGAGCATGTCGCTCGTTCAGCCGTTGCTCCATTGCATGTCTGAATAATTGTTGCGTTGTTTCTGCTGGAGTACTAGTGTACATCTTTATGCAAGGATTCAGCTAACGCATCGAGAAAATTAAACTGATTGGTTGTGTTGTTTCCTGTGGATTACTAGGATTCAGTGATCCTTTTGAGGCGTGCTGTGGGGCAGGAGGAGGGAAGTACAACTACGACGTCGGTGCGAGATGCGGCATGCCGGGCGCGACCACCGCCTGCCGCGACCCGTCGGCTCGCCTGAGCTGGGACGGCGTCCACACGACGGAGGCGGCCAACAAGATGATCGCCGACGCCTGGCTCAAGGGCCCCTACTGCACCCCTCCTATTCTAAGTTGAACGGACTACGTATACTCGATCCTTCTTTAGTTGGCAGTCTATATGCATCGACAGATCGTCTCAAGAACTTGTGATCAAATCGTGAATAAAGCTGTACACCCATTGTCCAAGTGTGTTAGTATTTATGAAATACATATCCTAGTATTTTCCAAATAAATCTATTGTACCCGTGACAAAATCATGATGATGAATTAGGAGGAAGTGATTCCCTAGTGCGTGAAAAGACAAAAGCATTGAGCAATTCTTCAGAAACACACCACATATCGTACGGTCTGTTCTTAGTAAATAAACATGCCGCTTCGGCGCTTCTGATATCTCTAAATTCTAATAACAGTGTTTTTATACTTTTCTTAACTACTATAAAAAAAGAAGTTGGTGGTTGGTGCGGCCTCTCCCACCCTTCCCACCTCTCTACAAAAAAAATACTTTGTCTGACGTGTTGACCCATGCGTGGCAGGAACCGAGTCGGGGTAGGATTTGGTGTGATTTTTTTGAGACATGTTTTTAGCTTTTAGTTTATGATTTTAAAATTATCTTAACTACTATAAAAGAAGGAGTTGGTGGTTGGTGCGGCCTCTCCCACCCTTCCCACCTCTCTTGACAAAAAATATACTTTGTCGACGTGTGGACCCACCCACCCTCCCACATCGTGCGCCCGCCTCCCCACCCCTACGAACCGTGCGCTCCTTCCCCCGATTTCTCCCTCGCCTCCTCCCCTCCATCCAGCGTCTGCATGTTCTAAAAAATTTTACCATCCGTTATCAGAACATATAGTATGATCAAATTTTAAAATCCGTAGTAACGCACGGGCATTCAGCTAGTCTCTCGAATAAATTTGAGATTAAACCTTTCTCATTTACAGTAAATAAACATGTTAGTCCCTGTCATTAATTATTAAAAATATTAAATTAAAGTTCTAAGTATATATTTTTTTGCAATATACCACATCGAACTAGGAGTCAATCCGCGCAATTAATAGACACTCGCGTAGTTGGGCAAATTTGGTGAAGTCCAACGACCCCAAAATGGCTGGTCATACTCTCATTAACTCGCCGTTATGAGCACGCTAGCTTGCACCAGTTCATCCATATCTTCGCCAACGTCGCCGCCAGGCGCCAGTGGATCATGATGATATTGCTTTTCAAATCGACTTTTGATTTTTACTATATTTATACCATCTAAAATTGAAAGCGAGTATCTTTCTTCGTAATCTCTGTTACAAACAGCTAAAATGTAAAAAATTTAACAAAAAAACATAAGACACAGCCATATCAAATAGACACATATATCTGTCCAGCCAAAGCGCCCCAAGTCACTAAAGTGTAACACTTCTTTAAGTTCGTGAGCTGAGAGGCACCTAAGCAACTCTTGCTCCCTTGTGTTCTCGTCGTCTTTGCTGATCACAGCGATCAGTAGTAGTGGTAGCAGCAGCGCTACGACGGCCACCCCGGCACTGAAATACAATGCCCTATTTGGCTTCGGCGATTCCACGGCCGAAACCGGCAACATCTGCATCAGCAGCCACTCGACGGAGCTCGACGTGCTCGCCTGCACCCACCCGCCGTATGGCATGACCTACTCCGGCAGGCCGTCCCGCCGGTGGTGCAACGGCCGCGTGGTCATTGACTTCATCGGTGGATATATCTGTAACCTCTTTCTGTTTCATAAATATATGTTTAGACATAGCAAGACAATTTACGTTAAACCACAAATTTCGATCACAATATATCGTTAAAGAGCTACAAAAAATGCTAGTATTATTATGATAGTAACTCTTCTTTTTTTTTTACAAGTCTGCTATGATTTACACATAAAATTTAACAAATATAAGGGGTTTTTTTTTCAAAAATCTATCGGTTAATTCACCCCACAGCATACACCTAGCTCCGCCACTGTCCGCAGATCCAGCGGTTTGAGGAGTTGATGCCTTTCATATGGGGGACAAAACTATAGTGAACACTTCCATTGAATTCCATTTTTATGAGAGTCGCCGGGTGATTAATTCAGCCTCTCAACTGTTCTTAATCATTCAACCATTAGTTAGACTTAAGGTACGCCAAGCACTTTTGGGGCTAATCTTTGAATAAACATCTCAACTCTTTTTTTCTATACCTACATCTCTACTCAGAATATGTTTTGAAGACTTCTTTTTAGGACTCATCTTCACTTATATAATCATCACACATCTAGGACATTTGACTATGTAGTATGTACTACCAATACCATATTATTATATGAGGGACCGTATGAGAAGGTCTAGGATAGTGTGTGACGAACCATTATCAAGTTTGTAGAGTTGGGATTTAAATTTTACAGAGTTTGCATTTTTCATAGGTTTTCTGTCAAGGGAACCAGTTTGACCACATGGGCATTGGTGGTCAAACTGCCAGGCAGTATGACCAGGTTTTAATGGCGGTTGCATTTTTTTCCAATAGTTGTGTTTTGCACTAGACTCAACTGGTCTGACCAGCCTTGGTTGTCTGTTAGACCGGCCCTGAGGGTTGTCTCTCGAATTTTAGAAAATAGGTCTTGGGTTGAATTGAATATGCTTGGTCACTATATTTATGTTGTATGAAGCATGTTTTGGCTAACGTTGGTCAAGTTGTGAAAAATGTATGCCTGGAACGATTCCTTTGTCTTTAAATGTGCAGGGAAGCTTGAAGTCAACCATGGTCCATAATGATCAAGAATGCAAGGTGAGATGGTTGAGCTCAAACATGACACAAAGAAGGCGAGAAATATTACGGAAACGGTTCGAGCGATAAGTTACACCAAGTGACTTGATCGGTCCAAATGAGATGTGGTCTGGTGAAACTGGAACGGGAGAGACATGCTAATACATGGCAAGCCATTGGTGCACCTACATATGGCAAGTATGATGATTGCTTGCAAGCTACATAAGTGGCCAGGCCAAGGAAGGGTATTTTGGTAAGGAAGCTAAATACCAAAAACCAAGTGGATCAAAACCACATTACTAGAAGAGCGGTTTAGATCAAGGATATACTAAGGAGATCAAGTGGGTCAAAAGTTCTTGACTTAGCGGATTTGGACTTATGTATTCTGAAAAGTGTGCATGATTTAAGTGTATAAGTAAAACCTGTGTTGTGTAGGGTTAACAGGTTTCTCCCAAATATGCTAGCAGATAGTATCCACTAGGTTAGATGCGAGTTGGTTGCCTCATCTATTTAACGGTTTAGGGATGGAAGCTTACAAGCTAACTAACCAACCATTCCAACCTCTTGTGTTCTAGGGTTAGAGTTAGAAAATAGTGAGTATTGTGATGTACCCTCTTATCCTCCATATGGAGTGATTGTAAAATATTTATCTTCAAGTAGTAATAGATCAACTTTGTTCATTGCTCAATGTATCTTCTTGTTTTGGTTAATTTGCTCTTGTTCTTGTTAGTTTTGGTTTCTTCTCTCTCCTTCTTAATCTTGCAGTGTGTCAAGAATGTGTAAGTCATAAAGATGACTTATGGAGATCAAATCCTATGTATCTAAGCACCAAGTCTTGCAATATTATGAAATTATTGGTTTTGCTTGGATTTGACCCCATCTTGAGATTTCTTGGTCTTAGGGTTTTACTTTGAATCTTTGGGAGAAATAGTTTACTGTGACATGTGGAAATTCATCTAGAGTTATCTTGGCTATTTTCTACCCACAAGCAAGTGATATCCCAAGATTTTAAAGTTTGCCCGATTTTGATGCGGTCTTGCTTATCTTTGGAAAAGATTGGAACATTGACAAGAATTCATGTGATTCTTATATGGAATAGGTTTCTGAGACCCTAGTCAAGGTATGTGCAAAATTTTATATCTTTTGGCTAAGGATTTTGGGAGTTGCACCATTCTTGATCTTGGTTTAGGCTGATTTTCTATTATGAAAACAAAGAAGCGGTCAGATCGCTCATAGGCCTAGTCAAACTAGCCACCGGTCATACCGCTCCTAGGTCTAGTCAAATCGGCCACCGGTTAGACCGCTGTAGTCAAGCCGGTTAGACGTCCAGGTGCATGCCGATCAGATCGCCCGTTAGTTAGACCTTACCCCCTATGACGGTTAGACATGTGAGATTTTGAAAGTTGTCTCTCTTGAGTGCTTGAGGTTGTTGCTTTGTTTGTAGACTTTTAATTCTGATCTTTATAGCTGTAACTACTAGAGTAAAGAATTTAAGAATACTTAAAAGAAAAATTATGTGGCATCATTTACCCCTTGTTACCATTGCGGTCCTACATTATCACTTTGTATGCCATTATTGAAGGCCTAACAAAATAACAAAATATCAGTCCGAAAACTTTCAAGTTTTAAATTTTGAATTTGAATCGATAAACAGTAAACTGGTAAGCCAGTACCGGACAGGGTCCGTAGCCGGTTTCCGTAACGGCCGAACCAATTGACCACTGGCTCGAGCTCGAACTCACAGCCACACGGCAAACACCTAGACGCGAGCAAGGCCTCGAACACGTTTCAGTGTGAGACACCACCCACCCACCGGCCGCGGCCGCTTCCCTCTCTCGGCTACGATCTGACACCCGTCGCATTCCCCCCGCGCTGCCCGCCCACTTGCGGAAACACGCGCGGGGAGGGGGATAGCCGGCCGCCGCAGCCATGCCCAGCTCGCCGAAGGACCGCCGCTCCTCGCTCCGCCGGCTCCTCTCCTCGCCGGCCTTCTCCGCTACCTGCCTCCTCTTCGGTCTCGCCGGGTTCCTCGCGGCCGCAGTCTCCATCGCACGTGCGCCGGCCGCCGCCGCGCGCGGCCGCTGCCCGGACTCCTCGCGGCCGCTCTCCGTCTCCGTCGCGTGGGACCGGCGCCCCGGGGCTGCTGCGGACGCCGCCGCCGAGCTCCCGACGTCGCTCGCCACCGGATCGCGCGGGAGGCACAAGGTGATGGCCTTCGTCGGGATCTTCACCGGCTTCGGCTCCGTCGGGCGGCGCCGCGCACTGCGGCGGACCTGGCTCCCCGCGGATCGGCAAGGTCTACTTCGGTTAGTCGTTGGTATCACAGCTTGCTAGTTCATATTCGCTTGTGTTGCTCGAGATCTAGCTGTACTTTTAGTGTTGAACTGTTGATGTTGTTGGTTACCTAATAAGGTGACTTGTTGCAAACTTATTAATTGCTGATAAGAGTTAAGTAGGTAATTTCCGTTTGTCCATTTATCTGCTCTAGATGTGACTATGGTATACTCAAATCTTCTGCTGTTGGCTATTAATGCTCAGGCACTCGGTAGTTCAGAAGGCAAATGCTGATCATTTACACAAGTGGTTGCTGGTTAAATTATTCATCCATATAGAAAAATAATTATATGGACCATATGGATATGGTAGTAGATTTGTTTCTAAATTTGCTTTTGTGTTTGCTTCTGAGATATTGCTCAGTGGTACCAGACTTTCTAATTCTTCTGCACTGGTGGTTTTTGAGACGGAATTCCTGTGAGTTTGTGGAATACACATGTTTTTTGTGGAACTTCTATTCTAGAAGAATGGATTGATCATATGGAATTGTTAGATTTGTCACACTAGCACTGATAATTCATTATTTTGTTGCTTGTGATCTAACCATAATGTGCATAATGTTGGGCAATCTATCCATCTATTTAATGCATAGGTACAGGAAATCTGTACATTTGCAAACAAAAGTTGCCTACTAGTGAGAGACCAGCCCCATGCTATCTGCTAGATGGGCAAGCATTGACTATTTTGTTTTCATTTCACTCATTGTGTATCTTTGTTGTCCAAAAGTTCCAATCATGCTTGATGATCATCAGTATCTCTGGTTTTGATTTTGGTTTCCATTTGGTGACGATGTTGGCTAAGTGCCCTAGTGGTTGTCTTTTTGGTTCACTGCATTGCAGATTGGAGGAAGCTACTGGTCTGTCGTTCAGATTTGTGATTGGGAAAAGCAATGACAAGTCTAAGATGGCAGCTCTTGAAAGAGAGGTTGAAGAATATGATGATTTTGTGCTTTTAGATCTCGAGGAAGAGTATAGCAGGCTTCCATACAAAACGTAAATAATAGAACTACTATCTTTCGATTGTGTTATCTCTTTTCCAGGATACTGATTTGGTGTTATGTTTTAGGTTAGCTTTCTTTAAGGCTGCCTATGCGCTGTTCGATTCTGACTTTTATGTTAAAGCTGATGATGATATTTACTTGAGACCAGGTAAATAACAATATCCAAGATATCACAAACATCCTTTCCTTTTGAAAGGCTGGCACTTCCATCACTGATTTCTATTCTGCAGATAGACTTTCCTTGCTTTTGGCTAAGGAACGTTCACATACACAAACATACATTGGATGCATGAAGAAGGGGCCTGTTTTTACTGATCCAAAGTTGAAATGGTTAGTTCTTTCATTTAGTGTCATATGATATAATGGGCTCCTTTTTTCCATGATGCGTTTTCCTTGAAAAGAATTAAATGGATGTCTAACTCTAAGAAGCAATATATACTGTAGTACCAGGCTAACTATATGTAAAGTAGCTACTAGATCAAAACATGACCCAGAAATGAAAATATTCTTTCTTTTCTACAGCATAAAAGTAGTGCATCGAAACCTTAAAGTCTTATGGTCTCAGAAATACTGAGTTTACCATTTTATTATGCAAGGATTGAAAATAACTAGGTGTCAGATTCTTAATTGCTTGCTTATGTTTTACTGTATGAAACCACAATTGCTTTCATTGTCTGATGGCAAGTTGTGGTCCCCGCAATGATCCTTGTTTCACCTATGATTGTGTGTCTGCATTCATTTGCACCACTTCTTGCTTTATATCTCAGGATGTATGGAAATAGTGGGGTTCACATGGATTGGTCTAGCGGGTGAAGTTTTCTCTAAGGACCTAAATTTGTTTCTTCTATGTTCAGTGCTGATAATCCTTGGGACTGGATCTAGTACTTTGATACCTGGATGATTTTTCATAAAGTGAAGGTGTGAACTACTCTACATATGTGGTGTCTGGAGCAAACACTTGGTCTAGAGTATAGGAAGGGGAATGCAAGGCTTAGCATGGAATGAGTTTACTGGATTGTTCATGAGAGGTTAACGGACATGTATCCTGAATTCCTGACAACTTTTGTCTGACTCAGCATCTTATCGGTGTTGGTCTAGGATCAATGAAAAATCATGTTTCCAACCCTTTATTATCAGCTATGCATTTTGTCAAGTCCTACTCCGTCTGGTCCAATGTTGTTGTCAGTTTTGTTTCTATGCTGATCATATATTCTAACTTTAACCACGAATTACTTTTTAATTTCTAGATCAACCAGGAGATAAATATACCAATGTATTTGTTGTAAAAAGTACTTCCATCATATTACGATTTTATAAAGTTTTAATAATACCGTGCACAAAAAAAAAATTTTGGACTGAAGGAAGTATATTACAGGATTTATGGAAAGTGTTAAGTACATTTTTCATCCTTACAGCAAACCAAGCTGGCTCAAGCTGATCCTAGAAGCTGGTGCAAGCCACAATTTGAATTTTCCTTCTGCATTCAGTTCATCAGCCTTTCCCTCACTTCTATAGGATTTCCAATATCTTCTGTACAATTAGTCAATTATGCTCAGAAACAATTTAAGAAAAAGTTAATTTATCCTTCTAGGACTGTTCTCAGACAAGCAATTGTTACAACTAAGATGTGTTTGCTCCGTTATGCCAAATGGTATCAGGTCATATATGCAGAGAACTAGCCACCACACAATTACACATGAGCTAGCAACTGGAGCAATCTGCCTGTGGATGGAAATAATTTGATATTTACTTGCAATGAATGGTTATGCTTGTTGGAGTGCTAAGCTCCAGCTTAAGTTGCTAGTTGTCATGCATTGATGCCAGTTGCCTAAGTGATGCTAGACGAAGTTCGGTAGTGATCTCAGTCTATTATTTCGGTGAAATACTTATAACTAAAGAGTCTGTTAATTCTCAGTGGATGGGGTATGTGCTGCCTAGTTTGGAGATGTACGTGGTAGTCTGGAGAAAAGTTAGTTATGCATGGATATATTATCTATATTGACTATGAGAAGTTGTATCATTCGAGACAGTGAATTTTGTTATCATACGTAAATAATGTGTCAGTATGAGCAAAAGGTGAATGCACAGTGGAAAGGTTGCTTTTTTGATAATCCAAAACTAAAATCTGTCTCTTCTTTAGCTCTTATCTGTAGTTAAGTTAAGTAATGAAACTGGCCTAATTGAATTAGGTTCGACCAAGAGTGGTTAGCTAGCCCATTAGGGCTACATGTGCAATATGCGTAAATGGTGGCCAGACATGGATGGGCACCATATATGTTGGGATTAATTGTGTTGTGAGTTCCTTAACCTGCAGATGTATCAGGTAGGTTTGTAAACTTGCAATTTGATATGATAACATCTCTAAACTTACAAAGTTGTATCACTTAGATCCAAACTTGTAACTCGACCTATTGTCTCATTAAACATCAACGCTTCTATCACTTAGGTCCCTACCATTGCAATTTGATTTTTCATCCCTAAAGTTACACAATTTCTTCCATTACTAACACCCATGCAAAAGTGGTAGTAGTACTGTAGTGGTGTAAAGCTCTATTTGCACGGTAGAGTAAGATAGTTTGTCAAATTATGAGATCGATACTTTGCAAACCCCTTTGCTCGGGATTTAGAAGAATGAGAACAAACTGTATTGTTCCAGTTGTGCCTAAATGTACAACAGTTGCATTGTATCTGGGCATAAAGACCTGCATAGCATTAATTTAGTTGAAGATTTGGAAGGTTTATCTTCACGGTCAGGTTGATAACATATATATTCAGGGAAAATGCTGGAGACCACTTCTACAGAGAGTTAAGGACCATCCACATGTGAGGATCTAGTTGTGAACCGTCCGATTTTCTCATATGACACTATCGGATGGTTAGGGATTAGGTCCTCACGTGAGGATGGCCCCATATAAGTTTCATCTGAAAATGTTGCTACAAGATTAAACTACTACAAATGACTGAGGATAATGAGTCGAAGACAGCAGGATTGCAAGTCTAGGGACCTAATGATATAACCATGCAAGTTTAGAGACCTAATATATCAAAATCAAATTGCAAGTTTAGGGACGTAGTCGATACAAACATGTAAATTTAAAAACCTAACAAATGAAATTACAAGTTTAGGGATTTAAGTTACACAAAGCATGCAAGTTTAGGGATCTAGAGCACAATTTATCCCATATGTTGTTCATACTTGCCAATTCTCCACATGGCAAAATTATTCAGTGCATCACATCAATGACCACTCATTTTATTTAATCCTGCTCTTAACAAATGCAGGTTTGAGCCACAATCCTACTTACTTGGATCGGAATACTTCCTTCATGCATACGGGCCTATTTATGCTTTATCGGCTGATGTGGTGGCGAGCTTGGTTGCCTTGAGAAACAACAGGTGAGTTACAGTCCACTTTCTCTTCATCTTATCATGAAACTAACATTCTCAAACTTGTTTTGTTCCGCAAGTGTTTTTAATTGTTCACAGCAATGGTTTCTGTCTTAGCCTGTGTACTATTACCAATTAGTCATCCTGACCCATATACTAGCTGCCAATAAGTTGTCTTGACTGGTATTACTGGGATACCTATACTCACAAACTGCTAGGAAAGTGCCCTAATACTTGGCAATTTTGCTTAAAACATCTTTCATTCCTTAGTGTCAGCTGGAAATTGAGAAACAAGTCTTGGTGGGAAACATTCCTCTTACAGGCTTGGGATATTTTGAGATATGTTGTTGAAGGCCAGCTACCCTTGTGCCGAAAGTTTATAACAAACCGTGATGCGGCACAAATTAGAGGAACCCTAATTTGTATGCGAGTTGGCCCGATCTTTCACGGTACTGTAACACAAGCTTCTCAATATCTCTTGGTGATCAGCTGGAATATTGGAAATTACGTCGGTGCACAATAGAACTAATAAACACCAATATAATATTCCAGCCGGACAGAATAACAACAGCAATTAACTTGTTTCCTCACAACTAGGCTAGTTCAGTAATAACAGCCTCAACAGACGCAAACACTAGCCCGTGATCTCTCTCCAATGCAGCAGTGAACAAGGCAAATAACTAGTCGTGATTAGCAAATAGACAGCAAAGAATTGGCCGAATAGATGTAGAATTACCAGATAAGTAACTCGGTTTACTATCGGTAGATGCAAACTCAAGCCAAACAACTCGCCAACCAATCTGATGAGAGGATGACGAGATTGATCCACGAGGAATCACAAGAAATTGATGAGCACCGGCCCTCAATTCTCACGCGGCAGCACAATCCCTAAATGGGTTTCTCCTGATCACGCACATGCACACACGCATGCCACAACAGCCGCCATGGCTTTTCTATATTAGACTCACACAAAATATTCTGACTTACATGGCCGCCAGCCCTAGGCTTTATATAGCCTGTCATGCACGCACAGAAAGCTAGCCCGACTCACAAATAAACTCGAACCCAACCCTGCTCCTGACTTCCTAAACACGCACAAAACAATCTTGCAACTCGGACCCAAGATAAGGAAAAAGAACCCCGAACTAAGAAAAAGGACCGACTCAGGTCTTGTTGACTAGAATTAAAACTGAACCAACGTAAAAGGACATGGCTTGTTTGATTTCTGTCTCAAAACTTCCTGGCTCATCGTTCTGGCTTGCACATGTTTTCCAGCTCTCCATGATCTGGCCCATGCAGGTGCTGTTCTGCTGTTCACACGCACATGCATGAACTTGTCTTTCTGTTGTTCCTGGAGTGCATAGATCAAGTTGTGCCCCATGCACGACTCTAGCTTGTTCATGCGCAGCATTGAACCCAGTTCTTTCCTTCTTGTCAATCCCTATGCCGTCCACACCTCCCTCCCTCTTGGCCAAAGCTTTTGCACTTACTACTCGGCGCGCTGTTAGACACGGAACACATGTACTCAACGCCATCTTCGTTTCTATGTCTCCATGATCAATATAATTAACACTGAAATCAGTGCTAACCTTTGGATTTGATTTAGTTAGGGTAGGTTGAGCCGCATCAAACCGTATTGAGTTTTTCTCACTTATACCTGACACCCATGGATAGGGCTTGTGGTCATGTCTCTTTCATCTATAAATAAATGATGTAGGTTCTAGTCAAACTTTCCTTTTCCTGTGGCTGGTCAGGTTAGAGCTATGGGAAAGAGTGGGCGATTATTGATTAATTGCTCAGATTATATTGAACTATGAAACTCCTGGAGCCTGAAGTAGAGATACTGTGGGGATAGTAAGGAAATTGACAATTTATAGCTTAAGAAATTCAAAATATCATGAGCTTCAGTTTTTACAGACAAACATTATTACATGCATTTGCATCAGTGTTTAACTCTAGACTGAGGCATATTATCTGTTTGTTGGATAGATTCTTATCTATGTTTGTCCAGTTTCCGTATGTTTAGCAATGAGGATGTTACTATCGGATCCTGGATGCTTGCTATGAATGTCAACCACGAGAACACGCATGCTCTTTGTGAACCTGACTGCACAGAGTCCTCAGTTGCTGTTTGGGATATTCCAAAATGTTCAGGTTAACTCCTTTCTTAATTATTACCTTGAAGTGAGTTTATTAAAGGGAAAGTGCTTGGTGAGATGGATTTTTCACATTCATGTATTTTCTTGGCCCCTCTGCAAGTAATTGGCTAACATGCGTATTGTCACGTTGTACATTACTTTGGTCAATTGCAACATCATGAAGGCCAAAGGTTAGTAAGAATCAATAACACTAACCTGCAGAAAGGTTGTACAGTAAATTAGACTCATGTTAGGCAGTCCAATAAAAAGATATGAATAAATTTGAGGGATGTGTCTGTGGAGATTAGAGAATCATAGAAGCTGATTGTGATACTGTTTCTGGTTAAACCTTTATCAATGCAAACCGTGTTTGGCTTCAACGTTACATATGCAAACGATCTGACCTCTTCAGACCAAGCTGGTGCATGCTAACAGGTTTCTAATCTGTCATCCAGGGCTATGCCACCCAGAGGTGAAGTTGCTGGAGCTTCATCGAAGAAAAGAATGCACAGGTGGTCCAGCTGAGGTGTCTGAATCTGATGACAAATGAATTTCCGTCTGGACACGGACTATGGGCCAGTTGACATGATGGCAGAATGGTTGACCTACGCCTTCTAAAATAGATTGTTGGGAGTACTCATTGAATTCACCGGGTACAATCATTGCCGGGACACTGTTGAGGAAACCTGTAATGGCGCGATTCAGGCATGATATCACGGCATTCTAGCACAGCGTTATTGTCCTGTATTCTTGTCACATTCTTATTTGCTTTTTAACTACAGATTCACATTCTTGTCATTCGGAATGCTCATCCGTGTCGTAGTGAAGAAGTTTTGTTGTATAGAATGCATTGCAAATTAACATACGAAACACTTTTCTGATGCGACTGCATAAACAACGCCTTCTGATTTGGGTTTGTTGGCGTTGATAATATTTTCCCCAAGTGTGCATCGAGTGTATAGGGCGCCAGGGGCGAAGCCAGCGGGGGTGCTTGGTAAGGCTCGAGCCTCACCTCCCCCGGCGGTGGCGCCCCCCACCCCCCGGCGACGAGCGCCCTCGGCGGTCGGCAGCATCTCCAGACATAGGCCCAAACGACAAACGACAAACGTCAATTTTATTCCTTCCCGGCTTCGCCACTGGACGGCGAGAACCGAGAGGGGCTGCGGTGGGGTGACCGGCCGAGGGCGGGCCGAGCAGAGCAAGCCGGATCGGCGGCCGGCCGAGCCGTCGGCTCTTCGCCGATCCGCCATCCGGGCGATGGCGAAGCCAGGAATAAAATTGAGGGTGGGCTGAATCATTTATCGGACTAAACTAAGTTGACATAAATATAGTCTTTTACTCTTATAGAATTTCAAATTCATATACAATTATACAATTAGAGTTTTAGAGACAAACAACGAAAAATAGAGAAATACAAAGTAGATACCTCGACAATAGAAAATGCATATCCAAAATATATAATTATTACGCTATGAGTGCAGAGTAGCGATAAATCACATGTATGAAACATATGAAAATTAGTGATATAATAGAAAACTATGAATAACAATAAAATTTAGATTATATGAAATATACCATAAATAAACTAATTTGAATCATGAGATAAATTTGAATCACGAGCAAATATATCCTATGCAAATAAATTATTAATTTCTATCAATACAAAGCTATAAATATATAAATTAATTATAAGAACTAAACTATCTATATACACTGAATGTGAAAGTCTAAAATCTAAACTCTAAAATATTTAATTAATAAGAAAAAACTGAAGAAAAAATAATTACTCTACATATTAGACCAATCCTATTTCCTTTGTTGATGATAATTCCGATTTCTACTTTGTCCTCCGCCTCTCGGCTCTCGCCACTCCTCCAGTCAATTACTCGTCTCACATTCTCACTCTCTCCCAGACTCAACTCATTCGCTCAGACGCTTGCTTCGCTCGCTCCGCCCCGTCGCACCTCGCTCGGACTCCGGTCACTCCGCCCCGTCGCTCCTCGCTCGGACTCCGGTCACTCCGCCGTCTCCGCCTCTCCGCGACTCCACCACTCCGGTCCGTCGCTCCTCGCTCGGTGCTCCTCTGCGCTGGCCGCCGCCGGTGCTGCTCACCGCCCGCCACCGGTGCTCCTCCGTGGCGCGCCGCGCCTGCTCGCTCCCCTGTCTCGGCTCGACCCCGCCGTCGCCTCGCTCGACTCCCCGTCGGCCCGCCTGACCCAGTAGCCTCGACCGGATGGCGGATCGCGAAGAGCCGACGGCTCGGCCGGCCGCCGCCCGGATCGCCGGCTCCTGCTCCGGCGTGGCGCCCTCGGCCGGTCACCCCCGCATGACCCTCTCTCGTTCTGCCGGCCCAGTGGCGGCTGTGAAGGAATAAAATTGACGTTTGTCGTTTGTCGTTTGGGCCTATGTCGGAGATGCTGCCGGCGCGAGGGCTCGTCGCCGGGGTGGGCGCCACCGCCGGGAGGTGAGGCTCGAGTTTACCAAGCACCCCCGGCCGCCCGATCCGGGTCGAGGCTACGGGTGAGGCGGCCGACGGGGAGTCGAGCGAGGCGACGGCGGGTCGAGCCGAGACAGTGGGAGAGACCGGCCGGGCGGCAAGGCGCCACGGAGGAGCACCGGTGGCGGGCGGGCGAGCAGCGGGCGGGCGGCGGGCGCAGAGGAGCACCGAGCGAGGAGCGACGGACCGGAGTGGTGGAGTCGCGGAGGCGGAGAGGCGGAGTGACCGGAGTCCGAGCGAGGAGCGGCAGGCGGAGTGACCGAGTCCGGCGAGGTGCGACGGGCGGAGCGAGCGAAGCAAGCGTCTGAGCGAATGAGTTGAGTCTGGGAGAGTGAGAATGTGAGATGAGTAATTGATGGAGGGTGGCGAGAGCCGAGAGGCGGAGGACAAAGTAGAAATCGAATTATCATCAACAAAGGAAATAGGATTGGTCTAATATGTAGAGTAATTATTTTTTCTTCAGTTTTTTCTTATTAATTAAATATTTTAGAGTTTAGATTTTAGACTTTCACATTCAGTGTATATAGATAGTTTAGTTCTTATAATTAATTTATATATTTATAGCTTTGTATTGATAGAAATTAATAATTTATTTGCATAGGATATATTTGCTCCGTGATTCAAATTTATCTCATGATTCAAATTAGTTTATTTATGGTATATTTCATATAATCTAAATTTTTATTGTTATTCATAATTTTCTATTATATCACTAATTTTCATATGTTTCATACACAGGTGATTTATCGCTACTCCGTACTCATAGCAGAATAATTATATATTTTTGGATATGCATTTTCTATTGTCGAGGTATCTACTTTGTATTTCTCTATTTTTCGTTGTTTGTCTCTAAAACTCTAATTGTATAATTGTATATGAATTTGAAATTCTATAAGAGTAAAAGACTATATTTATGTCAACTTAGTTTAGTCCGATAAATGATTCAGCCCACCCTCAATTTTATTCCTGGCTTCGCCACTGTAGGGCGCTCATATGTTGGCTCTGATTTGAGCCTCTCTTTCCACCGTTTTGGATATCGAGTAGCACCACTCCAGTCTTGAAGAATTAGATTGCTCAATTGAGCCTTCGCATGAAGAGTACTGTTCTTTTCTGCAGCAGCATGGCATCGCCATCGGAGATGGGGTAGCATTAAATAGGAAGGTTCCTCCTCCTAAAGGGCCTATTTTTTTTTTCTGACTTTTAGCTGAAATTTTTGAATTTTAGACTGATCGTGACAGAGATTATAGAGAGAGAGATTCGTTTACAATTTTGGCTGGCACAGATGTTGGATTTTTAACGTATACTATAATTAACTTGCAGATCTTATGTTGAGAAAATACTCTATTTGAAAATTAGGTATTGTAGTAAAAACTAAAAGCCACTTTTAGAAACCGTAAATAACAAACCTAAAGATCGCCGTAACTACTTAGATTTAAGTCTATCAAGGCTTTAACTTCTGGCTTTCAGTTTCTAAGTCTAATAAATTAAGACTTTGGTTTTTGGTTTTCAATTTTTAAAAGTTAGAAGCTACTTGAAATGTCTCGACTAGCCGGTGGAGTAGGCCATCATGCATTTACTTTCATGCATTTAAGCCGATTTGATGTAGCAGTTTCACGGTTATTGTCCGAAAGGGATTAGCAGGATCATCTCCTCCAAAACAAATTTAGCAAGTTTCATCTATCAATCACCGAGTTCTTTATTATTTTTAGTCCTCCAAAAGCTCCGACCACATGCCCTCGCCACGCACAAGATCCAAACCCAAGCTGCCATGGCAGAAAAGCTCCTTGTTTGTAAACCCACATTAGTAGTATAAACTACACCATTGATTGAAGAAAACAATAGCTAACAAATTACAACATCTTGGCCACATATTATTCGACGGTTGCCGCCGTTTCTTCCTACGGCGACGTAGACAGTTCATCACACCACCACCGTATGCCATTGCCACCGAATCAAATCAAGAACCCAATAATGATCCCCTCCTCAACTAATCCCCAAAACATTAATCCAATTTAAACAACAAATCAATCGATCCCCATCACTGCCTGCGTGTGCCTGTCTAGCTGTGGAGGATGGCCGGGCGGCAGTAGGGCCCGTTGAGCCAGCCGTCGGTGATCTGCTTGTACGCGGCCTCGGTGAGGTGGATGCCGTCCCAGCTGAGGTGCGCCGCCGGGTTGGCGCACGCCGCCGCGCCCTGCATCCCGCACCGCGCGTTGTTGTTGTAGTTGTACTTGCCGCCGCCCGACCCGCAGCACGTCTCGAACGCCGTGCTGAAACCTGCACGGGCACGCGGCGTCAGAACGAACAAAAAACGCGTCGTCAGCTCGACTTGGCGACGGCATCGGCCATTCGGTGAGTGAGACGATCACATGCGGTGGCAGCGGTGTCGTGCCACGCGCCAAGACAAAGAACGCACTGCTGGTCCCTCGGTTTCTTCTTGCAGGCTCCTGTTCTTTGCATCTACACGATGGCCTGCCTCGTCCCGTGGGTGCCGCTAGATTTGACTTAGCTTATAACTGAAATTGTATTTTAGCTGACTAAAATTATACTGTAATTAGTTAAAATTGTACTGTAACTGATGATGACTTATTTGACGTAACTAAATTTTAAAAAAACTAAAAATGAAAAAAAAAAGATTAACATATCATGAACAACACAAACGAATACGAAAAAAACCGACAAAAAACTAAAAAAATCAAAGAAAAAATGAAATTTATAAATAGTGAAAATAAATTAGAAGTCAAAAATTTAAGCCGAAATGAGCAGGGCCGGTTTAGTGCCGTGGATAGTTTGGTTCGAGAACGTGCGGGAGCAGTGCGGGTGTCGACTCCGGCTGATGCATGTTGAGGGCATGCGTTGGTTGGAGGAACTCGGCCGCTTCCGTGTTTCGGCGAGGGAACGCGCATGGACACTTGATAGGAAGAAAAAAAACGTCCACCTACCATTATTTCGCCGTGGTTGGGCGAGTAGCTCGTCAGTTCGAGATCCTTCCAAAATCTCACGCTCGTCACGAGCGTGAGCTAACCCGTGTCGGGCCCGAATCTTTTCTTCTTCTTCTTTCTATTCGCCGCCGCAGGACGCGCTCACGTTTCCACAGAACCGAGCACAACTTGCACATCATACGTAGCGGGTCCCTCCCTGGCCGAGTAATCTCAGCGCGGCGCACATGGACGGACGTGCGGTGGTCAGTAGCAGGACGCCACTGTCCACTGATGATCGCGCGCAAGTTTCAAACGCAGGTTCATCCTAGTTGAACCTATTCGCGTTGCTTGTCCCCGTGCTAGTTAGTAGTAAGGGAATGCAAAATAGCATAGATAATTATTGTCTATGGTATCTTTTATATCATTTATAAACGGCATTAAAAATATCTCTTATAATATATTATCTTTTAATATGTCTTTATAGGTAACTTATTCATTAAACTATCCTGTTTCTTGTGTTATAATGGATTAATAGATGATAGACTGTCTAATTCTCTGTACTTTTTTTCTCTCTTCCATATCATCTTGTGTCCTACGTGGTATATATCTTTATAGATAGCTTCTCAATATAAAATGTCTTATTTCTTGTATTATAGTGAACTATTGGATTATCTCTATGCTCTCTATCTTTTATCCACGTCATCTGCTCATATCCCACGTAGTAATCCAAGTTTAGCAGGACGTATTGAAATTTGAGGTCATGTTCCAATAAGCTTCTAGTTCTACTTCTAGCTTCTAATTTTTCTTTTTAATCCGTGATGATATAATATTTTTTATTTTTTAAGTTTAATCAAGTAAAAGAGTTAATAATAGCTATAGTATATTTTCAATCATTACAACGCAAAAAAAAACCAAAAACCTGAGCTTATAGGTCCTCTAGAGCACTGCGTTGGGGACCAAAGCAGTCAAGCGCGGTTTGAAAGCTAGCCAGCGGCAGCCTCCAACAATCGACGTGGACACTCGCGTGTCGCGTCGCGTGACAGCCCCCGTTTTAGCCTCTACTGCAGGTGTTACCGTCGGCGATCTCGCCTTATCCGCGTGCGCAGTCTCCGGTAGCTCAACGGCTGAGACTCCCGCTTATCTTCTTCCTCAGAATCATCGCTGTCTGACGGTCTAGCTGCTAGCGCGATATCGTCCAAGAAGAAGACGACGACGACTGAGAGCGTGGGGGATTTGGCGCACGCGTACCGTAGCTCTGGGGGTTCTGGACCATGTCGTAGACGCCCTGGTAGAAGTCGGCGTACATGACGCGCGCCGACTTGTACTTGCTCTGGAGGTTGGTGATCTTGGTCTGGAGCAGGTTGTTGTGGTACGTGGAGAGGTCGTTGAACTTCTTGAGGCAGCCGAGGCTGTCGTAGTCGCCGCTGTTGGACGTCCCGTAGATGGTCAGGTAGATGGGGAAGCACCCGATCGGCAGTACCCCCGGCACCACGACGTCAACCGCCCCCAGCGCGATCAATTTCTGCGCACGCAGAACCCAAATGTGCATGTCAGAAAGGCTAATTCGTAGCAGTCACTAGCTAGCTAGCTAGACACTGGTACTGCCGACTGTCAGAGTGGTAGGTGAGGGGTGTGTGAATTTGATGCGTACGCACCTCGATGCCGTTGGAGATGGTGTCGACGATGTTGGGCGTGTAGGTGCTGGCCTGGTCGGCGGTGTAGCCGCCGAAGAGCATGGCATTGTAGTCGTTCCCGCCGAACTCGCCGAACACGAACAGCGAGTTGGCGAGGTAGCTCGTGCAATCTACATGCCGCACACGCGAATTCGCTCTTGGATCAGGGACTCATCAAAAGTGAAGTTTTTTTTTTCGCGGCGGCGGCGGCGGCAGCAGCAGGGGAGAGGCTTTAAAGAAAGGTCGTGTTGGTGTTGATGAGCACTCACTCTGTCCGCAGACGGAGGTGCTGATCTGCTGGAACCACTGGATTTGGAAGCTGATGGGCCCGTTGTTCCAGATCTTGTCGGAGAGCCCCAGCGACCGGAAGAAGTCGGCGTCCATGGCCGTCGCCCCCGTGATCGCCATGTTCGCGCCCTTCTTGAAGTCCGCGCTGCTCGACTTGGACGGCGGCAGGAACGGCAGCCCGCACTTGCTGCCTGCATGCGTCAACAAGAAATCATCGTCAAGAAAGGTGGGTTAGGTGGTGAGATCGATCGAGTGCGAGTGCGAGTGTCGTAGGTAGGTAGGTACAGAGGAAGTCGACGACGACCCGGCCGTCGCAGCAGCGGCAGGTGGGGGTGCCGAAGTAGGTCTCGCCGTAGGGCGGCTGCGTGAAGGTGATCTGCGACGGCTTCCCGTTCGTGCACAGGTTGCCGGTGTCCGTGATCGAGTCGCCAAAGTTGTACAGCGCGTTGTACTTCTGCGCCGCCGCGGAGAGAACCAGCGACGACCACATCACCATCAGCAGCGCCGACGGCGACGAGCCAATCATTTGCTGGCGCCCCATGGTGCTGCCTCGCGGCCGCAGGCCCGGCACGCAAAGTGGCAAGAAAGCCACGGAAAGGAGACGGGTGCGTTGAGCGCAGAGCAGAGCACTTGAATGGAACGGTTGGCGAGATGCAGAGCGTTTTATAGCCCCGGCGCTTTCGGCCGTTTCCGCGGGTGATCTGAACCGTCCGCAGCCCACCTACCGCAGCACATGCCGTGTAACCAACCGGGCGCGACTGCGACTGAACAATTCGCGCTTCGCGCTGCGCTTCTCTAGCAGATTCTGTTTCTAGCCTCTTATGTTTTTGATTTGCTTTGATCTTTTTATCTTTTCTTTTTTTCTGTATCATTTCTATGGTATAACTTTTTTAACTTTAACGACGTTAAAAAACTAACATAGCTATAGCATACATTCAGCTGTTACAGTGTAAAAAAAAAGGTAGAAGTCTAAGTTTATGAGTATCACCTACGGTGAGCTGTGAGCAATCCTTTTCCTCCTCGCTTTTGCGATGGTGAGGCGACGACTTCCATGTGATTTCGGGGGTGCTTTTGGGCGGGCGATGGTGGGTGGCGCCCAATCAGGGCGGGAGAGGCTCAACCCAGGCGATCGAGAAGGAAACGACGTGTTAGCCAGCTAATCGGCGTTTATCAGTCCCGTGCCGAGAATGACCTGTCCCTCCTTTCGAAATGGTGTTGCCCGTTTGGCTTGCGTTTTGTCATGGTTTTGTCTTGGGTAGTCTGGTAGACGTGAGCGAACGGCACTCTGCTTTTTTGGATGGTTGTGCCTGTAAAGGTGACCCTAATATGGCATCGAAGATGCATGCGTTAGGCTGGATCCGAACTGGTTTATTCTTTGCTTATGCTGCTCGTGCTGATCCGAACTGGGGATCAATAAGAAGAATATAGTAAAAAGTGTACTGAGTTCAGCTGTATCGATCAAAATCACATACAACTATTTTTCTGTGTATACTATCTCTCGCGAACAGCTAGAATTCAAATATTTAAACCATAAAATATAAGTCTTCAGTCAAAAAAAAAAAACCCCACCCTTAATATGACGTTGCGTCTGCCTCTGGTGCATGCAAGGTTGACCAGCGTCTTTGCTCTTTATTCCTTGCTTCTCCGGTTCGGCGAAACTGGGACATTTTTTAACTTGGTTTCTTGGAAAGTCAAAATAAATAAACTGATTTATCTAAACGATTTTAGGAAACTACTTGTTCAAATAAATTTCTGAATCTAAAATCGTATAAACCGTCCACATCGATATCTCTATCATCTTAAAAGTATGAATAAAAACCATCCACTATAATAAAAAATTATTAGCCGTAGCCTAGGGATCAGCGCCGGGCTGGAGAAATCTGTTCGTTTCTGCAAATGGAGCTTGTGTAGCCGTTTGCATCTGGAGAGTGGTGCTTGACAGAATAGAAGAACCGTGGCCTACAAGTTTCGATCTCTATCCAAACGAACGGAAGCGCGTATCGTTTGCCGTTGCAATCGCAGTGGTACAAGTGAGGGCCCGTTTGGCAAATTAAAAGTCGGACAACTTTTGACTTTTGTTACAGTAACTAACTTTCAAACAGAGTATTTTTTTAAAACAGGGTCTACAAGTTAAACGTAGTACACGTTAAAAACTCAACATCTGTACCGGTCAAAATCGTAAATGGGTATCGATCTCTCTATAATCTGTATCATAAACAGTTAAAATTCAAATATTTCAACAAAAAATCATAAACCACAACAAAAAAAAACAGACCCTGAATAGCGACGTGGACCGTTGTTTCGATCCCATCCATCTCAACAGAACAACTACGGTCCATATCAACTGCTACAGTAAAAAACCACTTTATGTTTTGATACAGTACAGGATATGGCCTATATATCCACCGCAGGTTTCCATACTGAACTGATCCGAAGCGTTGATTTTTTTGATCCGACGGTCTCAAAGTAATAGCACAGTTCACAAACAGATACCTGGAGTGCTCTGGGTAGAGCGTGCCACGAAGGCTGGAGTGCTAGTTAGGCCTTAGAGCGAGCACAACTATCAGAGGATGACTATTACACAGACGACTGAATTTTTTTATCTCTCAATCAGTGAAAACTAACACGGCATCTCAACAGCACAATAGCGAATATGTACTGTGCTTAGAGAAAGTGATGGAACAAGGCCCAACTCAAACCACTCGATGCAGGACCGACACCGCCATTATGATTTAGGACTCGTATATATATACAGCACACTTGATCTGAGTAATGTGGTAACAGAAAACCATCAATGCCTCTCGTCACTAAACTAGAAGCATTCCCATCTGCAATTTTTCGCCACCACACGCACGTAACGAACGCCATTAATTTTTCTCGTAGTTTATCATCTTATCCTGTGCTGTGATGTCTCGAGAGCAATGGTTACCCAAAGTACCGGACGGAAACAACTGCTCGCAATAGCAGTAGCAGTTTAGCGCTAGTTTCCATCCCCTTTGTTTGATTGGACTGTAATCCTCTGCTGAAGCGTGGCACTGTCGTCTGAGAATGCCTGAAAAGACGCTTTGCTTTGGTTCGGGTGATCAAGACGACGACAGCAGAAACAAAGAAGAAGAAGAGAGAGAGAGACGGCGAGCGCAGGAGTCAGAAGTCACAAGCAATCCGTTCTTAGGCTGTGAGACGGCGACGCCCACAAAAGGCCGCAAGGAGGCAGAGGCACAACGCGTTCTTAGGCTGCAGCTCCAGTTTAATTATCTGCAGCTTAAGCTCCAGTTCGGCAGGCAGCGCTTGGGTTGCCGTTGCTTTCCAGGATCGTGACACCACCACCTCGCAGGCAGCTAGCTAGCCCATCCGCAGATCGTTTTCTGAATCAGCAGCCTTGGGAGCCTGCACAGGCAATGCAGATTGACACCCTCACACATGTATGGTTGCGAATTTTTTTGAAATAACCGACCGTTTTATTAATATTAAAAAAATAAATAGTCAATTTTTTTAATGAAAATAATACTATGTTGTGAATTCATTTGACAACAGAGCTCTTGTCATCAAATAAAATGACGATAGGCTCCGAAGGCACCTTCTGTCGTTATTTCAAATGATCAATTGGACGATGTAGGCTAAACTTGTCAGCTAACTTCTCTATCGTTAAATGAATTAGCGACAAAGGCTGTCGGTCAATTGATGATGTAGGCTGAGTAAATCGACAACAATGCTTCTGTCGACCAATTAAGCTGTCGCCAAATAAACTGGCAACAAGTCCTTTTTCCAAATAAATTGGTGACAAGAGCTACACGTCAGCCTATCGCCGACTCGTTTACCGACAGAACACTACGTCTCATTTGGCGATATATGATTATTTCTGTAAATTTTTTTAACTGTTTATTTTTTAATATTAATAAAGAAATGCATTATTTTAAAAAATCGTATGATTATAAGGGTCATTCTTTTTTTGCGACTTATGGCTTTTGGTGAAATTTTTGAATTTTGTACATTTACAGTGCAGATTACGGAGAGACAGATACTCATTTGCGATTTTGGCAGGTACAAATGTTGGGCTTTCAACGTGTAGATCGTTTAACCTGTAGACCCTATCTTGAGAAAATACTCCGTTTAAAAGTTAGATACTGTAGCAAAAACCAAAAGTCGCTGGCTTCGGAGGAAAAGAACATGCCCTAATGTTGACGGGAGAGAAGAAATGGGAAGGGACAGGCTGCAGCTACTGCCACTCGGCTCTTATTTTTCTTCTCCTTTTTGCGGTTTCTTGACGTGGTTGATAAGTGGTTGTTGGGTGCATGTCGCCGTATTGTTATGGGCCTTAAATATTATAGCTGTGCCTCGTTCCTCCAATTCAGGAAAGGGTTTTGCTTTTTTTTTTTACCCAAAGGGAAAGAAAGATTTTCCCCCTTTCTTTTAAGAAAAATACATGGGAAACAATTACTGAGTTTTTTATCCTTCCATCGACTCTCAACTGATGGTCAACACATTTGGATTATGGTTTCCAATCTCACCGTCCCAGACTAGTTCTCATCGATATGTACAAAAGAGGGGCCTGTTCAAATTAAGTTACTGTTCGTATTGACTTCTGGAAGCTAATATATTAGTTTTTTGAAGTAGTTTTTTCACTTCTCTCGTTCTCGTCTTACTCCAAGGATAAGTCAGGGGGTCACAGCACATTACGTATCTCATTTCTCTCGCTCTCGTCTCGTGCACGCATATCTCTCCCACTTTTTGCATCATTTGTTGTTTCCTTCTAAGAGCCACTTCTTTCAACTGCTACTATTCATTTTCGCCAAAAGTCATCAACCGCAGGTAAAAACCATCATCAGAAGCCAATACAAACGCTCCTAACTTACATCACCTAAGCTTGCATCACACAAATTCTCAACTTGTCATGATCTTGACTACTCCGATGATGCCCTGGTTCTTCCGGTTCACCTCATTAGGAGGCTGTTATTTTTAGCTAAAAATCATTAACTGCAGTCAAAAGCCATCAGTAGAAGACAATACGATTGCCCCTAACTTACATCACCCAAGCTTGCATCACATAAATTCTCAACTTGTCATGATCTTGACTATTCCGATGATGCCGTGGTTCTTCAAGTTCATCTCATTAGGAGGCTGCTTTTGGGCTCACTCTAGTTGAAAGTACCAAATGTACAACCCATAGGCATAGCCCAACTAGTGGCATTTTAGAACGTTCCAAAATTCCAAAGCTGTCATAATCTTGACAGTTCGGATGATGTACCCCATTACTTTGAGAACAAAACCATTACTTGGCTGGGCAAGGTCTAAGATCAAGATATGCGACTCCCTATATAGAGCAATTTAGCTTTTGGAATTCATGTCTTCTCCTATCAATCCAGTACAAAGTTTCACTTGCTTTGGATTAGTGTTACAAACTTGTGATTAAACTAGCATAGACTCATCCCCATCTCGTCTTTACTATTTTGGTAGTGCCTTCTACATAGTCATGATATATTTCTCTCCTGTGAAGTAGATCATCACTTGTGTGATGCAACCAACTGGGGGAGAATCAATAGACTCCATTTTTAACTGAAGACTGGAGAGGCTCCTTCAGCCCCTCTCTCTCTCTCTCTCTCTCTCTCTCTCATTTCTACTCCCAGGTGTAATTACACCATATATCATATCTCACAATGTATGGAGTATCTCGCATAACGGATGGTATATACGTATAGTATATGAGTATTTAAGACTATCTAGGTGGTATGAATAATTTTTTATAGGTGATATGTATATTTTTTCGACATACTCCTTTTTATATGCGTACATAAGGGTATTTACAAAATACACTAAAAACTATGAACTCCCTTACAAGTTTTACGTGTGGTTCACATTGGAGTATTTTATAATTAGTATACGAGTATACTTAAAGTGATAAAGAAATATTTCAAGTTTGTTTATGTAGTATATTAGATATTTGTGTAATTACACCTGGGTGTAAAAGGTATTTTTTCTATATATATAGACATCGGCAGGGCCTCCTGCGACTCCCTTCGGACATGCTTGCATGAGTAGCACACTGTCGTATCCACGTCGCCGGCATTTCCACAAAGCCCTTCCATGCAACCGTTCGCATCATTCTCCTTAACTCCCCACTGAATATGCGTGGCAGGCCGACTCTAAAGCCCATGTAGCACGGCACTACACACCTCGGGGTCCAAGGAGAAGCTGCATATGAGCCAGTGCAGGACATATCTGATTAGAGCATTCTTCGTGTCCAGGTGTACCAAACTGACTTACGGGAAACTGCTCAGATCAATACCGTATGGACCTTCGTGAATCATACCAACACCGTAATGCACTTTTAATCTTGTGGGCTCGGACATCACTAATTTTTTACTGTAAATATTACCATTTATTAACATACATTTACTAAATATGTGCTAAACCAATAAGTAGTGACATGTTACCTACATTTGAATGAGAACAAGAACGAATGCGACTATTACCTTCATGTGAAGACATTTTCTCCTTATCAACGAGCTTCCTTCATCTTTCTCTTACCCCACAAGCTCATCTCCCTCTCCCGAGCTCCTCTCCCTCTCCTAAGCTCCTCTGCTTTTCTCCCTCTTGCGGCCTTCTCCACCTCTCACGACCTTATGCCTCTCTTCACTTCCCCTCTCATTCTCTCCCTCTTTTTTCTCCTCTCCCAAGCTCCCCTCGTTCTCTCTCAAGAGAAATGGTGAAAGAGACCTGAGGGGGTTGGGTCAAAGAGAAATGGACGACCTGGCAACAAGTAGTCGTTGAATGGTTGAGCGACTAGGTCTAGTCACGTGAATAAGTTGTTCAACCTTTGGGTGATTATACCTAGTAGCTCAACTAGCGGGCGACTTGGACAGTTGGCGCACAATCGCTGAACGACTAGGCTAAGTCACTCAATGGTGGAGAGACAGATGATCATTAGTATAAAATAAAAAAACAAAACTATATTACTATAATTCAGAAAAAAAAGATTATTTCAAAAAAAAAAAAATCTCGACATGGTAAATGCTGCCGTGCCCACCCATCGCACGTGCGGCTGGATGCTCCCTTTACATAAGGCCCTTTCCGCAAATTCCTCCATCGATCGATCCGCCAACTTTGTTTCTTCTTTTTTCTTTTGATATGGATCAACCAACTCTCAAAAGATACGCCAGTCTCATGCCATTACCTTTCCAAGGTGGGTTACACATATCTGACAGATTTTTCAGGTGAACGTTACAAGTAATCTAGCTTGCTGACGCTAGCTAGTTTAGTTAGATGCACTTTGTTAAAAGTGACGCTAGCTAGTTTAGTTAGATGCACGAGACATTGTTCAGTGCGGATTTCTCGTTATGATATAAAAACTCGACATTTATATTGACATAACTAGAGGAATTCTCCGCATGAATATTATGTTTATATTTGAAAATAGAGCTGTACTTTGTTAAACAGCTCTATGTGTATGATTGAAAATATAATTGTATTTCTTTTCAACTGTAATAGATCCAATATATACCTGATCGATATGCACCGTTATAATTTAGACCCGTTACAATCAATAGTGTCAATCTCTCTCTTTTTCCCTTAGGGTTTCTAATTAACTTTTTTTCTCCAAAAACTCCTTTTGTTTCAACCCAAATGAATAAATTTCACTACTGAACAAATCAACACAAACAAAACATCATTATTTTTTTTACAATGAAAATCTCAAACATGTTTTGAAGGCATTATCAGACCCAGAGCAACGTGCTGGTTGTACAACTAGTAAGCCATATCCTCCTATATTACACCACGTTAGGTTTTTTTGCGAAAAAACCCTTCAAAATTTGCGAAATCATGTGTAGGTCCTTGGTTTTGCAGAAAAAACCTCCACCACGTCAGTTTTTTTGGAAAAACCATCCGCTTTTTTACAATTACATATAAGTCCTTGGTTTTCTATAGAGTCCCTCCTTTTACTGAATAACACCCCACAGTTTTTTGGAAATTACACGTTACACCCCAAGGGCCAACATATTGGATTTTTTACGAAAAAGCCCTCCACAATTTGTGAAATCATGTGCGGTCTTCGTTTTTTTGCAGAATAGGCCCTGCCACGTTAGTTTTTTTTTGAAAAAACCATGCTCGTCGATCCAACCCATGGGATATGAAATATGTATCATTTACAAGATAATCGATCCCTCATTCGAACAAAAAAACCAAATTGCGACAAGGTACGAAACATGTATCTCATCTAGAACAGGCAGAGGGAGACATGAGATGATGAAATGCCTTATGCTGCGGCAGGCAGGCGTGCATCTTGTCCTGCCGGGGACGCTTCTTTTGGGCGATAAGATCGTTTGGTGTGCTCACCGTACGTGTCCTCCCGTGCCTGGTGGCCGCGCCGGCCGAGCACCGTGGACAAGCGGCGCCGCAACACTTTGGCCAGCTGATCGATATACGTACCAGGCTAGGAAGGGAATTCTAAAACGACATGCATGAACGTCGCCATAGAAAGACATGAAAAGAGATATACCTTTTAGTTGTTCCTGCGAAATCTACACGGCTCCCTTCAGGATATATACCTTCTGCTCGAAAAAGAGGTATGCGTGCTTCGATGCTGATCTCCTCGAGGATGAAAGCATGAATTTACGTCACATGAAAGTCCAAATAATAATCGATCTGTAATCACCAGCTGCTCCACTATTAAAATATAGTATATTAGTATTGCTTTTTTATAGGAACGTATGGCGCAATCAGAGGTGATGAATGATTAACTCCGCTTCTCAAAATCTCTACGTAGTCGATGAAGATTCCGACCGCTCGAACGAACACTTGATGCTCAGCTTTGCTCGTAGTCGTACGCGTCGTCCAAACAGCAATCACAAGAAATCACGAGCCAGATTGATTCAATATGTACTTTATTACCGAATTTCCGTGGATTTACAAAGTGCCATCACAAGCATCCCTAAAAACCCTAGCACAAAAAATCTCGTAAAGCCACAGCCAAAACACTTGGACTCTCCCTGCTTTTATATCCTAGAGCACTAAACTGTGTTCGACTCAAACACAAACACGAAATCCTATCTCTTCCTCAAATCAAGGGACCCGAAACCCTTCCTAACACGGATTTTACCAAATCTCTAATCCTTCCCGTTACGGACTCCTTCCATAACGTTTTCAATCTCATCAGGTGATGAAACCCCTAAGAGCGCACCTCCTGTAGCTCCATCTCACATCATCAACCTCCGTGTAGAAGTCTCCAGAACTGCACCGCCTGTAGCTTCTCCACGCATTACCACCTTTGATCTCCATGTACTCCAACGTTAGCCCGACCATCTCGCATGAGATCCTCAAACATCTGGACCTCAGATATCTCCATCCTAGTCCCGATCCTCCTTGTCACCAAGCATGATCGTCTCCACGCCATCCTGCACATGCAACGACCAAAGAAACGTTTCCCGGCACAAGTTCTCCATAACTTGACTATCATCAGCACACACTCACACCACCCTTGTCCATCCATAGACAAGAACAAAACCATCCACGACCATCAACTAGGTTATCTACGATCACGCATTCCATCGCTTATCGCAAATCAGCTCCACACAACTTCTTATGACCGGTAGCTCAACGAGTACTCGAAAACCATAAGTACTCGGAAAATACTATCGCTCCGCTCTAGACACTCAGGGATACCACGCATCGCTACCGACCAAAACCATTGAGTACCGAGCGTCAAGTCTACGACTACCGATCATCAACTAATCATCGCACCATCGATCACCGAGCACCGAGTGTCGGCGACAACCGCTACGACCAGATCAGTCAACCACTGACCCAACACGAGTACTCGAAATACTCGCAGATCATAGGAATTAGAGCACTCGTACCGACCATGAAGACTACGAGTATCGACCGCAAAGCCTACAGCAACCGATCACAAAGCCTTCGACTACCGAAGACAACGACAGCAGACTACAAAATCTACGATTATGAAAACAAGACTGCGAAGTCTACGACTATAACAGCACTCTGCAAAATCTACGACCATCGACTACAAAATTATCGACTGTCGATAAGTAAAATCTACGACTATCGAGTACCGACCGGGTACTGTAGCTACGACCATGAAAAAGTATTGTAGCTACGACCATGAAAGGTAGTATAGCTATGATTACTTTCAATGGTCGTTCTGTCATAGTCGAAGTCGAACATGGTCGAACTGCCGTAGTCGATGTTCCGTGGTCGACGCTGGATGTGATCGAAGTAGAACGTAGTCGTAGTCGAACCTGATCGAAAACGATTCTGAGTCATAACCAACGTGGTCGAAGTCTACTGTGATCGAAAGCCGCCGTGCTCGAAGTCTGCCGTGGTCGTTTAGCCGTGTGATCCTCTGATGCCACTCGAGTGTCGTCCGATGGTCTGATGCATCTCGAAAATCGTTTGATGCTCCAGAGCTACTCGAATACCGTCCTATGCCACTCGGACCCGATCGAACTGGTCCAAAACTACTCGGAGCAACCAAAAACACTCGGAGAAGATAAAAACCACTCAGAGCAGACTGAAACCACTTGAGCAGACAAAAATTGATGTTCTAAACCCTTTTCGGCACAAAAGAATGCAAATGATGAGTTCTTGAATTCAGTTCCATTATCATTTTTAATTGCTCTAAGTGCTCCTGGAAGATCATTAGCAAGCCTAAGAGCTAGCTCTCGAAAGTGACCAAAAGCTTCATCCTTAGAAGCCATAAAATATACCCAAGAGTATCTAGAGTAATCATCAACAATAACAAGAGCATACCATTTATCTCCAATAGACTGAACCCTAGAAGGACATATAGTGTCCATGTGCAATAATTGCCTCGGGTAATCAATCACTACTTGTGTGAGTGGGGGATGAGATGATGCAACCATTTTACTAGGTCGACAAGGTGAACACACTAGATCCATTGACTTCTCAATCTTAAGACTAAGAATTCCTCTAACTAGATTCATATTACTGAGCCGAGCTAGATAATCAAAGGCAATGTGACCTACTCTATGGTGCTAGAAGAATAAATCCTTAGAATTAGATGAAATAAGACACCTAAGATCAGAAGATGCTGAGTACAAAAAATTACCCTTAAACAAGCGACTAACTCGGCTGATTTTGCATACAAGATCACCAGATGAATCCAAGATACAACATGAATGCTTTTTAAAGTTCACCTCAAGATTATCATCTACCAACTGTGAAATTGAACTTATCCTGCTTTTATATGCTAGAGCCATAAACTATGTTCGACTCAAACACGAACATGAAATCCTATCTCTTCCTCAAATCAAGGGACGCAAAACCCTTCATAACACGGGTTTTACCAAATTTCTAATCCCTCTCGTTATGGACTCCTTCTATAACATTTTCAATCTCACCACATGATGAAGCCTCCAAGAACACACCTCCCATAGCTCTATCTCGCATCATCAACCTCCGTGTAAAAACCTCTAGGACCGCACCATCCGTAGCTTCTTCACGCATCACCACCTTTGATCTCTATGTACTCCAGTGTTAACTCGACCATCTCACGTGACATCCTCAACTGTCTGGACCTCAAATCTCCCCATCCTAGTCCCGGTCCTCCTCGTCACTGACCATGATTGTCTTCTTGCCATCCTGCACATGCAAAGAACAAAGAAACGTTTCCTGGCACATGTTCTCCTACTGACCATGAAGTCTACAAGTACCGACCGTGAAGCCTACAGCAACCGATCGCAAAGCCTTCGACTACCGAAGACAATGACAGCAGACTGCAAAGTATACGACTATAAAAATAAGACTATGAAGTTTACGACTATAACAGCAGTCCGCAAAGCCTACGACCATTGACTACAAAGCCTTCGACTATCGACCAGTAAAATCTACGACTATCGAGTACCAACCAAGTACTGTAGCTACGACCATAAAAAGTATTGTATCTACGACCATGAAAGGTATTATAGCTATGATTACCTTCAGTGGTCATTCTGTCATGGTCGAAATCGAATATGATCAAACTGTCGTAGTCGATGTTCTGTGGTCGACGCCGGACATGGTCGAAGTAGAACGTGATCGTTGTCGGCCGTGGTCATAGTCAAACATGATCGTAAACGACTCTGAGTCATAACCAACGTGGTCAAAGTCTGCCGTGATCGAAAGCCGCCATGGTCGAAGTCTACCGTGGTCGTTCAGCCGTGCAATCCTCTAATGCCACTAGAGTGCCGTCCGATGTTCCGATACGTCTTGAAAACCGTCCGATGCTCCAGAGCTACTTGAATACCGTCCTTTGCCACTCGGACCTGATCGGACTGGTTGGAAACTAGTCGGAGTAACCAAAAACACTCGGAGAAGATAAAAACCACTCCGAGCAGATTGAAACCACTTGAACTTGAAACATTCGACCATGATCGACCAAAACTTTCATAAACGTAAAATCCAAAACAATCCAAATATCAATTATTCATCATCACTTTGTTTACAACCATCCACATGGCCTAACACTTTTAACATTTGCCAATTGAGTATTTAGATAAATATGTATGTACATACACATCAATTTATGTGATACTGTTAACGAACTCCAACAGTTGTCACAAGCGCTGAATTCTGTTGCTCTATCTGGCAGTTAATTTAGTTAAGAAAGTGTATGAAATTGGTGTTGCATAAATGGAAGGCTAGCTAGGTGGGACAAAAGGTAAGTGAAGAGATAGATGCAGAAACTCATGCCCTTTTTGCGAGAAATTTGATGCCCCTTTTGAACTTTAGCCTCACCGGCCAGTACATGGATAAAAGTATCACGTTAATACTGGAAAAAAATTAAGGACTTGTGTTTGTGTTACAGCAAGCTAGATAACACACGTCTTTTCTAGTCCGAAGAGATACACATATGTGCTTAGATGCTCCATTCATTAACTGGCAGCATCGTTTTGGACAGGTAAAGAAACAGGAATAAGAAGCCTTCCATCATACGTCACAACAGGAATTTATGGTCAAACTTTTTCACCTTACCTTTTAGAAAATCTTTTTCACCTCGGACCAACAATGTGATATTCCTAAATATTTACATTGGTTAGATGGAAATAACATAAGTAGCTAGATCCATCGTAAAATGGTTTACATAATATTATTGTTTATAGAGAATAGATCGATTTCCCACATATACAAGGATCTCCATGCACTATCCAAGGGTCCAAAATGATCTTTGAGATTCGTGCACATTCTTTCTACCGTATTGTGTACCTGGCTACACTTGTTGTACGTGGGTGGTTCCGGCCACATACAACTCAGCAAAACCTTACATCTCTCTCCTCGCTCTCATTCTCACGTACTCTGCCCTCTTCTTTTGGGCTTTTAACTTCTCTGAAAATCAAAACAAATGGAGTGGTATTTCCAAACGGCTTCTCGAGTCCAAAATCATATTCGTCGTTCGCATTGGAGTCTCTGCTATCCGCTGCCATCTCGAAAAATATAGCCAAAAACCATTAGCTGCCGCCCAGAAGAACAGGGTCTTTGGATCCTCCTTCCCTACAGCTCTGACGAGTGACGTCCGCCGTCGTCGGCGCTGACTTGAGCGCTATCTTGGTAGCCAAGTAAGGGCCATCAGGGTCGAAGTTGAGGAGGAGAACGGTGAGGAAGAGTCTAGAGAGATTTTTGAGCAACGGTAGGTACAGGATGAGTTTGACTGAGTATTTATAGAGGGAGAGGTGGAGCTACAATTCATGGGGTGGGGTTTGGTGGGTTTTTATTGACTGGGAATGGATTGGGGAGGATCGACAGGCCTAGCGGTCAGTTTACCACAGACGGTTCTATATACAAGCCGTCTGTGGTACTCTCCCAACACAGACGGTTGGTAGCTAGAACTATCTGTGATGTGCGAATATCATAGGCGGTTCTATATACCAACTGTCTGTGAATTAGAGCAAAGAGATATATATATATATATATATATATATATATATATATATATATATATATATATATATATATATATATATATATATATATATATATATATATATATATATATATATATAGGAAAAATACATTCTACACAGAGTGTAGTTACACCCACCTCTAATATACCACCTAAACAAATTTGAAATACTCCTTTATCACTTTAGGTATATTTGTATACTAATTATAAGATACTCCAATGTGAACCACACGAAAAACTTGTAAATGAGTTCATAGTTTTTAGCGTATTTTGTAAATACCCTATATATCACAGCATAAAAGGAGTATGTCGAAAAATGTACATACCACTTCTAAAAATTGTTCATACCACCTAGATGGTCTTAAATACTTGTATACTACACGTACATACCCTCCGTTCTGCGAGATACTCCATACATTGCGAGATACGATATAGGGTGTAACTACACCGGGTGTAGAAAAGAGGCTTCCTATATATATATATATATATATATATATTGCTTAGTCTCAAAACATAAAATAACAAAGTTATATATGGTTTATATATGCTCGTTTGAAAGGTTTCGACGAGATCTACAACTTTGCAGTTGAGGCAAACCCTAAATTCCGAACGAAAGATAAAATTTGGTAAAAACAAAAACCGAAAACCTGTGGTGCAAATTTTGACGCTAAAGATAGCCGATTTTGTGTCTTAGAGGGCGACGGGCTTATGCTGGTCATTTTTTTGGATCGGACTCGTCATTAGCTTTTCAACGAGTGCAAGAATATCAAAAACGGATACCGTATGCAAAAGTTATGCCCGTTTTACGAAAGGTGTCTCGGAACGGAATCCTAGTCGGACTTAGGCAGGAGATTATAAAATTTTAGGGGATTGCGAGGTGGGAAACCATATCGCAGACGGTTTTAATACAAACCGTCTGTGATAACTTAATTATCATAGATGGTTTAAATAAAAAAACCGTCTGTGATATTTCGCAATATCATAGACGGTTCTTGGTAAGAACCGTCTATGATACTTCACAGACGGTTCTCACCATAAATCGTATGTGATGTTATTTCTTCACAGACAGTTTGTAGCACTAGCAGCAACACAGATGGTCTCTAAACCTAAACTGTATATGATTGTATTTAACACAAACGGTTTAAGTTAACCGTCTGTGATGAGACATCTCATATAAATCTTTTTGTAATAGCGTGAAAACAATGGTAATAGCTTAGTTAATAATAAGTATACAGTGAAGCAGAACTTTGCCCTTTTGCCAAGGGTTGTCGCTTCTTTTTACGTTTAGCATTATCATATAAGCTAATTAATTACAGCACTGCGTTTCACGATATTCTCTGCGGATAATGATCGGAAGCTTTTTAACCCGCTAGGGAAGCGCGTCCCGTGTAAGCTATGCCGTTGGTGGTAACTCTGACAAGCCCGTCTTCTTCATCGTTTCCGACCGCACACAATGCTTGCCCCGAAATAATGTGACTTGATAAAGTTTAACTCCCATCGTCACCACTCGCACCTGAAAAAAAGAAGCTAGCTAGCTTTGCGCCATCGATCGACAGCTAGCCGGCCAGCGGCTGATGAATCGGGCGGGCATTACATGCACGAGAAGCCTGTCTTGCCTGGGCAAATCGAGTTAAGCAGAAACAATGGGCATCTGCATGCATGAAAGAGAGAGAAAAAGGCAGCAGGTTTTTACGACTCACCATCTGATTATTTCGCAGATCGACATTCTTGCGGCCGGCCGGCGGTGACATGTCTGCTAGCCTGGTCTCCGAGAGCCACCGCTTTCCGCGCGGTGGTCCAAAGCGCGCGATGCCTGACTGCTGCGGAGCACGCCATATCCGCAGGAAGATAGAAAGCTCACAAGATTCTACGTACCTCAGGCACAGTAAAGCGCATGGCACATAGCTGGACATGGACATGGCCTCGAGCTCGCGCGGCTCCTATATAAAGCGACCGTCAGCTGTGGGGAAAATCGAAGATCAGCTCAGCTTACAGCAGCAGCTAGCTAGCTAGCCTTGCTTGCTTGCTTGTCAACCTCTAGCTAGCTAGCAAGGCCATCGTGTGTCTGGTGCAGCAATGGCCCGCAGGGACAGGGACCCGCTGGTGGTTGGTAGGGTTGTGGGCGACGTGCTCGACCCCTTCGTCCGAACCACCGACCTCAGGGTGAGCTACGGGCCGAGGACGATATCCAACGGCTGCGAGCTCAAGCCGTCCATGGTGGTGCACCAGCCCAGGGTCGACGTCGGCGGCAACGACATGAGGACATTTTACACACTCGTACGTACAAACACACACGAGCTGGGCTATGCTAATCGCATACAGTACACACACAAAGAGCTGTGCTATCTGCTATGCTAATCAATCACATACGGTAGTGTCATTTTCGATGTTTCCCCTTGTCATAATTAAGGACCTAATTATTACTTTAGATAGCCCCTATATATATATATATATATATATATGTGTGTGTGTGTGTGTATGTAGGTTAAATATGCGTGCAAAAGTGGCTTAGTATGTATATAGCAGCATGCATATATCGATCGATCATGTTGTGCATGCGTAACTGCAGGTGATGGTAGACCCAGATGCTCCAAGCCCAAGCGACCCGAATCTTAGGGAGTATCTACACTGGTAAATACGTACTAACTAATGCTAGCTAGCTCTTTCTCTTTTCCATGCCACACTCACTGCTGATTCATACCGCATACATACGCATCGACCCTCTCTGTCTGCAGGCTGGTCATTGATATTCCTGGAACTACTGGAGCAGCCATTGGTCAGTAGTCAGCACTACTCCTCTCACTCTTAATTCATCTCTTCCTCTCTAGTTTCCTGCATGTTTTAATTAACCTGCATGCATATGATGAGCTCTGCAGGGCAAGAGGTGATGTGCTACGAGAGCCCAAGGCCGACCATGGGGATCCACCGCTTCGCGTTCGTGCTGTTCCAGCAGCTGGGCCGGCAGACGGTGTACGCCCCCGGCTGGCGCCAGAACTTCAACACCAGGGACTTCGCCGAGCTCTACAACCTTGGCCCGCCGGTCGCCGCCGTCTACTTCAACTGCCAGCGCGAGGCTGGCTCTGGGGGGAGAAGGATGTACCCCTAGTGCATGACCCATCCATCCGAGATAACAGCTTACATATCATTCTGTATGGCTAGTGTGACGACCCGCATCATTACCATGGGGTAATAACGCCGGTCAACGGATTATTATTCGTTTTAGCCGATAAAACATCGCTCTAACGAATAATAAGCCTATCAGAGTGTTGCAACAGAACAATAATTAGAGACAACTTGATATTACAAAAATATCACCACGCAGGGCTAAAATTTCTTACCAAGCCTCAAGGGCTGGAATATCCTGTTCTTTACTCAATCTTCACCCGGAATGTCCGCCTTGCACCCATTGTAATCCGAGTCCACAGTATCTCATCCAGGCTAAACTGACATATCCTAAACAAAGGAGGATAATAGCAAGGGTGAGTACTGAAGTACTCGACAAGAAGCGTTATTAGCAAAATGCAGGAAATGCCCATTTCCACACTTTTAGAAATATCAATCCCTGTTCTCAAATTCTGGCTCAATCTTAGCCTCTTTCCTTCCTCATTTTCTTTCCAATCACTTATAGAAAATAGGGTTTGTTGGTTTTGAAAGAACTCCAATTTATTATTTTAGAAAACTACGAGCATTCGTATGAGCAAAAAAACCCCATAAGTTTCCGTAATTCTCCTTTCACGAGAGCGGCATGAATTCATGATTTGGTAAGCATGCGCAAGCTTGTATCACTTTACCCATCACCACTCGATCCTGTTGGTCGTCTAGATCTCCGCATTTCCTTAGATGCGGTGCCGGATCGAGTACAATACGTTGCATCTATCTCGATAATTATATCTCCACCCGATTACTCACAATCGGCGACTGGGCGGTAACACCCTCACGCAGACCACCAAAGCGACATTAACTGTTGGTGGGGTGGTTTCGACCTCACCCAACACCCAAGCTGCGTAATATATCGCCTTGCGTACCCGTTCTTGAATATCGATCGGTCTTGGGTTCTTGCGATCCGCCTCCCAGCCGGCCTACGTGCAGTTACGGGTTCTGCGGTGTGTGGATCCATCCCACTCCGTGCGGTCCGGCTCTTGTGGGTTCTTCCCTAAATAATACTTACCCATGTGGAGAATATAATACCTTGATAGAGCTACTAGTCCGTCCGTCAATACGGGATGTTGGTTGATACGGTGTAGTGCGGTCATTCACACGGAAGAAGTTTGTAGTTCCTTATATTCTATTCTTATGCAGAGGTCCCAAACACGCCCTTGTCACCTGCCCTGGCAACCTCTGCCCACCTTCTTAATTAACTCAATTGGCCAACTGCTCCATCAGTGCCATCTATCTCTTTTCTCATGTCATTTATATTCATTGCTCGATTTAAATACTTATTTATTTCTTTCATGCAGGGTGATACTAAATTAATACAAAAATACTTGTTTTACAGAATATACTCTGAAGATATGTTCAAAGGAATGCTTGCCTGAACTTTAACCATATACTCGGATTCAAATAGGATCAGGTGAAGATGTTCCCGTAGCTTGAATTATCGCCTGCAATTGAATACGCCGGCTATGACTTAATTTACAAAATGGTAATAGAATACAAGGTGTCGATGTGTTTGTGCTCCTAAGGTAAGACGTCACTCCATTTAACCCATTCGCGCTCATCGAGGTTAATTTCAGTACACTACTCGTCGTTCGACAACATTGTGCTAGCGGTACGGGATATGGTTTATTTAATAGGTATGCCCGGTGTTTTGTTGGTTCCTAGCAATGTTTCGATTACACAGAATTAATTAGATGTCTTTATAATTATCATGGTGAATATTAATCCTAGCCGATCTCGCGTATGCAATTATACCAATTTAATCTCTCATAGATGCGTATGTATCGATTCACCTCGCTAATTCACTTTAGGTCTTATGGTTATTTAAATCTTTCTTCTTAGTACCGGTCCTTCCTCATAATTAATACGCGTGTGATTATTTACGTTATCGACACTAATGAAATTAACTCCTAAGTAATTAATTGGTTAAATTATACTAAAGCGTCTCCGTATGACCTCCAAGTTTTATTTTAACTAGCTACGGATTGTTACAACTCTATGTTATTTACATGATTAGGTCCAAGTTATTCGGTGCGCATGCTTTTGAATCATAGCGTACCATTCCAGTCGTTGCAAACCATTTTGCATCTTTTAATGGATATTAGTTTAGAATATAACTATTTGTTTATTCTAATAATTAAAATACTTATTAGTGATTTTCCTACCATTTTATAATCGACTAATAAAATTAACTGGGCATTGAAATGTACCCTAGGGATCTCAATTTCCAGACTATGGGCATCATTTGATTTATCTTTTCTAACCCAGAATATTTACTAAGACAGTTACATGATTTAACACTATCTATGTTAATTTGGTATTCAGTTACAACCTTGAATGACTTAATTGGTAATATCTGAGTTGAATCGGTATACGCTATGTTTTTAACCTACAAATGGCAATTTATTTATTCTAATCATGATAAATACTGATTAATGATTTCCTACTGTTTAGATGAACGTAACCAATTTATCTGCGTATTCAAACCTGCCACAAAAGTGATCTTAGACTATAGTATTTTAATCTACTCCACATGTGTATAAGCTTAGTCGACTTGCATCTTTTAAATTGTCGGACTGCAGTTCGTTGTTCTAATGATCCGAAGTAAACAGGGGTAGATTTCTATACTTTAAACCATGCTGACCAAAATGTTTGAGTCTTTACATATAACCTGGGATGGTCTAAACGACGATACACAAATTTTAATACACCTAGGTACCTGCTTTAATCCATTGACGGCTTGGTTTATTTATAACGATCATGAATATTTAATAATAAGATTTCACAAGTTTATACTACGAACAGGATTAGTTAGGTATTTAATTAGGATGTCGAATGATTTAAACGACATTATCCAATTCAATCGATACGCATCACAGATTTTAATCTATTGACCGCCCTTAGTTAGGTTTCATTAGTCGTAACTACTACTTTTTGATATTTGGTAAAGTGACATGATTAGCATAATATTAACAAGTAATTTAATCTGTAATTGATTATTTAATGAAACATTTACGAAGACAAAATTTTATTACGTGTGCCTCTTCTCTCTCTTCCTTCTCTCACTTTTCTCTTTTTCCTTTTCTTTTCTCACCCGCCGCCCTTCCTCGTGGTCGCCTGAGCTGCTACGCCTCCGGCTCCCCTCTACGCCTCCTACTCCGGCCTCTCACCGACTCCGGCTCCTCCCCGCCCGCACCTCGCACCACTACCGGTAACCCTAGGTTAACCCTAGGTTTGGGCTTTTGCCCGTCGGCTCCGATCTGTGCTTCATCCCACCTCTGGACTTATTTCTTCTACTCCCTCCCCCTCTATTTTGATGATTTAATTTTGGATGATGATTTGCCTACTGTGATTTTGGGGATGCCCGAGGGTGGTCGTCGGTGGCTCCGTGGGCTCGAGGTCATGCCATGCGCCGGGGAGCATGCCATGGCCGTCGGCGCTGGCGTCCTACCTACACCACGGTGGCTCACCTCCTCGGTCCACCCTGCTCCCTCTGCTCCCTTCCTCTACCCTCTGTTGGTTACTCTCTGTGATGGTTTCATGGTTACTAGTGGTGCTAGTTGACAACGAAGGTTGGCTTGCTATGTGTGGCATGCAAGATTTACTATTACGAAGTTGATGTTAATATTACGGTGATCCGTGGGCTACCTTTGCTGGTTGATCCGGGTTGCGGTGGGAAGTAATCGGGGTTGCTTGCGGTGTCGCTCTCGGTGATGTGGACGTCGCTGGTGGTGACCTCCTCCTCCTTCTAGGGCCGACGGTCTCGGGCTCGTGGTCGACTTCCGCCGCCGCCGCGCTCTGTCGGCTCGACCGCCTTCGTCTTGTGGTCGCTTCTTGCACTGGGAAGATGGTGATCGCCGTCTTGCTTCCGCCTTGCTCCTGGTTGACTTGTCCCGAGGTTGTCTTGCGGTGGCCGGTGAGGCTTGGCTGTGGAGTCTGAGGGTTTGGGAATGTGGATGGGAGAGGTGTGGCCTGCTGGAGCCGTGGTCTTCTTCTCCGTCCCTTTGCTCTCGGTTGGTTTGGGGAATGAGAACAGAGGCGGTGGGGCTTGCTCACGAGATATTTCTTCATTCTCTGTTGGTGTGTGTGATGTTTGGCTTGGGCGGTGCTATCCGGTGTGCGATATCTCCGAAATGGTGTCTTGAGCCCGTGCGGTCTCCCAGTTCTTTGTGTGTGGCGTGGTGGCCAAGTGAAGTCGGCTTCTCTCCTTGCCTTGCGGGCTGGTGATGCCCCCTGTGGCTTGCTGGCTGGTTATGCCCTCTGTGGCTTGTGGCCGTCTTGTTATTGCTACTGTGTGTCCGGATATTTTCTGGGATGGCTGCTGTGCGTGACCCTCTCACTGCTTTTGCTCGGTCGTGCGTGGCTTGGGGTCACACTGTTCCCTTTTGTGGCCGTGTGATTCTCCTGTGGCTGGGGGGAAACTAAGTGCAATATGGTGATTTATTTTATACTTGCTGGCCCTTAAAATAAAACAGGTTTGTTTATGCCCGATTGATGAGCCTACGGTTGTGAGAGGTGCCGATTGGCCCCCGGACGGTCAGGTATCTCCGTGAACGGATTACCCAGCCCGAACTTAATCTCTAGGGCTCTGACGATAGTTCTATCTTCTTTTCTTCGTTTATTTCTATTGTTCTTTTGTTCGGTCTTTTTCGGTATTAAAATAGTAGTTCACTTGCAAATAACTATCGGTGTGGTGGCGGTTCGACGACAGATTCTAATGTATGAAATGACATGGCTGTAATTTGGCTTTCTCTTAATATTGATGTCTAGATGATATTGTATGTTATCTAAATGTAATTTTTGTTCTTTGTTAATTCGGATGTAATTGAATATGTATGAAATGGACTTCGTGTAATTTAGATTATGCAATTCTTGGTTAAATACAATTATATTGTAATTGCTTAGTTTTTGAGATGATCATTTGGTTGAGCCTGGAATTGTATATTTGTTGCACTTCGTATTATTGCTATCATGTAATACAATTTGTAATAATTTTATTTGACTTGATACAGTTCTAAGTGTCGCTTAATGGATATAATTGATTTTACCATATATTGATTGTAATTAATTACTGTTGTACTACGGACTGCTAATATATTTTAATTGAGTTGCATATTTTTACTTACGCAATTCTTTCACAATTTATTCTCGTCCTCACCGTGGAAGTTTGGCGTGTATTGAAATTCTCTATCGTTCGTTAAGTTCATTTTATACGATTGCAAAGAAAAGTTTAAATTTCCCTTGTATTTTAGATCATTAACTACCTAATTAATCCTGCTTAACGTCTTAACTCACTGGTTAGGGTTAATTAATGACGTGGGTTGTTTCAGCTAGCTTGCTATGTGACTAGCAGCCATGCACGCAGCAGCATATGATATAAACAATGAGCTAGCTAGCTAGCAGCAGCTAAGGAAGACGAAGCCTAGCTAGCTTAGTATTGTAGTGCAATGAACTGTGGTCCATAACGTAAAGAGGACCTCTATATATTCACTATGCATGCTATCTTAATTTACCACAGTAGAAGTCTCCTACTGTTTTCCACAGAAAAAAAAACAATGCATGATATGTCATGCAGGCTCTGTACTCTGCGTCCATCGATCCGTGGACCCATCTATATGTTAGATAATTGACTAGTCACTGTTACATGCGTGTATATTATTGCATGCATGGAAGACAAACATGTAAATCACAGCCACTGCCACAAGAAGATATGCAGATAATAGTAGCGCATGCATGTGTTGGATGTAACAAGTCATTATCTATTATTATATTATTAAAAGAGGGAATTGCTAACTAAATAGTACTTAAGTGTTTTTTACTGAGCACTCGAATTTCTCGTCATACGATTTTGCCTCGAGATTTATGCTCCACCTTCCTCTCCAACCCCGGTGAGAGCTCCAACGAGTTAGGGTTAGGGTTCCGGTTTCGGTTGGGTTCATTGGAGCCCTCTGAATTTAGAGGTAGGCGGGGGCGGTGTCAGACCGACAGTGGGCGGAGCTGGTGGTGACACTGCCTCAGCCGCGGGCCGAAAGAGACGATGAGCAGTAGAGGTTGGCAGGCGCGATAAGGACGAGTGGTTAGGAGGCAGTGAATTCAACGCCGGTAGCAGCCGAAGACAAGGAAGGAGTGCGGTGCAAGGGGATTTCATTGGAGAGGAAGAAGGTGGAGGTGCGGGCGGCTCACTGGAGAGGAGGAAGAAGGGTGGCCGGGAGGGAGGTAGGTGGGAGCGCCGACGGTGGCTGAGGCTCACGGGCAGGGGCGATGAAAAAGGAATGGTCAGGAGGTGCCAAGCTCAGGAGGGAGGGATGGGGGCGATGAGAAGGGAATGGTTAGGAGGCAGTGGGGGCAGCGACAGATTCGGTGGATACCATTGTTGTTGAACGAGGGAGGCACAGGAGAGTTGGGGGCTCGTCGAAGATGAGGAAGAAGGCGATGGTGGTGGTCGGGGCGGAGGGAGTGGCGGCAGGGGCTGAAGTGGGAGCAACTAGGGTTAGGATGGGGTGGAAGAAGGTGGAGTTTATATATAGGAGAGGAGGAAGAGGAAGGATATCCATTGGATGCAGATACGAGGGTCACAAATTTGAGTACTCTTTAAACAAAAAACACTCAATTACTCTTTAGACATCTTAAAAGAAAATCAAAAGAAACCACCACATTTGCAGTCAAGAGCTAGAAATCTGCATCGTTATCAAAAGCGAGAGAAAAAGTGTTAACAAGTACATTTGTCTGTGCTGCCTCGCTCGTTTCAGCTTCTGGCTCCTGGCTTATTTTTCACTATTCATAAATTTTGTCTTTTTCTGAACTTTTAGCTTTTCTTGAGTTTTTTGCCGTTTCTTTTTTTCCCGTATTTGTTTGCGTTGTCCGTGATGAGCTAACATATTTTTCTATTTTTAAATTTTTTAATTTTAATTACACTAAATAAACCACCTTCAACTACAGTGAAATTTCAGCCGCTACAGTGTAATTTCAGTCATAAGCTAGCCACAGCTTTTCAGCCTAACAGTGCAATTTGTCCAGTTTGGAATAGACTTTTTTTGGGATCTGACCCTTATAGACTTGAACTTGGATGGTAAAGGGCATGTTTGGCAAGTCACAAGCCGGTCGGTTTTTGGCTTTTGCTACAGTAACTAACTTTCAAACAGAGTATTTTCTCCAGACAGGGTCTACAAGTTAAACGTAGTACACGTTAAAAGCTCAACATCTGTACCAGTTAAAATCGTAAGTGAGTATCGGTCTCTCCGTAATCTGTATCGTAAACAGCCAAAATTCAAAAATTTTAGCCAAATGCTATAAACCGTAGCAAAAAAGAATAGACCCTAAGACTTGAGACGCGCGTCATCCTTTTAACGTAAAGTATCACGTCCGCTAGGTGGCGTACTTACAGGTTTGGCCGCCATATACATAGTATCATATGGAAGGGCGAATCAAATCGGAGTAGAAATTACACCGGCCCCAGTGTCTTATCCCCCGGCCATTAGCCATTCGGATGCCGTTGTTGCCGCCGATCGAGGTGCCTTTTTCCGAAGCGACGCCAGCTTGCCAAGGGGATAAAAAGAAAAGGCGTTCTGATGGCTTGAGCGGAGGAAAATCTTACACATTATTGGACAGGGGCTAGGGGGACACACTACGAGAGAATCAGATTGCATTTGCATGACCGTGCCTTTTTTGCTTTCAAGTTGATGGACTCTTTTCAACGGAAATACCCTGGAAATTAGGGGGCTACTACAAGACGATAGGCCGTTGAAAACGTTTCTAATGATATAGGGTTTCATTAAGTTACATCAAATTTTGCCTTCCCTCCCTTTTCCTTCTCCTCCTCCACCACTCCCCCTCCCCGTCTTCTTCTTTGGTGCCGGCTACAGCTCCGCACCTCTCTTTCGCCTACCCCGCCCCTTCCTCCCCCACTGGCAGCCGGTGGCGACCTCACCGCCTCACCTCGCCACACTTTCGTCCCGTCCCACCCAATCTAATATTTATTATGCCACCAGCTCTCCGTGCCTCACTCTGCCGCCGCCAACCGGCTTCTGGACTCCCTTTACATTCGGGGCACCACTGCTCCTCTTGCCAGAGCTTGAGAAGATTGAGGAGAGAGTTAGAGCACTGGAATGAGCAGTGTATCGTCGGGTCTAGAGCTCAAGCAGCCGATCAACCTCGCCCCGCAAGGAACGATCAGATTAGGCCATGCCGTGGTCAGGGATGTCGAGAGAAAGATGTCACCCGTAGCGCTAGTGGAGGAAGGGCGGGCAGGTGTAGATGCTAGTGCAGCAACAGTGGAAGACGCAGGGAACGGAAGGTTCGGGTAACGACAAAGCCAAGACAGCTATGAGAGCAGATGCTTTAGCCTAGGCAAGCGTGCAAAGGAGGACGAGTTCGGTCCAGGTGCAAGACACAGCAAGCGTTGGTTTGTGCGAGGCACAGGATGGAGCAAGAACATGTTGTAGGATGGTGTCAACCTAGAAGAAACGGTGCACGGGAATGCAAGAAAAGAATGGGAGATGAGAGATCGGCATGATCAAGTTCCAGAAGATAAAAGAGAAGATTGGCGTGATTAAGATGAAGAAACAAGATTAAGAGGATGATTGTTGGAAATAATCTTGTTTCCTTTGTTGCTAGTAGTATCCGAGTCGGTTTGACGTGTACGAGTTATGTCTGTATACAAGTATACGAGTAGAGGATAGGGTAAGAAACCAAGTCGATGGTAGAGTCCGTTTTGTAGTCAATATATCAAGTATAAGTAGCAGAACAATGTAAACGAGAAAAAAGTGAACAAGAGCGATCGGTTGTCATCGAGAAGTTGAGGGAAAGAAAAAAAAGAAGAGAAGCAGAAGTGCTTTGGCTCCCGGGAAAACAGACTGTGTTTGTGTGCTTTGCGAGTGCTCGAAATCATCAAGAATCAAGGGTGCTCGAAGGTAACAAATACAGGAGTACTTGAAGAGGCGGCAAAGTGGTCGTAGTCGAAGGTACTGGTGTTTGCAGTCAAAGTATTGAATATTTGTAACTTGGTTACGAGTACGTGCAAAGCGCAACGGGAGCGTGGTTGTAAATCTTATCAAGGAAAAGCTACGAGCACGTACGCAGAACAGAAGGCATGGTCGTTATGAGGACATGTTGGTCGTAATAAGGCAACGAGTATGAGCCGATCGAGAAGTCGCAATCGTAAGACGGAGTGGTCATTACTCGGTTACGAGTATGTGCACAGCAGCAAGGAGTGGTCGTAACCAACTGAGTGGTCATAAACCACAATGTGGTCATAAACGAACTATGACAACTAAGATCGAAGCTTCAGCGTGGTCGTAAACGTCAACTAGGCCAACATGGTATCGGAACCCAGACTCCCAATATCTTCTTGGACTAGCCTTTTGGGGGAGAAGGCACAATACCACTTATAATGTTGTTGCTTGAGAGGCTTACTTGCGGGTACCCCGTGGGCTTAGATGCGTGGTGTGCGCAGTCTATTTAAAACCTGGAGACCAGAGACTAAACCCGATTGGACTTGGTGGGGTGTCAAGGTCCGGATCTAACAAGTAATATACTCCAGTATTGTAAAGAGAGTAATATACTTGTCACTTAACAATGGCATGGTGCTCGTGCTGCCTTGCTGAGTTGTCGAACCTTTAGACAACTTGCTCTATATTTGTTGGCAAATCATATATTGTTGGTCATCCATAGGCTTGGTTCATTTGTCCAACAGCTTGATTTTATGTATTCACATCATTTCTGTTTGTGTAACTGAACTCCATGAATCTAAAACTGCTTCTACTGAATATACTTTATATCTAAGTCGATGGTTATTCTTCAGGCGGAAGCTCTGAATTACCAGTTGATCCTAACGATGAATTGACTGAAGCTAGCAAGATGGGAGAAGAAGGGAACCCACAAGCCAATGATGATCACCTCACGCCAGCTGAGCGGCGGTAGATAGAACAAAAGCAGAAGATTGACACGCACAAGATGGCCAAGGTAGCCAACAAGTCGCACAGGGACCGCATCCAGGACTTCAACCAATACCTGGCAAATCTAATATGATGGATCAAAAACTGAAAGAACTTGCATACTCACTGGGTAGCAATGTGTAGCTTTATTACTTGAGATGGAAATGGAATGCTCTGAAGTATATGGAAATGAGTTTTTATTTTGTGAATTGCATGTTTCTTCCATTGTTTCAGCCAAAGAATTTATGTGCAAAACTAAATAAGGAGGTAACTACTAGAGAGGGGGTAATCTCGCCAGGTACTATGCAGGAGGTTACTAAACACAACTCATTCAACTTTATCCTTCAAATCAAACATCATCTTGAACCATCTAGGATCATTCCATCCAAGCAACCAAACAAAATCGTGTACCATCATATCCTACCAACCAAGTAGCCTACTTGTATCATCTCATTCAGGATCATACCATCTATCCTGTACCATCCCATCTCATTCCACATGGTTCACCGAACCAAACACACCCTTAAAAAAGCCTTCTTCTGATCCCTCACTCAACTCCGATTCTGGTTGTGGATACTAGATAGTTTTTGTGGATACTTCTAATTTCACTGTTAGTGCTCCTGTGTGCAGTTCTATATTAAAGAACATTATTTCTGATTTTTACAAGATACATACCGTCCTTCCGTATTTTATCTCTAGTTCTATTCAATTTTCTCGAGTTTGATAATATGCAAACTATTTTTAACATGATTTTACCTCCATGATGAATAAGTATCTAAAGATGTTAATGATTGTGGTAATTTAGAAATTGAAATAACAATTTTGGTGTTGCTGGGCCGAAGCCTAAGAGTTACTGTGCTAACACACATCTTTCTATTTTAAAATCATTCCTTTCGATTTCCAGTATTTCTTCGGACTGGGACGAGCCAAAGCCCAGCTAAATCCTCCTTCGTATCTTCTGATCTTTATCAACATTTTACGGGCTGAAGCCCATTTAGATTTTTTGTAGGCCAACCTGGGCCAGTTCCATCTTTCTTTCTTGTTTTTTGCCTTCCTATTCCCTCGCTGGCCTAAGGCCCACTCCAGCGCCTCCTCTCGTCCTCGCCTCCATTGCCACACGCCGCACTGGCTTCCGCACGCCCGCGCCGCCGCCGCCGCCGGGTTCGGCCTCGGTGTTGCCGCAGCCGGTCCGGCCTCCTCTCCTCAATCCCCCTCTATCAACTCTCGCCGCGCCGCCGCCATCCGGTCGCCTCGCCGGCCATGGCGCCGCCGCGACGCGAGTCTCCGACACCGGATCGCCTCCCCGCCGCCCTCCTTCGCTCTCCCGTGGCCGCGCCACTCAGGGCTTCAGTCCCGTCGTGCCGCCGGTCACGGCTTCCGCCGCCGCTCCGCTGTGACCACGCCAGAGGTCCGGCCGGCCTCCCGTTACCATGGTGAGCTCCTCCCCCCCCTTCTGCTTCCTTCTTCCCTATCTTGATGCATCTCCCCTGGTTCTAGGGTTTGGATCGGCGCGCCATTGCCGCGCCACTCCGACCTCGCTGGCGACCTCCCGTAGCGGTTCTCACACCCCAGCATCGCCGCTTGCGGCCGTTGCTGTTCGCTGGGCCGCGCGGCTGCTTGTGCAGACCGCGCCGCGCGCGCTCTGGACGACGGCTTGTCGTCGTTGGCCACGCCTGCTTCACAGGTAAGTCCCAAGTTTGGCCTCTCTATGACTCCTCTCCCCCTACCTCACTGCCTTGTTCCCGATCACACCCAGTGGTGTCTGCTCGACGTTGCCCGGCCATGGCGGAGACGCCGCATCACAGGTTTGTTCCAGTGCTTCCACAACTTCCCTCCCTTCTTACTCTATTCCATCTATTTCTATGTGACTACAATAAGCCACAAGTGTGGTCGATTAAGTGATTCTGTGGTGATGATGCAGACCATGTCTTTGTGCTGGATAAGCTGGTGCTTGTGCATGTGTTTCTTGCTTCTATGTCTATTATCATTTTTGCAGTAAATTGGTTGCAAGAATTAATCTAAAATGACCTTTACTGGTAAGGGTTTTTTATGAATCTCTAATTCTTTTACCTGATTCTGCTATTTCTATATCCTAGTTCATGTATGGTTTTTACCTCCTAGAACCAGTGCAAGTGCTTGAACTATCTATTCATGATTCTATACCTTATACAGTTTTACTGTAGTCTACATATTACAAATTACTAGAAACTGTTAAAGGACAATAAGTCTAGATCAATGATATATACCTTGGTTGCTGAAGATCTTTTTCTGTGCAGTAATTTCTCCTCTTGTTCTTCCTCCTAGTTCTCCACCAAGTGTATTTGTGATATGGTGCAAAAGGAGGCGCAGCAGGATGGCTGCCGTTCTTCTGTGTTGATCCAAGTCTTGTGGTTATCTATCCTTCCTTCTCCCTCATCCTCGTCTCTCTCTCTCTCTCTCTCTCTCTCTCTCTCTGAATGCTAGTGTTTGTGATGGTACAACTGAGGAAAAAGAGCAAGGCAGTATGACTGCCGGCTTCTGCCTTGTACTCCTTATTCAGGTGCTTAAGCTCCCTAATTCTTCATCCACTTGAATTTTTTTAAAAAAAAACAACACGCGGCCTCCTTCATGGTAATTATGAATAGGTCATCATAGTGTGAGAGAATTAACCTAGTGTGTATTTTTGCAGATAAATAGAATTCGTCTTCATAGACTATGTTCCCTGAATTTTTGCCACATACAACGTCTTTTCAATGTGTATTTATAGAAATAGCTGTATATAAATGGTATTGACAAAAATAGCGCTTCTGTCGTCCGGTCACCGGATGCCAGCGTCCGACATTCAACATGTGGCTCTTCTTGGTCCGGCCCACAGTGAGGTGCTGCTGCCCTAGCCACCGCAGACGACAGTGGCTGCTCATTGTCGCCCACAAAACGGTAGGTAATTAAGCTGACTTAATTACTTGCCTAAATTCGTAATTTTACGTCATATTTGTTCAAATTTCGCAATGTAGCAAATAAGCTCGAAAATTACAAAATTTTTAGTGGAGCTTCCTGAGGAATGTGGTACGTTGTGCAATTTTATCGTAATTTTTCGCTGTCATTTGCTACCTCTAAAATTCTTAGAGCGACGCATAATTAACTGGATGATTAAGCAGTTATGCGCTGCACCAAGAATTTTTAGAACTAGCAAATAGTCGTAAAAAATTATGAAATTAGCAAATGGCCACAAAAAATTACGAAAAAATTACACAACGTGGCAAGCTGCCTCAGAAAGCTCCTCCAAAATTTTTATAATTTTTCATGACTATTTGCTACCTCTAAAAATTCGTAGAGGACGTGTAACTAAACTGGTCATTAGGACTAATTGGAGGGCTAATCACCTACCGCTCGGTTACTGGACGGTAGGCGACCTGTCGCATAGTGACCGGGTGGCAGGCGGTCTATCGCCCGGCCCCCCCACAAATGGTGGACACGGCTTGTTGCTATATGTAACAACTTCTACAAATATCGATATCATACAAATTTTTTAGCAACATTTACAGTAGAGAAAATTACCAAAAATTACACAGTCAAGTACGTTATGTCGAGAGGCTGCACATAAAATTGTGTAATTTTTCGAACCCATTTGCTATATTGAAAAATTCAAACAAATAATATAAAAAAAATTAGGGCAGTCACGTGCCGTCTGGCTATGGGATGATAGGCCACCAAAGTGGGCCAGGTGGCGGGGCGGTAGGCCTGCCATCTGGCGGTAGGCTGCCTACCGTATGCTGGCGGGACGACAGTCTGAGCGGCAGGCCCACACGTTAGCTTTGCGGCAAAAGCTTTATTTTTGTCAATACGGTCTGTGTACTGTTATTTTTATAAATACATATGCAAACTATATTATATATGCCAAAAACTCATGTTTCCTTGTCTGTATATCTATCCAAACTATATTAAAGACCCGTTTGGGCCGTATATATAAGTAACCTGTGCAATTTGTTTTTCAGATTTTCAACTGGAGTTATGCTAAAAGGAAAAGCTTTCTTCTCCAACTTAAAATATGGCCAAGATGCAACAAGTCAGACGTCAACTAACTGTCACAAGTGACTTTGATAGCACAAGTCGTGAATCAGACGTTAACTAACTGTGTCACAGGTGACTTTGATATCACTAGTAGCGAATGAGGGAGAAGGATTAACGACCGCAAGGAAAAGACTATAAGACAGAGACGTCATCGATCGATGGAGACAGATACGGACTCAACCGAAGTGTGACACACAATCGACCTAACTAATATCTATGATACATTCGAGGGAGGGAGACGGAAAGATGATGGATACCGCAACCAGTACGTCTCTACTCAAATCTGGAATAACATTGGGCATCGGGTGAGGCCGAGGGTACTTTGGTGGAGCTGGCCCTGAAGCTTGTGTCGGGCTTGCGCTGGTTTGAGGCCCACCACGCGCACTGTGGCTTTTCGACAGCTTTGATCGTTTCGGTTTCAGCTTGTGATTTTTGGTTTATTTTTCACTATTTATAAATCCGTTTTTTTCTGAACTTTTAGTTTTTTTGAGCTTTTTTGCCCGTTTTTTTTTTCTCGTATTCGTTTGCGTTGTCTGTGATGGGCTAACATATTTTTTATATTTTTAAATTTTTAAATTTAATTATGTTAAATAAGCCTCGTCATTCTGATTTTTCACCACTCTGATGCTTTTCAGCCATAAGCCACCAAAAATAAACCCAAATGATCACCACTCTCGAGTGCCGGGTGTCGACGAGAGGGGAGCAGCGGCCCACCACGCCACTACTGCAGATGATTCCGCACCGACAACTGCGCCTCTCCCCGGTTGAAACGACTCCGCGCGTCCGCAAGCCACCCAGACTTCATCGTCATGGTCGGCACCCAGATGCGGGGGCTAAGCTCGGAGGCTGGGTTATTCGGTGGTCTATGATTTATGCTATAATAATTATGTTTTAAATGATATGTTTTTTAAAAATAAGATTAATATAAAAATTACAGTAAAAATATACTAAGTTTAGTTGTACCGATTAGAATCGTTTGTGCTTATCTTTCTTTTTGTACTGCTTCTCGCGAATAGCCAGAATTTAAAAATTTAAGATATAGGCTATAAGTCACAGCCTAAAAGAATAAACAAACGTGGCTGTTGCCCCTCGGCACACGGAAACGAGCGGTCTTAGAGCGCTCTCGCGGTCGAAATCTCCGTAGGACAAACCAGGACAAAAACTGGTGAGGTTAAGCTAATACATATAACTTGAACCACCATTTGTAACTTAAAATTATACATAAATAAAAGAGAAACATAATAAAAATACGGATTTTTTTGGCACATATAGCGTTTTTGGAGTTTATATTTACAAGCATGTCAGTATGCGCACGACAATAGCCAAAATATTTGTTTTGCCACCCGGTGACCAGACGGCATGCATGGAGCGATACACGACAGTGGAGCCCGTGGCCATGCGGCGATGGCTCGCCATCGCCGCATGGCCATCGTCTGACCAAGAACTGTCGCCCGGCCACCGGGCTCTAGGTTGCCAGCTGCCTGACCACGGAGCGACAGGTAATTACCACCCGCCATCACCTCCTCTAAGTACCACGGTTAAGTGGGCTCTAATGGCCTGCCGCCTGGCCATCGGGCGACAGGCTCTTGGCACCGTGCGGCAAGGGCGGCCTCCGCATGTTTCTTTACTTAGTTTTTTAAACCATCCTTTGTAAAAGAACCCCTCAGTTTTTTATGCTTCCTGACCACATTAACGTGTTGCTCTATTTGTTACCTTGATTAGGCTATAATTGAGTACATGTAACTCTAGTTGTGCTCTTTCGGCTTTGTATGATCTCTGGAACAACATAGCTTTAGTGCATTTTCTGTACTAGGATGCTCATCAATAGGTAGAAAAGTAGTAACAAAAACAGGTAGCAAAGTGCTGTTTTTAGTACTTTTAGTATGCTGATTCTTATTGCAACGAACTTTCGTAGCTAAAGGATGTTTCCAAACATTAAAATTGCATACTTTCTCCAAACATTATTGGTTGTTTCAGTTCATTGTGCTTAGTGTAAGCTTTGCATACAAGGGCATAGTACTGCATCAACAAAAGAGTAAAGTATCAGATGTCACCGTGTCTGTCTCCATCATCTCTTCAATATTCTGAATTTCTTATCTCAGTAATAAAACTCTGGGATGACATGTCTCGCCATGTGTTCATGCTTGTCTGAAAAAGCTAATTCTGCTAGGAGTATTTTTACTGGTAGTTCTTTAGTTAGGAAGTAGAGGAACTTAGTTTGCCAATGTTTCTAGAGTATTTGACAAAACTACTGAAAGAGGGCAAGAAGCATGTACCTATTGACTTAGCATTTTGCATTGCTCAAGAAGTTACCTGTGCCTTGTTGGACTGCACAAGAAGTTAGTTATTCACCGGGATATAAAAAGTGAGAAAGTGAGAATGTTTTGGTTGATCTGGATTCGAAGAGAGAAGTCATGGCACACCAGTAGTCAAACTCTGATTTTGACAGGTCCATTTCTTTGCATTCTTTGTCCCATACATATTGTATAGCTCACCTTGGCACATATCCCCCAATGTTTGTGTTGGGACACCTTGTTGGATGGCTGCAGAGGTTCTTCAGGTCATGCATGACAAAAACCAATATGGACCGATAAACATTTATTTAAAAAGTCTGCTTTCTTTTTGTTTTCAGCACAAGTTTAATAATAGTTTTGACTTTTGAATGCCTGCCAGCTAAGGAAACCGTTTGACATTTGCGTTCTTAACAATCTACATTATAAATGGTTTAGCTATGTTTTTGCTGTGTATATCAACCAATATTCGGTAACCTAATTCAGAAATATATGAGCCCATTACATCATAATCAAGTTCTTATTTTTGCAGTTGCTAGTGGCTACAAATAAAACATATAACCATCTTCTGAGTTCTCTATATCATATCAAGAAATGCTCGACCATGATTAAAAAAACACCCTCCAAGATCACAGCGTTGATAATATGAAAATCAAAAAGTTAGATGCATTCTTCCTGCTATATCGTGGCCTCTATCATCTATTTGCTACTTTGTTAGTTAGAACCTACTACTACTTAGTAATAACTACTTGCCTAACTAGCCTTTATCATCATGTGATATAGTTAAATTTGCTTATGAAGCTACTAATATAATTCTATCTTGAATATGTAGTATGGTCGATTGATCTTTATATATGCGACATATATGATTTTTGTTTTCATGTATTATTCGACTAAATATTCGTGACCGAGACTACCCGTATTCGGAGCGATATATATTCGCTCTGTATTCGTGACCGAGAATATCTATATTCATATTCGTATCTGATACTATCTGCATCCGATTCTAATTTTAAGAAAAAAAAATATAAAAAAGATATGAGATAAATGATATTCGTCTGTATCCGCTCCGTTTGGACATGTGATTACACACACGCTTCGTGACCGGTTTACGTAACGGGCGGCTTTAGTTTTCGGACCGTTTTTTAGGCTGGGCCGACGAACGATTGGGTCGGCCCGGTTTAGTTGTACGAGGCCTGCACGCTATGTGGTCAGCGACAGCGAGAGCCCAATTCACACGACCACGACGAGGCGACGGACGGGACAACCGGAGAACTCCGAGACCTCAACGACGCAGCGAGAGCATGGCGGCCATCCACCTCCGCCGCCTCGCGTCCGCCTCCGCTACCCCTCTCTCCCACCGGTCTTATCCTGCTTCGCTGCTCCTCCGCCTCGCGTTCTCGAGCTCCGCCTCCACGGATCCACCGGCGGCGGAGGCCGCCAAGAAGGGCGAGGCCGAGAGCGCCGGGGAGGAAGCGGGCGAGGCGAAGGGCGGTGATGATGGCGCGAGGAAGGGGGAGGCAGAGGAGGAGGACGGCGGCGTGTACGTGAACAAGGCCACGGGCGAGATCGGCGGCCCGCGCGGGCCCGAGCCCACGCGGTACGGCGACTGGGAGCGCGGCGGCCGCTGCTCCGATTTCTGAGCAATCCCTACCAACCGACGAGAGGGTACCTTGCTCTTGGCTTGTCAGATAGTACTTGGATTCGTTCTACGTTATGCTCGTAAGGACGGTATGGTGATGTGCTGCTCTGTGTTTTCCTTTCTGAATTGGGGGAATCAGTTGAGTTTGTTATGCGGAACATGATTCCGAAGTTTCAGAGTACTATCCGCATGATCTTGTCAAACCAATCTTGGATTTTTGATTCAAAGATGAATTGCCGGAGGTTAGGTTAGTTATTCGATGGTCTTTATAAGCTCGAGTTCTTGCAATTTGCCATGAGGAAAGGATTCCTCTATGCTGCTATTTCATCCATCTATGTTTGATTAGCGTAGTTGGTTGGCGCTCGTCGGAGTTGCTAGCTCGACACGGTAATCGCAGGCATGTCGTTTTTTTTAGCTCACTGGCCATACGCTGGGAGTTCGGGCTCGACACTCCTTAGCTAACCTGCCAGATCGAAGCAGCGTCATGCTAGCTTCTTCGACGCTTGCTGACTTGCATTTCTGGCCATGTTGTTCTCGATCTCGATTGTTTTTTCGCCTGAGAATTGATCAGCCGGAAAGGCAGTAGGAAATTTGCGTTGGGGTGACTGAAGAGTGAAGACGGAGCTACGGCAACCCTGGCAGCACGAACTCCTCATGCGGCACCAACTACGGCAGCGACAGCAACAGCCGCGGCAATCGTTCTCGTCGCCGTGGCAACGGTAACAGCAGCGGCAAGGGCAACTCCACCAACATGTCCTCGCCATGTTGGTGCTTCTTCAACCCATGGTCTGGCACCGTGCAGATGTGGCCCAACCAGTGGCAGCCGTCCCCACGACTGCCTCCTGGTCTCCTTGGGCCACATCCTCACGCCCCACCACATGCGTTCGCTGCTTTGCTGCCTCAGCCTCCTTCATAGCCCTAGTCTATTGCTGCGTGCAAGCGCCCCCGCCATCACCATCTCCTACCTTGCCGTCTTGGGATCAGCACTCTCTCATGAGTGCGTTCAACACCATGACACTGACGCCTTCATCCTCGACCGACTGGTACATGGACTTGGGATTTTCCGCACATATGACCTCGGATCTTTTCAACTCATAGCTTATGTCTTCCTTCAAACAAACAAACGGGACGTCTTCTCGGCCGCTGTTTCAAAACGGCTTATTAGGATAACTTTTTCAAAATGACTTATCGGTATTCGATTAATTCACACAAACGCTTGTGTTAGAATTAAAAGCCATCAACCGCAGAAAAAAGAACGCACCTACAGCTTACCGAGCATATCTGCCGTGTTTATCTCAAACATGTGTCTATCTCTTGTACACCTTATACTATATACTCTCCTGAGATCAATGATGAATTCAAGTGCTTGAGTTATACTCGCCTTCAAAAGAGTAGCAAAAATTTTCGTCGTGGAGTAATCAAATGTAAGTTCTGTAGTCCGTACACGTACGCAGGAAAACTTCCCAGCAGCATGGCTGCGTAAATCATCAGCTTTCTTAGGTCAAAGGTGTTTTTATCTGATGTATCAAGCAAACCAATAAACTTTATTTGTTGTTCCGAACAATTTGTCAAATACTGTGAGTCAACGATGGCTGTCAACACGTTTGTTATTTGCCCAGAATATTGGGGGTGGGGGGTGGGGGGCGATATGTTTCGACCAAATATACGGCCTGTTAGTTTTCTCTGAAGGGCGACTTTTAGTTTTTGCTACAATATCTACCTTTTAAACGAAGTATTTTCTCAAGACGGGATCTATAAGTTAAACGATGTACATGTTAAAAGCCTAACATCTGTACCATCCAAAATCGCAAGTGAGTATCTCTCTCCGTAATCTGTACCGTAAACAGTCAAAATTTAAAAATTTCAGCCAAAAGTTATAAGTCGCAACCGTTGCCAATCAGGCCCATAATAACAGGTAAGTAGTGGGTTGAACTTTGCCTGCAAAAAACACAGCGGGCTAATTAAACTGATAAAGAGACCGTTAATTTCAGATTGCTAAAGGCACATGTACTAATTAAGGAGGTCAGGCTGCGGTATGTCTCAATGCGTCCTTGATCGCTGTTACTATTTAAGCACTACATGGTACCATTGTGAAGATGTATAAGTCAAAAAAATATCGTCGTATGTGAGACTGAGAAGTAGACCCTAAAACCCAAACTCGAATGATCTTTAACATGGTACGGAGTAAATCTATTCTCTCTTTAATTAATTTTTTCAAGTTTTGGCTTTAGCTTTTGGTTTTTTTTACAGTAACTAGCTTTTAAACATAATGTCTTTTCAAGATAGAGTCTACTAGTTAATTGTAGACTTTATTTATATCGGTAAAAACCATACGTAAGTTTTAATTACGCTATAATCTCTCACACGAACAGTCCAAAAATTACAAAACACAGCCAAAAGCTATAAGACGTAGAAAAAAAAAAACAGCCCCAAAAGCTTATGCCGTCGGCTTGAAAAAAGTTCGGGTATGGAACTACAAGAGGTTATCTTGTTTACAAGCTAGGGACCGGGTCGACCGTGTACAGATTTTTGCAGCCCATGTGGTGGCACGGGAGTCAAGTCAACACAACACATCGCCTATATATGACGTATCAGCTCCAATCTCTCAACTCGTAGCAGCAAATATCCAGCAAGCTTGTCTCTCTCGCGTCGGAGGAGAAGATGAAGTTCTTGGTGGAGGTGGACAAGGCGACGGAGAACGCCGGCCCGACGTACCGGAACGTGCTGGCCAAGGACGCCGGCCTCCTGCGGCCGCCGCCTGGCCTCGAGTGCTGCTGGGATGTCTTCCGGTGATCATTTCCTCTCTTCTCTATATATATATATATTCCTCCAGCTCGCCGCGGGCGGGCAGCTGTTGCTAGTGCTACTTGTCAAGTTCAATCGACCGCCCGCATGTCCTGGGCAGCTTTTCCGACGTACACACGTATAAATGATCATGGTACGTGGCTTTAATTCGTTTACTGATCATGCACATGATTTCATGTTCTATCGATCGACCGGTCGGTTTCGGTTTCGGTTGATTCGGCAGCGCTTCGGTGGAGAAGTTCCCCAACAATCCAATGCTCGGTCGCCGGAGAGTTGTTGATGGCAAGGTGGTTGACTTCCACGGCTGGCATCAATGTCATTTCCATTTCCTGTCTTACTCTTCTGCCTTCTAGAAAATATAGCGGTAAAGTCGTAACATCTGATCGGAAGATTGAACGCTCTGGAAAGTGACCATCAATTGTCGTTACTACTAATTACTAGTCAATATTCCTTTTCCTATCTTCTGTGTGGAGAAAAAAAAATCATTTCATCTTATTGTTTTGTTTACATGCAGGCTGGTGAATATGCCTGGATGACTTACAGAGAAGTCTACGGTGTTGTGATGAAACTTGCCGCCTCCATTAGCAAATCCGTAGTCAAACAGGTAACTTGTCCGGGAGTAGATTACCTCAAAAGCTACTGATTTTTTTCATCATGTGTACATGCAGGGTCATCCTGCACGATGCATTTCTTTAGAGCCTATTCTAGTGATGAGATCTCAACAACTGCATCTCTTTGGATAATTAGATTAGATAGTCAACTCATGAACACATATCCCTGGAGATCAGGATGATGTACTTAGATTAGACTACTTCATTCATGCATGGGAAAAGAAACTTTCAAACAATAATTAGCAACTTTCTATGCCAGGTTACATCATGGACGTATACATATCGATCGCATGTTCAACTCATGCAATTGGTTAGCTGGAGCCTGGATACATGCATAGGCTACATAGCTGCCGATCCAATCTGTTAATGAGATTAAGTGGTACAATACTCACTACTACAGAAAAACTCATTATAGACAGTTTAGAACCGTCATTATAGACAGGTTCTGAACCGTCTAAATTTATGTGTATGTGATAATAGGTGGTTATTACAGACAGCTCTCAAATCGTCTGTGATAATTATAATACAGACGGTTTTTTGAAAAAACCGTCTGTGATATATCAAGTATCACATACAGTTCTTTAATATAGTCGTCTGTAATATATCAAGTATCACAGACGGTTTTTAGAAAAAAAAATCGTCTGTGATATGTCAAGTATCACAGACGACTAATAAAAAAAACCGTCTGTAGGATGTCATATATCACAGACGGTTTTCGGACATAGCCGTTTGTAATACTTGATATATCACAGACGGCTAATACTTAAAATCGTCCGTGATAGGTATTTAGATACCTATATTATTTCCTTTTTTTCGGCTAACCTCAGGAAATGTTAGCCATACCCTCTAAAAACAAGCAAATAGATCATATATATAGCACACAATAATTATTACACAGATCTCAACTAAATGATGTACATTGAAATGAATTATTTGATTAAGCACAATTAAGTGATTACAATTGTATTACATGTTTGCCATTGTAAAAAAAATTGTATCAAATATTTCAAAATTTAATCATCGTCAAGGTAGAACTCTACATTCTTGTTATAACCTCCACTATCAAGAATTGGGAGAGTTTTTCTTGAATTTCGGTCACGGTCGTAAAACTATTTATGATAATTATAGTACAGATGGTTCTTAGAGAACCATCTGTGATGTAGCCATCCAGTATAGCATCTTTTGTAATAGTGACCGGTGCATCATGACTTCAGATCGAACAGTTGTTTAATACACAATTCTAAGATTGCAACAAACAAGTGGATGGATTCGCATATATGTGTTGACTCACGTAATAAAGCGGCCTCACACCGTAGCATTTTGAAATTGGATGGCTTGTTTCTTTTGCCTTTCCTTCTTGTTCAGATCGATGAGCAGACTCATCCCTTCTGTTTATGCTCAAATTGCGACGATACATACAACGCCGAAAAAATATATTATCACCGGAGTCTGGAGATGCGCGACTCGCATCGAGATGACGGCCGGGTTGCGTGCAAGCATGCGTATAGGTTGTCTGGCAGCTCTGGCCGCGAAGAAAGTCCACTCTTGCTTAGAATCGTCTGAAGCTTGAACAGCTCATTAAGCTCCAGGAGTTGACCAACCGGTGTCCTGTAGTCTGTAGATGATGGCATCTTTCATCCCAATCTGTTTGGATATATCATATTCCAATCCTCAAACCAACCCTCGGTCTGTTTGAAAACTACTACTCCATCCTTCAGTTTAACTGAGCCAGTCAAACCGATCTTTATATAATTTTCTCATGTACTGTGTTTAAGAATTCTACATGTTAATTAATGGGGCTGGAGTATGAATTAGCGGAAAAGGAAGAAGAAACTATCAGTGTGCGCCAATCGCTCGGTTAAATTGGAATTCAGCAACACCATATCGCTAAAGTGGTCTACCGATTTCAGGGTGAATGCTGTGGCATCTACGGTGCAAACTGTCCGGAATGGATCATCAGCATGGAGGTAATTAAGTATTCATTACACATGCTTTATCCCTATGCAGTTTTGCAAAGCAACTGGAGCTACACGATTCTATCTAGCGTCTGACTTGTGAGCTCTTTCATCCTCTGATCAGGCTTGCAATGCCCTTGGGGTTTGCTGCGTGCCACTCTACGATACTCTTGGTACACAATACACATGTGCTTAGTTATCATGCTTGATGAAGAATTAACATATCATAGCGGCCTGTTTTTTTTGGCTGCGGCTTATGGCTTTTGGCTGCGGCTTGTGACTTTTGGACTGTTTGTACAAGAGATTACAGAGTAACAGAAACTCAAGCATGGCTCAGCTTCTCTGTGATCTGTATGCTCATGTCTTTCTGTTTCTTTTTTTGTCTAGGTGCTGGTGCAGTGGAATTTATCATATGCCATGCGGAAATCCAGATTGCTTTTGTGGAAGAAAAGAAGATTGCAGAGGTAGTAGGGGCTGCTTTAATCACTAGTGGTTCATTATTCAACACCCTTTGTTTAGGATTGTCAATAGACGGGAAGAGAAGACGAATTAATCATTTTTTCCTTTTTTTTACCTTTTTTTTATGTTAACTGGAAAAGGATTGGGTAGATATGTGCGTCATGCAAGATCATGCGAGATTTTCAACTTTCGATGCCTGTAGCAAGCCATGAACAAATGAAATTGAGCTTGGTCAGGGTCAGGCCTGTTCTTTTGGCTTCTCTTAGTGATCACCATTTATTAGACTAATAAACCGTAGGTATAAACCGAAGTTCAAAAGAATAAGGCCTCAATTGGGTGGATAATTAGGGGGAAAGGGGTGGTTATTTGGGCTGACAAATCATGTGGGGTCCTTTTCAAAAGTATTATAGCTTTTAGCCTTTGATTGATTGCAAAAGATATTAGGGGAGTAAGAGACACTCGCGTTGAGAAACCATTCCGTTCAAAATTGCTCCTATAGTGAATCATACAAACAGCTTATATAAACTATCTTGAGAAGCTGGCCCTGTTCTTTCTGGCTTTTCAGTATTTTTTATTTTTTGGTTTATCTTAGTAATAACTATTTGTTAAACTAATAAACTACAGTCTAAAAGAACACATGTAATTTTTTACTTCTAAGAATCAAAAGATATAAGTGCTTCGAACAGAGTCTGAAGCTCATCTCAGCCCAAGTCGGGCCAGAAAAACCGAACGCTGTTCGGCCCGTCTGGTTTAGCCCCATTTCGGCCCAGCCTAACAAGATCACGCGTTTAGGCCCCGGCCCGAGCCGGACGGCGAACTACTGGTTGCATTTCGCTGCACGCGCGCCGCCGGGCGTCCTCCGGCGATTGGCCGCGCGCCCTTCGCGGTGGGTGGCACCGCACCGCCACCATGGCGTGGCAGCGGTTTGTCACGCGAGAAAGGCGAAGGCGATGGGCTCGCTGCAGCCGATTCCCGAGAGGTGCCCGCCTCGCGGCGGCGCTTCCTCCCGGTCGGCGAACCGACGCAGCGCGCTGAACTCTGCAGGTTTTAGTTTTACCCATTCTTTTTGCGCGAATCGAGATCCGTTCGCCGCAAATTTTAGCAACTGGTTGAGATGGCTAGTTCTCTGATTCGCTTAGCTTGTACATGCGATACAAAAATCTCATGTTTCTATACGTTAAGCAGAGCATATGCTATATGCTAAGCGGCACCATTCGTTAGCAGTGAGCCACTGAGAGGTCTCACTTCTATCTCCAATGGAAACAGTTTCATTCAATTATGTTTATCCTGACAGTCCAATAGACCAATACGGCGAGACGCGAAACATGAGGTTGGGAAATTTGGTTATTAAGAAATGTGCATGTAGTGCTTACTGCTGTAATATTTTCCCCTAGAGTAGTTTCCTATTTGCTTGAAACTTGATGATCCCCTATTTGCTAATGCTTTCAATGATGTCAGCTCTTGAAAACCTGTCATGCCACTTCAAAGTATTTGAAAAGTAAGTTCTTCCAACATACACGGTATCAATCAATTAGATGGCTCATCAATGTGGAACTTGTATTAATTTTATCATCTCATTTGCAGCGATCGTCAGCTTTGGAGGAGTCACAAATGACCAAAAAGAGGAAACTAAAAACTATGGGCTGTCCATTTTCTCATGGGAGGAATTCCTCATCATGGTAAGCTTTGATCTTCGGCTAGCTTACGTTGTAGATTACTTTAGGCGTTTTGGTACTTGGTAGAACTTTATGGAAAGGAGTGCTTCATGACAGGCTTCCTCAAACGAAAATATTCAACATCATTTTTACAGAATGGTCAAAACTTTGTCTTCTTTTGTCTTATTTGATATTTGACTTGTTAATTTCTTATATACTACAGCTAGAAGCAAATAAGTTATTATGGCACTAGTGAATGCATCCCGTAGTATATGACTTTTTGTATGAAGGCCCATCTCCAAGTGGATATGGGATATGATATATGTTTATTCATGCATTTTTTTGGACCTAGAGCTGCCTAGTAGATCCTTAATATTCATTGCAAAGGCCCCAAATTAATTTTACCTATATCGTGTTACATATGACATATTTGATGTTTATATAACTTCCATGAATGTTATAATAGTATGTTGTACAACCAAGAAGATAAATAGTGTGAACACTATTCCCTTTTATTGATATAGTTCAAGACTATCTAGTAGAAAACACTAAATAATTGAAGTACATGCCATTCATAATGTAAGTTCTCCAAGTTATATGATATGCTACTGAACTTTTTCACATAAACGTGTTGTGATTGACATGCTTATAGGGTGGAGATCATCATTTTGATCTTCCTGAAAAGAAGAAAGCCGACATCTGCACGATAATGTACACTAGTGGAACAACAGGAGACCCTAAAGGTGTTATGTTATCAAATGAAAGCCTTCTTGTTAACATCGCTGGCACTGATTCTGTAATCCAATCTATTGGTGAAGTTGTAAGTATAGAATCTCGATGTATTCTGAAATAAAATAATCATTGCTATCTACATGCTTGAATGAATCATACAAGTCATGTTGGTTGCTCTCTACTTTGTTGCAGTTCGATCAAGATGATGTTTATATGTCATATCTTCCACTAGCTCATGTCTTTGATAGAATGTTTGAGGAAGTGTTCATTTCTCATGGATCAAAAATTGGATTTTGGCGTGGGGTATGCTTCATGAATACTCCTTGTTCACCTTTAAGTACTCAATGGATGCATACTAAAATTAGTGCGCCATACATCTGTAGGATGTCAAGTTGTTGGTTGATGACATTGCAGCACTAAAACCAACAGTATTCTGTGCCGTTCCACGTGTACTTGACAGGATATATTCAGGTAAATTCCGGATGTGAAATGTTAACATCCTTATGCATATAGCTAATCAGTTGTTTTGTTTGTCAATTAACTGGAGTACTTTTTGTTGATTACATAACTTGTATAGAAAGTAGAACTGAATGACAATTCTTGTCTCAGAATAAGTATCTCTAAACTCTGCCATGTTTCTGTTCATGATGTGAGCATGTTTAGGTTACTATTTATCTTGGTTCCATTATCTGTATTTGCATTGATAAAAAGTTGTGTATATGGCAAATTCTATAATAATTATAGGTTCGACAACAGTTTGCCAGAAACTATTTTAGATTGTTGATAACTTAAATTTCAGCGGAGCTAGCTGTGGATACCATACTTGAAATGGCTGTCACAAGTATCTTTTTGGGTTGAAAAAAATGCTAAGGCTGAGCAAAAAGGAACAAACAAGAAACTATTAAATTCTTATAGAGCGAAAATGTCTTGCCAGAAGTGGTCTACTAGCTATTGAACTTCATAGGAATGGAGGTCATGACGTCATGTAATTCAGAACTTCAATGGAGGATTACATGTAATGTCTGGCTGTGCTTGCCTTATTTGGCGTTAACTATTGTCTGGTGCATTTATTATTTTTACGTAGGTCTTACAGCCAAGATTTCGTCTGGTGGTATACTGAAGAAAACCTTATTCCATATTGCTTACAAGCTGTAAGTTTGCATATGATTAATACCAAGAACTCCTTTTTTTGGAAGAGTACACAGCTCATTTGAATTTGATGGCCACATATTTTTCTTCTGATGTTCTTCTTATGTCCTTCCGCATTCTCTAAGGTTTAATTATTTTCTCATCTTCGGTGTGTCCTACCAGGATAGGTGTTTGTGTTTGTAATTCTCTTTTCCTATCTGAAATGAATGGGCATAGCTCCTGCCATCTATTTCAAAAAAAAATTGTTTTCTCATAGTATGCGATCAGTAGATTTTGCGATATGCATGATAGAATTTCTGAGTTAGTGGTAATTATCGAATCATCAGGAAACTAGACAGCATGAGGAAAGGAATTAAACACGAGAAGGCATCTCCATTCTTTGACAAGTTAGTTTTCAGCAAGGTACTATTAGATAACTCAAGAGCAACCTTGTAATACTTCATCAGATAGGACTCAAAAATGTCAATGCGGCTTCATGTGCGTATTATTGTCCTAACTTAGTGCTTATCTCTAAGGTGAAAGAAAGACTTGGTGGAAAAATACGTGTTATCATATCTGGTGGGGCTCCTCTAGCTGTAGCAGTGGAAGAATTTTTGAGGGTTGTGACATGTGCACATGTTGTTCAAGGCTACGGTATGCATCTTTGGTGTTTAAGTTCCCTTATTAAGTAGGCAACGTATTCAGTGCACTCAGTCATCACGGTGTACTCATGCACTTAGCTCATGTCAACCGTTCGATCTCCATCCGACGTCCCATATCAATGTGCGTCGTTTTTCGCAAAAACCCGTCCGTCACTCGCGTTGGATTTGCAAATCGCCCCACCACTCTCTAGACCCACCTCCGCCTCCTCCCCACGGCGATTTGCCATCGGCCGCTCCGTCCCTCCTCCCCGATCCGCTGGCCACCTCCGCCCCTCCTCGCTGAAGCTGCCGCCCGCCTTCCCCGAGTCGTCGTCTCCCCGCTCGTCCTCCCCGAGCTATCGTCGGCCACTGCACTTCGTGTTGACCAATGTGGTCAAAACCAGTGACGGCGGCTCGGGGATGAGGGGCTACCGGGCGCGATCGGGGAGGAGGGCGAGGGCCGGCAGCGGATCCGGGGAGGAGGGGCGAGCGGCAGCGGTGGGTCCGGAGAGAGGAGGATGAAGGAGATGGCTGGGGACGATTTGCAAATCCAACACGAGTGGCGGGCGGGTTTTGCGATAAGTGACACACGTTGATATAGGACGTCAAATGGAGATCAGACGACTGACATGAGCTGAGTGCATGAGTGCTCCGGGATGGTTGAGTGTACTGGATATGTTGCCTATTAAGTATAGTCAAGCCCTTGAGATGAATTGCACATATTATTGGTTAACAGAATAGCACTTTTAAATAAAATTTTGCACCATTTACAATTTTAGGACTCACGGAAACCTGTGCGGGATCTTTTGCTGCAATACCAAATGATTTCTCCATGCTTGGGACTGTTGGTCCACCAGTTCAACATATGGACGTTCGTCTTGAGTCAGTTCCAGAGATGGGTTATGATGCTTTGTCAAGCACTCCTCGTGGGGAGATATGCATAAAGGGAAGTGTTCTGTTCTCTGGATACTACAAAAGAGAGGAGCTTGCACAGGAAGTTATGATTGATGGATGGTTTCACACAGGTTAGTTATTTCCATAACTTCAACAGGATGTGTTAGTTAACATTCTTACATAGCTGGAGATCATGAGTTGTTTTCTTTTAGATGACGACTGTAAGTAAAATAACAATGCAGGGGATGTTGGTGAGTGGCAACCAAATGGATCCTTGAAAATCATTGATAGAAAGAAAAATATATTCAAGCTTTCACAGGGAGAATATGTTGCAGTGGAAAATCTAGAGAATGTCTATGGTGTTCTTCAAGAGATTGATTCGGTAAATACCATACTCAGTTAGTCACTTAGCAAGGAACTGTCTCAATTTTGTTTTTACTATGTTAGGTCCTTTTTTTGCCCATATGCTTATGATGCTTGGTGAAATAATTATCTAGGGAAGCTGATTTTGAAAATTGTAGGAAATTAAAGTGTTGGGTTGGAAGAAAATTGTTATAAATTTTAGTTCATAGGGGGTAAACACCGCCGAGAGGATAGCTGCGGCGGAGACAACGGAGATGGCCGCGACGCTAGGACGGCGAGGGTGGCGAGGAAGTCGATGAGGCGGTTGAGACAGTGGGGGGATCTGCATAAGCTTGGGGCAGTAGACGACAGCGGCGTGGAAGCCGCTGACGGCCTTCTCGAACTCGAGGCCGGTGAGGAAAAGGTCATCGTGCTAGAGACAGGAGACGACCTTGGCGGAGACGGCGGCGGAGGCGACGAGGGTCATGGCTAGGGATGGCGTCGCGACGGCGGCGACGGGGCTGGGCGTTGGCGTGTCTGGCGGCTGAGCTCCAATGTAGGGACCCGCGAGCGCGTGGCTGGGACCTATGTAGCACGGACACGGATACGTTGACACGACACGACACTGACACGGAAATTCGCCGTTTTCCCAAAAAGACCGATACGGCGACACGGCTATATATATTTAAATAATAAATATTATATATATATATATGTATATGTATTATTTTCTATGTTTCCACATGCTTGGGGAAGAAGCCGGCGGCGCTTGGCGACAAATCCGGCGGCGTGCGGGGACGAATCCAGCGGCGCGCGGGGAAGAAGCCGGCGGCGCTTGGGGAGGAAGCCAACGGGCGGCGCTTGGGGAAGAAGCCGTGGCATGGGAAGAAGAAGTCGGCGCGGGAGGAAGCCGACGGGCGACGCTGAGGAAGAAGCCGGCGCTGGCGAGGAAACCGCGACGCTGGGACGAATCCGGCGGCTCATGGGAAGCGGCCGCGGCGCTTGGGAAGGAAGCCGACGGGCGACGCTTGAGGAAGAAGCCGGTGGCGCTTGGGGAGGAAGCCGACGGGCAACGCTTGAGGAAGAAGCCGGCGACGCTGGCGAGGAAACCCGACGCTGGGACGAATCCGGCGGCTCATGGGAAGCAGGCAATGGCGCTGGGAGGAAGCCGACGGGCGGCGAGGTGCGGAGCCGGCGGAGCAAAGGCGGCGGCGAAGTTGCGGGAGCGGGCGGCGGCGCGGCGAAACCGACGCGACAAGCGAGGCAGCGAGGCCGATTGAATAACGCGCCGGCCGCAGGCGTGCGTGCGTTAAGGTTAGGGCACGCCGACGCGTGCGTTATGGGCGGCTGGGCGGTCGTGTTCTGGTCCGTGTCCGTGCCGTGTCCGACTCATATATTTAGTGTGTCCGACACGTGTCGAGAATTTTACTAATTAAAATTAATTCTAAAATCGGCCGATACGTCTCCGACACGTGTCGAAGATGTGTCCGTGTCGGATCCGTGTCCGACACGGTGTCGGACACGGATACGGCTGTTTTGCCACGTGTCCGTGCTACATAGGCTGGGACTGCGGGAGAGCTCATCCTCCATCTTATCCGGCAGCACAACGCCAGCGTTGGCGACGATGGCGTAGGCGGAGTAGATCGCCTTGGTGGCGCCGTCATCACAGTCAGGAGAGTTCCCCGTGGTGACGACTTGGGTGGTTGGGGCGGTGGGACGCAATTGCTTGCACGATGTCGACACCGAGCCAGCTGCTTGTGCCTTCTCTTTTGCTGCCAACATCTTCAGCATCGTGCTCTCTAAGTACTTTAGTCCAACGATGATTTCGTCATAGCTAACAATGATCTTTTCACCTGTTAACTCGGCAGTAGAAGCCATGGTGCTAGCTTTGATACCAAATTGTTATACACCTTAGTTCATAGGGGGTAAACACCGTTGAGAGGATGGCCGAGCAGTGTCAGCGTAGAGGGAGAGAGATTATAGATAAGAATGACTTTATTATTTCTTGCTTCGTTCCAATAGCATGTGGTAGCCTCCTTGTATAGATGGGCTCTCCCTAACAGATAGAATCTAATATCAATCATATCTCTAACAAATATAGAAACTAATATCATATCACTAATCATATCTCTAACAAATAAAAACTAATCTCTACTTTCTAATAATGAACCGACTGGGCCTAGGGAGGCTACACCCATGACAAAAAGTTAGTACAACGTGATGACCAATGGTGCCACAATATGTTCCTAAAAGCATCAGCATGCTTGAAAACAAGTGTCTGGTTTATATTAATATTTCTTAAAACTAGTAATACATTTACGTGAAGTGGCTGGACAGAAACTTTGTACCCTACAAACTATGAGCCCTATAATTTTTATCGCAACGAATTTATATTAAAATGCGCTATGACAACAGTAGTTTGCTATGGGCATATAACTTAAACCTGCATATATGTTCATCCCTACAACTACGTGGGAATGAAAACAATGGCTTCCCCTCAAAATTAGGTTGTGTTTGATTGTCTCTTTCGTCCTTTTGCTAGCAATGATTTGAGAGACTATATAGTGCACGTCTGTTCAAAAAGATGTCATACATGCTACACATGAACAATCTCTTAGCCTTTTTTGTATCCAATTCACTTGCCATTTGTCTTGCTTTTCAATATTCCTGGTAATCTATTTCAGATATGGATATATGGGAACAGTTTTGAATCTTATCTTGTTGCTGTTATAAATCCCAACCAACAAGCGCTTGAACATTGGGCTGAACACAATGGTATTGCTGGAAGTTTTGCTGAACTATGCGGAAATTCAAGAGCTAAAGAACATATTCTCGCAGAACTCACAAAGATTGCAAAGGAAAAGAAGGTAAAGTACCCTACCTTAGCTATCTAAGACCATCAGTGTTTGTTCTGCACATTTCACTAGGGTTAGTATTTAAATGTTCCCAATGTTTTTTGCCTTGCCAGCTGAGAGGCTTTGAGTTGATAAAAGCTATCCATCTTGACCCGTTACCATTTGATATGGAGCGTGACCTTATCACTCCGACATACAAGAAGAAACGACCACAAATGCTTAAGCACTACCAGGTTAGATGTCATATCGAATACTATCTTTCCCCATTTTTTGGCTTATCATGCTATTCATTTTCCAAATTTTCCTAGTTCATGCAAGTAAGACTATTCTCCCCTACTTAGCTGATATGTTTCTTCGGACGTGTTCAGGTAGCCATCGATGCACTCTACAAGAGCACAAAGTAAGAGAGCAAGCAGAAGGGTTCGTGTGATCCACTGGTCTCTTGCTTTCTGTTACTTGATACTTCCGCACTCATGATCGGGCTTTCTCCAATCTCTATGGTTCTATGGAATCACACAGTGTACATATACATGTATTATTTAATATAATTGAGACTCCGAAAAATCACGGTCCCGTGTTTTTCTTCTGCTGAAATGAATAAGATTGAAATGGGGTCATTGGTCTCATGTTTGTCTTATCATTGCTTTAGATTCTTACACAACTTATTCCCTGTGAATCTTTCGGGACTTAGTGTTTCTGTTTGGTTGTTTTGGGGACTAATCCTTTTGTATTTCGTTTAATATGAGTGACAGCTAGCCTTCCGGGCATGGTGGGCACTTGCCCGGGCTGGCCGGGCGTGTTCATGTGAAGCTGGTGTGCTCAATTAGCTTGTCAGTTGGTTGCTACCGCGTACCACTTGCTTTGCAGACACAGAAGTGCCATGAAAAATCTTCTTCCATGCAGGCAAGAAAGGTATGTGTGAAAGATGTGTATAAAAACCATGGCACGACTTAGTTCAATCTCATGGAGAGCAAGCTCATGAATTGGGTGTTAATTTGCTCCCCATCAAGGTTATTAAGTCGTAAAGTCGAGTCGAGTCGCCAAGGGGGCGACTTGGTCGACTAGTCGACCGACTAGTCTCGACTAGTCCCCAGAGTCAAGTCTACAATTATCACAGTCATAATAAAGAAGCAAGCTAGGATTATTATACTAATACTACAACCAAAATAGCGCGTGTGGTGTGCAATGAGGATCTAGAGTTATTGAGTCACTGGTATTAAGTCTCGGTCGGGCCGAGCCTCCTAGTGGGACTCAAACTTACTAATCTAGTGGGTCGACTCCTAGTCGTGCGGCTGGACATAGCCGCCTAGTCGTGACTAGTCGCTGACTAGTCGTCCGGTCGCTCGACTAGTCGTTCTAGTCGAGTCGGCCTTCCTAGTCGTTCGTCATGTATCGACTAGACGACTAGTCGTGGATTAGTCGTCGATTAGTCGACGACTTAATAACACTGCTCCACATGTCAACTTGTTTGTGATATGTGAGCCACAGCTCGACTTGCCCAGATTGGACTTTTTTTTCCTTGGCTCGGCCACTAAATATCACTGTTGGCCATGTGTGAGGTGGGAGGGGAGCTAAACATTGAAGCAAAATTTGCTAAGTCAGGCACCTGTTTGGGTGGTAGTGCTGTGGATGCACTAAACGACAAAACTGTTCCTTATGCGGCTGTGCCTCTTTTCTTCGGTCACCACACTACCGTAAGCACAAGTTCTGTCACTTGCGTTACTCTTTCTGTATCTTACTCTTGCTCTATACGCGGAAACAGGTTTGAAGATTCTTGGTCAGTTATTCCAATCGTCTTCGCTGACCTCTCTTCCACCAATATTGTTGTGCTCTCCTCTTATGTTTTTATCCTCTCGACCAGTAAAATTTCAGGGTTGAACGGTCAGCAGTCAGCACAGTCCTAGTTTTTGAACATTCTTAAGTCCACCAAACTTTTCCAAAAGCAATCCATGGTGAGTGAATGCCAGCACAAAAGACAGAAGTATCAAGGAGAACATGTACTTGTCCTGGTGAGAATAAAAGCATACTACTCCAGGGGTACCAAGTATGTGTATGATTGGGAAAGTATCACATTAATTTGTGAAATTTCGTTGCACTAGTCTTGAACTTTCTTGTTTATATTGACTTCTAAAAATCGCTTTTCTATATTAAATAGCTTTTCTATAGCACTTAACTTTTAAACAGAATGTCTTTTTAAAGTGAAGTCTACTAGTCGATTGTAGTGGATATTGCAGTAACTTCATTTATATAGGTCAAAATTGCACACGAGTATCTCTCTCCACACAACTTCTCTAAAACTATTACTATTCATGAACTAAAGACAAAAGTCATCAGCAAAAACTAATATGAATGGGCCCTGATCAAACTACTTAGACCATGATAATTCATTTTCTTTACTTTGGCTAGCCAAAAGTTTGGGTGGGTTTTTTTAGGCTGAGGCTTATGACTTATGGCTGTGGATTTTTAATTTTAGTCTGTTTGTGAGAGGCAGTATGTAAAGAGAAATAGTCGTATGTGGTTTTGACCAGTACAGCTGAACTCAATACAGTTTGTACTATAATTTACCTATAGATATCGTCTCAAAAAACGTACCGTTTAACAGCGCGTTACTGTTTATCCGTACATAAGTCGTAAATCGTAAGCACTAATGAACTCAGCCTTTAGCTTAGCAGGCTAGTTTGCTTGGTTTGGTAGTTTAAGGCTCCAGGTTCAGGTGAACATGAACTTACCATGCAATAACTGATTCATACCCTTTTTCCCCCTTTGCAATGGTAATTTTCAAAGGCTCTAACTTAGGAGAGGCTAGCTTGCTTAACTTGGCAGTTGAAGGCTTCAGGTGAACATGCCCTTAGCTGCTTAGCATAAAAGAACTAATATTCATACTTGTCCCTATATTTTTCTTTTTTGCAATGATAATTTAGACTTTCCTCTTTGACCTTTTTCCCTAAGTTGTTTTAAACAAGCTCTGAATTTAAAAAAAATCAACGACAAAACACAATTAAAATTAAGGTGCAAGAGATTATCAGGAGATCGATACCATGAAAAGAAAAGTAGGCACCACAGCATGATTTCTTCTCCACTAACAAAGATGCCGCCAAACTTTCCGGCCGAGAGGCCTTTCCCTATCGAGTGGACCTAGCAATTTCCTCCTACTCTTCCAGTACGATAATAAGTATGACCAAAGACTGGTCAACGGGAGACAAGCACGTACCCAAAGAAAAAGAAAAAAAAATACGATGGTAAATAGCTCGGTCAAACTTCCCTCCCCCCTTACCAGCATCTACAAGACAAAAAGTGTAGTATACCCAGCTTAAAAACCAACGGCCGTCGACATCTCTCTCGATGATCCCTAGCTAAGCTTCCATTCACTGGCTAGTCTTTCTATATAGCTACCCTTCTCGATCATTTCTGGCTTCTCCATTCTCGCAGGCAAGCAAGCAAGCTGCAAGTTGCCAGAGGATCGAGAGCACCAGCGCAAAGAGAGGGAAAGAACTGAGTTCATCCAAACAGAGCCAAGCTAATTAACTGTCAGGACAGTGCAGAGATTGCTCGTATAAGAGCCATGCGGGACGGTGCAGGAGACATCCATTTGCTCCTGAGCATCCTGGCCGACGGCGAGGAGCAGGCGAGGCAGCTCGGCGCGCGGCTCGGCGAGCCCGACGACCTGCAGTCTCGGGCGCGGCAGCTGCAGTGCACGTTCGGGAAGGCGATAGCCGTCGCAAAGGGCATCGAGGCGGCCGGCGCGTCGGGGTCGCGGGGCACCGACCGCTCCGACTCGCCGCGGTCGGCGGACGAGAGCTCGGGCAGGACGGCGAGGGATGTTGCGCAAGAGCGCCAAGGCATGTGCAAGAGAAGGTGCGTACAATTCGAACTCCATTGCACGTCACAAATGTCGCTTTTACTGGCTGATATCTACTCCTAATGGAAGCAGTAAAGCTAGCGGGTACTAAAAATGCTTCTCGAAAAAATAAGTTCAAACATCAGTAGTACAAGTTTGGCTGTCGCAGAAGCTGTAACCTGACATGCTTCATTATTGAGTTCCACCTATAGATCTATTCATTCAAAAGTTTAAGCTGGTTGTGAAAGACAACGGCGGGATTCTTTTCGATTTAGCTTTGGTTTTTCACCTTCTGCTACAGTAGCCATGGTTTTTCACGTTCTGCTGTAGTAGCTAGCATTTAAATAATATATTTTTTTAAGGTAAGATCTATAAGTCAATTGTAATAGACACTATACGAAGTTCAGCTGTACGTTCAAAATCACATATGACATCTTTCCTCTTCGTACTATCTCTCGTGAACTCGAAGTCGTGTACAAGTCGGAAGTCGAAGTCGTATATGAATCATCGTGGCCATGCTCGTGGTCGTGTACGAGTACGAGTCAGTTGATCGAGTCCGGGTCGGAGTCGTAGGAGTAGTAGTTATAGTTGTAGTCGAACCCAAGTCGTAGTCGTAGAGCCAGGTATAAAGGACAGAGTATTGTAACCGAGAGAGGGCGAGCGAGCAAGAGAGAGTCGGAGCGATCGGGGTGATCGTAGAAATCGGTGTGATCGAGAGAAAGAAATAAAGAAGAGAAGAAAGAGCAGATTGGCTTTGAAAAATTATCGAATATCGAGTTCATCGTGATCGCATACGTGGTCGTAAACAACTTACGACTACGGTGATTGAGCGGAGGTGTCTGCAGGAGCAGCAGACGTGATCATAAGCAAGTTATGACCATGGTCACAGAGCGAGAAGACGTGATCGTAAGCGATCACAACGAGAAGACGTGGTCGTAAAGGAGTTACGACCATAATCGTGAAGCAGATAACGTGGTCGTAAGGGTTACGACAACGACAGTCGATAAAGCCTTCAGCGTGGTCAATAGAATCATTGCGTGGTCGTAATTGAGTAGCGACTACGGTGATCAAGTCTACTACGTGGTTGAAGGAAGTGCAGCGTAACGACGGTGAACGTGGCTGAAGTTACCAGTACGTGGTCGGAGCAGCACGAGACGTGATCGGAGAGGTCACAACGTGGTCTAATGACTGCTAGGATGGTCGGAGAACCAACAGTGTGGTCGTAACGACATAGGAGACGGTCGTAGCTTCTTCAACGTGGTCGTATGGCTGCAATGCGTGGTCGTCATAGGACTGCAACAAGCTAGAATTCAAAAGCTATAGCCATAGCTTAAAAGAACCCACACAACATCAGCTACACCTGCAAAACCAACACTCCGATCACAAACCTAATACTTGATAGAGAAATACCAAAATGTTTTAAGTAATTAATTTATCCGCTCGGATTAAAAAAGAACAGCTGATCCACAAAACATTAGGATGCAATATAGAATTTCTTCTCTCGAAGTCAAAGTTAACCGAGAAACATGACTGATCTGTCACCCAAACAATACTAATGTCTTGTTTGGAGCACGGGAATTTGTGCAAAATCTTTCACGAATAGAAATTTTGCTTTCAAACGGGACCTAAATTCGTAAGATTTCTGTACAGATATTTTTTTAAGCACAAGCTCCATTTTCAAACTAATTACTAGTAAACGTCAAATATATATTTGAAACGTGTCTGACCGCACGAACGGGTCGGCAGGCTAGATCGTAGAGAGTAACGCCACCCATAGTTCCTTGGTGATTTGGTCAAAAAGAAAGGAATCTTTCGTAATCATAGGTATACAGTACTCAGATATTAGCATTTGCATTAGTCAACGGAAATATTATGATCTAATCCAACCCTTGATTTCGTTGGATCGCACAGGAAGGGCCTGCCAAAATGGACCGAAAAATTCCGAGTACCAGATGCAAATCTGGAGGCCACCCCGGAGGACGGTTTCAGCTGGAGGAAGTACGGCCAGAAGGACATCCTCGGAGCCAAGTTTCCCAGGTTCACCTCGAACATCTCATACCGGAAAATACCTTCAAATTTCAGCTCCGTCTAAACACTTGTTCGAAACGCAAAGAATTCTAGTGTTTGAAGTAAGGTATCCGAGCTCAGGATCAATTTCACACGAATTTTGTGTCCTGTTTGGAACACGGAAAATTTTCTCAAAACTTGCAAGGATTAAACCATTTTATTCAAGGAGGTGTCTAGGGGGATTTGATTGTTTTTATGGTTTGGAGTACTCAATTTTTTTCACCTATGTTTGCAAGATTTTTTGTCTATGTATGCAATATTTTTCTTATGTATGTAATATTTTTTCTATGCATACACTATTTTATAGCCGAGAAATATTGCATACATGGATGAAAAATATTGCAAACATGGGCGAAAAATGTTACATACATGGGGAAAAATCTGAGTGCTCCGAATAAAAAAACACTCCAGTGTTGTTGGAGTACTCAGATTTTTTTCGTGTATGCAACATTTTTTACCTATGTTTGCAATATTTTTCGTCCATATATGCACCATTTTTTATGTATGCAATATTTTTCTATGTATATAATATTTTATAACCGAGAAATATTGCATACATAGAAAAATATTGCATATATAGACAAAAAAATATTGTAAATATAGGCAAAAAAATGTTACATATATGAAAAAAAATCTAAGTGCTCCTTAATAAAAAAACACACGAGTGTTATTTAGCAATTCTCTCTACTCAGAGATCCTATGAACTTCGTGTAAAATTCATGCGTTCCAGATGGCTCATTTATAGTAAACGGCGCGGCCCTGATCCAACGTAGTACAAGTACATGCAGATCCGAAATGAATCCTCAACCCATCATATCTGACCAGCTTCTAGGTTTCTGACACTGACATGAACCACTGCCGTACGTTCTCGCAGGGGATACTACCGCTGCACGTATCGCAACGCGCAAGGGTGCCCCGCCACGAAGCAGGTGCAGCGCTCGGACTCCGACCTGTCCGTGTTCGACGTCACGTACCAGGGCGTGCACTCGTGCCACCAGGCGCAACGCCGCGCGACGGCGTCTCCTCCCGGCGCTGTGGCAGCGCACGACGGCACCCGGCCGCCGCCGCCGCCGCCTCTTCAGGACCCGAACCTGGAGATGCTCGCGAGTTTCAAGGACGGCCTGAGGGTGGAGGCCGAGGGGCTGACGCTGACGGCGTCCTTCCACGACCACTTCGCCGCCGCCGCCCCTGCCTCCACCGCTTCATTCTGCTTCCCTTCCGCCCCTTTCCACGCCGTCGTGAGGCCGCCTGACAGCGCCGCGGAGGCCTTCTCGCCGGTGGAGAGCGGCCAGCTAGGAGGGGGCTTCTCCCCGTCGTTCGTCTCGCCGGCCGCGTCGGCCGGGTCGAGCTACTTCTCCATGGCGCACTGCCCGGTCGGGAGCTACGACCGGGGAGACTGCATGCGCGGGGCAGAGTCGGAGCTCGGCAAGGTCGTCTCCGCGGCGACCGCCTCGGCGGTCGATGCCGCCGGGTTCAACTACTCTGTGTACCACGACCACGCCGAGCTCGACCCGCACTTGCCGTTCGCGCCAATGTTTGGCGGGCGCCCTTCCCATGGCCAGTAGGAACGCGTGCAGAGCGAATTCAAGAAGCGTGATTTTGTCTAGAGGATTTTGGTTGGTTAGACCCCGTTTGCAATACATGAGCTTCACAGGAAGCAGTTCAATTTCTGCAAAATTCAGAAGAAAAAAATTTCACATTCCAAACGGGCCTTAATATCTTTCTCAGGAGCAGCAGCAGTACTTCTCTTTTGTCGTCGTAACAGGAATAGGTAGCAGTAGCGGTCTGTTAGTCATTGTCTTTGTTTCTATTGTTTTTGCTTGCCTCTGGCAAGAGACTTGTTCCATGGCACTGATTAACTTTTGAGCATTAGAGTTACTGATAGAGAAAGGATTCTAAGTTTCTGGTTTCTAGCTTTTTTTTATAATTTATAAATTTCGTTTTTTTCTGAACTTTTTGTTTTTTAGTTTTTTTGCCGATTCTTTTTTTCCAGTATTCGTTTGTGTTGTCCGTGATGAGCTAACATATTTTTTTCCTATTTTTAATTTTTTAAATTTAATTACACCAAATAAGTCACCTTCAGCTACAGTGTAATTTCAGCCAGCTACAATGTAATTTCAGCCATGAGCAATCTGAGCAAGTGTTGCTTAGTGACACTGGTTAACTTGGGAATTGTTTTCTTAAGGTCAATTTTAGGAAGTAGAGTTACGGATGGAGGATTCTATTCTAGTTCTATTCTATAATCTGTTTGCAGGAAAACTCATTTGACACAGAACCGTTAGGTTAAGGTGTAGCCATCATCAGATCCATCTCCTATCCTGGGATGATGCCCATGTGAATTCTTGTTGAGTATGAGTACAAACAAACAGTGTGGTGTAGGCTGACTAGACTAACAACAAAAATGGGGATGTGATAAAATGATGTGTGGTGGCACGCAGATTGCTTACTTGCTTTCCTTTTAATTCCTTTTGTTTCTAGTTCACCGCTCTAGGAAAACTGGAGCATATGACAGGCACAGGCATGATCTGTAAGTCGTGCTAAAATATCCTTGCAGATGTTTCAAAAACCTGACTTACTCTGTAATCTCTTGTACAAACAACAAAAAACTATAAATCGCAGCCAAAAAATATAAGCCGTAGCCATAAAAAAATAGACCCTACCTTCCGAAGCTTCCCAAAACCATGCATGAAACTGTATGCTTCACCGTGCCGAAGATCACCAGAACCCAAGGATAATCTTGTGTGACTACTTTCTTTGAAAACTGTGGTCAGATTCAGAACAGCACGCACTGATACGGTGACTGACGCCCAATCCGAAGATTGGCTGCCCTATAATCAATACAGACACGATGAACTGCATCATTTGGGACAGTAGTAGCAGGCCACTGAAAGAAAATCTTAATTTGTCTAGTCTTTATAATCACATCTCAATCAAAACGTATGCAGATCATATATGCAGATCATATAGTCGACAGGCACCAGTTACGAATGTCACATCTCCCGCCATGGCCGTAGAACACATCCAAGAAAGTTGGCAGGGACAGGAGTCCGGATTGGTGGGTAATCATCCTCCCTCCACTGGACGGCACTAGCCGCTGCCAGCAGACAGCGAGAGCCCGAATTCGGCAGCCTGCTTGCACTAAAGACCACGCGACGCCCACCGCAACCTGCGGGCTTGCGGCTTCTTTTAAACCCAGCTATTGTCCTTGTTTCAACCCAATTATTGTCCTTACTTTTTTCTTTTTTTGATTCTTCGAAAATTAAAATAAACAGAATAATTTCTTGAAGCGGATTCTTTAAGTGGGTTTTTAGGTATAAAACTATATGTGTTGTCTACCACCATCTCAAAAAGTACAGACAAAATTCATCAACCACAACTAAAACCATCAGTCACAGCCTAAAGGAACATACCATTTATTAGCAAGAAAATGGCATCCAAGAAAATACTTCCCATCAATAGTTGAGTTCTTTTCCACTTATAGTTTGTGCGTTACGGTATATACTACAACAATTAGCTTTCAAATGGTGCGTTTTTTAAGGCGAAGTCAACAAAAATATTATAGTAAAAAGTATATTGAGTTTAGCTGTACTGTCAAAATCGTATGCGACTATTTTCCTCTGCGTAGTGCCCCTCGCAAACAGCCAGAATTCAAAATTTTAATCTATAAACCATAAGCTATAACCCAAAAGAACACAACCATTGTTCATTCAACCTACATGTGGCAAAGGCACCTGGGCAGGTGCTGCTGATCTGGCGTTGTGGTAACAACCTTTTTTTGTTTTGCAGAAAACATTGATGAAATTATGACAAAGAATATGCACAGGTAACAATATTTGATGATGTGTGGGTTCTTTTCGATTATGGTTGATCGTCCCTGATGCCAACATTGAAAGCATGTTGTGTCATACATTGCACTTATACACAAACAACAGGACCTACTTCGGTAGGTATTTCATGGGAGTGAAGTTTGTATCCCTGTATAAAAGAGGACGAGGATTGAGTGGTTCATCGACGGGTGAACACTCTGCTATACCGGTATAAGCTACAGTTACAGACACATCGTATCGCATTGCATGAAAACAGAATAGAATAGTGATACAGTTACAGATGCATTGCATTGCATAAAAGTGACAACGGTGAAAAAGTTACAAAGATAGTGATGTACAATTCACAGAAATACGAATGATTAAATTGGTGTGTAAACGCCATTGTTTTTATCGTGTGCTTGCTGAGTTTCCGGACGCACCCTTGCTTTGTTTATTTTTTAGGTGATCGTTGAGGACGTCATGCACGGGCATGAGTAGCATATGAATAGCTTCACGTACTAGCAGCACTTTGCATATCAGCTTTTGCTAGCGTGTTTAAACTCCACTAGTATGTTAGAATAATTGCTTAAAATGATATGTTCTAAGAGGTCATTGCATTATGAATAAAAAAGTGTTTGCTTAAAATGGCTAACAGTTGAAAAAAGGGTAATGTTATGCAATGATGGCAGCACTCTAGGCCTACAGGATGGGCGGGATGTTACAAAAACTATATGTGTTGTCCACTGCCGTCTTAAAAAATACAGATAAAATTCATCAACCACAACCAAAACCATCAGTCACAGCCTAAAGAAACATACCATTTATTAGCAAGAAAATGGCATCCAAGAAAATATTTCACACCAATAGCTGAGTTCTTTCCTACTTATAGTTTGTGCCTTATGGTTTATACTACAGTAATTAGTTTTCAAAATGGTGTATTTTTTCAAGACGAGGTCAACAGGAAGATTGTAGTAAAAAGTGTACTGAGTTCAGTTGAACCAGCCAAAATCGCGTGCGATTATTTTTCTCTGTGTAGTGCCTCTTGCGAACAGCCATATTTTAAAATTTTAATCCGTAAACCATAAACCACAACCCAAAAGAACTACCATTGTTCTTTCAACCTATATGTGGCAAAAGCACCTGGGCCAGGTGCTACTGATCTGGCGTTGTGGTAACAATGTTTTTTTGTTTTGCAGAAAACATCGATGAAGTTATGACAAAGAATATGCACAAGTAATAACATTCGATAATGTGTGGGATCTTTTCGTTTACGATTGATGGCTTTTAGTTTTAGTGTAAATACTTATACGAATAAATCAAATATCAATAAATTACTTTAAAAATATTGTATCGAGAGGCTGCTTTAAAAAAACCACGAGAAATCACGCCTCAGTTGTTCGAGAGTAGCGCTGGGTGTTAGGTTGCAAGTGAAGGGACCGTCGTAGCAGAAACGGTGCAGCATATGTAGTGCAAAATTGGAAGCCGGGTAGAGTGGGGCGAGGTGGGAGGCCGAGGCCGGCACGGCGGGGCAAAAAATATGGCACCGCACGGCGCAAAGTGGCAAGAAAACTCGCCTTTCCGCTGCGCTTTTCCCACCGCTGCACGGGCCGCCGCCACCACCACCGCCACTAGGACTACATTGCCGCTCGCGTCGGCCTCGACACGCTCCCCCTCTCCCTCCGTCCGAGAGAGAGAGAAGTAGGGGGAGAATATACATACAGTGGGGAGGGGAGAAAAGCGTCGGATGCCGGGGCGGGCGCCGAGGCCGCCCCGTCGGCACCGTGCGTTGAGCTCCCCGCCGCCACCGCCACCGTGTTAATTTTAATTAACAGAAAAGTGCCCCATGTAATTTATTAGATTAATTCTAATTATAAAAAATTTAGTATGATGGTTGCTAGATTTAAAGTATTGGAATTATTGGGTTTTAATTTCCTCTTGTCTCTCTTTTGTTAAATAAAAGTTTGTATGTATGCATCAGACACAAAAAAGGAGCGGCTGCATGCATGTCCATTCACTCGGACGCATTGTTGCATTGCAACTATTTATTTGCTATAAAAGGAAGGCTGCTCTGTCATTTGATAGTGAGCGCATATGGGCTGAACATCCATATGGTAATTTATGTACACACATACACTTGAATGTTAGTTCTTTGATCATCAAGAGAACGCTGTAAAGAAAAAGTCCGAGGCAAGAGAAAATAAAAAAAGCTTACTACAAGAATTTTTTTTGCTATAATATGGATCTTATATTTTATTAAGATTGAATAAAATAGCGTTATAAATTAAAGTTTCAGCTTACACACCGCCCTCTCGATCCTTCCGTTTCCATTCCTCCCCCGCCCTTTTTTAACGGCCGCTCCTCACTGCCTTCCCCTCTCCGCCGCCGCGCTCTCGCTTCCTCCTCTCATTCTGAATCGCTGTACCTGGATCTGGGCGCCGGCCGATTCCGCTTGCCGAATCGATGGTGCGGCCGCTCCGATTGGGCGCCCTCAAGCTCGCCCTCCTCGTCGTATCAGGTACAAACCCCCTCCCCGACGGCATGTCTGGCCTATGCTTTGCCCGCAGTATGCGCTCGTCGTGATGGAGGAAACGCCGTTTGCTCCGATTTGCCATGGTGATGGTTGGTTGTTTTGGTGTTGCAGTGACCTTGCTTGCGCTTGTCAGCTCCGATGATGACTACAAGCACTGCGAGGGACTTGTCAAGGGTTGGGCGGATTCATTTGCCGAGAGCAACAAGGATGGGGACAAATTGAGCCTCAAGGATTTGCTTTTCTTCCTTCACATTCCTAGAACCGGTGGACGTACCTACTTTCACTGGTAAGTTTGCTGGACCTTACAGAAGTTAGGTTCATCGTCATCTAAGAAGCATTCCACTGATATTACTTGCCTTGGCAGTTTCTTGAAAAAGCTATATACGAATGCTCAGGAATGCCCGCGTTCCTATGATAAGCTGCGGTTCGACCCGAGGTGAGAAAAGTTGGTTCTCTGCCTTGCTGATTGTAGAAAAAATTGATCATATACCCTCCCTTTAGATGGAAATTGAGGATTTACCCTCCTGGCCCACGTGTCAGTGACTTATGATGACCCCACGTGTCATTGAGATGTGGAGGGTAAATCCTCAATTTCCCAACTAAAGGGAGGGTATATGATCAAGTTTCCCCTTTAAAAAATGCTTAGAAAATGCTTGCTCTAGAGTCTAGATTGTATCTAATTTAGATCATGATGTGAATGAAGTCTACAGTATCTGTGGTTTAGGATATTTCCATATATTGAAATAACATCATTAACGCTTACCTGTCATAGAATGTGTACGTAATTGACACCTCATGGTCTTGGATGGTCTCCCTTTATACTAATTATTGCATTCCAGCATATGCATGGGCACTACATCTTGAATTTTTTTAATTGACAATTTACATGGATATTGTGACCTGTGTATGGGCCATGCCAGCTGATTGTGTGGTACTCCAGATGCAGTGTTCAGTTATAATGGCTGAGGAAGTAATTGCCCACAAATACGTGCTGTATGAGTGAAGTTGTAAAAAATTCTTCAGATGATTGCTTACAGTTACTAATGGTATCTATATGTCTTCTTGTCAGCCATCCTGATTGCAAGCTGGTTGTTAGTCATGACGACTATAGCTTAACTTCCAAGCTGCCAAGGGAGAGGACTTCTGTAGTAACAATACTACGAAATCCAGTTGATCGTGTATTTAGCACATATGAGTTCTCAGTTGAAGTTGCAGCCAGATTTCTTGTGCATCCAAACTTAACATCTGCAAAGTTAATGACCAGCCGCGTGTTACCAAAATCACGTGCTGTGAGTACATTGGACATATGGCCTTGGAAGTACTTGGTTCCATGGATGAGAGAAGATCTTTTTGCCAGGGTATGCCTATTTATTTCAGTTGAACCTTTTGTTTACTTTCATATCTTTAGGAAAATGGTTAGGAGGATATGTTGGGTTTGATTACTGCTCATGGAGCAGTTCGTGGAAGAATCCAACTATTTCTATAGAACGTAATATCAAACCCTTTTTTCTAGATTTGGGCCTCTGTATGTTAATAGATTCAACCTGAAGCAGGATCTAGATTCACATCTAAATCTAGTCTTCACCAGAAGCAATCACCCATTATATAGAGATAAAGCAGTTGATCTATTCTAACACTTGAATTTAACTCGGCTGGATCGAGTGTATCATATTCTTGAACCTTGGAAGCCATCTAGGATGCTACAGTTTCCCTACCTAAAATATTGTTTGTCCTCGAGTGTTCCAAGTAAATGCCTCTGTGTTAAAAAGGTTTGTTATGATCAGCTCCTAGAGTTGTCACTGGGAGGTTTTCAAGTGTGATCCTTAAGTTCCTGTAACACCTGAGGGTTGGTTGGGGTGTTATACCTTCAGTCCTTCACTATTAGTTTACACTTCAGTTGATATGATCATATGAATGACCAGTAGTGTAGACTTCAAATATATTTTGGATTCAATAAACACAAAATCACAAATAGCTATCAATACTTTGGTGTTTTAATTGCCTGTACTAGATTAGTTTTGCAATAAGATGAGAGATATTTTCATCTACCAGAGAGATGCTAGAGGGATTGACAAGCTGCATAGTAGCAAGGAGATTAATGCATACGATGTGGAGGACATGGTTATGCCATTACACCAGTACATCAACGACCCTGTTGCTCATGATATCATTCATAATGGAGCTACTTTTCAGGTACGATGATTTGTCTCTTTTGTATATCTCAATTTTTGCTATCCCATCCCTGTCTATGCCTTCATTTGTTACTCTCTCCGTTGTATATTGGTAACTATAATTTGTGGTCCATGCAATGGCTTTGGGTGTTAGTCTTTTCTGTGGTGGTGAATTGGCAGTTTCATCCAATTTGTCAAATTTCTATATTTTTGAAGGTGAAACATCGGCACGTATAAGCCTATGATTAAGTGTATATCTTCCCACTATTTTCAATGAATTTGTTGTCATGCTTGTGCAACTTGCAAATTCTAGCTATACACTAGCAAACAATACAAACACATGTGCATACTTAGAAAAAAAAATACTATTGCGAAATGTCCTCGCATAACCATTGCTCGCTGCAGGTTTACTCCTTTAGATGCTTATTGTTAGTTCGGAAGTAAAACTTAGAACAATGATGGTAGATATTGACCTAACCAAGGAAACTTATATCCGGCAGTTTTTGGCCCTACAGAACACCGAACCCACTTCATTCATTTCTGCATGCTGACAGTTAGACCATATATCCACCTGATAGAGCTCTACTTTTTTCACGCTGCCCACTCTTTCCGTGGCAATTGCACAGTTTTTTTTCATTAGCTCCTTTTTTGTGAACAGCATGCTTCAACAATTCACCAGTGTTCCTTAGGAGAATGGCCTATCTGGAAAGAGTTGCCAGAAATTAATGGGCATTTTTTGTTTTCTATTTCAATGTCCCAGTCCCATATGTCAATTGTCCTGGCAAGGGTAACGAACTTGTGTGTTTAATAATTCTGGTGCAAATATGTACACAATAGTCAATACCACCATGTTATGCCCATGGTTATTAAGGCGTCGCTTAGGCGGTAGAGGGGTGGCAAGGCGTCGCCCCGCCTTGCGTGCATGCCTAAGGTGGCGGTTAAACTAGAGAGAGACCCGGCAGCTGGGCAGGAAGAAGGTGGGAAGAAGGCGGCGGAAGAGGTGGGCTAGGTTTACCTCACGTCCTCGTGTCGCCTTGGTCTCCAGGGCGCCGTCGAGCCGTCAATGCCGCCGTTCACCCTCCACCTTGCCGGATCTGGCCGCCCGCAACATTATAAGAAGGAGGCGTGAGGAGGCGTGGTGGGAGTGAGGAGGAGGAGGAGTGAGGGTGGCGTGGTGGGAGGAGGAGGAGGGTGGCGGTGGGGCTGGGAGGTGGGAGGAGGAATAGGCGTGGTGGAGTGAGGGAGTATTAGGGTTAGGCTAGGGTTAAAGGGTTGGGTATGTTTTTGTATTTTTACAATTTAGTCCCTAGAGGTTTACAAAATTACAATTATGTCCTTCTAGGTCCTTCACCTCTTTAGATTTCTTCTGATTTAGTCCTCCAAAACTCCGTTTTCTTCGTCTTATGATGTATGTAAGGCGTCGCCTCACCTCACGCCTTACCGCTTAAAAGGTGTGAGGGGGGTGGGTCGCCTCACCTCGCCTTACCACCTTAATAGCCTTGGTTATGCCCCCAGCCAGTTTGCATTTTTTATTTTTGTTCTCACACGGTGGCTGCCTCCAGATAATTTCTCAGTCAGCTTCAACAATCTGGCTGCTAATTCGTTTTTGTTTTCTTGTGTTACCTTGGCAGATTACTGGGCTAACAAACAATTCTTATTTCGATGGAGCACATGAGGTTCGGCATTGTGTTGGAAAGCACCCTGATCTTGGTCGTTTTGTGCTTCAAGTTGCTAAGGTATGTACCAAAATCAAATAGATGGATACGTGAAAAACTGTTTTCATGTGCACTCCATTGGCCAAAGCGCATAATGCACTATTGCATTTTTCGACATACAAACATCACTGCATTGTGACTAACCAACTATGTTTTCCTGCAAAGGGAATATAAGTAGTAGCCGGATGCTCTATGCCATGAACATGTACTTAACCATGTTAACATCCATTTACTAAGCCAAGTTAGACCTAGAATCCTTACATAGTTTTACCGTAATTAATGCCAAAATTTTCAAAGTTTACTTCTACCGTAATTAATGCCGTCATTTTCAATCACAGAGTAGGCTAGACAGTATGCTGTATGTAGGACTCACAGAGGATCATGAAGAATCCACGAGGTTGTTTGCTCATATGGTAGGAGCACAGGTGCTTTCACAGTCTGGAACATTGAACTTAGATATCAAGGAAGATCCACTGGGTGGCAACGGTAAGATACCATGCAAGCTGGCAGCCTTACTCCTTTATAATGTATCTGCAGTAATCATATTCATGTTACTTAACTTTTTAGACTGAAGATCAACAACCCCTCAGTTTTATTTTTTATTGAATCTGAAAGATAAGAGAGCAATGTTTTTGGATCAGACATCCCTGGATCAAATAACAATGCATAGCTATAATTTTTTGGGTCACAACCCATAACACAAGCCAAAGACACAGTGGACTACAATATCAGAGAATTAAGTGGCGGTACATAACAAAATAACATAGCGAGTCCTTGAAAAAACAAAACAACATATCATTCAGCAAAGTGCCAAAGTTCAAACAAGTGCATAGGCAGGCAAGCAACATGTGTATGCCACACTGTGTCTTGAGACTGGAGTAGTTATTAAAGTAGGAACTTTATTATCAGCAAGCTTTGCTGCATATTTAAAGCATTAGGTCAGGAAAGCAATATTTTTGTGAAACCAGTAACTTCACAAAATAATGACATCCAGAAAGCAACAGTACTTGTAAAAGTGTTATCTTGGTGTTCTAAAAAGAAGTGTTATCTCTGTTCTGGGTGTATGGTGGTCCATATTTCTGATGTACTTGTGCAAAGGCAAAGATGATAAATGAGGATCTAATCTCTATCTTGTTCTCACAGACTCTCACTCATCCATGCTGGATCCAGAGGATGAAGAAACAAATGAACATATGGTAATAGGGTGGTTAAGATTTACATTGAGTTATTTACTTTTGCATGACAAGATGGTTTAAATTTTTATGACTGTACTCACGTTTCTGCTTTCCTCATAGAATAGCACCCATGGTTGGCAAAATAATGAAGCTCTGAACACTATGGAGGATGATTGTGGAAAAGGAAATGTAATACAACTACCTGAAATGTGCAATTATTTGCATAAAGTTTTTCTATTATTATCTTGTCATCTCAACGCGATGCTATTGCTGATGCCAGATGACTGTTGTTAAATTGATGGAAACTTATGAAAGTTGCATTGCAAAACTGCGAAAGTCTCAATCTAACCGTCGTAAAATATCCCTAAAAAAGGTTGAGGAAGCAAACTTTTCAAAGGAGGTGAGTATGAAAGGGGACTGAAGTACTTGTAGTTTGAAGATGATTTTTTATTCATTTCCTTTGCTAGTGATATAAATTTGTATTAATATGCACATACCTGAATCTTTTTCCTTTGTGTCTGTCAACACCAAGTAAAAAAACGAGGACCAGAAATATCAAGGGATAAAATTTTATTACGTATATTGTTTTATTAAGTGCACTTCTTGTGTGTTTCCAAATTAATTTGTTGTATCAATATAAAGTGTTGGTTAACATAATATTTATCAAATGTTTCCTTATTCTATGTTATATTGTATTATTATTGGATGTTCTAGACTTATTCATCACTTCATCTTTGTAATATCTAGCATTATTCTTCATTTTGCACTAGTAATGGGTTCTTTTCGGTTGCGGCTTTTTTTTGTCCTAGAGCGAGTGTTTGTATGAACGAACCGAATTTCGATAAGCTGCTTCAAAAATACTATCTCGATAAGCCGCTTCAAAACTGCGGCGGAGAAGGTGTCTCGTTTGTTTGTTTGAGAGAAGTCATAAGACATAAGCCGAAAAGGAGGCCTTTGCTTGTCCCTGAACTGGCAGGACTGCTGTGCTCAAAACCTCACATCAATACATATATACATATCTGGTTATTGCACATATATTTGTCATATAGAAATTCCATTTAAACTTGGAATGTTTTGATTGTGTGTCTAGCTTATCTGACGACCCGTGCATTCTTATTAGAATATTTTGACATTGACATTGGAATATTATGGTTTGTTGAAGATTACACATTATGTTTTCAGGCCCGACGTCAGGTACCTGAGGCAATTTTGAAGCAAATTATCTCATTGAACAGCCTTGACATGGAACTCTATGAGCATGCTAAGAACATTTTTACACAAGAACATCTTATGCTAAAAGGTCAGCATTCCATGGTGGGGCACCACAAACAATTGGCAGATCAAAAGGTTTGTTCAAGCTCATAGTATGATTCTTTATATGATCCATGTTAGTTTGAACCTTTCCTACCAGAATTTAGAACCTCAGCATCTTGTTTGGTGAAAGCATTACAAAACAATCTCTATAATTAGACCAAAAAGGAAGTATGCTTCATACAGGGTTACAAATTTCGCCCGAAATTTCGCGAAATGGACGGAATTTCGTCCCTTTCGGTGCCCAGCGAAACAGATTTGATTCGGTTAAAATTTGGCCGAACTCGGCCCTATTTGAAATTTGTTCAAATTTTATTCAAATTTTGGTTAAATTTCATCAAAAAATTGATTTTTCTCGTCCGAATTTCGAACGAAATTTCATTCATTCGGTCCTTTCGCCTGTAGCCGAAACTTTTCTGCAACCGAAAGATTAGACCCTGGCTTCATATAGATCATCATTATCAAAGTATTTGATTATGTTGTGTTTTCTTGCTGATTCTACACAGTATGAATATTTAAAATGTTAGTGTTTCATGCATGTGCATATGCAAGAGAAGGATAGAACATAGATAGACATTCTGTATGCTATTATGCTACTTGTACTTATTTGCTTCTGCCGCCCATTACACTGTTTAGATTCTGGGTCTTGCTTCTCATCTATTATTTCCAGTATAGTAATGTCAAGGTTAGCTGGCCTGATGTGCTTTGGCTTATCTCTCTTTCAGGGCTGGATGGACACGGTCTGCAACTCCTGGAGTTGCTCTCCTTGGAACCTCCTTGTGTTTGGTCTTGGCATCACAATGGCCATTGGTTTTGTGGCATTTGCTGTAACAACGAGAAGAACGTTTAAACTTAAGGTCTGATGACGAGATCGGGAGGCAGCCTCTAGATTTTGATGGACAGTCTGGTCAGGTGTTGCCCAGAGATTCACCTTACTATTCTTTCGGGCAAAGGTGTTAACATGCACAATCATCACAAATACTCGTAACCATGTTAACATGTCTCATTGATGGTACAGCCTAGCTGTCAGAAAAGCAAACCAAGCGAAATGGGCAAGTATCATTTGGGCGCTCGAACTTTGGATGAGGCCCATTTTAGCATTGGACTTACGGTAGGACAAACCAACTTTGCTTAAAGATAAAAACAAGCCAAGCATCTCCAACCATCTTGTCAAGGAGACATTAGGGTGATTTGTTACATGATTCCATTCGAGAGTAAATAAAGCTGGCATGAAAGAAGGCAGGCACCTGGCTCGTGAAGCATTTCATGGAGCGACCTGAGCGCGCCCGGAGATTGTCGGACTGTTGGATGCAGGCCCTCTACCTTGGCATCTCCTGTGCACATCGAACCATGCATGCACGCCCAGCCGCTCTGCTCGCCGCCGCTGCCCAACAACCCCTCGGATCGCAGCCCATCTTCACGTCATTGACTCGGTGAGGCATTTCGTCCGACAACTGGAGCGCAGGGCAGCACCCTTCCCCCTCGCAGCTTCGGCTGCTGAGCCTGTACTTGATCACCGCCGCCGCCATTGCCGGTACCTGCTGCGGCTGCGGCCCCGCCGGCCGGTTCTCCAAACCACCCGCCGCCGCCGCCGGCGACCCATTCGTCCTCAGTCACACACACACACACTAGCCATTCTTATTCCCGGAAAGAATGGGTTCATGGGGGTATTATACTATTATTAGCTACTTAGCTCACACTTCGTTTGAGAAAACAATATTGGGGGTGTTTTTTTGGGCTACCATTGGTGATTTTTAGCTACGCTTTTTGCATTATAGTGAACAGTGAAGACATCGACATAGATGATTTACACGATTTTACACCTAAAAGGTTATTTAGAGAATTCGATTTAAAAGATCATCCTGTTTGAACATTTATTTTTAATTTCGAAGTAGCAAAAACCAAAAAAGCCATTAATATTCGCACAGAAGAGTAGCAGCTTAACGCAAAAAACCCACACGTGTTCCAAACGAGACCCTATTTTGAGCCCTTGAAAGGTTGAGTTGGAATATTTGACACAACTGAACTGATCCCAATGGAATCCGTTAATATTAGCTTTTATCTTTGACTTATAAATAATAATAGTTTGCAAAAAAAGTTTATAGTATGAGAGATACTCACGTATAAGTTTAGCTAATATAAATAAAATCACTGTAGTGTATACTACAATCGACTAGTAAATGAAGTGACTTCTAAAAGCTTCTAGAAGCCAATACGAAGAGGAGGGTCTTAAAAGAGCGCTTTGCTCAGCCTTTGTTTCCTTCAGATGCAAACGGTGTCATTAACCACGATGTTTGAATAATAGAAAAGCTATTATTTAGAGCAACTCGATATATTTACCAATTCTTCCGTTTGACGTACTGCGACTTCTTAACCACCAGATAATGCAACAAGCTTACACGGTTACACCACCATGCTACCAACAAAAGTTACTGCAAGTCTGCAATTCAGACACCGACATCAACACCACCAAGAAAACAAGATGTCCAATAGCCAACAGCTGGGAAGTTGGCTACACTGCAACTCAAAAGACACAGGATAAGGGATTCTCTTAACAAGCTGCTTCTAAAATTTTGGGCAAGATTGTTGAAGGAAGGAAACACATGCCGATAAAATAATATCCTGAAGAGGTCAGTACAAAATTTTGAACTGGTTACAATTAGCCCAACTCAGCACAACAGTATTCTTATCCATCCGAAGTCCAGCAACTTGGGCAAGTACAACAGTGAGACATATTCCTAACTTCTCATGTCTGCGCCAATCAGATTCTTGGTGCTGCATAAGATACCAACACGTGCCTCAGATATATTGTAAGGATTACGACGGCAGAAACTAAGAAGAAAATGAAGAGAGCACACAAATTGACAGAAATTGCCACCAGAACAAGATACATTACCTCCACCAATTGTGGCTTCAGGGAGTCGTTCTATCGAGTACCTGTGTCGAGTGATATACATGATTGGAACACCAGGAACCTGCCAAATCGACAACATGTACATGTTATTAGCGTATGAGCACCGCTTCTGCAATATTAGGTCCAAGTGCTGAGCTGTAAGGCTGTAAGTAAACCTTTCTTATCCTCCTTTTCAAATCTCTATCGCAAGTGGCAACGATGTAGCATTTGTGCTGTTACAGAAAATATGTGGTTTAGAAAAAAAAAACAAATCAAAAGTTTAACAAAACAATTAACATACACCAAAATGATTATTGACTAGCTAGCCTGAAGATTAACTATGTAATCCAAAAGCAATGAAAGGTATGGCTTAATCGAAGAACACCACATGTCGACATGTTAGCATGCACTGAACACGGTACTTGCATGGGCACAAAAAAACAGCAGCAGCATATTCAGTAGATTTGTACAAAGAAACATACACATCATCTAATAGGTGCTGCTAGCATGCAAGATCGATTCGTTCACTTGGAAGAAGTTTGGATGCCACAAAAATACAGACAGAAAATCAACAAACTCTTCAGAAAAAATAATGAGTGCCATTTTTATTGTTAAACTATTGCTCAAGTCCATTATAATCTTGAACTTCAGGAACCAAACCCAAACAACAAAATTTATGTTACTGAACAAGCAATATGATAAATAAAAGTACAAATTGGAGGCTAATTGATCCCAATTGAAAGTTTGCAATGTCAAAAGGATATATTGCCTAATCTCAATAACCTATATGTAACTCTAGAAAACGTTGTAAAAGGAAGATGCATCATATAAAATTTATTTCACTTTCTCTACCCGCTCTTCTTATTAACTAGCCATGAAATATCCATAAAGTACATTATATAGAAATTATACAGGGATTCGCAAGTGTCAACAAGTCCCCTAATAGGAACTATCCTCCTCCACTCCTAAAGATAATACTTCATCCGTTCCTTTTTACTTAACGTTTTTCACTTTTCACAGTCCTCAAGATATGACTTTGACCGTTACTTTTTGAAACTTTATATTATTACGCAAGGTTGTCACGGCGTTCCGCAAGTCACGGCGAGACCAGGGCGCCTGGACACCTAATCGACTAGACGTCCGCCATGGCGACAGTTAAACGATAGTAGTTAGATAACAGTTGCCTTAAAATTTCTTAACTTTCAGTCAAGTTTCTTAGTCCTTAGATCTAGATCCAACCATCCAGATCATTCCCTTCATTCCATATAAACCCATCATAACCATTAGATCTAGATCCAACCATCCAGATCATTCCCCTTATTCCATATAAACACATCCTAACCTTTAAATCTAGATCGAATCATCCAGATCATTCCCCTCATTCCATATAAACCTATCCTAACCTTAACCTCAACTCCCATCCTTAACCCACCACCAGCCGGCAGCCACCGCCGCCCCCATCCCTCCTAGCGTGGTAGTCTTCGCCTCCTCTCCTCTGTCCCGCCAACACCGCCTGCCTCCTCCTCCTCTCCTTTGCCCCGCCAACGCCACCTACCTCCCCCTCTGCTGGATCTAGGCGGCGTGGGCTAGATCCGATGGTGGCAAGGTTCGATGATAGCGGATCCAATGGTGAAGAGGCCGGCGACGAAGTGGGCCAACGCGGAGATGGAGCCCAGCACGGGGGCCGACGCGGTGTGGCTCGGGAAGAGCACCAGATGAGGCAACGACAGCGCGGGAAGTGGCGGCCAACTCTAGATCTGAGCCGGCGGCGGCCATATCTGCCTGGGGAGAGCCAGAGGCGATTAGATTTGGCCTGGAAGTGGCCACCTAGCTCCTCAGCCCTGGGCGATGAGCCTTGGCGTCCCCCTCCGGCCACCAGGACGACTTGGTGTCGCCTAGGCGACGCCGTGACAATCATGTTATTATGTACTAATATATTTATAATATTATGAAAGTATCTTTAACAACGAGTCTAATAATGTAGTTTTTATATAGCCAATCTAGATAGTTTAAAACATACTGGTGGTCAAACATTACAAAGTTTGACAGCACGGATTCTATAACGTCAAGTAAAAAAGAACGGATGGAGTAAAATATTACTGGTACTTCTACTCTAACAGAACAAGAAGCAATTCAAGGAGGCAGAATCCTACCTGAGTAACTCTTTCCACGATACAGTCATCAGCATAAGTTCCCTTGTGTGTGCATGCTAATCTCTGGAATCTCGGGTCCTTGGCAATTCTGTAACAGAGGCAATCATGCAAATTAAAGGTATTAATGGAAGAAAATTGTACAATACTAAACAGTAATCACAATTATGTGCAATTAACACTTGTATAGAAAGACGATTTAAGCAACTAATACAGTAATTATGGGGTCTGAACAGACCTCAAAGCCACACGATACTTTTGTCCTAGCTTTTCAAGCTCAGCCATAACACAGTCAGTGATACAAGGGGTGCCTTCACAACAAGGCACCAGAATTTGTCAGGAAAAGAATATGCAGTTGAAAAGATGTTGAAAAGGACAGCACAAGTCCTAAGAAGATAATGAAAAGCATGATAACAGCGCTATAAGCTTACATTTCGCATAAAGGCAGTCCATCATTCCTTTCTCCAAATCCAGCTGCGCAGGGGAGAAGAAGCATTTAGTCATACAGATGAGCTTTTATCCATGAAGTCCATTCTGACTAAAAAGGAACATCACTAGCAAAGCATATGATGATCGTTAGAGACAGAACATATTTCCCAGTCCCACAAATGCAAGACGTGTGGTTTCTTTCACCAAAACTAGTCACCTACATCTAAGTCCTATATAAACAGTTATCCTAACCATTTGCCTTAGTTGTCAACAAAGTTTTAGTATCTGGTAAGAATTAGTAGCTCCAAGTTAGCGTCGAAGCTTCTTACATTGACATATGGATCTAGAGCACCCATATGTTACAAGCAAATGAAATGTGTGTACTACCTTGCTTGTTACACACGGCCTAGCAAATATGCTTGTCATAACGTGTCAATAAGCAACACAACACCATCGTTCCGAAGGCTGTTGAATGTAACTTGAAATTGTCCACGGCCAAAATAAGGCAGTTGTAAACTTGCAAGACAAGCTCTGCTAGACACTAAATACTTGGTACAATTGAGATTATGATGGGCTTTATGACTTATTTGATAGGACTAACCTTGTTCTGAATGGAGAAATTGATGAAGTTGGTGTCCACAATAACCCGGTACGGCGGCCCTAGCGCCGTGTTGTAGCTGAAGAACAGCGCCGAGGAGACCTGCGGCCTGCGAACATCAACCCAAAACGACATGATTAATCCAATTATACAAACACGCATTAAAAAACCAAACCCCAAAATACAAATCCCAGTAGGCACACTCACACATTCCGACTGAGCTTCTCCTTCTCGTTATCTTTCTTCTTAGGGTTCAGCACCTCCTCCTTGTACCTGACCAACACAAAATTTAGGGCTCGAACAAGTACGAAGCGGATCGGATTGAGCGGAGGGAGATGGTCGCCTACTTCTTTATGGTCTTCTTGCTGATTATCTTCTTGACGGCGGCGAACTTGGGGCCCTTGCTCTTCGCCTTCCCCATCCTCAAGTCAAAACCCCAGAAAACCCTAACACAGCCTGCAGACACTACGCGCTTCTTCACTGCACGACGCGGCGGCGGCGCTCCGTCTGATAGCTTTCGAGGTCGGCGAGTAGGGGGTTGCGTCTTTGCGAGGAAGAAAGGCGGCGGGGCGTGGGGCCCATTTGTCAGCTTGTCCTGGTGGACTGGCTCCAAAATTATAACTGGGCTCGGACCTACAGCCCGGCCCATGGGTTCTTGAGTTTTAAGCCATTGGATGCTGCGAGGCTGTGTGCCTCGCGCTCTGGACCGTCGGATCTGAGAGGAGAGCATTGCGCTCGTCGTCGGCTCTGGTCTGGGGGGGAGGTTGTGGGGGATGGCGGCGGCGGCGACGTTCCGGTGGGTGTTGCAGATGCACCGTGACGTGCGGCGGGCGGCGCGGTTCTACGAGGAGGGCCTCGGCTTCAGCGTCAACGTCTGCACGCTCCGCTTTGCCGAGCTCCAGTCCGGGCCTCTCAAGCTCGCGCTCATGCACACCTACGACAGGTTCCGAGTACTGTACTGCCCTCTCCTCATCATTCACTCTAGTTCGTAGGCCTTTGGGGGTTGAGCTGTGCGGTGTTGCACTTGCACACTGCGAAATGCTAGTGCTAAGTGTGTGCGAGAAGACGAAATCTAGTCAGCTGTCATCTGATTCATGCTTGAAAATTTGGGCTCCAAGAACAACTTTGTCCTGAAATTGTTTGCCTGTGGATGTGAACTGGGTGCGTAAGGGTCTTTTTTTCAATTTCTTTATTCGCCATTGGTGTGAAGCAGCTTATTTGAGTAGTCAGGCGAGATGGAGCAAGGATTAGGTTAATTGTTCTCTAGCACATTTGTTTTCCCCTTGAAGGGCAGCAGAAATAGTACTCCATTGTAGTGTTTAGAAGTGCAGGTCAAATGTTATTAGCACCTCCAATGCTCCATTGCTGGGAAACAGTTTACACTTCACAGCGTTCAAGTGGGCTTCACAAGTTCATGCATTTTGAGTAGAACTGTAGAAGGTTCTTTTTGTTGATCTTCTTGGTTAGACTTACTGTAGGATTTGTGCCTGAGTCCGATACGTGTCGATTATCAAACATGCATTGCGGCTCTAACACTTCTCTCACACATACCCTAGGATCTGCTAGGTTCCTGGTTTGCTCGTTATTCTAGAGAAAACAAGAGCAGGTTGAGTGATGACCCCACATTTCAAATACTTCATGGAGAGTAGTGCAAACTTAAGTTTTACATAGTGTTTCTTGTTTCATTATATGCAAAACTCTTTGCAATGTTCATCACTGCGATGATTTGAGATGTTCAAGGGATCAAGCTTTGTATGAATGCCAAACTTATAATAGAGAACCTTTCAACGACAAGATGAAGCTTTAAAAATGTGATCTCCTAATTCTGTTGGTGTCCTGGATTGTATTTTGTTCTCTGCTTATTGTGTTACTTTGACTCTTTCAGATATCTCTTTGTAAGGTGGAGAAGTTACGGTTTTCAAGTAGTGTGTGCAAATATAAGATTGAATTAATTTTTCCGCCTTGGAGATTTTGTCCAGTTTTTCTTGTGGAATCCTGGAGATAGCTGTATGTTAAGAAAAAATTATCCACTTACAAAATATGAAGTTTTACAATCTACAAGTTACTAAAATTAAGATGCTCTATCTTTTTCTGAGGTATTATATCATTTTTTGCAATTGACCAGAGCATAAAATTGTAACTGCTTTTGCCTGAAAGTTCATACATATTTGCAGTAACCTTGCATCACAGAGAGTCTATTCTTCAATGCTATCCTTTACTGTACCGGACATAAACAGTACAGTTACAAAATTAATAGCTCTGGGAGCTGAGTTGGATGGGCCTATCAAATATGAGATCCATGGAAAAGTATGATGTCTATAGCCCATAGCTTTCATATATGATAGTATTTGTGGTTGCTTCAAAGCATTTCTTATGACATTATATTTCTTTATATGTAGGTTGCAGCGTTACGATGCATTGATGGACACATGCTAGGTCTTTATGAACCAGCCTGAAGAACCTGTGCTACAACGCATGTAATGACAAGCCCTTTTAATCGCTTGCAGATTAGTGATGTATGTGCTTATTTCTTGTGGACACAAGGTCTTTTGACATGCCAACGGACCCGAGTGTACAATAGCTGGAGGGTTAGGACCCCTTTTTGTTAGGAAAATCGTATGAGAGTTGAAACGCTGTAGCTACTTTAGGATGACAGAGTATTATTCACTGTTTACCTCATATGCCGGTGTTGATGCACATCTTCTCAGAAGTGGATAGAACCAGCAGCTCAAGATGTTAGCCCGAAGCCAAGTTCATCAATAGCAGTATCTTCGGTGGTTCTGCTTGATCATGGCCTGGACCATTACCAGTGTGGCAGTATCCTTTTTGTCTATTTCAGTTTTCAAATCCAATACAGGAATATTCTGTCACTGTTAAAGCCGTGATGGTGTATTTATGTTGAGTACACTGTCAACAAAAACAATCCTTTATGAGTACTTGCTTTAACAATTGTGAGCTAAACAGCTAAACATCTCCTGACTTTTGTTGTCGGAGATGCTGAATTTGCATTGTCCATTATGTAAATATGATGGATTTGTCCAGGCAACAAGTACCTGTTTTCCTCCCACCGTGGCTGTTGGCACGAACCTCCTCCGTCGTCCCTCCGCCACCTGTCTGCTACCATCTAGTTTTCTTCCCGGTCTCCGGCAGCCCCGGCGAACCCTGGCGAGCTAATCGGCTAATCCGGCAATGTCCGATCAAGATTCGAGTGCTACAAAAGGTGCATGCTTTTCTGCCTCATCAATGGGTACATGATGTTTATCAAATCAGTTCTTTTTTAACTTCAGTGATCCCATTTTACCGTGTCTGGATGTACGAGCATTCGACACTTTTGAGCCATCGTCAGAGAAACCTGTGACCATATAGGCACATGAATCTGCGGGAAACGCGCCTGGAGCAGAGAGCCAACCTGGGTCCATGCAGAACAGCAGCCTCCAAAGTTTCAGGCATCAGCAACCAACCTGCTCCCACTAGCACTAGCGCATCAGAGAACAGGACGATTTCTGAATTCTGATTACATGTACCGTGCTCATTCTCTCATGCAAAGGCCAACCTGCCTGCCTCCCTATAAAGCTGCGCCCTCTCCCAATCATTCTGCTGCACCTGCACTCCAGAACCCTAGATGCTAGCCTTTGCGCAAATGAGATGCGTATTTTGATTGGAAAGTTGGAGCCCGGTGCTACCATCGTCAACTGCTCCATTTCTCCATCTTATGATTGGAAAGAAGGCTATCCTGTGTTGGCTGAAAAGAACGAGGTAGTATGCCTACCACCGGAATTGTCGGTTTGTTTGTCAACTTGTTCTCAAAATTAGCTGAAAGGAAGAGTCATGGGATTAATTTGAGCAGAACATCTGCTTCTGAATTTGGTGAGCCACCACCATCTGTTAGTTCCTTCCTTGTCTCACAGTAAGGAAAACAGTAGTACAAAGACTGATCATATATGATTCATGTCATTTCTCAGGAGAATGGTTAATCGTTCTTCCTAACGTATATACATGCTATCATGCCACCAGTCAGGGGCGGAGCACCTATTCGTGCTAGTTGGGCGACTGTCCAACCTTACCAACAACAAACAGTGGACCAGAGAAGAAGGTTTTGTTGGTTGACATAAGTATTCACCGCTATTTTGCCCTGACTCAAAAGGCTTGGAAACACAAGGGCCATTGAGGGCCTGTTCTTTACCTTACAAGTCAGCGGTTTTTAGTTTTTGCTATAGTACCTAACTTTTAAACGGAGTATTTTCTTAAGATAGGGTCTAAAAGTTAAACGATCTACACGTTAAAAACCTAATATTTGTACCAACCAAAATCGCAAGTGAGTATTTGTCTCTCCGTAATCTGTACCGTAAACAGCTAAAATTCAAAAATTTCAGCTAAAAGCTGAAAGCCGCAGCCGAAAAGAACAGACCTGTTAACACTTGCTAGTTCGCCCTGCCTCCTACGAATTCCTGGCATGTCATTTCTCGTTGGATGAGTGCACAGTAAACATATGTGCATAGGATATATTTTTTTTATATGGATAAATTGAATGCCGCTAAGTCATTTCGTAAATGATAGTCTGATAAGTCACTTTATAAAGACAGCGGAAAAGGCGTCGAAAGAAACTATAAGCCATATATAGCATAAATTGCATGCGGATAATTGCGTAATGATTAACAGCCAATGCAACCTAAGTAAAGCAAACCCGTTTCCCTCTGCTAATTAACCTCTCTCCCAGCTTGGCAACCTCCTCCTCTCCCTCCTTCCCTCCAACCACCACCACCTCCTCTTCCATTCCATTCCGAGAGGAAGCCACTTCGATTCCTCCGTCGACATGGCGGCTTCCTCCCGCCGCCGCCACATGCCGCGGCGTTAGCCATCGAGATCAAAGAACTCGAAGAGAAGCAACAATGGCGGTCGCTTCCTTGTTGCTACTGCTTCTTGCGTTCTTGCATCCGTCCGTGGCTCAGAATTACAGCGCAAACATCTCGGCCATCGAGACGGCCGTCCGCGACCGCGCATTCGAGCTGCTCCGCCGCACGAACCAGCTCGTCGACGTCCCGCTCCCGGGCAATCTATCCGCCGGGGCCGTCGAGGCCACGGCGCTGCGCGTGCGGAGCAACGCCCTGTGGGCCGACGGCGTCAACGCCACCGCAGGGTTCAGCGTCCCGCCGCGCGTCGTCACTGTCCCGTTCACCCGCCGCGTCACCATCGTCTTCGAACGGTTCCTCGGCAACTCCTCCGGCGCGCTCTTCGCCGCGCCGCGCGGGTACGCGCTGGCCTCCTCGGTGGTCGGCCTGCGTGCGTACGACGCGTCGGGGCCCAACGGCCGGCTCGCGCTCCGGGCGCTCGGCGCGCCGGTCCGCGTCGAGTTCAAGAACATCTCGTCGGTGAAGGGATTCAACGCCACCACGGCGAGGTGCCTGACCTTCGCTCCCAGCGGGAAGGCCGTGGCCACGCATGCCGTGGTGTCGGGCTCCGCGTGCGCCGTGTCAGGCACGGGGCACTACGGGGTGGCGGTGCGGGTGCAGACGCCGCCACCTCCTACGGCGGTGAGGGGGAGGTGGTGGGTGTGGACGGTGGGGGTTGGCGCCTGTGGGGTGTTGGGGGTCAGCTTCTTGGCGGTTTCCGTGGCCGGCGCGGTGAGGTGGACCAGGAGGCGCAGGAGGGAGGAGATGGAGCGGCAGGCGATGGCGGGGGAGGAGCTGGGGAGGATGGCGTTGCGGGGGAGCAGGATGCCGTCGGCGAAGATGATGAGGACGCGGCCGGAGATGGAGGACAGCCCGCCGCCGTGGCGGAAGAGCTAGCTCCTCTCCGAGTTGCACCTGCGCCACCTAGTTTTAGGTGCACTTTTCAGCATGAGACTTGTACAGTACAATACATTGTACACTTCAATTTTTCGTGTGTAACTCAATCCAATCCAAATTGAAATGTACATTGCAATAGGGTTTTTTAGAGCAACAGTACATTGCATTTTCTTTGAAAACTAGTACATTGCAATAGTTTACCCACTTCATTTCCAGAATAGAACAGAAACAAACTTGTGACTGAGAAATAGTACTTCTCAATCTAATCAAGGAAGAAGATTGCCCCAAAAAATGCTACTACCATGCATTATTTGGTATCAACAAATTCACAAAGATGAAACAAGAGGGATATGAGAAGCAATTATTGCCAAATATATATATATATATATATATATATATATATATATATATATATATATATATATATATATATATATATATATATATATATATATATATATATATATATATATATACACATTTTCGATGCATTGGCTATCAAAAATACATCGTACATTTTGCTTTGTTCTCTTAAGCAGTTCACATGATCTCCTCTTGCCCAATATTGAAAATACTACCCGGTTAAGGATTTGAAGTGCTTCCCATTGATCTGTTTAGATCTCACTGCCGGAAAAGGGAAAGTTCAACGATTTACATTGTTCAGTAGTTAAGAGCAGCAACCGTGTAACACCTTGGCCCAACCTGAGAACCTATAATACTACCACTACTTTATGACACTCTAATTTACATCCATCATTACTAGATTTTTGCGGCATCTTCTCTAGTAATATCTCAACAAAACGGTATGCAACAAACATTTAACAATAGGCATTAAAACAATTGTACTATAAACAGGAGTAGACATGTTACAACTGAAACTTAGGTCACTCGTGCCAGTGGAATATTAACTCAATTTCAGCGTGGTGGCTCTGATCACGCTCCATTTTCACCTGCACGAGATAATACAAGTTAGTTCGTAGAAATTTGTAATATATAGAACATTTACAAAGAAATAGCCATTATACCTTTGATATTTGGAACTTTGGTTAGGCAATCTTTTCCGCAAACTAAAGCTTCAGGCATTTCAGGAGTCAACGAGCTTCGAGTGTCCTTAAGAATCCTACTACCACAGCTGAAGGCAGACTCAGAAGGTACTTTTCAGCATGTTGTTTCCACCATAAGAAAACATCAAACTTCTTGCTTTTCTCAAACTCTTCTTCCAAATACATGTCAATCTCTGACTTTAGTTCATGCCTGATGCCTCCTCCTCCTTTGTGACCTATACTGAGCAAACTCTTCTTCAAGTTTTTGTTTCCCAAGAACCGGTGAGACAAAACTACGACCGGCATTGCTGGCACAAGACACTGGGTGTTCACCGTTTCTTTTGACAAGTTGTTCATACTTTTGGAAATATCTCTTCATCCAATCCTTAGCCAACTCCACATTTTTATCACTGTCATCCACGTTTTTAGACACTTTCTCACAAAAGAAATCCAAGTAATCCAGCTTTTTTGATGGGTCTGATACGGTGGCGATGACAAGAGCAATGTTGAAATCTCTGTCCCAAAACCTAACAAACTTTGCATGCATAGCTCTAGCCAATGCCTTCAACGCTTCATTGATCTGCCAAGCCCGATCATCTAAAGCATGGCTAATGCACAACACGATGTGCAGGAACAGATGTGAAGTTGGTTTCCTATCAGCTGAGACTACGTACCTCTGTAGCCTCTTCCAAAGCTTTGAGGATGACTCAACATTTGTCCGCTCTTGAGCATGTGGTGAAGGTTCAGTTTTCTCGGTGGCATATATATTCAGCACAACTTTGAGGTTGAAGTTGACATCAACGAAATGAGCAGTGACACACATGTAGCCTAAGTTTTGGACGGAGGCCCAGATGTCGGAGGTGAGGCAGATCCGAGAATCAAGGCTTTGAAGCTCAACGCGTAACTCTTGCTTCATTCGCTCACACAAACTAAAGTAGTCGCTACGAATTGTTTGATGACCGAAGACTCTAAAGGTTGTTGCATCGACGCCATCCAGTCCTCAAAGTATGGGTCCTCAAATTTTGGACTATATTGTTATATGATGGTACTGTCAGTCTGAGGTTGCTGCTCTTGTCTTCTTAGGTTTTAGGATTTAGAAACAAATGATCGCTCATGAAAATGGATTATGTTCATCATGCTATTCTTATTGTTCACATAAATTATTTCGTGTTATTTCTCAAGAAGGGGGAAATTGCCTGTTTCTTTCATGTTATTTGTGTTACCATATTGCAGATTAGAATGATGGCTATTTCATGATTAGATAACCAAATTATTTATATAATAAGACAATCTGCTAATGTTGGGTGATGAATAGATTCTGAACATGTCTGCAGGCGTGTTGGAGGGCTCGGGTACTGGTGACTCCATAGATGAGTTTTTATCGGTAACTCCACATAGGAGAGCAAAAGTTTGGGAACAATTTGAACAGAACTTGTTAGTAGTAGATGGTGTCCCAAAAGCTATGTGCAAACACTGTCAATTGAGGCTGACATGTAACCCTAAATCTGGAATAAGTAGTCTTAGAAATCATATTGCTGAATCGTGCCAAAAAATTGAGGATGCCGATAGAAAGAGGTTCCTAGCAACCATCAAGAAAAACCACTACAGGGTTCATTTGTACTTGATCCCCAAAGTACTAAGTACTAACTGCGACTCATGCAAGAATGTACGAACAATAATGCAATATTAAGGAAAGCAGATAAGTACCAACCCGACTCGATTCTCTCCACCACGGCCTGAAAGAATTGAACCAAAGAACCATTCTAAGCAACAATTACAGTCCTGCACAAATATTTCATACCACGGATTCACCAAGGGAATGAAGCAATCAAAGACAATCGGTTCACAAGATCAAGATGAAATCAGAAATATGGGGGTAAAATAGATAGCTTCCATTGCAAATTCGATCCAGTAGTCACAGTACAACCATAGCATCAACCTATCAACTAAGACATAAGAAGCAGCTAGTAATAACAAGCAGAGGAAGAACAAGCCTATCAAACCCCTAGGAATCAGCAGGAACGATGGCGGCGGAGTGCCTAAGCGCGCTCCCCACGGATACGGCGCGCGAGCTGGATATCCTTAGGCATGATGGTGACGCGCTTGGCATGGATGGCGCAGAGGTTGGTGTCCTCGAAGAGCCCCACGAGGTACGCCTCGGCGGCCTCCTGCAGCGCGGCGACGGCGGAGCTCTGGAAGCGGAGGTCGGTCTTGAAGTCCTGCGCGATCTCCCGCACCAGCCGCTGGAACGGCAGCTTGCGGATGAGCAGCTCCGTGCTCTTCTGGTACTTGCGGATCTCACGGAGCGCGACGGTGCCGGGGCGGAAGCGGTGCGGCTTCTTCACGCCGCCCGTCGCAGGGGCCGACTTACGCGCCGCCTTAGTCGCCAGCTGCTTCCGAGGAGCCTTGCCGCCGGTGGACTTGCGCGCCGTCTGCTTCGTGCGGGCCATGGACGAGGGTTCGATGGGACAGGCTGCCGCTGCTGGCTTGGTTGTCTGCGAGTTTGCGATGGTGAATTGAGATCGGAAGGGAGGGGGCTTAAATAGAGGGGTTCGGAATTGGTGCTGCGAGCGCGAAAATTTTGGGGTTTGGAATTCGGCCACGCGCGCGGCGGCGCATGGAACGGCCGCCGTTGGATCGCGTCGAAATGGAGGGTGCAGATTTGACTTCGCGGCCGTCGCGCGGATCACGATCCGTGAGACATGGGAAAGCGCTGCTGCTGCGGTGGACTCGCTGCACCGGAGTAACTCGAGTGTTTCCTTCCTTGCACAGATACTAGTAGTAGCCTACTAATGTATGCATTGTACTCTGGCTGTTCCATGCTTAATTTGTGAAAGCCTTTCGAGTTTGAAATGGCACTGTGTTGGTTGCAACCCCAGGAATTGTGGTGACTTCAAACTTAAAAAATAACGCAAAATTTTAGTTTGCATGGTGAATAGCCTGAGTATGTTGTTTTTTATGTTTTTTTAGTTTGAATGCTGAATGGTGAAAATCTTATGTTATTTTTTTTTCAATTTATCAATGAGCATGCGTTTTTTTTTCGCAAATACGATTGGCAAGATATTTTGTTAACTTGGAAATGAGCATCAGTTTTTTCTTTCCATTGGTCTCCTGCATTTTTAACTATAGCCATATCGTTGTTACTTGTTAGTAGCACAAAGCCGTAAGGAGTAACTATGGCTCATGCAAGAACGTAAGACGGGGAAATCGCCAGCTGCTTCCGGGGAGCCTTGCCGCCGGTGGACTTGCGCTGGCCATCTCAGGAGCTCGGACCCTTGGGAGGGGGGAGGCGCACGGCGATTTGGTCTCAGAAAGACGGGGAAATGGCGGTGTTTTCCTGAGGATTCGGCGCGGTGGTGCGAGAGCATTTTGGAGATGGCCTTGGCGGGTAATGTTTGGTGCTTGGCGCGAAGCGCGGCCTGAAATTTCGGAATTTTGAGCGAAAATTTTGGATTTCGGACGCCGGAGCCGGGGGAGCCGTTGGATTAGGGTGGAGTGGACGGCGCGGATGTCTCGTGCAGGTTGGCCACGCATCGCGATCCGTGTGTCCATGCTGCAGCCGCTTCGCTCGGGTTGGGCCAATTTGTCGAAGTCTCTGTTCTTCTGTTTGTTCCCTGCACCGAATTTTGCTTCGCATTTCACCCTAACTGTGTACACTAGCTCTACACGATGGTCGAAGGTCTGTGACATATGTATATCGACTTTTCTTGCAATGAGACTACAACCACGATCCATGCGAAAACACCCCTGAATACTAAGTTTGAAGAATTCACGGGGATACATCCTCCTTGTCTTTGCAACACAGGGTCTGTTCTTTTTGGCTGCGGTTTGTGGCTTTTTGATGTGCCTTGTGACTTTTAGGCTGTTCGTGCGAGAGATTATAGAGTAACAGAAATTCATGTGTAGGTTTTGCCGATATAAATAAAGTCGGTACAGTATGTACTATAATTAACTAGTAGACACTATCTTAAAAAAATATTTCGTTTAAAAGTTAGTTACTGTAGAAAAGTCAAAAAGCAGCTTTTAAAAGCTGAAAATAACAGAGCCTGTAGTACCTTTTCAAATTCGAAAGGCTTTCACAAATTAAGAGACGGTATCACGGAATAGCCAGAGTCCCAGAGTCGAGTACAATGCATAGATTAGTAGGCTGCTAGTATCTGTGCAAGGAGGAAAGGAAATACTGCTCAAACCTACTCCGACACGACGAGTCCACCGCATCAGCAGCGCTTTCCCATGTCTCACGGATCGCGATCCGCGCGATGCCCGCGAGGTCAAATCCCCACCCTCCGTTTCGACGCGATCCAACGGTGGCCCTTCCGTGCGCCGCCCCCCGCCCAAATTCCAAACCCCCAAATTTGCGCGCTCTCGGCGACAACTCCGTCGTCTTCTATTTAAGGCCCCCTCCCTTCCGATCTCAATCCACCATCCCAAACTCCGAACACCCGAGCCAGCAGCAGCCGCAGACGCAGCCTGTACCATCCAACCCTCGTCCATGGCCCGCACGAAGCAGACGGCGCGTAAGTCCACCGGCGGCAAGGCTCCTCGGAAGCAGTTGGCGACCAAGGCGGCGCGCAAGTCGGCCCCCGCGACGGGCGGCGTGAAGAAGCCGCACCGCTTCCGCCCCGGCACCGTCGCGCTCCGTGAGATCCGTAAGTATCAGAAGAGCACGGAGCTGCTCATCCGCAAGCTGCCGTTCCAGCGGCTGGTGCGGGAGATCGCGCAGGACTTCAAGACTGACCTCCGATTCCAGAGCTCCGCCGTCGCCGCGCTACAGGAGGCCGCCGAGGCGTACCTCGTGGGGCTCTTCGAGGACACCAACCTATGCGCCATCCATGCCAAGCGCGTCACCATCATGCCTAAGGATATCCAGCTCGCGCGCCGTATCCGCGGGGAGCGTGCTTAGGCACCCCGCCGCCATGGTTCCTGCTTGATTCCCAGGGGTTTGCTAGGCTTGTTCTTCCTGTGCTTGTTATTATCAGCTGCTTCTTATGTCTTAGTTGATGGGTTGATGCTATGGTTGTACTGTGACTACTGGATCGAAATTGCAATGAAAGTCATCTATCTAATCCCCATATTTCTGATTTCATCTTGATCTTGTGAACCGATTGTCTTTGACTGGTTCATACCCTTGTTGTGTTACACCGAGTATTTGCATTAAGGCCAAGTGTAGAATCAACAGTGTTACACCGAGTGATTCTTGTGGATGAGAAATTGGCATTTGTTGCAAGAATTGCACCCTTTTTTTCATTTGGGTGATCTTAACAGTCTCGGCACTACTCTTACATTCAATCTGACAAGCACAATATGTAGCGATTCAGTACAAGTGAAACAAGGACCTATTGTGTCCTTGTTTCACTACAATTCAGTACAAGCGACGGAGCCTACAATTAGTCCTATACTTCAGCCCTGAAATCATCATTAAAGCAGTCTCGGAACTTCGAGCACTTGTAATGTTAGATATGACTGTGAACTAAACTGATTCATAATTTGATGCTGCAGAAATTTCAGAGAGCTTACCATGAGCTTCTGGATTTCAGAACAGCTCAAGCGTTACAGAGTGTTTGTCGATGTACACGATAGACGCATCCTGCAACTTCTTCCTGACCTCAGCCAAGCTGTTGTTCAGCAGTTCATTGTAGTAGATTACTCCCCTGTTGTAAATTCTCATGCAGCCATATTCATCCAAGTTGTTGCTTTTATGCGGGAGCTCCGTGAGGAATGCTGGGTAGCATCCAATAGGCGCCATGTTGAACACCATAAAGTTGCGAGCTACAATGTTGTACAAGTCCTGCAAAGAATCGAATAGGTGGCATGAACCATGGAGTTAACTTATTCTTAAATCCTTTTTTATCTTTTCAAATTTCAAGTTAGTATGAAGACTATTTCTACTACTTACCTGAATTGTCCAGGAAATCTGGATAACAACTGAAGGAAGACTTTGCTTGACTGTTTCGACACCCAGGGATCCTAGGTTGGAGGTGAAGTCATTTTGGCCAATGTCTATTTACAGAGAATCCCCGAGAGCACCAGATGGGGGAAGTTGGCCTGCAAAGTAAGTCAAATCTTCAGTAACTCATATTCTTTGAGTAGTAAGTTATTCAGTTGCTGCAAGAAACAAAAGCATCACTGTAGTGCACTGGCCCTGTCCCATCTCGAGCCGACAGATGCATACGATCTGAACCTGTGGCTATCTCTTGCTTCCCCATCCCTTTCTGTCAACAATTGAGAGCATGTTTTAGAGTATTTGCTCAAGAAATTTAACATAGACTACGCCATTGCACGGCTGCTGAAAAGAGAAGTATATACATAGCAAACAACATTACGGCATACCATTGTTGCCATTGGAGCTGAGCAGTGAGCACCTTGTTCCTAAACTCCTTCGTCTGGTTGAGCTGGATGCCGAGGGGGAATAGGCTGGTCCCGGTGACGAACAGTGACGTGTTGGGCAGGAGCACCGTCGACGCCAGCGTCGCGAAGTTGGCGCCGTGCCGGTTGTCCGACCGGAAGGACTGCAGGTAGGGGCCGGCTCAGCAACGGCAGCTCCATCGCTTGCACTGATCAAACAACGTCATTTCCGAATTCATCAGGAGGAGATGAAAATGACTGCAAGCAAACAAAGCACTGGTACGCACGCACCTATGAAGTCGATGACGAGGCGGCCGTCGGAGGCGCGACCGGCGGGCCTGTTGAAGTAGGTCAGTTGGAGTCGCCGAAGTTGAACACGGCCGGGAACTTGCACCGCCGGGCCGAAGCAGCACAGTGCCGCCGCCAAGAAGAGCAGCCATGTCGCGATCCTCATCGCGAGCTTATCTTTTGCCACTCCGGTGGTGTGGTTGATGCGTAGGGAAGGGCGCAAGATCCCTTTCTTTATATATGCCTTCTTTTCCTTTTTTTCTCATCTTTTTTGACATGTTGAGATAGGGCTGTGCTGGATCGAGTTTGGACTGGACGTAACAGGCTGCCGCTGCCGAACGCTTCCGTCATAGAGATACGCATTCCTGTGGTGTTGTTCATCCTCGTTGCTGTCCAGTGATGCACCCCGTTTTCCTGGAGAAAAGATAGCCTTCTGGTTTTGCGATTTTCCATAAGGTTTAATTGGGAGATGATCGTGTGCACTCATTGTATACATCAACTATAGCTCGTGAAGTATGAATCCAGAACAGGCACCGACCGACAGGTGCTTCGGACTTGGCTTTGATCATACTCGTGCATTGGTACTTTTATGTGTTTCCTCTGTCGGGCATGTTTAGGCAAAAGGTAGAGTCTTATTGTCTATGATGAGACATCTAGTATAGTTTTTTTTAGTAATGCCCATGCCCAATAATCTGACCGATCCTGCATATCGATCAGACCAGTTCTAGGCTGACGCAACTCCAAACCTTGCAACTCCTAAAACCCAAACTCAAATTCCCACTACACATGCAAATTAAAGTCAATTACTCATCATGATCATAGAATGATCTCCATATGGTCTAACATTAACCATTTTTAAGGGCAATTTGCTTGTACTCTATTGGAAGTTTTATACTCTGATGCCCTTCTTATGCACAGTAATTCTCAAATCAGATTAGCGTTGTGAATACGGCACGATTGTGCATAGTATCAAGAATGAAGTAGGTGAATCTCGTAGAGAGAACCAAATAACGACAACAACACAATCTCGTAAGCGTTCAGGTCATCGTTTTGGAGCTTACGGAACGAGGAAGAGGTGCCGCGATGGGAAGAAAATGCTGAACCAAGTAGCCAATGGATAAACTCATGTAGAAAAGTTTGTGTGATATCTCGATAAGAATCAACATTCAGCAATCAGCATCACGCACTACATGAGTACGACAAAAGATCCAGAATGAGATTCAGGTATGAAATAAAAAAAAGTGCAAAATCACCAAACCACGGATGAAACACAACTATGGTCATCAGTACATGCAACTAGTAGGAGCAGCTGACAAGTAGAAACGCTCGAGACTTTGTTTGCCAGCATAGGATGGACCTGTACATGGGGGGATATGTGAAGCTTCTCGTTCTGGACTCAAGATGTGCTGAGCAAGTATTGGATAACTTTGTCAGGATCGTTATCGTGGATCGCCAGCAGCTCGGGAACGTTTGGGGACGTGAAGCCCATCTCGTGGAGAGCATTGTAGGATTTCACAAACTCCTTCACCTGGATAGAAGATGAGGTTCATACTGCTATTTTGTAAATAAATAGCAACAGCGCACAGGCAGCAACCCACGGAATGCCAATGTATGATGCACGTGACGCAAATTGCCTGCCAGGGATTATCTCAGTTCAACTGATCCACGACTTTTACATGTTAAACTATGTGCTTTACATCTTTAACCAAACTGGAAATTATTCTTATTCCTACAAAATCGGCTAACTGCACGTAGCATTCTTTTCGTAAGAGGATTTCTACAATAGGCATACATTTCTTTCATAAAATATTTCTAATTCCTACAAAAAAATTATTCATTTTGCAAACAGTTCTACAAAATATTCAGTGTTCTATATTCATTGTTTTCATAGTGTTCATATTTGCTCTATTGCTTTAGTGAAAGATCTCAAAGTCCTCCCTAAGCAAGTCAAGCGGGTTTAAGTTCCATAATCTTATTACAATTGATTTGAGCGGAAGTGGTGAATGCAGTCTGTAACCGTGACGTGAGAGTACCATAAAATGCCACCACGCTAAACGAACATATAAAGTTCTATCCAATGAAGTCTCTCTGCTCATGACATATTTCAATGGCTAACGGGACATTATATGAAGCACAGCTAACACTTCCTCCTTTTCTTCTTTGGAAACATCCAATTTAACTAAAAATTATCAACACATTATGGCAATCATAGTTTTGCAGCTGATGGTGCATGAAACAAGAAAATGTGGATCTAATTGCCTGCAAATTTTAATAGTGATAAGGTGTATATAGCTATCTTATTGACCTTGGATAAACTTTTTGAGTTATCAGAGCACTGGTTTTTGTAATTGATGATGATGAAAGATAGTATTGATAAAGTACAAGATAAATAAGGAAAAAAGAAACATGCCTTCGCTGGATTATCCCCGTAATTCAACACAGCAAATGAGACAGCTTCACGTCCAAGCCCCATGGCGATATACTTGTCCACAACTGGATCCCCTGGTGTAGCCTGCATAAGAACAAAAAATAAATAAAAATGAGGTTTCAGAGAGATACTATTATATCACTAGAACTTGCTATGGTACCCGATCTGTTATAAACAGCTGGTAGTACTTATCATGTCAAAGGATGCCAAGGAGGTGGGGAACATATAATGGAATCGTGAAGGGTATTAGTGGTATTAGTATTCTAGTCTAGTATTACTGTATTGGTCCCACAATGTGTTTCCCTTGGAGTCATGTCATGTGCCATTGGGCTACCATGGAAGACATCCATTGATCTCTCAAGTTAAAAGATAGTGCCACAAAATTCCATTGAGAGCCTTTTAGAGAAGAGAAGTTTCAAGAAATAGCGACACTACCCTAGGATTTCACTGAAGCTATGAATGGGTTGAACATATGGGAGAAAGCACAGATGAAACAGAACTTATAATAGACAAAAAAAAAGTGATGGTCTGTCCCTGAGATAATCCAGTCCATGCATTTAGTATGGTTACAACAGAACATGTTACTTCTGAAGAAGGTTCTATCAAGGAGTCAAGAACAACCAGGGTACTAGCTACCATGTTTTTCCAGTTGAATATCTAGAGGTATTTAAAGCACATTGTCAAAACTCAAAGCAGATAATCGTTCATGGTAGTTTTTCTCCCGAGCTGAACTACACAACGTAGTAAGGCTATGGTACCAATTCTCACTGCATCAGTCAAATTTACCTAGCAATGGACTTCTACATAAACTGTTGGTGGGGGGATTTAACAAATTATGGTGGACCTTAGTTATACAAGCTTACAAAAAAGGGAGATTGGAGCATTTGCCCCATACATAAACATGGAATTTGATGATTTGCCTCATTTGTCTCATTGACATGTGGGCCTTGGACCCACATGTTATTGAGACATCATAGGGCAAATCATCAAATGCAATGAAAGGTGTGGCAAAAGATCAATTACCTCTACAAAAAACTAGTACATAGACAACTGATTATTGATCTTCCAATAAGAGCCTGATGTTAATTTAACTAATGGCATTTGTGTAATAAATAGTGATTAAAATGATATATGAAAGACAGACAACATGCATGTGGATATTGTTTACCGCAGAAGCAGTGGGAGCGGTGTGTCTTGGGCCTCTTGGTGGCTGTGCCTGTGGTGGTCTCTGGCTTTCTACCACAAACTTGCTCCAGTTGGGGCTCTCCTTCTCTGCCTCAGCAAGAATCTTTCTTTCATACTCAAAATCAAAGTTGAAGGTGCTGCGGGGAACTTCTACCATCTGTGGTGCCAACTGAGGCTGAAAAAATAGCACTAAGTAGAGGATGGCAAATTCTCCAAACATAACAAGGAAGTGTAATGATAAACACTGCATGCCATTTAATAAAGAAGGTATGCCTTGCATAACCATATAAAATGGATGTAAGTTTGCAGAATTGTGAAATGCATCTCTAGAAACGGAATAGACTGGCCAGACCCAATATATAGGATGAGTTTCAAGGGAACCCACAAATAGAATGAATCGTTGTGCCCTCATACATTTAAACTCAATACTACTAACTGTAACTCCAAGATTCTACAATCAAGGAATGGGAAGACACACAGAATAATTAAATAAAATTAACATAAGCAATCTGCAAATTCCTCTATTGGAAATCATAATGACCACCTGCAAATCATATTACTTCGATACACTCTCACCCCCAGCTGTCCAATCAGCATGGAACAAGCTGCACTATTTAGATATACAATTGGCCGCTAACAATGTAATGGTCCATCATGAAATAGATAAACCACTACGATTTGTTGGTGGTGCTTAAGAAGATCAAGAAGAGATACCATGCTGATTGGACAGTTAAAGGTCACACCTGATGGATCACTAATGATGCTAGCAATCCATCATTTGTACATTTTTTGTTATATAGCCATGCCCTAATTGAACCCACAAACTAATATATGAACATAGATTATGTATGAACCAACATATCTCCTGTTGTGCTGCATCATAATTTCTTCATTCCTTTTCACAAGTTTCCTCATTCCTTTTCACAAGCCAAAGGAAAATGATCGGCATTTGAAGACTACACATTCATCTGGTCAGTAAAAAGACTAAACATTCACAATGGTACCATTTTATGTCCCCTTTCACTGCACAGAAGTTGCACGATGTCAAATTGCATCTGAATGAACAGTGTTTGCTAATAACTAGACAACAATTCACTCTGATTGGAGTAACACTTTTAACAAAGAATAAAGGAAATTCCAAAATTGTATCCATTGCACTGCAGTCATTAATATAGAAAAACTGGTACCATTACCAAAGCAGATTAACAGCTCTTGCATAGGAGAAGACAGCAAAGTATTGATTGAATAATAAATTGAATGACTTACAGGAGGGGTTATCCGATATTCTGGCTTTATCACAACTTGTATACCCACTGCAGCACAATAACAAATGATGCTATTAATGCACAAACTGTTCTTGATAACAAGCACAAAAGGGAAATTTATCACGAATCACCATTCCACTATTTTGTTGTCTTCAATAATTACAAAATTTCCATTGATGAACCCAGTGCATTTTACCATCTTATCAACTTCAAACATGTTGATAACAAAATCCAAACCAGATATTTACATATTTCATCCTCACACTTGACGTGTCTTTACTGAACCATCTTATATGTGTTTGAGCATTTGGAATGAGATATCATTGCAGAAACATATGTTGTTGCATTTCTTGTCTTTTATTGTGGAAAAAGGCATGTATGCAAACACAGAAAAAAATGTTACTCAAATATCATATAGGCCCATCATATTGAAGTATAGCACTTTAATCGAAACAAAGATGTTACTTTATAAAGCTCAGATCTGTGCATAACCTAACCATATCTTAGTAGTTGGTCCAATACTAAGTGCCACCAAAAAAACATACAAGCAGACCTTATTCCCTTCTCCCAATACAAACTCAAGATCCAATCCAATTTTGCTAATATCATTAGTCTTTCCTCACATCCAACTGCCCAGCATGTCCCAACAAGAGATCTGCTGATCCAACACGCACAAAAACTCAACCAATTAGGTCGAATAAACGATTTGCCGTGCCCTATTCGATCGAGTACGAATCGTGCGGTTTTCCGCTATTGAACAGCCCACCAACCAGAGTACCAAACAACCGTAAGGCAACCAACCAGTACAGAGCGGGGGAGAGAGAATTACTCGATGTGGAGGACGAGGAGGAGAGAGGAGCGGGGGCCGAGGACGCGGCGGCGGAGGCGTGGTGGTAGGGCGCGGCCCGCGGCGGTGCGGTGGCTGCGCCGTGTGAGGGCTGCCCGATGCGCGGGTAGAGGGACGAGCCGGCGCCGCTGGAGGCCGGAGGCGGGCCGTAGCCCGACCGGCCCCGGAACTCGTACTCCATCGGAGGCACCGCGCGCGTGGTGGAGTCGTCAGGCGATCGCTCGAGGCACGCGGTTTGGATCGAAACAACGGGGTGGACGAGACGAGTCGTACTCGGGGAAGAAAGCTAAGGGATTCGCGACGAAGGGGTTGTGCCGTGGTGCCGCAAGCGAAATTGCAAAGTTTTTTTTAGGGGTACAAAAAGACGCGCAAACGTTTAGAGTTAAAACAACTTTTAACACTGCTCTATATCTTATTTATAAAAAATAGTCATATATGTATCGTATGGACAAAAATATCATTTCTATCATCCGATAGGTGGATAGCAGCGCCCACGAGCCAACACGTGGCGCTGCCGCCGGCCAGCAGGTAATTCCTAATTTCAGCATCATCATGGTAAGTGGCACTACTACAGACAGTGTTATCACACACGGTTCAAAACTATCATCACAGACGATTTCTGAACCGTCTGCGTTTATATGTCAGTAATAATAGCTAGTTATCACAGATGACTTCCACACCGTCTATGATACTCGACTATCACAGACAGTTTTTTGTATTAACCGTCTATGATATGAACGATATCACAGACGGTTTTTGTTATTAACCGTCTGTGATATGGCTCATATCACAGACGGCTAATAACAAAAAATCGTCTGTGATATCGTTCATATCACAGACGCTTCGATGTTTGAAACCATCTGGGATATATATCACAGACGGTTTGGAACACCAAACCGTTTGTGATAGCTATTTCAACAGTGATTTTATTTGCTCTTTTTCGGTTAGCCTCAGGATTTGTAAGCCATGCCCTCTGAAAACAATCAAGATCACGTATAGCACAGGACAATCATTATATACATCACACAGATGAATGAAACAGCGCAAGCAGATCACATATATAGCATGAGTGAAGTCGTGGTTGCTCCTAAGTAGGGAATCAAGATATATTACCTTGCTCCACTCTGGTACAATTACAATCAAAATCCAGTGAGCTCTAGTCATGTGTATCGCTATAGTGATTAATCCTAAATTCATGTTGCATATAAAGTATAAATAAAACTTATGTGGCAACTAGTAAAGCACTTACCCTTAGTTGAAGGGTACCATGATGTACTCCTTGTCACTATGAACAATCAATCCGCTCGTTATGTAATTTTGAACGGAGGATGTATTTTCGTTGATGGATTGCTCAGAGACCAATATGGATCGAGGAAACCCACCGGTTGTCGTCGTCGCCGGACTTGTTGGATCATGTATCTATACATAAACAAAGAGTAATGATATTTATCGATATGATGTGGATGTAGAACTTCATTGTACAGTACACTTACAATGTCTAGCATCGTAGAAGTGAGACATCGAGTTTGTCGTGGTTGAATAATAAGAATAAGTCTTCGAAGGTCACGACGAAGTAGCCCGAGTTGTGGAGGAAATGTGTCTCCGTGTATCTCACAGTGAATCCACTATGTTGGTTTGGCTTCATATTAGACCTCTGCATGTACCAGGTATGCAATATATTGCAAACCAGACCATGCCAGATTAATTGTGACTCGGGGACCAACGACACTCCGAGAATGAACTTCCATTGCTCGGGACGTGGCTTAATTTTCTTCGGTTGGGTCTTAGAGCTTTGTTTATGATACATTTTTGGTGGCATCTCCACAAGAGCTGATACAACAGGCTTCAAAATCGGAGCTAGAGGTGGAGCCACCAGAGCCGATGTGATAGGTCCAGAGCGATGTCCCTCTTGGGCCACTGGATGTGGAGATCGTGGCACGGACGAGTCGAGGGCGATGTCCCTCTTGGATCACTGTATGAATGTATGGACGACATCCCCTAATGTCGTAATCTCTTTATTTAGGGCCTTTTGAAAAGGGACGGTCTTGAAAACATCATTAATCATGTCCACCAGAACCTTCATGAAACCGGTCTCTACTTGTACACCGTGCACCAGCGTCCCTGACAGCCATGGATACGCCATGCCCCGCCCAGCGACAATGGGAATAGAGCCAACAAACCTGACTCTGAGGATGCATGGTGTGGACTCATACATAACGATACAAGATAAGCTAAGGCATCCCTTTTCAAGCACAACGTCGATATTCTTCACCATATCATAGACCACTTTCCCGCTTAAAGGCCTTGGTACTAAGTCATCTTCTTTTTTCCCGTCAAATTATTTCTTCATCTTGCGGTATGGGTGATACTTTGGAAGGAACCTACGGTGGCATATGTACATAATTTTACACGAGTTGTTCAACCACACACTCTCGGTATATAATTTAAGCAGTGTGGACAGGCGTTGGCTCATTTTGTACTCAACCCTGACAGGTTATCAAGGCTAGAAAAATCATTAATGGTGTAGAACAATATGACGCGTAGAGTGAAGTTCTCTCATTTGTCTGCATCTCATACATGCACCCCTTCGTTCCACAGTATTGTAAGATTTTCCACCAATGGTGCTAGGTACACATCAATATCGTTCCTAGGTTTCTTCAGCCCTTGGATAAGTAGTGACATCAAAATATACTTCCACTTCATACACAACCAAAGAGGAAGATTGTACATGCACAGAGTCAAAAACGATTATTAGCGCTATTATAACAAATATATCAGACTAGGTATACTTAATTAGACATGACATCTATATTAGGTAGCTAGCTAGCTAGCCACGTATTTGTGACACAATAATATTAAGCAAGAATATATTGAAGTAAATTAGGAGTACTTACCTATTCTGAAATTGTGTGAAGTACCATTATCTTTCTAAACTTAGCTAGCTATCTAGCTTGATCTAAACAAAAACTTAGCTATCATCTATTTCAATTACAAGGCATATAAGTTATTAGAAGCAATTGAGTACTACATCTGATCACTAAGAAGACGTATATAAGATCTACAAGCGATATATTTTCACCAAACTCTCCAAAGTCGGCCGCTTCGCTCCACCGATGCAGCGCCATGAAAACAGATCTTTGTCGAGACCACGTACACCCGGTATTTAATAGTATAGATTATCCCAGACGGTTCCAACCACAAATGGTCTATGATACGAACATTATCACAGACCGTTCGTATTAATAAACATCTGTGATAATTCACAAACGGTTATTCATACAAACCGTCTGTGATGTCCGCAATATCACAGATGATTTATTATAAGAACCATTTGTGATGTCCATAATATCATAGACGGTTTTTTACATGAACTGTCTGTGATATCCGCAACTTTTACAAACGGTTATTAACACGAACCGTCTGCGATGTCTCAATTATCATAGACGGCTCGTGTTAATAACCGTTTGTGATAGTTTAAACGCAGACGGTTCCGTATGAACCGTCTATGATGTAGCCGTCCAGTATAGTCTCTTTTGTAGTAATGTGGTAACTAACATACGGTGTACAGGAATAAGATAGAAGCTAGTTTTCACATAGACAATGAATGTATTGCTTACAGAACTATTTTAACTCCATAAATTGAACAAACTGATCGGGCAACCGCCTCCTTGCAGCAGCAAGATTTCGCTGAATATGACCGACTCAACGAGGCATGAATTGAGAGAGGCTGAACTCAACAAGATGGCAACAATTGGCACAACTCTACTAAACTGAGTCACACTGGACAACAAGAAAAGAAAAGGCACCAATATAATGTTCCTTGAGATACAACGACGAACGAACCATCCAACTCGGCAAGTTTTGAGGGCCGAATCGATCTTTGTCTGAAACAGGCCGCGCCTGAAACCAACTCGGACAAGATCACGCGTAGTCGTCGTCGCTGCCACGGTTCCGGACGAGGACGCCGTCGTTGACACGCTCGCACTCGTCGATCCACTCGCTGTAGACGTCGATAGGCTCGGTGAGCGCGTGGGGTTTGGTGGAGTAGGTCTCCTTGCAGACGCAGCAGGAGAGGTAGCGGTTCGTGCAGTGAGCTGACCCTGTTTAGCTTTGCTGCTGCAACCAAACAGTAGAAAAGGAACCTGCATACTGTCGTGTTCTGAACTTCTGATGCCAACACCACCTGAATCCGCCGCGCTGTCTAGCTCCCCTTGCCGTCGTCCGTCGATGAGCGAGTGACCCACGCCCTCACTTCTTAAGCGTCCGGCCACCAGAAACCGCGTCCGCCGGCGAGGATGCGTGCTGTTTCAGACTATGGGCTCAGGCGCAGAACTGATATTTCTCGTCATATTTTTCTGCGGCGACCCAACTGGCCAAAGGGTGTTTGGTCTAGTGGTATGATTCTCGCTTTGGGTGCGAGAGGTCGCGAGTTCGATTCTCGCAACGCCCCATTTTTTTTCCTGGTCCTTTGGTTAGCTGCTCGTTGAGTCGTCGTACAACAGACTGCAATTTTTGTTGGCTCACACACTTGCTTGCGACTAAGCTGAAGAGAGAATTGAGAGGAAATGCTTTCTGCACTGCACGCTGAAGGTAAAAGATAGTCTGCAAAGGAGGCTACATCCCTAATATGCAGGAGCTAATGTACATCGACTACGTTGATCGCTAAGACCTGAAATCTTTGGCTGTTACACTAGCTGTACTATCTGCTTGAAGTAAATTTTCAACAACGTTCCTCTCAAAAAAAAAAAAAATTCGGCAACGTGTTCTGCGTCTTGTTTTCTAGAACGCATATCAGGTTCTCAGTGCTAGCAAGTAACTGACGTACTAACTGAAACACAACGAAAGCCAGCAAGTTCCCTGATAAACTGATTGAAAACTTGACAGCCATTCGTGTACGAAATGGCTGCAGCATAGGACTGCTGGAGAATAAGGTTATCCACATATTCCAAATCATCAATGGACAAATACAAGTCAAGATCAGACCACACTGGCTGAAATTACATACAGCAATGCTTAGACTTAAGATCAGACTTGCATCCATTGGCTGAAGTTAAAGACTTGCAGCACTTGCCACAAGCTTAGCGGGCACACTTGTGTTTTTAACTTTTTGTATATCTGGTGCTGTAGCTATTTTTTTTAAAATTTGATCGTAGATATTCGTTTTTGCAAATCTATCTCCCTCCTTAAGCTCTGTGATAGCACGATAGGAGGACGTGCCGAGCTAGCCAGCCACCGTAGATGCTAATTAGTGTTAATCATGCTTAATTAGTGTTAATTATATAATATGATATTTAATTAGTATTAATCGTATTTTTGAGCTTTGGTTGCTCGGCACGGACTCCTGCCAAGCTATGGGAGCTCGGGAGCTTTTCGGCACGTCCTCTTTGGGTAGCACGGCAGACGACACGTGTCGCCTGCCACGATTGCTGAGCTCAGAGAGAGAATTACATTTCCAAAAACGAATATCTAGAGGCTAAATTAAAAAAAAAAGTAGTTATAGCGCGAGATATGAGTTATGCGAAGAGTTCCTCGTCTTTACATGCGGGTGTCTACCTTGTATTAAAAAAACTATGTATTTACATATTTCCATCTGAGACAAAAAAAAAACAAATAGTAGCTGTAATAAGTGAATCGTATGAGAATAAATTAGCAAACTAGCATTCAGATCAGGAAGGAAATCGAGAGCTTAGCTAGAAAATTCTCTAACTTGAAACGCACACATATGTTCTCGCTTGTCACTTGTGTCACGCAGCCGTAAACCACAAAACTTCGCTTCTCAAGCGGGCCTGACGCGAAGGGAAAAAAGCCCGTGTCGTTGCCAATTACTGACAGCCACCTAATCGCCAAGTCTGCGTGCCGCCGCCGCTCCGATGGAAACCGCCGCGGCGCCGCGCGTCCAGGCGCTCGCCGACGCCGGTGTCTCCAGCCTCCCGGTGCAGTACATCCAGCCGCCCGACCTCCGCCCGACCCTCCCACCGCCCCCGGTCACCTCCTCTCCGTCCCCGTCGTCGACCTCTCGGGCGGCGCGGCGGCGGCGGACGACGCCGTCCGCCGCGCGTGCGCCGAGTGGGGCGCCTTCCACGTCGTCAACCACGGGGTCCCGCCGGGGCTGCTCGACGCGATGCGGGGCGCCGGGCTGGCCTTCTTCCGCGCGCCCATGGGGGAGAAGCTCCGGTTCGGCTGCGACCCGGCCAAGGGTGCCGCCGCCGAGGGGTACGGAAGCCGCATGCTAGCCAACGACGACTCCGTGCTCGACTGGCGTGACTACTTCGACCACCACACCCTCCCCGAGTCCCGCCGCGACCCCTCCCGGTGGCCCGACTTCGTCCCCGGCTACAGGTGATATTAGAGAAGAGAAATAGGAATTCTATGTTCTGATCAGATGTGAGGAGAATTACAAAGTGAGCGAGGAAACACTGAGCTATCCTGCATTTGTAGTTGTATTTGTAGATTCGAGGTTCTGGTCCACGCACAGTGTAATCTGGCTAAGTATGTAATGGACCCGTGTTCTAGGAATACATTGTAGTTGCGAGACTTGAGTTTCTATCCAAAAATGACCATTTCAATGTGACAATCTAATGTCATATAGGTTATTTGAGGGCATAGTTCTACAGTAGCCAAGTGATACTCTTAACATGACATCAAGTCTATGACTGGTAATTGTACTGAGAAAAAAAATCTAAAACATCTTATTTGCATCCTTGTCCATATTTATAGCTCATCATATAAGCAACATTTTTACTAGAACGGAGAAGCTAATACCTGTAATCTTTGCAGGGATACTGTTGTAGAATACAGCAACAGCATGAAAGATCTTGCTCAAAGATTGCTGCGCATAATCTCTGAAAGTCTGAACCTTCCACCTTCTTATATAGAAGAGATGGTGGGAGACGTTTATCAGAACATCACCATTAGCTACTATTCTCCTTGTCCACGACCAGATCTTGCTCTTGGATTGCAATCTCATTCTGATATGGGTGCGATAACGCTTCTAATACAAGATGATGTGGGTGGTCTCGAGGTATTGAAGGATGGGATGTGGATACCTGTGTCTCCTATGCCTGATGGGATTCTTATAATTTTGGCTGACCAGACAGAGGTAATATACCTTCACATGTTTTATTGTCATTGTTACTGTTAGTGCTATGCCTTCTAAAAGCTATCTAAAAAATATGCTTCAAAATACCTTGTGCTATTCTGGAGGACAGGACTTTGGTTCAATATTCTTGTGTCGTGTATGGTACCACTGCTTTGCTAGATGTATTTGACTCCTTTGTAATTCACTAATTTGTATTGATCTGGCATTGACAACTCAATTCAGCTGACTAGCTTGTTTGAATGTGTGTTTCGGTACCATTACATGATCTACTGATTCAAAATTGTGACATAGGATGTGTGTGGTGCCGTAAATGGTAATGGTAATATGATATGCCTATTTCAAATAGTTAATCTGTGTATCTTTTATTACTGATTCATTAGTTATATAATTTGTATGAAAAGTTCTGTTTATTTTCAGTTGATTTTCTACTTGAAGTTCTGTTTACCGCCGATAATGCCACCCAACTAGGAGTCATAACAGATAGGTTTTTTTTTCTCCACGCAAGTTGAGATAGGGTTGGCTTCATTTTTTTTTCCTTTTTATGTTTGGATGCCCTAAGTAATTCATGTTCATTTATCGCTCGTCTTTCCCCCCCTCCTGCCTCCATGCCGACTGTGTGCTGGATAAGGGCAAAGTCTCATATGACCACACCTTTATTGGTATATTTTATTATTGTTTTTCACTAGTCGGACTGGGCCTTTGAACAAAGTTCATTGCAAATTTCAGCTGAAACTTTGGTCCTTAGATATTTGCTTTTTTCTGCTTAGCCCACTTTTTTTTTCAGTAACCTGTGTTACCCTTGTATTTGAAGTAGGTGCTGCCACTGTATTCTTTCTGTAGGATTTGGTTCCTACAGTCAATATTAATTCATGATGTTTACCCTTCTCCAGATCATAACCAACGGAAGATACAAGAGTGCTGTGCATCGAGCTGTTGTCAATGCTGAATGTGCCCGCTTGTCAGTAGCGACGTTCTATGATCCATCCAAATCTAGGAAAATATGTACTGCCCCACAGCTTGTGAGTAAGGAGCATCCACAAATGTACCGGGATGTGATCTACGGCGACTATGTCTCATCCTGGTACAGCAAAGGACCAGAGGGCAAGCGCAACATTGATGCCCTCCTGATCGAGCAATAGAGCCAGAGGTGTCTTTGACTCTTTTCTACAAGCAGGACAGACTACAAAGCCTTTCATGTCCGTTGCAAATTTGTAATACATGTTCAACAATGTCAAATCTTGATCAATAAAAGGGAATAGAAAGAGGCTTGTATTCTTGTATACAGTACCCTGAATTATTTCCGTGCTAAATTTCAGTCCATACTTTTCTATACCATTATTGAAGTAAAGCACGTAGGTTGTAGGAACTATTTGGTGGATTCTTTTTTGCTATGGCTTTTGGTTTAAATTTCTGAATTCTGATTGTTAACGAGAGAGAGTATGGAGAGAGATATTTACGTGCGATTTTGTTTGATATAGATAAAATCAGGATAATGTGTACTACAATTAAGTTGTAAACTTTGTTTTAAAAAAAATATTTAGTTTAAAAACTAGTTACTATAAAAAGCTAAGTCATAACCCTCAAAGAACCCACTCATCATATGAATCTTGGCATTTTGTTCTACGACTACGAGTAAACGTGATGGTATTTATCATGGGAATGTGCCTGTGATGCCTGTAATTATGTTTTTAAAAAATCATCCAAGAAAAAGAAAGACAAGGGAAGAATGTCCCGGACGTGATTCGGGTGAACGTTCGGCCCATGAACCTCCCGGCCGTGATACCAAAGAAAGTCTGGCCCATGAAGTGATGATGTAGGCCCAGGACGGTCTAATCAACAGCAATATGGACCAGATGGGCTGCCTGTAATTTTTGAAAATAGTCAAGGAAAAAAAGGGATTGTTCCGGACGTAATATTGATGTACGTCCGGCGCCTATGCATAGCTTTACGCAAACCTTTTTTCGATAGCATAATTAGAGGTGCCCAAAGATCGTGTCGACTGGGCTAGCCCATAGCCCGCGACTATAGATACATCTAAACACGATATGATTCATAATGTAGTCATATCTTGATCGTGCCTGGGCCGCCGCCTTAGCCTAGTGTGCCGCAACGACACGCTAGGGCACGACACGATCCAATAGGCATGATGGCCCAGTAGGCATAGTTAACCTAGTCGGCACGATTAGCCTGATGGGTATGGTCCGTTAGATACGAAAATTTGGCCGTTAGGCATGATTGACCTGACACAACACAGTAGACATGTCCCGTTTGGCACAAACATGGCTTATTTAGCCCGATAAACTATTAGTTTTTGAAATTTCTAGCTGTTTTGTGGGTGTTTGGGAGTTTGGAAAAACAAACAAATTCAAAAAAAATCTCAATTTTTTTCTATAAATAGGCAGCATACCCTTTCATCCAGCCACACTCAAACTTGCAATCTCTTCTCCGAATTCTCTTGTGAAATTTTGATACACTTTGTGATGATTTGGCAAAAATTAAAACAATTTTGCCAAAAGTCCAAAAATTCGAAATCCAGCTATAGTCAAGAAAAGATGTTACAATACTAATTTTTATATATTTATGTTATTCTTACTTTCGTTGTTGTGATTTAAAATAGGAAGAAGTGTAATTTTTTATTTGCATTTTGTAGTTTTCCATATTCCGCCATGAAAAAAATTGACAATTTTTCTAAGTGAATACGAAATTGATCCGGAAGATCTTTAATCATTCGAGAATAAAACATCTCCACCTCCGCCTCAAATGGGAGAGCAGACCCTGACTGTACCATCATCATCCTCTACAAGTGTCGCTGTGTCTACAAGCACCGAAGCAAAGAGATCCAACCCAGCACATCGGATGTGTGGTAAGATTTCGATAAGATAATGAAGTGAGACGTGGACTCCAACCCAGCATGTCGGATGTGTGGTAAGATTTCGATAAGATAATGAAGTGAGACGTGGCCAGAGCTCTAGTAAGATATATTGTCTGCAAAACATGTTGTCATAAATTATTTGTGAAGTCCACAGGTGGAACAGGATACTTGTACAAACATAGCTGTTGTACAACCCCAATGATACAGTACGTAACTGAGATTATAATCTTGAGGTAGCTCAAGAATCTTTAGTATATTTAATTACCGCACAAAATCTTTCTTTAAACTTTGATGAGTTAGAAGCATTCGAAAAGTAAATTGGAGCTGTTCATAACCCTAAATTTTCTCACACTTCTAGACAGATAACGACTAGAGATTTAGTTAAATACTACAAAAATAGCCATTCTTAAAAAACTCTTTAAAACATGTACATTTTCGATGCATGACTTTGACCTCAGACATATGAAGTGGTCAGTCTAGAAGGGATTATCTTAGTGTAGTTGCTCATTGTGTGAATGATGACTAGGTATTGAAAAAGAGAATAATAGAGTTTCTAAGTGATGTAGCACATATAGACGAGAATATAGTAAAATATATTATTAAAGTAGTGGAAGATTTTAGTGCTCTGGTCGTACGAGCGTTTAGCTGATAAGTTTCTGTGATGTCGCCGTTTTTCTCCGGTATCCAGCGTAAAAAGAAGACAAGATACACATCAAATTGAGGAACTTTCAGAGTTCAGGTGGCATGCATTGCACAGGGACAACACTGTTGCGAGCAAGCCGATACGATAGTCCCGTCATATGCTTACTAGGACACCACCGAGACACGGCTAAAATACTGGTATTTGGAAAAGGTGTAAATTGGTCGCCCATGAAGCTTCTTCTATCAAGTAGTTCAGGAAGTGTCATGTCGTTGTCTGGATCACCTGGCCCTGGGCACGCAGTGCTAGCTTTCAACTCGAGTTCGTGGGACGAAACGCCACAAATCGACGGCTATATCGACCTCCTTTTTCTTGTGAAACTTGTAAGTCTGTGGTAGATCATAGCGCAGCTGCAACAAAGAAAAAGAGAGAGAAATATGGATTATCACACCAGGTGCAAAACCAGAAACATAAATATGATTTGACCCCTAAATCCCGATGCAGAATCACCTCATCTAAAAACCAAGTTTTGCGAGATTTCTAACAAAACTAGAAAGGCTAGCTAAGATTATCTACCACTATTTCAATAACATTATGAAAACTGGTTTGGAACTGACAAAAGTCACCGATAACTCAATATCACAGTAACCGAATATATTTGGATTTCTGAACCTTGGACTATATCCAACTGTCTGATTCAAAATCTAAATAACAAACAGAAGACAATTATCAAAGAAACAGCATTTTTGTCCCTCTTTTCTTGTCGGGAGTGTGGAATGACAATGTGAGGGGGGAAAATGCACAATCCAAATTTGTACTCCTGATATTAAAGATAAGTGCCTAGCATGTATTTAATTACCTCACACAGAACCTCAGCACTGATGGCATTGCGATTGTGCAAGGCTGTCTTCTTGATGTGCTAAAGATCAGAAGCACAAAATTAAAAGTGGAAAAATCAACGAATAATTTTCCACATTAAATACAAGATGGAAAATAGATAAATATTGATAATGGTTAGATCATTGTGCACAGAATAATTCTTTTGGGCAATACAATGTTCTCTAGAAACAAAGCATAAAAAATTATCCAGCAGAATTAAATCAAATCAACAAGAGAGTCCCGAATAAACTTACTTCTCTTGTGGAAGTCTTGTGTAGAGAATAGACAGCTTGAGAGGCAACCTGTGAATAGTAAATAGATATTAACATTTAAAATATCAATGTCATAATCTTTCAATAAATTTGGTACATCAAACTACTGCTCTGACCTTCAAGCCCATAGAAAGGAATTCCATGTCAGCTCCTTTCCTCTTTGTCCCAAAGGGAGGATTCATGACAACAGTGTTAACAGGAAGGCCTGCACCATATCTCTTATTAGGTAGCCAAAAGGTTAGGGAAGCTTTTTAATGTTGAAAGCATCTATATTTATGTATATAAATATATCAATATGATTTATTTTCAAGAACCACATTCCGCAAGTGTTTCATTTGCTGGACATGATGCTATTTCATCTACTTTCTTGACCTAAGTTGATCTGATTGACAATGGTGTGCAAGCTATGAAGTACTGGAGAGTAATAAGCCAGCTTGTAAAGCGTGTTCAGCTAGGATACCACATTGGTTGTAAAATGATTTCTAGACATTATCTACTTATGTATAAAGCATTAAAAAAACACACAATACAGAAGAATAATGTTGAAAAAAACAACTTCCTGAAAGATCAGAGACAATAGAGTATATGATAACAAAAAGAACACTAGAGGTTCATTTCAGCCTAGATAGAATATGTTACCACTTAAGAACAATACCTTTCAAATTTAAATTCTTTATGTCACACTGAATTAAGTCGATGTCCAGCTGCACAATCAAACATTTAATGGAAAGAAGCATGTCATTCACATGTTTGATGAAATATAATTGATCCTAGAAATAGCTAGTTAATACGTCAAGTCTCTCACATACTACTTTCAGCTCTACTTCCCCAACATGTGCTTACCGATGCAAAATTTGATCACTGATACCAAAAAGGCAAAAACCTTGCAAGAACAACACAGGAGCTAATAACACCAAGATTGTTATTTTTGACAAAAGGCAGTGAACAACACAGGAGTCAATAACATCCATGGACCATTGAATACAACATAACTATTGTTGGTTTAAATAAAAACAAAATGAAGGTGGCTCCACGCCTCCAGCACAAGGTGAATAATTTCTACGAGTGCACCCCAACAGCTTTGTCAACACCAGAATTGCATTCAATATAAAGCTAAGGGCCTGTTTGGCCTGGTAGGGGAGCCAACTTGCATCTGAGTTTAGCTTACTAGTCCCAAAAATCAATTCCCACCAACTTCAGCTTATATGGAGTTTCCATGTGGATGGAAGCCATAAGCCCATAATAACTCACTCATTTGGCCCTGGAACCTAGGCTCAGCTTACAAGGGCATAAGCTGACACTGGGGCTAGCCAGACATGCTGGAAATATGTATAGAAGACATGTGTGATCCCTCACATGATATCAGAATACTATCCATAAATCTCATGTTTTATTGGGCAATGAAACTTCCAAATTTAAACATATTAGGGTAGCAATTCCACACAAAGGATTTTCATGGAATGTCAAAAATATAACTTGGTTCTGGAAGGGCCATGTGCCATGTTCTAACTTGTAAGTCCTATAACCCTGTCCTTATAAACTTCTTAAGAAGTATATAATGTTAAAAGGCATCAGCAAATAGGGACCAAAGGATTTTTCAGCTAACCGAACTCCTTTGATTAATTGTAGTAGGAAGTAAGAACATAATTAGTTATACCACCTGCTACCAAGAGATAATAGATCAAACTGATAGCTTTGATAAAAAGTTGCGCAAATAGCTGATTTAAGCATGCTGATAGCCTGACACGTAGAACCTTCCACAAAGGTGTTCGACAGGAGGACATTGATTACAAATTTGCACCAACTACATATACGTGAGAACTATAACCTAAATGACTAAAACATTATGCAGAAATTGGGGGTGACGCAAGCAGTAAGCCAGTAAGTGCAGGTGAAAACAAGAGGGAAAGGAATCAATATGAAGGTTTGTCTGCTTCCGACTAAAGCAATGGTTATAGTGGGAAACCAAAACAACGGCGTACCTCCAGATCAGCAGCATTTTCTTGAGCAAGTTGAAGGGACTCCAGGTCAACATCAATACCAATAACATGTCTGCCATTCCGCAACCATAGTGAATAAGATTAGGAATCACCAATCAACAAAAAGCGTACGGATACTAAGTGATACACATCGATTTCTAGTACATGATACTAATGGAGGAGCATTTAAAGTGTTCTCCAGCATATAAGTTCATTTTATACCATGGAATGATAGTGTCACATACTCATATCACTCTTGTATTTTGTAGAGATATGTGCCCACAACTATGAAATTGTAATATGCAATGCAATTTTGACCAGCAAACTGGAAACTTCGACCAAAAATATTTGGTAAACTGAAGTTAAACAAAAAAACTCAGTGTTTTCTTTTCTAAGCCCTTCAGGATGAGTAATGAAGTAAATGAACCCCCTTGGGCCCTTCCCCTACCCAGAAAAAGAAAAGAACAAGAAGTTCTCATCACAATTTTGGTGTAGGAAAGACATAAAAACTAATTATGTACATAAATTCATTTTTCACAGAGGTTTGTGACATGCAGGAAGGACAGATCCCTTTATCAGGGTCCATTTACAAACCTACAATATCAGACAAGGCACTAAGGCAGGTGGCTAAATGAGTTTTTATGGTTATTTACTGTCCACTAAGATAACGTAACTATTGGTATATCAGCACACAATCATCATGGACCGCTGTACTGCCTATAAGGTAAATCTTTGTTTCCCCAAAAACAAGGGTAAACCCATATTCTGCACAAATCAATCACCATACCATTGCAAAGGCAACCACTCTTCATTTAGATCGATGAGTGGAAAAAGAAGCATGCAAAATGATGTGCACTGGAATTAAAAAAATGACTGCTATTGCACATGTCGGTGTTTTAATACCGATCTTACGTATGATTTGTTCGGATTCGGAGGAAACTCTTATCACTAAGATTTGGTGATGCAGAAGAAAAACACGGAAATTTTTATACAGGTTCGGGCCTTCTCCTGGGATAATAATAACCCTACATCATGTGTTGCTATTACTCCGAGAGGAAAATTACAAAGTGTGTAATGAGAATGCCTTGCACTATCTCTTGCTTGGATCTGCCTCCTCCCTTCTCTTCTCCGACGTAATCTTTTATATAGTTGACCAAATGACAGTAGTTGTCTTACGCCAAAAGACAAATCATCGGTTCGGGAGATAACCACCCAACGGAAGTTATTGTTAGAGAGGGGTGGAGGCGGTTCGTCATACAACGGTTGTTGTCAAAGAGAGATCGTGTGCAGTTATTAGAGATAAGTGCACGTTCTAACCGTCTTATCAGACGACTCTACGAGGCACTAGATAGGCTATTTGTAGGAAAGTCTACGACCAGGTCATATGACATCTTACGAGTACAGTGTCGTATAAAGACTTACGACCAAGGAGTGGTTGCAGTAGGACCTACGACTATGTGGTCGTAAAGAGACTTATGACCAAAGGGTGGTCGTAGTAGGACCTACGACTATGTGGTCGTAGAGAGACTTATGATCAAGGAGTGGTCGCAGTAGGACCTACGACTATGTGATCTTAGAGAGACTTACGACCAAGGGATGGTCGCAGTAGGACCTACGACTATGTGGTCGTAAAGAGACTTACGATCAAGGAGCAGTTGTAGTAAAACTTACGACTAATAATTAGAGGATTATTATATCCTCGTCAGCACAGTTAAGGATTGGGGATTTTTACCGATGCCAACACAAAAAGGGACAGATGGGGAAAAGAAGAACTTGATTGGCTGAATATTAAGAGCATAAACATACTCACTCAGCATCCAGCAGAGCACTAGCCACAGCCAGGGTTCCACAGCCGCAGCCAAAGTCAGCTACCACTTTGCCAGATATGTCATCGAAAGAATTCTCCGCCTGATGGGTTTACCGAGTCACCATGAGCAAGATAAAAAGAAAGACAATATCACACCACACGATCAGAATCACTTGAATTTTAGCATATGACCACCACCCGCGCCCGATGCCCAAGGAAAACTGTACTCTGTAGTATCTGTCTACTTGATTGTCTAAGACAGAGAACTAGAACCGCAAGAATCCTACAACAAAGCCACCTTACTCTAGCCTAGCCATGAACCTACTACTATACTAGTCTACTACCCGAGCAGCTTGGCTGGTCTGGACATGGAACCAAAGCTGCACACTTGTGGCGCCCAATTCCACTAACATCACAACAAAGATCGGGATGGCATTCAAAGGTCCAAGAATCGATATCTAGCCTAAAGCAAAGCAAATCAAGGAGGCATCAGAATCGGGACAGGGTACTACCGTGTAGAGCATCCGCGACGCGATGTGAGGGCTCGTCGCGTACTGCTCCAGCTCCACCTGCACCCACCAACACCACCGGCGGAAAAGGTCATATATTCCTTCACTTTTTTCTTCCCCCTACTTTTGGGGGCAAATCGAGCAGGAGAGGGAGAGAGGAGGGTCGCAGGCAGTGAGTGGACACTGGCGGCGGCGGCGGCGGTGGAGAGTATATACCTTGGGGCTGGAGAACTGGGTCAGGCCCCCGAGGAGGCCCTCGAGCTGCTTCAGCTTCATGTCCTCCTCCCCTCGCCGTCGCCGTCGCGAATTGGAGTTCTCTTCCAGCCGGCGAGGCGAGCCACAGCCACTGGCGCCTCCGACGCCGAGAGGGCAGCTTTATTTAGGGCCGGCGCTTGTAGAAACTGTGCTACGCAGATGGCTCTGTGAGCCCAAATTTACGAGGCCGGGAGGACTGGTGGCCCGGGAAAACGACCCAATCCGGGTGAAATGCGGGGGAAATAGGCCCAGTAGCTTTTGGCTGATTCTAAAGTGAAAATAAATAGGACAGTTTTTTAAAGAGATTTTTTAAATAGCTTTTTAAATTTAAAATTATGTGTGTCATTCATGTCAGTGTCTTTATCGCCTACTACTATCTCAAAAAATATTTTGGCTTTTGCTACAGTACCTAACTTTCAAACGAGATATTTTCTCAAGACGGGGTCTACAAGTTAATTATAGTACACGTTAAAAGTCTAACATTTGTATTAACCAAAATTGCAAGCAAGTATCTATTTCTCCGTAATCTTTATCGTAAATAGCTAAAATTCAAAATTTTCAGCCAAAAACCATAAGTCGCAGCTGAATCAAACATGCCATTCATCTTCTTCTGCCATACGTGTGTTCACTCGGTTTACCTTTTCGCCTTCTCCTCTCTTGGCGCCTTTGCCTAGCTCGGCCATGGCGCTGCCGACGGTGAGTCCCCCACACCACCTCTACCCGCCTCGCCTCCTGTTGGTGTTTCCCCCTTTTTCCTCGGGTGTCGCCGTGTTTTGGCTTGCCCAATGTTCCTCGTAGCCTGCCGTCGATTCAAATCCGGCCATTTCCCCCTTGTGATTTGAGGGCTCGGCTTCTTGGATCTGGTATGAGGTGAGTGAATCTTGGTATTTTCCGATTGGATTTGTTTTTCCCTCTTTTCTCTACAGTGTATCTTGCCATGGCTCTTCGATGTACTATACCTCTCCAGGGATCATTCGGTCCACCGAAGCTAAGCGCCTGGCCGTCGTCGCCTACTCTCCATCTTGTGGCCATACGCCTCAGCGGAGTCAAGGCCCTGCCTGTGCCGTTCAGTTACTTCGGCCCTTCCTCCACTTAGTAGCGGGTCATGGCGACGGTGCTTCGCCGATGCATGGCGTCCCTACTGGCCGCCGGTGTCATGCTCCAATGCCCTTGGTTCGTCTTTCGGCTACCTTCCATCGTCACTGTGCATCTCGGTGGCCACTAGCCACCGACGCACGGCCCTTGCTCCACGGCTCTCGCCAGTTTCTCTTTACTCCCTTCTACTGCATTCCTTCCAAATCCTTCTTTGTGGTTGATTTTATTTATGACATGTATGGTGCATGGAAATGTGATCAACAGCTGGGGTTGTCTAGTGTTTTGGGAGGCGTAGTGGTGAGCAATCGTGAGGTACTAGGGTCTTGGCATGCACCGGGGAGTATGTTCATGGCCCAAAGGCTCCTTGGATGGCCACCGGCCTCCATTGTTCTAGTGTGATGAGCCGGAGGCTATTGTCTTATCGCGGCTTTGTCGGCTAGCTCTAGTGTTAGCAAAAGAAGAGATGTAGCTTATGATTTTACCTTACTGGCGTTGTCGGCTTGGGTTAGAGGTGCAGGGATGTTCTCGCTCTCGCTAGGCTATGCTTTCCTGATTTGGCTAAGTTATGTGGAAGTTGTTCCCTGGCCATAGTGCCCTTCGCTTGTCCTTCAGTCTTAGTTGCTCCCTTGACTTCCTCTTTCGTCTATGTTCAGTTTCTTGTGTAGAGATGAGGATTTAAATGGGCTGTGCTGCCTCTTGGTCGTCTGCTGGTCTATGATGGTTTGTGAGTGTTATGGGCAATGGTTGCATAGGAGTGACTCAGTATGGTGGTGCTTGTGATGGACGATGGCAGCCTTTGGTTGCTATTGCAGTCCCTTGCAATGAACTTTGTAGACTCACTGGTGGCTTATGGCAGTGAGGTGTGGCTTTTCTCTCATGCTGGCTCTTGTGGGCTTTACTCATGGCTTTGGCTGGCCCTGAGGGTGACCAGTGGCTTATAACATGGCTTATGCATGGCATTAAATGGAATGACTCATTAGGATGGGTCAAAAGATAAAGGTTAAAAGGTAAGAATGGTAGTTTTACCGTCAAATGATGAAAATCCAATACGCGAGAGGTGTCGCTTGGCCCAGGATAATTCTAGTATCTTGGTGAGCGATTGCTCTTGTGCAATAAAAAATCGGGTTTTGACGGCAATCTATTATTCAAATTCATTTTAGCTTTATGTTTGTGGTTTTGGCTAATATGGTTATGCATGTATTCTAACTTGGGCTGGCTGTGGAGATGTGGATTCATTAGATGAAATTCGATGTAATATACTTGTATAGGTTCATTCTTGTATGAGATGAGACGAAACTGAAGTTTTGCAACATTTAATTGTGATACTTTATTGTTTTGTAAATTCTGATATTTAGATCTTGTCCATTGGATTTGTAATATTAAAGTTGAATATACATAGGACTTGTTTTTGTAATTAAGTTTTCTATAATCGACTTTTCGTTTAATAAACCCTTATTTTATTCAAGCGTTGAATGTTTTAATTATTAGTTTTTCTCATTTAAATGTTGATGTTCTTATTAATGTATGAATCACTTTTAAACTGTGTGTTTTCGATTAATTTGTTTTGAGAGTTATCACAACACAGACAACAGTCATCAATCGCGGTAGAAGAAAATGGCCTTGATCTCCTCCGCTCCGGCCTCCGGGCACCGGCCGTGCAGCCGGTCGAGTCGATACCGTCCGTCGCCGCAGCAGTGGCCGCGGCAGTCGAGTACGCCGGCTGGTTGCTTCTGCCGCCTCTCGCGTCGGCCTCGTCGTGGGCGGCGCCGTGGCGATGTCCCGCGCCACACCGGCGCACAGGCGGTGCTCGCGCGTGCGTACGTAGGTACGTCATGGGCGCCGCTCGTCCTCGCCGTTGGGCTTCTCCCTCCGGCAAAACTCTCCTTGTTAGGTCGCGGTTTGGTGGTGTTCTATTCTATATCGATCGGCATGCGTTTGATGCGTACGTGAAGTGCCGGGTGTTAAATTCGATCATCATGTTTTGGCATCTCGATCGTTATATATAAATTAGTGTGTATATATATATATGTATATATATATATATATATATATATATATATATATATATATATATATATATATATATATATAACATGCTAGCCAATTTAGTGTGTTATATATAAATTGCATCACATGCCATGCACTTCAATTTTAGCATCTAAATGAATAGCATTATGCATATTGCCAATGGCTGGTGTGTGCCACGTTTGGGAATAGTTATAGTGGACGTTTAATTCTCTCTCACATGAAGTAATCTATTAATGAAACTAAATGAGACCCATTAACTTGCCGATTAATGGAAACATTCAACTCCCTTAAGTTGCGATATTCAAGTTCAAGGACCATAAGTTCTTGTCTAGATATATTATGACATGCTACACCAGTGTCTCCTCTGCGAGATGCAAGCATAGAAGAAACATTGTTCAATCTCTCAATCTCTCTCTCTCTCTCTACACTCCTAGATAGCTTCTGAAATCCCCATGGATTTCAGTTGCTTCCAGCCCCACGCAGGAGGAATCAGCTGTGATGACATGCCGTTTGATTCCTTTGTGCAGCAAAATGGCCGCCACGAGCTCCTTACTGTTGATCATCCGTTCGAAGGCATTGCCCACGAATATGCACCTGCCGGCGGATCCATAGCCCCCTTTGCAGCCTTCTACAATCTCGGTGATCATGAGTGCTGCTACCCACTAGAAGGATCAAAGAAGGCTGTCGCCGACAGCGCTTCGCCGATCGTCCAAGATGTTGGATCTGATCACCTGCCTCTGGTAACGCCTAAAAATGAGATCTCTCGTCTCACAGTAGGTGGCGTTGGATCATACCAGGCGTATCAGATGAATGGCAGGTTCATTCCAAGAAAGAAGGCATCGAGTAAGATTCTCAAGAAGGCTAATGTTGTCAAAGGCCAATGGACTCTGGAAGAAGACAGGTAATTAAGTTAAATCTGTGGATGCATGCCTTCTTTTTCTTTTTTTTGTCCACCTAAAAGTAAGTGTGTGAGCTGTAAGTGATAGGTCGTGCTCTCTACGAGGCTACTAATGAGTAAGATTCCTGCAAAATTTAACAGGAAGCTGGTGAAGTTAGTGGAGCAGTTTGGACTGAGGAAGTGGTCTCACATAGCGCAAATGCTGCCTGGAAGAGTAGGAAAGCAGTGCAGAGAAAGATGGCACAACCATTTGAGGCCTAACATCAAGGTGCATCGATCATATCCCCCTGCCTTCTGTTTGGACTGAGCATTGACATTTCTTTCTTTTACTTTAATTAGCCTGTTTGAATGAAATAACAATCTAACTAAATGTCAGAGAAACTAATTTGCATTCAGTGAGGTTTGACGGTCATCGGCCGGACCACATGCAATGTATTTATGCGTTATGAATGCACTGAATGTTTTGGGAGTTAGCCTACAGAAAATAGTTATAGTTAGTCTACAGAAAATAAATTCTTTGGTTACGTATTAGATTAACTGAGTGGAGAGAGAGTGAGAGAGAGAGAGAGTTGGATATTTGAATGTATTTTTATCAATGGTAATAAACCCCCCAGATTGACATTTTACTTTCTCTTAGTCGATATTTCAGCCTAAGATACAAAATACTGTTTTAACATTCAATTGTTGTTATTAGCTGAACATTCATAACTGAAGGGAAAGAATTATAGCGAGCATGGGGCTGCACAAAAAAAGGGGGAGGTTCTAAAATTAGACAGAAACAAAAGTTAGGAAAACCCATTACAATAAACGAGAGTTAGAATAAAGATCGACTATATATCTTTTGTCCCGGTTAACTCTAAAAATCCACAAAAGGTAAAAACAGATGACGGGAAATATTATAAAAAAATGGACATTTAGATTTCCAATTTTTTTTAAAAAAATATGACATGAAAATATATACGACATCATAATATCTTTATAGTATTCAAACTTGGAATAACCTTTTTAAAAAAAAATGGTACCACAAATGCAGAAGGATACTTGGAGTGAGGAGGAAGACATGGTTCTAATACAGACACACAAGGAAGTTGGCAACAAATGGGCAGAGATAGCTAAGAGTCTCCCTGGGAGAACAGAAAATTCTATCAAAAATCATTGGAACGCAACAAAGAGAAGGCAATTCGCACGGAGGCGTAGCCGCACTGGCTCCAAGAACCCCAAATCAGGAACCATTCTGCAAAACTACATCAAAAGCCTTGGAATTGGCCCAGGCAAGGCCATCGCTCCTCCAGCTCCACAAGAACCTACGTTGTCGCCATCTTCACCGACATCGTCTTCCACACCGAAGTCAGAACAGATGAATGATTCATCATACATGACACCCACCCAAGGAATATTCAGCATACATGGGGACAATTACATCCAGGCTCACTCTTGTGAAGAACTTGTAGTTCCTACCTGTGATGATTTTTCCATTGACATGTGTGATGGTCTGTTTGACACAAAGGAGGAGACACAGTACCAGGTTTACAACATAGACGATGATGTTGACATGAACTATATCTTCGACCACATCGATTATGCTGTTAAGATTGACCATGAGATAGATATGGAAATGACATGGGACGACGACGCCCTCGAGAACATTGAACCTGGATCAGCACCATTGGTGACACCAGCAGGTCCAGCACAAATCAAGGCTCTGCATGTGAAGGAGGAGATGGATCTAGCTGAGATGGTCACACACACATACAAACTTGCAGCTAGAGGACCAGAAAATATCCAGTGATGTAATTATATATATATGCTATTTATAGATAATCGCACGACCTTTTGGAATGTATTCTGGGAAATTATATTGTCAATAAATGCCAGAAAATAAGAAAACCACGTATATGTATGCATGCTTCAAAATTAGTGAAGCACACTCCCTTTGAGTATAGAAGGTAACCAGCCAAAGTACTCATGAGTTTCCAAAATTCGTAACCGTGGAGTTTTAAGAACAATGTGCCTTTTTAATTTTGCCTTGAAATTTTCAAGAGTTCCGTATTAATTTTTTTAGCATTGGTGCATCAGTATCAACAAGCAAGCACAAACTATATTAGGGATTCAAACTAGCTACTGTTTGAAAGAGGAAGGCCATTATTTAATTGTATTATGTTTCTTTAGGAGAAAGAAGCTGGTTTTCATGATACATTTGTCTCTTAGTAGATCCTAGATAGTTGACAAATTAATGGAATAACTGGATAGAAATACTAGCAGGTACTTACTTTCCCTTAACAATTTTTATCATGTCAGGTTTCTGTACTATGTAAATGAACAAATATGTATGTATGTAACTGATACATTCAGGCTCAAACAGGGCTGGAAAGAAATAACATGATTAAGGGATACGGTTTTATCACACATATTAATGTATTACCTTCCTTCTTAAGTCTTTGTTGACATCTTGCAGTTGTTCCTGCACAACTTATTGGTTAGTATTTCTGGGGCTCAGTTTAAAGGTAAACCAAAACCAATGAAAAAGAATTGACAGACGCATTTTAATTGTTGAGGAACCGTCGCTGGCGAGTCCAATCCGATTGATTTCTCTTCTATGCAAAGAGACGGATCAATCACAAAGTAATGTAAATAGTAGATTAAAACATAGATAGAGGGGAAGAGCTCTTGTTCTTTTCTTTATTGCTTTCTCTTCTCACATATACAAAATAGCCAATGAAACTTCATATATATAGCCTAGTGGTAAGGTGCTCACCATGACCTAAGTTTCCTAACATTTCTCATTGGACACTCATCCGACACGTTCATGCCTCATCAAAACTCCATAAAAACCCAGTAGAAAAAATTTGAAGAAATAATACATTATACATGTTATGCTATGTTGCACGAATTGCTTTATTAAAAACCTTATAAAAAAACTTCAGGAAATCTCGTCAAGGGAAATAGTACAATTCACCCAATTTAATGTGGAGTGTTCCCTAATGCCTGGGCTTAAAAAGGGCGTACAAGTTTGACAGGCATCACTCATAATTACCGTTTTACCAAACAGTTGCAATTACATTAGCCACAAGGTTATGCTACTTGTTAATACTATATACAGTTGACGGCACTTGCGCCTCCACCAGCCAAGTCCAGATTTTGGGAGAGGCGGAGGGGAGAAAAGCGCACAAATTAAACAGATTACAGAACCATGTTCTGCTGCTGGAGCCATTCCTGAATGGCAGAACGGAGTGCATGGTTGGGAATGAGCTCGTCGTGTTGAAGTCGCAAGTTGGTCATTGGAGACGTGTCGCGGCCAGTGCCGAGCCAACCCCTGATTGCTTCAGCTTCGTAGGTGAATCCATCCGCAGCAATGTGAGGATCATTCATGACATCCTGAAATTTTTTCCCACGGGAGTAATGGTTACTGGTTAGTGTCATCAGATAAAAGCCCTATGCCCCTATTCGTATGATAGTGTGAATTTTCACAAAAACAAAGCAAATGACACGTTCGGCTTTAAAATTCAAGTTCTTCAGTATTATCATCTGCTCACCTGAGATATAGGACAGACGAAGTATGATGGTATGCAGTTTTCATCCGGCACAGATCTAGAGGAAGACGGCGAAGATAACATTGCAGCATCCCTCATGATCTCAACGGCTCTCCACACCTCACCTGTAAGATCAGGGCGGCACCTTCTGCTAAGCTCAGTGCATCTGAGAGCAAGGTGTGCTAACTGATGGACATGGGCATCAGGCCACTCTCCCGCTGAGGTATCAATTATTGAGTTCAGGTCACCTCGCTCCATCGCATCCTCCACGAGCTTCTTTATCCCAATAGGAGGCCTTCCGGTTAAAAGACGCAAGACTACAATCCCAAAAGAATAAATATCGGAGTGAGGTGTCAGCTCCCCAGTGGCAAGAAATTCTGGGTCCATGTACAGAGGGGTTCCCGCAGGATGCATGGTGCGGTACAGGGTAGTATTGTTGGTGCTGGACTGGATTAAGAGGCGAGAAATACCGAAGTCACTAAGCTTACTAACTAAGTTAACATCAAGGAGAATGTTAGCAGGCTTCAGATCTCCATGAACGACCGGGTGAGGTTTGTTCTTGTGCAGAAAGATCAGCGCTGAACATATCTCGGCAATAATTCGGGCGCGGATCTGCCACATCAGAGTTTGCCTCTTATCTGCAGATACAAGAAAATCTTCAAGGCTGCCATTTGGTAAGAACTCATAGACAAGTGTAGATGTCTCTGAGCATGCTCCTACGAGGGTTACAAGGTGTGGATGTCTCACTCTACTAAGGATAGCAACCTGCAATGGAAATCCAAAAGAAGACATTCAGCGGGTGAGTGAGAATGTCATTGCAAACCACTTGTTTTATTCTACTTCAGTTTTGAACTGGAAAGGATTTAGAGCTCAACTCCTTTTTCCAGTACGACAAAGACGAAGTTAAAAAATCAGAATGAGAGTGAACTACCTCTTGTTCAAACTGTGATTGTCCCTGTAAACTATCAGGTCTCAGCACCTTTATTGCAACAGTCATGTTCCGGAGGATACCTCTGTATACGCAGCCAAACCCACCTTCTCCGATCTTCAGTGAATTACTGAAGTTTTCTGTTGCACACTCCAGTTCAGATGATGTAAACTCGCAGTGCATTGCTGTAACTAAAACCGAAAGCATCTGGCCTCTTTTCTGACGTAATTCTTCAACCTCTCGCACTGCACGATCTCGTTCGTGTAGCAAGTGATCATGCTCTGATAGAAGCCAGTCATAATGCTCTCTAGATTCTGAGAGCTGACCTTGTAGATGCTCATTATCCTCATTGGCTTTCTGAAGTTTCTCAGTGACCTCATCTTGCTGTATTTTAAGTTGTTCCAACTCTTGCTGTATCCTTGAAAGAGATTCGTCGGTTTCTTTCTGTTGTTGGACCTGGCTTAAATACAAGTCCTCTAATGTCCTGGCCTGCAGAAGTCAGACACCCATCATTCCTATCATTGAGATAGCCTGCTAACTTTGCTATAATAAACTAGCCTGCTAACATCCTGGATTCTTTTTTATGAAAAAAAACTATCTTTGGAAAATATTTTCATATAACAGCCATAATGTGATTTGCAGCAAGTGAGAGTTGGCTTGAATGATAGTATTTTAGTAAATACAGATATGAATTTACCATTCGTTCAGATTCAATCCGCCTCAAGCGTTCGTCAGACGCTTCTTTCTTGAATACTGCAGCTTCTTCCATGCTTTTTTGGAGTTTATTACGCAAATCAGCATCTGAACGAAAATCTCCCTGTAAGGATCATCAAGAGCAAATAATAATTCATCTAGGAGAATATAAGTTAATTATGACCTAACAGACTCTCATAGAGCTATGTTAATAATCCCCATACAGCTGTTTACGGTTTATAAGTGCTACTTCTTAAGATTAATTATATGTAGGCACCTTGCTAGTCAAGGTACAGTTTCCTTGTTACCTGCTGCCATCTGTTGTGAACCACACATGCAAGACATGTTATTTGCAAGAATTAAACAGAAACAGGTAGTCTTGGAAGACTTGTCAAAAAAGAAACTAGACTGACCAAGATCTCTTCCAAGTCCTCAGGTCCAACATGACAGCCGCTAGCCCTCTTAATGCATGCTGCACATCTAAGTCAACAAAACAAAATGTCACTTCAAACAGTAATGTCAAGAAGGCTAATAGCGGGCTGGAAAGCTACCTTCTTAAGCCATGAAGTACTTCCAGATTATTCGGGTCACACTTCAAACCCTCTAGGTAAGTTGACAAAGCATTTTCATAATTGTCCATCAGGAACTGAACTTTAGCTTTACGCACATAGCCCTTCAGAAAAGTAGGATCCAGTTCAATACATTTCTCTGCATCTTCAAGACCTTCAGGCAAAGCTCCCAAATAGATGTGGCATTGAGCTCTGTTGCTAAAAATCTGGACGATCAGTTATGAAAAATCATCAAAACAAAATATTACAAGAATCAGGGTGTCAAGATAAAAAGGAGCAGTTCCCAAGCATGCTTACAATGAACAATGCGTAACCAATATGCCAGCTCATAGATGATATGTTTACCGAAAATATTTTATTTATCGGAGACTCTTCTAAATTCAATGGATATATAACTTTAACCAATGAACTAAAATTTCCTGCACTAGTTATATGGAGTATAATCATTGTAATAACCAAAATCCTTACTCTGGGATCACTTGGATTCTTTTTCATAGCTTCGGTATAGTGAGCTGCTGCTTCCTGGTATTTTTTTGCTTGAAAATTTTCATTGCCTGCAACGTGTGTACACAGTCAGAAGCAGCAGTTGTACATCATAATGGCATGGAGTATTACTAGTTAGAAGCTGGATATAGTATATCATGCTTGAAGAAAGAACATAGATTGCTAGGAGCCCTATTCACTTATCCAGTTATCCCGTTCTATAAGTGCTCCTGCCCTGCCACTGATATGAGAAGTAAACAGTTGGAACTTCTCAGAGAAATATATTGTAAGTTAATACTTTTGCTTTTCTTGCAGATATCAAGTTAAAACTTGAAATTTCTCTGAATGTTAGAACACTTGATAGTTGACACTTTATGACCATGTTTTTGGGGAAATTTCTTGATAATCCAAGATGAGAATAAGGATCCTACATGAACCAACAACATTAGATGATCGGTCGACAGCAACCATTTCCTCCTTTGCATCTTACATGGCCTAATCAACAGCGCTGTATAGGGGAAAAAAACATCCAAACCTTTCTCGCGGTGGTGGTCGGCGGCTTCCAGATCCAGCCGCTCCTGCTCTTCCAACTCCTTCCTCGCGCTCTCCGCCTCGTCCAGCTTGGCGAGCGTCTCCTCGCTGTAGTGCTCGGCCAGCGACTGCTGCAGCGCCCTGATCGCCGACGCGTAGTCCCCGGCGCAGCCCGCGAGCTTGAGCAGCGCCGACGCCTTCCGCGACAGCGCCCGCGCGACCAGCTTGTTGTCGGCGCGGAGCTCCCTGCCCCTCTCCACTGCCTCGTCGCAGTCCCTCACGCACTCCTTGTACTGAAACGAACCAAGAGCAAGCGGCGAAGTGAAACGGCCGCTCTGCTAGCGCCTAGGCGAGCGGCGAGGTGTGTGTGTGTGTGTGTGCGGGGGCGGGCAGGAGTGGGGGATCGGGGTGAGGTGGCTGACCTTGCCCATGAGGAGGTAGGCGGCGGCGCGGTTGGTGAGGAAGGAGATATCGCGGGGGTCGAGGCTGGCGCCGCGGGTGTAGTGGCTGACGGCCGTCTCGAGGAAGAGTTTTCGGTAGGCGGTGTTGCCGGCCTCCTTCTCGCGCTGCGCCTCCGCCGCCCGCTCGTCCTCCGCCGCCTCCATCTCCTCTCACTCGGCGCGCGGCTGGGCAGTGCTACGACTACGAGAACTGCAAATGCATTTGGTGGTGGCGCGGCAGCGGCGGCGGCGGCGGCGGCTACGCGGGGTGGTGGTGGGAGGGGAGGAGGCTTGATCGGAGTTTGGAGGGCATCTCCTGCATTATGAATGGCGAATTTGGAACTGTCGTTCTGTGCTATTGACTTTCACTTTTGACTCCTCCAAAAAAATCGAAAACTAAGCTAAAGCGAGTTAGTATAAAATTATATAAAAGATATTTTTATACTTTTCTCAATAATAATTTATATAATTTTTAAAACATGTCAAATAATAAATAAATATTATTTATCTATTCATTTATTTCAAGATTAATGTTATTTCCTTTAAAGAGAAAAGTATAAAAACATTGCTTAAATTATATATACAGTTTATCTTAGCATCTCTATAAATCTGCTACCCTCTAAAAAGACAACCGTATATATATAGTTCATACTGACTTCATCACCTATCATTACTATTATAAAAGAATGAGTTGATGGTTGTACGTCTATTCGCCTCCAACCGTTTTATTCTTTTAATTTTTCACCATTCTTTATTTTCCAACAGATCAGAGTAACTTTCTTCTATAGTACAATTATCTATACATTCAATAAGTTCCGTTACAACGCACGAGTATTACCGTCCAAAAAAAGGACAAAAAAAAATCAGCCCACAGCCAAAACTCGTCGGACTCTGCAAAAAGAAGAATCTGCCGTTGGGTCCTACCTTTTTTTAGTGCGCTGCCACGAGTTTCGGCCTTGCTGCAGTTGAGGTTGTTGCGGAGCAACTGCCTTTTTTGCGCGCAACGCCGCAATTATCCGCTTAAAAAGATCCCTTTTAACGACATGTGACATTTTGGTGGGATCTTTCGTGATATTAAAGTGTATCCATATATTTTTAGCGATATGTGTAACTAGTGGTCCTTCGGTGATACAGACACATTTTTTTTTTTTGCTTCGTATGTAGAGATCGAATACCCTTTCTACCGTCTCTTTTATAAACTAAAGCGCCTCAGTTGCAGTTTGCAGCTTGAAGATGAACAAGGCGAGACTGAAAATCGATGGGAGCACATAGTACAGGATGCAGTTCGTCAGCCGTGCCAGGATCTGTGGAGTGGATCGGATGAACATACACTAGTAGGCGGCCTTAGTCGGGTCCGTTTCTTTGTGGTTTATGAACTTTGGTTGAAATTTTGAATTTTGGTTGTTACTGATGCAGATTACGGAGAGACAGATACTCACTTGTGATTTTGGTTGGTATAGATGTTGGGCTTTTAACGTGTAGATCGTTTAACTTTTAGACCCTATCTTGAAAAAATACTCCGTTTGAAAGTTAGGTACTGTAGCAGAAGCCAAAAGTAATTTCAAAAGCCCAAAAAAACAGGCCCGGGAATAAATGGCGGAAACACGAGTATTTCCCAGTTTCCATCCATGTCAACCGAGACCAAATGCAGAAGGGAATCAAACGACACCCAGGTGGAAGCAGCCCAAGCGCGCCGTCTTAGATGGTGCTCATTTAAGCCTAAAAGCTTTAGTTTATAGTTTGTTTTGTATTGTAGCAACTGAAAATATATTAAAGCTGTTGGTAGTTTTTTCAGTGTAATTAAATTTTAAAAATAAATAAATAAAAGTTATATCAGCACAAATAATGAAAAAAATAAGAGGAAAAAAAACAAAAACACCATATCACTAGAAAAAACAAAAGCAAAAAACTAGATGCCAAAAGTCCAAATGAGATCATTATGGCCCAGATTTACCGCCCACGGACACGTCGGCACGGCACCCCTGCTGCTCCCATAAGATTGTGCCGTTACGTCCGCCAATAGCGGAGGCCCAGCGGGTCGCAGCAAGGTAGCGCCCGTTTCTGTTGCAATTGACTCTCGCTGCCATGGTGAAAGGGCAAGAAATTTTAAAAAAACACCTATGTAGATGTCATCTTCTCAAGATCCTTTTATGTGCTGTTTGCTCTTTGATTTGTTTAACAATCGTATCCACGAATTTCATCTTTTTTTATTTTATTTAGGGTTTTCTATATTTTCTTTTTTTCCTCGTATTCCTTTGTATTGTTCATAAGGAGAGAATTTGTTTTTTTATTTTTTATTACTCCAAAACACTACGGCAACTACAGTAAAAAAAATCAAACGAACAGTGAAAAAAGCCCAAAAGCTAAAAGCTTAAACTAGAATACCTTACCGCAAGGTCATAAACAGGCTATGTATTCCTGTGTGGTGGAACTGCAATTTCATAGAAATCGTCTAAGCAAAGTCTTGTAACGACTTTCATGAATCACTCAGAAATCATAGCGTTGTACGAAACCACACGAGAATATGCTTGCCTCCGACGAATGATTCACCACATCCAACAGTTATGTGGGATGGATATTATGTAAGTTCCCACAATTATCTATGAAGATAATACAGCTTGTGTTGCACAAAGTGCAGACGAGCTACGTGAAGAGTCATTTCACAAAGCATATCAATCACAAGTTCTTCTATGATCATGAATTGCAAAAGATGGATGAAATTAAGGTATTGCATACTAAGTCATGTGAAAATCTTGCAGATTTATTCACTAAGTCACTTCCAGCGTCTAGTTTTGAAATATGCGTACGAGGAATTGGAACGATGAGACTTAGAGAAGTGTAGAATTCAGTGGGAGATTTTCCTAAGCCCGTTATTAAAATTTGGTCATGAAGATCGAGTAACCGAAAAATAAATCCTGAAGATTAAATGAAATTGGGTGGATTGTACTTTTTCCCTAGACGAGTTTTCCTGAAGTTTCTCGACCAAGGTTTTTAATGAGGCAATTCGTGCAACGCAGCATAACATGTATCATGTACTCTTACTACAAATTTTTTCCACTGTTTTTTTATGACGAGGCATGAACGTGTCGGATAATACCCACGAGGAAGTGTTAAGAAACCTGGACCTAGGCTTAAGCCTTGGCCAATGGTGAACAACTCACCACTAAAATACTATTGGCTATTTTATATACACACATGTGAGAAAAGTATTCTCTATATTTAAGTTTTAATCTATTATTTCTTTTTTGCATATCTGAGAAATCAATGTCGCGACAGCTCCTCCACACTTTTAAGATGCCAAATGAAAATCCTATCAAAGGGTGGCTTGTCACAACTAGAAAATTTTCACTTTCCGCACAACTCAAGCCTGCACAGATGTAAGTCGTCCTTACATGCAGAGAATTCTAAGGCCGGAGAACACCATCAGATATATGCCTGCTGAATTTTCAAACAATATTTTGTAAACAGTAAAACGAGGTAAAATCAAATTTTCTATGTAATTTCACCTAAAATATTTTCTTTAGAATTGTAGGGCTTTACAACCTCCCCGAAGAGAGGGAGCCCTTCCAGAAATTCTCAGTGGCCCGGGTGGACCAAAGAGGGGGTTTGGAAATAGTTTTCAACCAGCAATTGACGCGCCTCGGTATGACCTCACTAGCTGCGTCATTGCCCCAAGCGCAAAGATGAAACTCCTCGTTATCCCACCGCCCCCTCTTATAGCCGCCTCCCTCGCAGACGCGCCGATCGACGAGCGATGTGGGACAAAACACCTCCGCAACCAAGTGACGCCGCAGCTCACACTACCTCTCCCGACCTGGGCTTTTGTCACGCTCTCTTCACGTTGGCCCGCGCTCTCTCCATGGATCACGAGATTGGGCTACGCTTTCACCAGCCCAAACAGGATTAGGCCGGCCCAAACGCGCAATTAATTAAATGATGGTTAATTACCCGGGGACCGTCGGTAAACTCTAGGACATCTCCGGTAAACGAACCGAGCGGGCATAAAAGCTACATTAATTGCTTTCAGTGTGAGGAATGAGTAACCGCTCTCTCTCTCTCTCTCTCTCTCTCTCGTGCATTTCCGGCGAGCCACCGCGCGGGCCGCCGATCTCCGGGCTGCCGTTTCGTATCTAATGCCTCTCTATCTCCATGGACTGGGTGATCACGAGATTGGGGAATGAGAATGAAAAATGTTCCAGCGATTCTGCATATGTTGCTTACCTGGATCCATCATCCATGCTTTCGTTTCATCTGCGAGCATACATATTTGTCTTTAATCGTGGACTCGGAATTCCTGGCAAGTTGAAGAACAACCCACGAGGTTGACATCTCTTGTCCTTGGTCTGCTCTTTTCCTCCGAAGCTAACGACTTTTGATTTTTGCTATAATATCTAACTTTTAAATAAGGTATTTTCTCAAGACAGGGTCTACAAGTTAATTATATGACACATTAAAAGCCTAACATCTGTATTAACCAAAATCGCAAGCAAATATCTATCTCTCCGTAATCTCTGTCGTAAACAGCTAAAATTCAAAAATTTTAGTCAGAAGCTATAAGCTGTAACCACGCCAAACAGGCCCCTGTCGAGCATGGACGGGTGGTGCCATTGACGCTGGACTTCGACCTGATCTCGCGGGGCTACGTCATCCGCAAGCTCGTGAGGGGTGACGCACACGGTGCCCCATTGTCGTCGACGCCAAGAAGAGGAAGTCGACCCGGGTTCTCCAAGAAGGCCTGTGCCGTGTACAAAGTCTGAAGGTTCTCTGGCTGTTCCCCTGTTGTGATCAACGAGTCAATTCTGTTATTGCAACTAACTGTCAGTATTTAAAGATAAGATCGTCATGTTTGCAATTTCGAGAAAAATGTTGTACCAAAATGTGGTATTAGATATGGTTACAAGATAAGATCGTCATGTTCTGTTGCTAGACAACAGCCTCAGCATTCAGAACCATTCTTTCTGAAAGAAAGAGGATCCAATCAGGATTTCAAATCTCGGCGGTAGCAGACCGCTTATCAGAAATGCTTCACCGGAACCGGCCGGTTACCGGTCTCCCGGCGAGGTCCGGGATTTGTACAGTTACGCCGGAACCGGTAATTCGATGATCCTCGCATCCAACAGTACCCCTTTGACTTTCTGCAGCCCGAATCAGCCGTGCAGCGTAGAGGAGAGAAAGTGCTGACCTCCTTGCTCTAATCACATGCAATTATGCAAAAGCAGCTCCAAAACATGTGATGCGCTGCCTATTATGCTCCGGTCTCTCTCGCAGTGCAGCCGACGTGTTCTCCGTCTCACTGACAGGTGGTCCCACCGTTCACGAGGGCCCACGCGCCAGTATCCGCGCACCACCTGCCCGTTTGAACACTCGAGCTCGCCATTTGCATCCTTAAATTTCTTCGATCTCTTCTCCTCGCGGCGTCGTGCGCTCCTCCTCCTCTAGATCTCGCAGGAGACAACCGCTGCGACTAGGCATTTTGGTCGAACACGATGAGGGCGCGGCTTATCGCGGTGGCTATGCTCCTGCTCGTTGTGTCGGCGGCGGCGGCGCGGCTCGACCTCGACGACGACGGCGACGACTCGGACGTGCTGGAGGAGCTACTGCACATTGACGAGGAGGCGGAGCGGGGGGCGCTGGATTGGGGGAAGCGCGACGGCGGAGGGGGCGCGGAGGCGGTGCGGCGGGCGCAGTCGATGGTGCTGGTGCTCGACAACGACAACGCGCGGCGCGCCGTGGGGGAGCACGCGGAGCTGCTGCTCCTGGGATACGCGCCCTGGTGCGAGCGCAGCGCGCAGCTCATGCCGCGTTTCGCAGAGGCCGCTGCGGCGCTGCGCGCGATGGGGAGCGCCGTCGCGTTCGCCAAGCTCGACGGGGAGCGGTACCCCAAGGCCGCCTCCGCCGTCGGGGTCAATGGGTTCCCCACCGTTCTCCTCTTTGTCAACGGCACCGAGCACGCGTACACTGGCCTCCACACCAAGTGAGAACACTGGCTACTTCTTTGTTTTATCCTAGGAACTGCCTTTCATGTGCTCGACGAATTGACTAAAAGATTTCTATCTCTCTTGTTGATAGGGACGCGATAGTTACTTGGGTGAGAAAGAAGACTGGCGCGCCAGTCATTAGGCTTCAGTCGAGGGATTCGGCTGAGGAATTTCTGAAAATGGACCAGACTTTTGCTATTGGTCTTTTCAAGAATTACGAGGTACGTGAAATGCTGGATGCGATTGTATAACTTGCTGGTTCTGCTTTGCTTAAAGATTTTTTTAAAAAAATTCTTAAGGGATAAAGTTCATAGATTTGATGAATTTAATTTTAATTTTGTTTATCCATATCCATTTCTTGGCAGGGAGCAGAATATGAAGAATTTGTGAAGGCAGCAACCACTGAAAACGAAGTACAATTTGTAGAAACTAATGATAGGGATGTGGCCAAAATTCTTTTTCCAGGTATTGTATCTGAAGAGCAATTCCTTGGCCTTGCTAAAAGCGAACCAGAGAAATTTGAAAAGTTTGGTAAGTATCCTTTACGTATTTTTGGATGTTTCTTTTTTTCTCCTTTTCATTTAGATCTTATGAATCATGAATTGGTGAGTAATGTTTTCAAGATCGCATAACAATGCCTTGTTACCATAGTTCCAAAATAAGGATTTGTGCTTTTCAAGTCTGGGGGAGCACTGAAGCACTTCCAAATATATTCATGTTTTTTCAGACAATCCCGTCTACTTTGCAAAAAAAAAAGAAGAAAACTTACTAAAGAAAAGCCTCACTGGATACTGAAAGATAATACCGGTTAAGTTTCAATTCCTTAAGTGGCAGTGGCATGTACTTGTCCATTGGGTATACAATGTTGTAAGTGTAAGAATCAGAAATTTTAGTTTGTTCCAGTAACTCGGCATTTTGCAGATGGAGCATTTGAAGAAAAGGCTATAATACAGTTTGTGGACCTTAACAAGTTCCCGCTAATTACTGCATTCACTGAGCTCAATTCTGCTAAAGTCTATGCAAGCCCTATTAAGCTGCAGGTTGGTACACTCTGCCTTTTCTCACTGTAATTCTAAATATGAACAAGTGGAATTCTCTCAATTTACATCATATTATCGTATAATTCCTCGAATCAAATATTGAGGGTCAAAGGGTGGCATTTTTTGGGAGAGGAAAACAACTGTTTATTTTCTTTCAACTGCATTAAGCCTTGTACGTTTTAAGTTTTAACTGTATAGTGAATCATAGAAAATTACAGATGGATTTGTGATCCTTGTTATATGGATAGTTGTATTTACTGTCTTGCAATTTTTTTCTAGGTCTTCACCTTTGCAGAGGCTTATGATTTCGAAGATCTTGAATCTATGCTTCAAGAGGTTGCCACAGGATTCAAGACAAAAGTGTGCACTTCCTAACATAATAGCTTTATTTTGCATCCTGGCTATTATCACATCACCTAAATGGCTAAAACTGTTTTCTCCCTGGTGTTGCAGGTTATGTTTATATATGTGGACATTGCTGAAGAAAACCTTGCGAAACCATTCTTGACTCTCTATGGCCTTGAACCGGAAAAACCTACTGTAAGTTCATTGTATCCTGAATCTCATTTTGGCATCAAGTTTCCATCTTTTATATCTTTTTCCCCAGTAGACGCAGGCATGCACATGTATTATTGCTTTATGATTGAGATATGGGATTGATGGATGGAGGAAGTAGGGTGGAAGTGAAATTATTTACCTACTTAGATTGCTGTGTCCTTGACAATGACAACCATTGTGTTGTGCTAATTGGTCTGTAGACATGAGTCAGCCATCATTACAATATTTTTTCGGTGTTATTTGACATGATAGAGTTGTTGCTAAAGGTAGAAAGTTGAACAGTTCTGAGATTTGATATGAAAGAAGGTGCCAAATATCTGATGGAGGCTGATATTAACGTGAAGAACCTCCGGGTATTGGGTTATTTATTTTAATTTTATGTTATGCAACTTGAGGTGAATTACTCAATTCAATTGTATCATGCACTGGACAACAGGAGTTCTGCTTAGGTCTTCTGGATGGGACACTCCCTCCATACTTCCGATCAGAACCAGTGCCGCAAGAAGTAAGCTTTAAATTTGGCTCAAGTTTGAATCTTTTAAGTGTAATATATCTGTATTTGAATTCCCTATTCCCTTAGCAGTGTAACTTCGAAATGACGACATGTTAAGGCTGCAGCCTCTTATGCATCACTTACTATTTCTGACATGTATATAGTTCACCTTTGCTCTGTAACAATCTCCATTAACATTTAAGGAAAATTAGCTTGGTAACACTGGGAAGATGTGTAAGTTGGAAAATAACATCCAATGTTGACAAGTGTGGTTTGGGGCCACCTTTCAGTGATACATTGATGTTAAATTTGCATGATATTCTTATTGTTACTGATCGATTTGTTTTGAAATGTTTTGCGATTTGCATAGTAGTCAAAGAAGAAATGCTCTAAATAATCCATATTAAAATAAATTATTGGATGAATGTTATGATCAGTGCCTGGTGACTCCGTCCAAATATGAAGTGGTTACTGTTTGCCATACAGAAAGACAGGTTCTTTCTTGTGATAATTGTGTAATCAGTGTGTTTGACCTAACGTTTTATAGATGGGACTTGTTGAAAAGGTTGTTGGGCGTACGTTCGATTCTTCTGTCTTGGAAAGTCCTGAAAATGTTTTCCTTGAGGTATTTGATTTTTCTCTAATTTCTGATCTCTTTTATGCTCCAATACTCATCCTTTCTCATTTTCAAAATATGTTTGTTCTTTCCAAGATCTTACACTCCTTTTTTACCTTGATAAAACAAAGGTTTATGCACCTTGGTGTGTTGACTGTGAAGCGATAAGTAAAAATATTGAGAAGTTGGCCAAGCATTTCAGTGGTTTGGACAATCTTAAATTTGCACGCATTGATGCTTCTGTGAATGAGCATCCCAAATTGCAGGTAAGTCAATCTTTGTATTACCATATAATAGCGGTATGAAATAGCGTCTACATTTTCTGTCGCGTTCATGCACTATCCATTGGAGTGCAGTTTCCTTTAACTAGTATTGGAATTCTGTGTTTAAATTACTTATCAAAGATAATCTATATACTTTTGAGATGCTTTGTAATACTTGAAATGTGATGGCTCCAAGGTTCTACTTTATAAGTCAAGTCTATAACCACTCGAATTTGTTTAGTTGCACACAAGAAATCGTGACCTTAAATGTGTTTTGAAGAACGCATGAATATTGCCAGTTTGACATACATGGTGGTGTTAAATTCATTCGGAAATGTTCCTAGGCACTTGCAAATATAGCTTAAAAAGGCAAATTTCATGAGTCCCCATGTGTTGAAGATGAGTTTCTGGTGGACTTACTGCCACTTCTTACTGCCCATGTTAACAACTATGGGGAAGAACAGCTTAAATACTGTAGGAGAGATTACTGACTAGGATGTTCATTAAAGTTAAATACTGTGAGAAGAGCTGTAAAGTTGGGAGGTACTTTGCTTTGACTACTGGAAGCATAGTTTGTTGCCTTGCTGCATCCCCAAATGAATTGATCTAATCAATCCACAGTGATATATCAAGGTATAACTTTCCCCTTACTGTCCATGCTTCCATGCAGGTAAACAATTACCCAACACTCTTGCTTTATCCTGCTGAAGACAAAAGCAATCTGGTATGTCTACTGAAACAAACGCAAAACGTGCTGAAGTTATTCTTCTCCACATGTTGGTGAAATATTGTTGCTCTGTATTATATATTCAAATGCAGATCAAGCTTTCAAAGAAATTGAGTCTAAAGGACATGATGAGATTCATCAAGGAGAAGCTGCAAATTGCAGATGTCGAAACAGTACCTGCTGCTGATAATGTCAAGGATGAGCTATAGTAGTTGCTCCCACAGCTTTTGAGCACGCTGGGGTCCAGTGAAGGAAAATTACAACATGTTTGCATTTTGATATAGTGTGATGATAGAACATGCTTAGCTTGGATTTGTAACTTACCTTAAGGTGACAGACAAGGGAATAGAATAGGAAATTATCAAATGGACGTCGAAATCAAATTCATGGTATTCATATATGGATCTTCGAGGTTTACTTCCTATCGCAGGGTCGGCAATTTTTCTTTCTGAAAATGATGCAATAGAACAGTAATGTTGTTTATAATGAAGAGTTCTCTGGTTGAGTTGCGGTTTGAACTTATTTGTCGAACCAGGAGCTATTAAGCAAACGAAAAAAAAATCTTTATGATGTCACTGAAATGCTCTGCATATATGTCTCTTTTCTTTCTTTTTCTTTTTTTTTGCACAACTCAGACATCTTGGTAGGTGTTGCCGAGGACTAAACTCTTTTTTCTCTCATTCTTTTCATGTTGAAATTTGAAGTTGCATTCTTAATTGAGCAGATGGAAAGTAACAACAGATTGTTCCACGGCTGCAGATGAATCATGACTTTGCATCACCAGTACTAGCTGAATCCTGCTTTCTTTTGGGATGACCCAGGGAAGATCCAGCCATGGTGCCATGTTCAGAACCACTTTTCTCAGGTATCTGCTGCTTGTTCTCTTGTTTCGGAGGTCGAGATCTCTTGTACCCTTCAGGAAACACATTACTTGGGATCTGCTCCCTACCAACATGAGAGACAACAACTCCATCCCAGGCTTCCAGAACATGTATATGTCCACTTGATGCCTGAACTCATCGACCGTTGCACGGATATCGAACTGCTGACCTTGCGCACTTTTGCTCCCTCTTTCCTTGATAACCCAACGAAGAAGGCAGAATGTGCAGCATACCTTGAAGGATCTGCGCGCAGTCATAGGGGTAAGGATGACACTGCAAGTATGTCCATGTGTGTCCCTCTCAATCTTCAGAGTCAACTCTCAATTGAGACTGAACCCATCCCTTCCAAGGCCGGAGATCTACAGCAGGTAGTTCTTGTACATCTCGAAGAACTGCAGAAGCGAAGAGGCTCAAAGAGAGCACCCCAACCGGTCTCACTCAGCTCAATTCCCTGACATGCTACTTCATGGCCAATCCTGAGCTGCTCCGAGAGGAGCGAGCGTAGCTCGGTTGGCGTGCTTTGCCGTCGTAAGAGCCACCCGCTTGGGTTCGATCCCTGAATTGGCTCTGACTGTCTCACCTCACACACGCGTCTGCATTAGTGCGAAAGCGTGTACCCGCGCTCTGTGAGGTACTAGATAAATTCAGGATTTAGATTAATCCAACAGCCTCCGTTTAAATTCTAGCATGTATTTCAGTAGGACGTACAAGCGTGTATACGTGCGGTGTGTGGCAAGTGTGGTGTACGTGAATGTGAGTCTTTTGTACGTGAATGTGAATCCAACAGCCTCCGTTTAAATACTAGCGTGTATTTCAGTAGGACGTACAAGCGTGTATACGTGTGGTGTACGTGAATGTGAGTCTTTTGTCGTAATCTAAAAAATCCTGAACTGCTCCATCGTAACCCTCTGTGTGCTAGCTGAAACGTTCATACCGGACTTCATGCATGGCGACGCTGGAGTGATGACCGGCATAAGATGGCTTCCATCGTCAGGGTTTTTACGCGGGTCCAATGTTGGAAAACCATGTTCATGCTCACCGGATTTGGCCAGCGCCGCTGATGTGAGAACTCTGAAGAATCTTGAGACGAGCATGCTTGGCGCTGATATAGCTGGCAAACACGAGCCACCAGTATAGCCCAGCTTCCATCTCCTAGAAAACCGGCAAATTCAGAATGAATTCCTCTTCTCCTTGCCCGGAATTTCACACACCTCAGCGTTGTGCGGTAAGAAAACCGGCAAATTCAGAATGAATTCCTCTTCTCCTTGCCCAGAATTTCACACACCTCAGCGTTGTGCGGTAAGCTTCAGCACTCGGAACAAGCCGAAGGATTCGGCCTGCCTCGTTGCACGCACTGATGCAGAGAGCAGTCGCCTCATCGACATCAAAAAGCTCGGAGCTGTGAAAGATGTCAAGATCTTCTGGCGTTGCCAGGGTTGACACTGGCATAGAGAAGGTGAACTGCTACTCCACAAAGCTTAAACTTCATGGCTGGCAGAAACGCCTCTGGATCACAAATAAGCTCAGTCACCTGCTCCATTTCTGCTAGCATGTCATGCAGCACGACGAAGAAATCCTCCTCTCGATTCACGTATGAAGGCACAGCGCAGAGGACATCAATGGCGTCCGCATGCGCATGGACCCCAGACTGTAGGACTCGGAGGTGAAATTGTGGTCGAAGCAGTCGGAGGACTAGTGAAACGGTCGGTGCTCCGACGACCTGCATAGTCGAAGTACCAAGGTCGGTGCTTAGAAGACCAGTGTGTGGTCGAAGTGCCGCGGTCAATGCTCGGAAAGACCAGTGTGTGGTCAAAGTGCCGTGGTCGATGTTCGAAAAACCAGCGTGTGATCGAAGTGTCGTACTCGGAGGACTCGAAGCATGTGTGTTGTCGTAGCCGTAGCGGTCGTGGTCATAGTGCCTATGTGTAGTCATAGCGACCGTGGTCGTAATCATAGCAACCGTGGTCGTAGTCATAGCAGATCGGTCGTAGCTGCACCGAGTACCGTAGACGTCATACTCAGAGGAGTACAGTAGATGTCATATTCGGAGAAGTACTATAGACGTCAACTCGATAGCGGTCATTGTAGCAGTCGTCAGCACTATAACAGTCGTTGGTACTGTAGCAGTTGTTAGTCATTGTGGCGATCGGTATGGCGGTCTCTCAGAAAGCGATTATGTTCACCATCATTGTAGCGATTGTGTGTACCATCCTTTAGCGATCATCAGCATGAGTGGTTGTGGAATGATGTAAGTCTTCAATCACTTGGCGAACTGCTCGGTATGGACAGGTAGTCGCTGCCAGTCAGAGTCGTGTGCGTGTAGTGGGTGAGTGGCCTGCTATGATGCCCAGTGTGAATCTGTTAAGTGAGTTGAGCCAAAGAATAGCAGAGAAAAATATAGAAAGGTGCGAGCAGTTAACACCGCAATCTCGTGCCTCAGTTCTTGTGTCCCATCTTGTTATTAGCTCTATCTTCTCGTTCTCGTCTCCGGCAAGCCATCCACTATGTTTGTGTGCGTCAGTCCACCGTCAAAGCGTGTGTTCGAGAGACTATTCCCATCTCCGGTAAGCCTCCTACTGAGTTTGTGTGCATCAATCCACCGTAAAAGTGTGCGTTTGAGAGTGTTATTCCCAACACTTGATATCAGTGTTGAGTGAGAAATTTTGGGTGATCTCCAACATCTGGCATAGATTTCCAACATTTGGTTTCAGAGTTGAGGGACAGATTTCTAATATTTGGTACCAGAGCTGAGCGAGAAAACCTTGAGAGATTTTCTACATCTCGTATCACAACAGAGTGACAAATTCCTAATAACACTTTCCTGGTGTGAAAGTACATTATCCAATTATGTCTTTTATCTTTTTTTATAGTCTTTATAAGAAAGAAGTCTCTCGTAAATTTTGACTTACTATTTTTATTCTAATCCGAGAGTGACAAAGATGAGGAAATTCTTACAACAAACGGGCACAAACGTGACACTTTATAAGTGGATAGAACGATTTGAAAGGAGTTCCTTTAAGATGCCAAATAAATCCTACCAGGGATGGCTTGTCACCTAAAAAATTTTCAATTTCTTTACAATGCCTCTCGAGCATGCACAGATGTAAGCTGTGGGTATACGCAGAGAGCATTCTAAGCGGGAGAACAAGGTAAAATCAAATTTGCTATGTAATTTAGTCAAAAACATTTTATTTTAGATTTGTAGGGCTTTACAACCTCCCCGAGGAGAGGGAGCCCTTCCAGAAATTCTCAGTGGCCCGGGTGGACCAAAGAGGGGGTTTGGAAATAGTTTTCAACCAGCAATTGACGCGCCTCGGTATGACCTCACTAGCTGCGTCATTGCCCCAAGCGCAAAGATGAAGCGCTTCGTTCGGCCACCGCCCCCTCTTATAGCCGCCTCCCTCGCAGACGCGGCGCTCGACGAGCGATGTGGGACAAAACACCTCTGCAACCAAGTGACGCCGACCTGGGCTTTTGTCACGTTCCCTTCACGTTGGCCCTCGCTCTCTCCATGGACTGGGTGATCACGAGATTGGGCTGCGCTTTCACCAGCCCAAATCAGGATTAGGCCGGCCCAAACACGCAATTAATTAAATGAACCGAGCGGGCATAAAAGCTACATTAATTGCTTTCAGCGTGAGGAATGATGCGGTCAAAACGCCGGCCCCACTGGTGAGTAACCGTAACCCTACCCGTAACAGCCGCAGTTAATGCCTCTCTCTCCCTCTCTTGCGCATTTCCGGCGAGCCACCGCGCGGGCCGCCGATCTCCGGGCTGCCGTTTCGTATCTAATGGCGGCCGAGAAGCGGCTCGCTTACGCGGCCTTCCTCCCGTTCCTCCTCCTCACGCTCCCCATCCTCCCCTCCGATTCCCCGAGCGGCGGCGGCGGCGGCGGGGCCCAAACCCTAGCCCCGCCCGCCGCCAAGTACGTCGTGCGGTTCCTCGAGTACCGCCCCGCCGAAGACCACAGGGAGTACCTGGAGTCTGGCCTCCACGGGGCCGCGCCGCCGCCGCCCGCCGCGTCGTGGCGGTGGGTGGAGCGGCGGAACCCCGCGGCCGCGTTCCCCACCGACTTCGCCGTGCTCGAGATCTGTGACGCCCACCGCGCCACTGTCGTTGCGGCCGTCCGGGCGCTCGGCCGCGTCCGGGACGTGCACGCCGACGCCAGCTACTCCCGGGGCATCCTGTCGGCGGATGGACCGCCGCGGCGGGGGAAGCTGTTCACCGCCATGTCGTTCGAGGGAGAGGAGGGAGGGGGAGATAAGGGGGTGGTGTGCAGCCCGAAGAGTAATTCTTCTGCTGGTAGCTGGAGGCGGAAGCTTCTCATGCAGGTACATTTCTCTTGGTACTCATGGTGGAAACGTTTCTGCAAGATCAATTCTTTACAGGTTATCATGTGATTGCCAGTATCTTGCAATTGAATCAGAATGCGTAATGATCTTTACATCTATCTCTGAAAAGGAAGTAACCTGTGAATTGAATTGAAGACCATTTTTAACAGTTTTATACGTTTTGATGGTCAACTTGTTGAGAAACTGAAAAACATTGGCATCGGAGTGAAGGTCTTCCATGTATAACTTTCATGTAGTTAGTGAAAATGAGTTCTCACTAATGGGTTCAAAACGTTAGCCTTATTTATATGAACTGGAAGCAGAAATGAATGTATTATGTAGTGTATACTGTATACTCTGCTTAAAATTAGAACATTTCCGAAATAGCATGATGCTACGTCACTGAGACGCAACACCAATAAAATTTTATAGACACTTAATGGTATGACATGCATCCATGGTAAACAATCCTATCCATATTTTGTAAAGTGATCAGGTAGTGTGCTTGTTGTCATGTTTTTAATACGACAACACGTCCTTTGACAGAAATCACAAGTAACATCTCTTTTTGGAGCTGAACGACTATGGGGAAGAGGCTTCACTGGTAGGAAAGTCAAAATGGCCATTTTTGACACTGGTATTCGGGCAGACCACCCACACTTTCGTAATATTAAGGTATGATAATATTATATTTAGTAAATTTTGTTACCAGTGAGTATAGTCTAATATACACGGGTAAGAAGGAAAAACATGAATTTGAAGGGATTGAGGGCAAAAAACTGTCCTTGTGTAAGTGCATGCCCCTGCTCTTGAATAACAAGCACAATATCTTACCGTGCACTTCTTATTGCTATTGCCTGGCACTCTTGTCGCCACTACAGTGCATACTCTGAGATGTTGCATTAATTCATGTCAACTCGTCATGAAAACTATGATGGCAATGCCTTGGGGGAAATTCTATTTTTCTCTCATGGAAAAATAAATTAGAGCTGGCTATCCAGATTAACTACTGTTGCAAGACAAACTTGCATTATTTTCTTGCATGTCACATCATATGAGAGTTCCCTTTTTTTTTCCAGAAAGGTGGAAATATTTCTAAGAGACTAATTTTGTAGGAGCGCACAAATTGGACAAATGAAGACACATTAAATGATAACCTTGGACATGGAACATTTGTAGCAGGAGTTATTGCTGGTCAAGATGCAGAATGCCCTGGATTTGCACCTGACACTGAGATATATGCATTTCGAGTGTTCACAGATGCTCAGGTACTGTACTTGCTTGCTATATATGAAGCACACCCACTGGCTTTTCTTACCATCATTATTTTTTCTCTTTTTTGACTTTTGCAGTTGCACATGGAACAAATGTCCTTAGGGAAACCCAACTGTAACTTTTTGTAAAGATGTAGACATGTAGTATGACTTACAGTGCCCTTCATGCTTTCAATATTTGATTACGTGTTATTCTTTCTAGAGGGGTGAAATACAATTAAAACATCCAGGCCCTTCCCTTTATTAGTCTCAATAAAATACCGGGAAATTTAATTATCTATTGGAAGCACATAGCCACATACAACTAACTATTTTTAGAAGTCATGCTGGTAAGATTTTGAGAATATCTTCTTGTTCTCAGTGCAGATATCCTACACATCATGGTTCTTGGATGCATTTAATTATGCCATAGCAACCGGTATGGATGTATTGAATTTGAGTATCGGTGGACCGGATTACCTGGATCTCCCCTTTGTGGAAAAGGTACGACGTGATGATGATTATCATTTTTTTTTTGCCTTTTCACTTTCTTATTAGTATTGCATTGGTGTTTGGTGTTTGTATTCCATATTATTAAATATATAACAGCTCTTTTAGCTACTCAGTAATGACAGTCACTTCTAGCCCTCTAGTGTTGGGCTACTGGCGGCAGTACCCTTTAGTACTGTGTCCAGGCTTGCTTTATCAATTTTGTTATCATCTATTTATTTTGGTTGTAAATAAATAGGTGAGCTTATTGGCTATTTACTAGCGAAAATAGGAAGAAGGCCCACTTTAAACCAATCATGTAGTTTCTAGTTACGTCATTGACAGATCCATGTTAGACTTCCCAAGCTAGATCAAGATTTGATTGACTATGGGTTTGTACTCATTGACAAATCTTCCAAGCTTCATTTGGTTTGGGGATACCTCTGTAATCCCCGCTATGAATATTCGCCGTCATTGACTTCAATAAGAATCAACAACATTTTTATGTTTACGGTCTTGCTCTCATATTTCTAGTTTGAATTTCCCCTTAGTTATGTAGTTTTGGATATTTTTCTGTTATTAGTTATTACTGAGTAAAAAAGAGCCCAGTCTGAGTAAGCAATACATTTTCTGCTGAAAGAGCGCAGTCTGAGTCATCTCTGCTAATATATTTCCAGCTGCTTGATTAGTAAAAATGGGGTCAAGAATATTGTTCAACAAAATTTCTAGTGAGAATTTGAAATTCTTCTGAATTGGTTCTGTAGGTCTGGGAGCTCACAGCAAACAACATTATCATGGTATCAGCAATTGGAAATGATGGCCCTCTTTATGGCACATTAAATAACCCAGCTGATCAAAGTGATGTCATTGGCGTTGGTGGTATTGATTACAACAACCATATAGCTTCATTTTCCTCTCGAGGCATGACTACCTGGGAGCTTCCCCATGGGTACATCTTTTTAACTTGATAGTATACTATTTTCCTGGTTTCTCATTGTTTTTTTATATCCGCCATAGCTATATTGCAGGGGCTTTTAGTCTTATTGAAAAAGCTAGCATTGGCCACCACTGCATTAGAACACTGTGTAAAGCCTATGAAACTGGTAGCCTACTGGCTACTTGTGTGTTTTCCTATATCTATATTATCCTTAAAATTTTGATTGAAGGTTTAGGTTACTTACATGTCATATTTTCTTCTGTATTATGGAGATAAAGGTCGTTGTCATGTTTGCGCTTCACCAAAGTTGGCCATCACAAGTGCCCATAAAAGATTTGTCATATGCTGATCCTTTTTAACCATGAAGTTGCAGTTGCAGTATCATATTGCATAGTAATATTGTTCCTTGGGGTTAAACAAAACCAATTCATGTCTAGTTCCAATTTGATGACTGTATTCTACATTGTTATGACACTTGAATGAAACTAACGAAGCATGATCCAATAATTACATCTTGTTGATGCTAGTACCACATATTTACATGATTTCAAATGTCTAGTTCCAATTTGATGACTGTATTCTACAGTCTACACTGTTATGACACTTGAATGAAACTGACGAAGCATGATCCAATAATTACATCTTGTTGATGCTATACCACATATTTACATGATTTTAATGAGAATTTCTTGCTTGGGATTAAATGGATAGCCAATTTTTGATAGTTTTGTTGTTGCTGCGGAGTAGATTATATGTGATATTTTTAAAAAAATTATGATGAGAGAAACTATTTCTGTACTTCAAACATTTATATTTAGTTATACCTAGCCTACAATTGTTGCTGAAAAAATTGGAGCAAATATATTTAGTTATACCTAGCCTACAATTGTTGCTGAAAAAATTGGAGCAAATAACGATGTTGCAAAGGTGATGCATGTTGTGTAGTGATGATAATTTTTTTGACAGTTCAATAGCAACCTTTTCTCTTGCACCCAGCACCCGCTTCATTTCACACATCTTAGAAATAGCATCATCAGAAAGTGTGGCTTTGATTCTGCAGATATGGCCGTGTAAAACCTGATGTTGTCGCATATAGTCGTGATATAATGGGTTCGAAGATAAGCACAGGTTGTAAGACCCTTTCAGGTACCAGTGTTGCAAGCCCGGTGGTTGCTGGCGTAGTATGCTTGCTCGTTAGTGTTATACCAGAAGACAAGCGGAAATTCATCCTCAATCCTGCTACTATGAAACAGGCTCTTGTTGAGGGTGCTTCTAAGCTTTTGGGGCCAAACATGTATGAGCAGGGTGCTGGCAAGCTTGATCTGTAAGTTTCTTCCCCCTTTTTACATACTTTTTCATAGGTTTGTGGCCTGTTGGATATTTCAAATGTCTCTTATTCCATTGTTTCCCAACTGTAAGGTGCATTCATTTGGAATCCAGAGAATATATCCTGTCGACCTTGCCTGCTCTTTTATTTTATTGTTTGCTCAAAGAAATACTCATTTATTGTACCATCCTTTTCCAGCTGGCAATCATATGAAATATTGAAAAATTACCAACCACGTGCAAGCATCTTTCCTAACATGCTTGACTTCACCGACTGTCCCTATTTCTGGCCTTTTTGTCACCAGCCTCTGTATGCTGGAGCCATGCCGGTAGTCTTCAATGCTACAATTCTGAACGGGATGGGGGTTATTGGTTATGTTAAGGATCCACCTGTATGGGAACCTTATGAGGATGTGGGCAATCTTCTTAGTGTTCACTTCACCTACTCAGATGTCATCTGGCCTTGGACAGGGTACCTTGCCCTGCACTTGCAAGTTAAAGACGAAGGTTCTCAATTTTCAGGCATAATTAGTGGCAATGTTACTCTGTCAATTTACAGCCCAGCAGCTCACGGAGAAAGCAGCCAGCGAAGTAGTACATGTGTTCTTTACCTGAAGATCAAGGTGGTTCCAACACCTGTTAGGTCAAGAAGAATACTGTGGGACCAATTTCATAATATCAAGTACCCATCTGGATATGTTCCAAGGGATTCGCTTAATGTGCATAATGATATCCTTGATTGGCATGGTGACCACTTGCACACAAATTTTCACATATTGTTCAACATGCTGAGAGATGCAGGATACTATATTGAGACCCTCGGGTCACCACTTACCTGCTTTGATGCTAGCAATTATGGTACACTGCTCATGGTTGATCTTGAGGACGAGTACTTCCATGAAGAGATTCAGAAACTCAGGGATGATGTTGTACACAAGGGACTTGGCCTTGCTGTTTTTGCTGAGTGGTATCATGTTGATACAATGGTGAGGATGACATTCTTTGATGAAAATACCCGCAGTTGGTGGACCCCAATTACTGGGGGTGCAAATATTCCTGCGCTTAATGAACTTTTGGCACCATTTGGCATTGCTTTTGGGGACAAAATACTAACTGGTGACTTCTCAATCAATGGTGAGCAGACCCACTATGCTTCTGGAACTGATATAGTGCAATTTCCAGCGGGAGGTATTTTGCATAGCTTCCAACTTCAGGAAAACGCGAAAACTGCACAGGATAGCTCAGACACTCCAGATATACTAAACACCCAGGGGAAGAGCAAGGTTAGTATCTATTGCTCTTTTTAATTGGATACTTTCTGATGTCATATTCTTTTAGCTGTGAGTGTCACGTTCTGGGCTAACTAATGGATGATGATCATGCTAACCTCGTCATGATGGCCTCTTGAAATTTTGTATAACACTTCTTTTGTCAAAGAGAAAGTCCAGTTATTTAGATTGCTTGCTTTTGTATAATCAAAGGGAAGGAACTGAGCCTAGCTCAATTGGTGGGAGATGTGGGTGTACACCCCCACTAGGCCACTACCCAAGTTCAAGTCCTCTTCGACGCGAATTTGGGTGCCTATTTTCTTCTTAATGAAAAAAAACCTAGTTCCTCCTAGGTATTCTCGTTTTTATAATCAAAGGGGATGGCTATGGTACATACAACTTTTAATTACAAAAGGCTTTAAAACTTATTCATCCCTCACTTGTTTTACACTCCCCACCACTCCCCCTTGTAGGGTGATTAGTGGATGGTGGGAAATGTGTATGTACCATAGTCATTTTCATAATCGAATGCTCTAAAAAAGACTGTAATCTAATGCTATTTTTATGCAATTGAAAAATATCTTCCAATTGATCTCCTTATAAATCCAACTATTTAAGCTGTATTTGATTAGGATGAATGGATGATAACGGCTAACCGATCAAAAGCTACAGGTAGGGAAAGTCTGTAACTTATTTATTGTGATGTTGTGACCATTATGGTTTGAATTTTTTAATGTGGCGTAGTGTGGACTGTGTATTATCTTTTTTCTTATGAAAATTGATATTTAATTGAAATCCTTTAAAAAAGAATTCTAATGAGCATGCCGACCTGTTCACTCTCCTGGTGGATATTTTTTTATTTTGTTTTGATCACACCATTTTTTCCCCACAAGAGCATAGTCTGATGGCACCTGTTTTACATTTTTATAATATTGTTGTATGCATTAGTATCCATGGCTTGTTGATTTCTCCTTGGCAGCTCTCCTCGATTCTTGGGATGATTGAAGCGGGCAAAGGGCGGATTGCAGTCTACGGGGATTCAAATTGCCTTGACAGTAGTCACATG